>JAFJYI010000208.1:716625-1433251 GCA_019022655.1 Acacia acuminata
AGGACTCTGTCCGTCACTAGGGAATTTGATTCTGCCAACCCCCCGCAAGTCCTTCTAACCAAATACCCTTAGGTTGCCATGGGGTGCTGTTAACCCGGTCGTTGATGTTGCCGTCTGATCTCTCCCGTCTTGACTTAGGAGACGTTTCTTGCTGCACCTTACGCCCTCCTTCTGATGGGGAGCCGGTGTGCGCTGTTAGGGAGGGAACCAACAATTCCTTCTTCTTTTGGTACAAGGACTACTCTACTCGTCTTGGTGTTCGCTTTCCGTTCACTGAGTTCCAAATGGACGTTTTAACCTATCTTCATCTGGCCCCTCTTAGCTCCATCCCAACACGTGGGGTTCAAATTAGCTTTTGAGCGTTTCTGCAAGTTGTTACCGGAGCCCATTCCCTGTAAGCGCTCCATCGTCTTTTATTTCTTATGTCCTTTTACTCCTCTATCGGATAAGAACAACAAGGAATTGAAAGGTATGACATCCCTCCGAGGTGTTACTGGTCGAAAACTCTTCCGTGCCTTTTCCGATTCTTTCAAGCTTTTAAGACCAGCTTTTTTAAGGTCGTTGCCATGTCCGAGCAACAGTCCTGGTTTCTTCTCGGCCCTGAGTCCAAAGATGTCGAGTGGAAATTCCCCTTATGCTGGACCAGGGACCATCATAACAAGGACTCGACTAGTTATCAAGTTGACGGGGATGACCTTCCATCCGAGGACCCAGTATTGGTTTCTCGCCTAGTAACTTACGTCAAGGAGCGCGATGTCCAGACCGTTGCCTCGATACTCTCTCAACCTCTTCCCGAGGCTGGCGCCGGTGCATGTATATCTTATGTGTTTAATCCTATTTTTATGATGTCGTAATTATGTTTTGGTCGATTCTGATCCAGCTTCCATTTTGCAGCTCAAGCGATGGACCAGTTGCCCCCTACGTGTCCCATGTAAACCCTGCTGGGGGTGCTCAGTCGAGGGGGAGACTCGGAAGCGTGATGCTGCTGACCCGTCAAGGGGGAGGGTTGCACCTCAAGCCACGGGGTCCAAGAGGACTAGGACCTCGGCCCAAAGTGGTCCCCCCTTGTCTCCTTCAGCGGGCCATCTTAACTGGATAAAAACAAAGATACCGTGGTGGAGGACGCTCCAGCACATCCTCATGGCAGTCTGGCCCCGCCTTCTCCTCCTCCCCCTCCTTCCCTCAAGTTGCCGCGTGGTTTTGCCTTGGCAAAGGGGTGCTCGACCGAGGAGCTTAGCATGGCCTATCTTCCTCCTCGCCACTACCAGGATATTGCCCTTGATTTGAACGAGGCCGATGAACGCCTAATCCATTCTGTGCAAGATCATCTGGTAAAGGGGGTGGGTCTGACGCAAGCCCTGCTTCTTTTGAAGAAGAAGGTGGTCGGGTTCTCAGCTGAGAAGCATCAACTCGAGACGGCCAGAGATCAGGCTGTGGCGGCGAAGAAGAGGGCGGAGGACGAGTTGAGCGTCATTCAAGCTAATGCCGCTAAAATGTCCGAGGAGCTAAAGTCCACCCAGGAGGAGCTGAAGTCCTTGAAGGATAACGTGGCCAAGCTGAATGCCGAGGTTCTTTCTTTGAAGGACTCTAACTCCCAAAGCCTGGAGGCTTTGAAGGCGGTTCAATCACAGCGGGCCGATTTGGCGGATGAGCTGGGCGCCACCAAGGCCAAACTTGCGGATACAAAGAAAGCTCTTTTTGTCTCCTCGCATACGGTGAAGGCAACGGCTAAGGATGCCTTTAACATGGCTCTGGCTCTGATGCAACACTTCAACCCTTTGGTGACTCTAGAGCTTGATAAGGTTGATTACCGGGCGTATGTTCACCAGGGTAAGTATTTCCCGCCTCCTCCATCCCTAGACAATGCCTCGATGTCCGAACTTGGAGATTTGGAGCAAGGAGGGGAAGGAGAAGAGGAGACCTTGCTCAACAATCCCCAGGAGGGTGGTCCGGGTCCGTTAAAGCCACCTTCATCCGACGTTTAAGGGGTTGGCATATTTTTTTTGCGATTTTCTTTTTGGGGCATTTGTGCCCTTTTTGACTTTACAATGTCCCGGTCGTCTGTGCCGGTTGTAAATACTTTTTCAATGACAGCTTCCGATTTAATTTATCACTCACTGCCGTATTGTTTTTGGGATTCTAAACGTTGTTAGAAACTTATCGACCGCAATGGATGCAAATCTATGTTTTCTTCCGACTTTAAGTCTGGGAATCTGTGGTAGGGTTGTCTTTTTTAACCGCAAAGGTGTTACTTAAACCACGTAGGGTTTTTAACCGCACTACCGAGTTCCGGAGCCGTTGGCCAGGATCATAACCGAGATAAGGGCAAATTGTCACATGTCTAGCCGTGGTGTCTGAGACGTAAAGCTTAAACATTTTTTACCTGATCAGGGTCGGAATGACAATTCAAATGCTTAAATTGGGCGAGCGTTGACACGTCAATTTCGCGAAGGCCAGTAAATGGCAATTTCACCGAGCTCTAGACCTGAGCTGGTTAGCCCTGGTGTTAATTCATCTAGATGTGTTGTTTTTATGACCGGGTTTTGAGACCTCAGTGTAATGTTTATGACCGAGTTTAAAGACCTCGGTGTAATGCTTAAACGATCAATAGTGCACATTTGCGAATCTCCTTGAGGAATGCTTCATTAAAATAAACTACTCCAAAGAGCTAACAAATAGTTCAATGAAATCTTAAAACATAAATTCTTTAATTTAAATATGCGAAATTAAGAAATAACCGAGCTCCAAATAGGGTGTATTTGGCGTTGTCGTGCATTCTGGGTTGACATCTAGCTATAGTAGTTTCTTAGTTTGTCGCCGTTCCAGATTCTCTTCACCGGCTTCCTTGCCAGGGTTTCGAGTATATAGGCTTTACCATCCAATTTCTCTTTAACCCGGTAGGGGCCTTCCCAGTTTGCAGCTAGATTGCCATCTCTGGCATTCTTATTGCCGATGTCCGCTCGTCGTAATACGAGGTTACCCCGGTTAAAGGAGCGGGGAAGAACCTTCCGGTTATACTTCGCTGCTAGGAGTTGCTTGGCGGCTAACTCTCGGCAGTGTGCTGTGACTCGAACTTCATCAATTAGGTCCAACTCCATTCTCAACGCGTCGTCATTTGACGCCTCTCCCTCTTGGCGGGTTTTGATTTTCCTCCAGGACGGCTGTCCTATCTCCACCGAGATCATTGCTTCACACGCATAGGTTAATCGGAAAGGGGTTTCCTGGGTTGAAGTCTGTACACTTGTCCTGTAGCCCCACAAAACACTGTGAAGTTACTCGACCCAGTTAGACTCCGTGTCTTGCATCCGTTTCCTTAAGCCGTCTAGGACGATCTTGTTGGCTGCCTCGGCCTGGCCGTTGGATTGCGGATGCTCGACCGAGGCGAAGTGCTGCTTAATATCTAGGTCTGACATCATGGTCTGGAATCTCTAGTCCATAAACTGTGTCACGTTGTCTGTTACCACCTCGGCTGGTATTCCAAAATGAGAGACAATGTTGTGCCGAAAAAACCTTCTTATGCGCGCCGAGGTTATCGTCGTCAAGGGCTCCGCTTCAATCCACTTAGTGAAGTAATCCACCGCTACGATGAGCCACCTGAATTGTCCGGGGGCTGTCTTGAATGGTCCGAGGATGTCCATCCCCCATTTGTAGAAGGGCAAGAGAGCTAAGATGCCTCTCAGTTCTATTGGTGAAGGCCAAATAATTTTAGCGTGTTTTTGGCAACTATCGCATCTCTTGACGGCTTCCTTGGCGTCGGCCATCAAGGTCGGCCAGTAGTAACCCGCACGTAGAGCTTTTCTGGCAAGGGCCTTGCCCCCCATGTGGTTCCCGTTGATGCCTTTGTGTATCTCGGCCAACACATATTTGGCTTCCAATGTGCCCAAGCATAGCATCATTGGAGAGTACAGTCCTTTTCGGTATAGCTGATCATCAACCATGGTGTAGATAGCGGCCTCTCGGATCAACTTCTTAGACTCGTTCGAATCGGTTGGAATGATGTCTCTTTCTAAGTAATCTTCAATCGGCTTCCTCCAATCTGTTGCTGCCGAGATGGTCATGATACAGCTCGGCTCGGCCAGGTTTTGCTGGATCACGGTTTTATGATTGCTCGTTCCTTTCGTACTTGCCAATTAGGAGAGGATATCCGCCCTAGTGTTTTCTTCCCTTATAATATGGGTGACAATCACCTCTTGGAACTCCGCCATGATTTCCTTAGCTTTGATGAGATACTTAGCCAAGAGTGGGCCTTTCGTTTGATACGTGCCCTCAATCTGTGCGGCGACGAGCTGTGAGTCAGTGAAAACCTTGACCCGCTGAGCTCCGTTCTCTTTGGCTTGGAGCAATCCAGCGAGGAGGGCTTTGTACTCGGCTTGGTTGTTTGAAGTCGGGAACTTCAGTTGAAGTGAGTGTTCTACGGCTACGCCCTCCGAGCTTTCAACTATGATCCCGCTCCACTTCCTTTGGCATTGGAGGAACCATCGACGTATACCTTCCACGCTTGACCTTGATGTACGTCGGTCGTATCTACTGGGGTGAGCTCTCTGACGAAGTCCGCCAATGCTTGTAATTTGATGGCGTGTCAGGCTTCGAAGGTGATGTCGGACTCGGACAATTCGATCGCCTAGCTGGCCATTCTTCCGACGAGATCTAGTTTGTGCAACACTTGCCGAATTGGTTGGCTGGTTCGGACGACTATCTGATGTCCTTAAAAATATGGCCGAAGTCTTCTTGCTGTTGTTAGCAGGGTGAATGCCACTTTTTTGAGCTTTTGATACCGGAGTTCTAAGCTTTGCAACGCCTTACTCACGAAGTAAATCGGTGTTTGACTAGCCTCGGTTTCCCTTACGAGGGCCGTGCTCATAGCCTCTTTTCCAACTGATAGGTATAGGAATAAAGTCCCACCAAGTTCTATCTCTGTAAAACTGGGGGATTGCCAAGCACCGCTTGATCTCTTCGAATGCGGCTTCGCAGTCTGAGTTCCAGCCTCCCTGTGTTTCCTTTTTCAACAGTCTAAAGAAAGGCAGCGCTTTCTTTGCTGATTTTGGCAAGAATCTGGTCAGGGCGGCCAGTCAGCCCGTTAACTGCTGAACCTCCTTCTTAGTCCTTGGGACCTGCATATCTAGCACAGCCTTGCACTTATCAGGATTTACCTCGATTCCACGGTTGGTTAACATGAAGCCTAGGAACTTCCCGACCAGGACTCCAAACGCACATTTGGCCGGGTTTAACTTTATCCGGTGCCGTCTTAACTTCTCAAACATTTGCTCCAGGTCTCGGATGTGGTCTTCTCGGTGTTTTGTCTTCACAATCATGTTGTCAATGTAAACTTCTATATTTCGTCTGATCCGGTCTTCAAAAACTCTATTCATCATTCGTTGATAAGTGGCTCCAGCGTTTTTTAATCCAAATGGCATAATGTTGTAACAGTAATTAGCCTTGTCGGTCATGAAGGCGGTCTTCTCCTGGTCATCGGGATGCATGGTTATTTGATTGTAGCCGGAGTAAGCATCCATGAAAGATAGTAGCTGAAAGTCGGCCAAGTTGTCAACCAATTGATCAATATTTGGCATTGGGTAGGAATCTTTCGGGCAGGCCTTGCTTAAGTTGGTGTAATCTGGGCACACCATCCATTTGCCATTTGGCTTCAAAACCATAACCACGTTAGAAAGCCATGTGGTGTACTGAATTTCTCTGATGAACCCTACCCCCAAGAGCTCGGCAACATGATTCTCAAGGGCTTTTTGTCTGTCGGCTGTGATGTTTCTCTTCTTCTGCGCCACCGGAGTCGACCCCGGTCGAATGGCCAGTCTGTGGCAGCAGAAACGTGGGTCGATTCCTGGTATCTCAGAAGACGTCCATGCGAAAACATCTTGGTTCTGCTTCAGGAATTCAATCAATCGGGTTTTCAAATCAGTACTCATTGCTCCGTTGATTTTGGTGGTCTTTGAAGAATCCTTTCCTAAGACCAACTCTTCTAATTCCCCTTCAGGTTCTGGGCGTGGGACCTCGGGTTTGTCCCTGAGGTCGAGCTCTACCATGTTTACTGGTCATTGGGACTTCCTGTCCTTTTCAGCTCGGTTGAAATTTCACCTCTACTGAGCCGAGGTGGCGATGAGGGTCCTCCTTCCCCGACTCGAACAGTCTCGAAATAACATTGCCAGGACTCTTTCTGGTCCCCGGACACCACTACTACTTGGTTCTTATTGTTAACCAGCTTGAGTTTCTGATGCTTTGTAGATACCAGCATGTCCCAGTTGTGGATGGTCGGTCTACCCAATATAATATTGTAAGGGGAAGGGAAATCGGCGACTATGAATCTTACCCGTTCTGATTTAATCGCCTCTTTAGTCCCTAATGTTAATCGGAGGTCGATGTAGCCTTTGGGAAGTGAGTGCTCTCCGTTGAACCCTATGAGGGTCGTTTTGCAAGGCTTCAGATCCTCTACGTCCAAATGCATCCTCTTGAAAGCGTTCTAGTTAATAATGTCGGCCGAGCTCCCCGCATCCACGAAAATCCTTTGGACCCGGTAGTTTACTAGGGTTCTTGTGATAACCAATCCGTCCTGATGTCTTGGTACTACGTCATTCAGCTCTTCCCTCGTGAATACTAACGGCGGTGGTGCCGATTTTGTTGGGTCATCCTTGAATTTTGGGAGGTCTCTCACTGAAAGGGCTTCTCTCAGGTACTTCTTACGCTGGCTTGCTGTGTCTCCCCCACCACCGAATCCTCCGCTACAGTGGAATTCGACTTCTGGGAACTCATCCTCGGAGTTTGACTTTCGTCTCTTCTCCTCTTTCCTTGGGTCTGTGGCCGAGCTACCACTTCAGCCATCTTGATTGTGTTTACCATTTTTCTTCCCTTGAGTTTTGATCACGTATTGACGCAACCTTCCCTATCTTATGAACCTCTCTATGGTGTCACGGAGTTCATAACATTGCTCCGTAGTGTGTCCCGGTCCGTCATGAAACACAGAGAATTTGGACTGGTCTGTAGTGGGTCGGTTTCGGAGAGACCTCGGTCTCCCGACCCTCCTCATCTCTGTCTGAGACACCTCCTTCCAAAGCCGCGCATGAGAGACGTACAGAGGGGTGTAGCTGTCGTACTTCATTTTTCCTTCGGGCCTTTCCCCTCGAGGTCGGCTATCTTGATTGCGCTTACGAGAATCTTCTCTTCGTTTGTTGGGAGGATCTTTCTCATCCGGTGACGTATTCCTCCGTTTCTTGGGATCAACGACATTGGCTATCTCCATTTGTTCACGTCCAGATACTGCTTCGCCCGGGTATAGAACTCGGTCAGAGTGTAGACTCAGTTTTTGCACACACTCTTAGCCAAACACGACGACGGATGCAGGCCATCGACAAGGCAGTGCACATGGACCTCCTCCTGGAGTGAGCGCACTTGCAGAGCCACCTCCTTGAACCGGTCCAGATACTTTTGCAATGTCTATCCCTTTTTCTGCTTTATTCTGCTCAACGTGAACTAAGACTTTGGCTGTTTTTTACCGGTAGCGAAGTTTAGCTCGAACTTTCGTCCGAGGTCTTCGAAGTTATGCACAGAATTATTCGGCAAGGAATGGAGCCACTTTTGTGCCGGTCCAGTCAGTGTTGTCACAAAAAGACGTAGGATGATTGGGCCCTTGATTGAACGAACCCACATGAGCAGCTCAAATGTTTCAAGGTGACTGTGTGGATCCTGGGTCCCGTCATACTTTGGGAGATCCGCCAAATCAAAATTCTTCGGGTAGGGCGCAATGGCGGTTTCTTTTGAGAACGGGCTTCTGTCGAATCCTGTCAAGTACTTCATTCTATACTCTCTGGGGGAGCCTCGTGACCGGGATACTTTCTTCACATCTCGGTCTCTCTCCACATGTCTGTCTTCCTCGACATCTTGGTCCCCCTCGACTTCTCGATCTTCCTCGACATCTCGGTCTTTCCTCATCCGAGATCTGAGCCAGTCGCAGTTTCTTCATATTCAAGGCTAACGGATGATCTTGCCCCGAATTGCTGTGGTGCCGACGTTCTGACCTCGGCTCCGAACTATGAGACGGACTAGTAGTATCCTGCGTCACTTTTTCTTTTCCTTTACACAAGTTTTCTCGGCCTTCTTTCGAACCAAAGCTTCGAAACTCCTAAACCGATCGTCCATCATTCGCTGAATTACTCTGAGATCTTCTTGGCGCTGGAGGTTATCTAGCTTTTCCTTGTCCTCCATCCTCCTAAGCATTGACTCCTGAGTTTTCTGCAGGATGAGGACATTTGGACTTGGACCCGCGGTCTCCTCCTTTGGCGTGCCATGTGTTTTGATGACGTCGGGAGGAGAGGACGTCGTGTCTAAAACGTTGCCCTCTAGAGTATCCTCACGATGCGGTGGATTTTGATCGTGATGTTATCTTGCATCAGCCTGTGATTGATTAGGCTGGAGGTTCCGACTTTTGCTTCTAGTATTAGCCATCGGTAGTCACGGGAATCGTAATTTAACGTCCCCACGGACGGTGCCAATGTTCTGGTGTATAACACAGATGTCCAGCCAAGGGCTAGTACTTTTATCTTAGATCAATGGGTTCAGAATATTTAAGTAGAAGATATTCAGAGGAGCTTGGGATCACTATGCACGAAATATAAGGGATGGTGTGTGTGCACAGTGTGGCAGAATGTAAAGTAGCTATGAGTTAGAACGTGTGCACCTTAGTAATTGGCCTTTGTATTTATAGAGGTTACCGTGGGTATGATATCTCGTTCTTGTGAGATCCTAGGTGCGAGTATCGTGCAGATATCAGCTGGATACTCCTATATTGTTGCCTGATAGAATCTTCCAATAATGTGGGATCTTCCTGTGTTATAGGTGAGATCCGATATTTGATATATCCACAGTTGGGCCACTCATTGAATATATGCCTTATGCAGGTCCGTAACAATATCTATTAGGACATATATATAATTGAAGTTAATCTTAAAGTAAAGAAGTCATATATATCAAAATCACCCCTTCCGAATAACTCTCTAGAAGTTGTTGCCAATGCTAGAGTTTCAGTTGCCAAAGCTCCAACTACTAGCCACTGGGGGAATGGAGGCTGGAAATTTTGGAAGGAGGTTTTCTTAATATATATTATATGTATGTATAGGTATATATGTATACATACATATATACCTATACATAGATATATATGTACGTGTCTGTGTGTGTGTAATAAGGGCACTATCATCGTTTGACGAAGAAAGTCAAAATTCCAAATAAAAGCCTACAAGCTACAGTAGGAACAAGAATTTCTTTTTTACCTTCTATGTAAGAGGCTAAGAGCCATTAAAAAAAAGGCTAAGAGCCACAATAAATGTATATATATATACACACATACCAACTTGTGGCCCGCAAGGATGCATCACACGTGGTTGATCATTTCCTTGATCTTGCCAACTGCTGAAGGAAAAGAAGTTGCACTTCTATGTAAGAGCTAGTTAGTTTTTTTTTTAATCATAGTATATATTATCAAGGGTTAAGTAGTAAATCCACTCCAGAAGAACATTCTTAGGAGTAATGTTACCTTTGAAGTTTTTTTTATTTCAATATTATCTCAGAAGTCTAAAAATGTAACAATGTAGCCTCTCAGTTAACAACCCTAACGGTTAAACATTAGTTGAACCCATTATGCTGAAATGAATTGTCTATGTGGCATCTGTCATAAAAAAAAAAATGATTTACAAGTCAGATTTTAACCAAAAAATTGCCCATCGCCCAACAATCCTATAGGGTGGATTCAATTTCTCCCTCACCCAACAATCAAACCCGCCGCATCAGCCTTTCCTCGACAGCCAACAGCGACCTCAAAGCCAAAAACACCATTGCCGGCGATCTCCTCAGCCAACAGCCTCCATCACCCTCAGCCTTCATTGTTATGACCTCTCTCTCCTTGGTCGACAACCTTTCCTCGATAGATCTGGAGAGAGAAGTGAAGTCGCGATCTTGAAGATTTACCCGCAGCGGCGAGTAAGTTCCATCGCATTGATCTTCTGCAACCGATTGAGCTATGTGGCTGGAGATGATAATTGAGGCAAGAAGGATCAACGATGGAGAAGGGAAGGATTCCAGTGAATCTGTTCGAAATCACCTCCACTGTTTGAAATCAATAATCTGTTCAAAACTTCTGTTTCGACAAATATTTTTCCTGTGGAAATTTCTGGATTATTGTTTGATTTTTCCTAGAAATATTTTTGTGATGAATTTTGGCTCCAAGACAAAAGTTTGGTATCGATTTTGGTTATTGGGGAATTACGAGGGAGGATGCGGTGGGGAAGGAGCAGGCTCTATTTACTTCTTTTTTTTTTTAAAAATAATAATAATAATAATTGTCACCCTACTCACGGCCCTAATCATAAAGACTTTTATTTAGAGAAATTGAAAAAAGTAAATAAGTTACTTAATTATATTATCTCCGATTACCTCCGATCCTAATTATACAACCTGTTTGGGAACTCATAAAATGGACTCATTATCCCATTAGATGGAATAATAAGTCCATCAAAAAAATATGAGTGTTTAGGTTTACATTTTATTTGATGGACTTCAATCTTTGATTTTTTTTTTTTTTTTTTTTTTTTTGAAGCCACAACTTCAAGCTTATAATCCCATCAAATGCTTGTCCATCAATTTTATATGTAGGCCCATTGGTTAAATGACCGTGCCCCTCATATATTATTCCAATAATACGAATTGTCCAATCTCTTCAAGAAGGCAAATAATATACTGCTCTATGGCTAAGAAAGGAAATTAGACAAAAAAAAAAAAAAAAAAAAAAAACTGAGTGGATCGGTTCGGTGATCCAAAACCAGATAATTTTGCTTGATGACCAAAAACAAGTATATAAATTTATTTAAGCACTTGTAATTTTTTTAATGGTGATTTTACTATTTTATTTAGTAAATTTATATTTATTTTTAATTTTTTATTTCAAATTATCACATTTTATATAACACATGTGTGTGTGTGAATTTGATTCATGCCCTTTTCGGTCATTTTCCATCTCATCTATCTTTTTAAAAGCTATGCCAAACAAGTTCTCATTACAAACAAAAGCCACTTCGCATCGTTATCTCAAACACAAATCACATCAAAAAAAGTCTATCGAAAGAAAGTTCATTAAAAAAAGTCCATCGGAACAAAAGCCACCTTTCCCACCGCTATCCCAAACAGGCCCATAAGATCAAGTTGACTTTTTTTTTTTTTTTTTTTTTTTTTTTTAAAGATTAAGAAAACTAAATAAGTTATTTAATTATATCATATGTTGTGTATCATTATATTATATATTAGTTTATTAGTCAAATTAATCAATTTGGAGGGGAAAAAATACTCTAAATTAATTTAACTAGCTTTCTTTATCTCTCCAAAAAAGTTAATTTTGTCTTATAATTAGGGTGAAGAGAGTATCATATTTTGTGTCCTTAGCTTTTATGTTAGTTTATTTGGAGAAAAAATAAAAATACTCTAGAGTAATTTAATTAGCTTCCTTAATCTCTTCAAAAAATTCAACTTGATTTTTTGGACTTGAGGTAGTATTTGATCAAAATCGGACTTAAAATCAGATTTTCTTAAAAGTGACAAAAATGCTTTGTAGACAATCCATGTCATTATAATGGAGCCAACCAACGTTTGACTATTAGTGTTGTTAACTAAGGAGTAACATTACTACGTTTTTCGACTTTCAAGACAACATTAAAACCAAAAAAACTTCCAAGGCATTTGCTTCTTAGACGTGCTAATTTGCTACTTAACTCATTTATAAAAGAAAAATAATCAAGCTAACTTATTTAACTTTATTATTATTTTTTAAAAAAAAAAAAGTCAACTCACCCATAAATACTATGGACACCTAGCGGTTCGAGTTTATAAAGCCAATAATTAAAAAATGCCATTAATAACCTCCAACAGACCCTTGGGAAAGAACCCATCAGACGCCTACAGTCCTGACTGTAGTACCGGTCCTCCAGAACACAGTGAAAAAATTTTTAGTCAAGGAAGATTCCATTAAAATAAACTTCAAAGAAGTACCATTACAAAAGAATAACCAAACAACAATCAGAAAATCAAAAGACAACCATAACAAAAAACAAACAACCACAACAAAGAAAACAAATACAACAGAAACAGAAAAATGGAAAGGCAAAATAAGTAAACTAGCCACCATCCAAATCGGAATTGGAAAGTGAAGGATTATCAACACCACCACTAGTCTTCTGAGCCTCCAGAGTTGGAAGAGATAACAAAGCAGGTGTTGGTCGCGAAACCCACCCAATAGGGCACACCCCTTTATAAGCATCAGCTACGAGGAGACCCACAGCACGGTTGCCCCCTTTCAAGGAAAAGGACCAGGAGAACCCAACCTTAGAAGTCAAAAGACAAATAATATCCTGGATAATACTTCTACATTTCCAATCATATAAGTCCGGTGACTTTGTCTCAACACAAGAAAGCAGAGATAGACAATCTGATTCAAAGATCACCTTATCATGACCAAGGTTTAGAGCCAAAAGCAAAGCCCTTTTCAGAACTAAGGTTTCAGTCATGAAGGCAAAAATAGACTTGACTTTATCCACAAATCCCCATTTAAAAAAACCCGCAAAGTCTCAACAAATTACCCCAATAGCGGCATCTTTCTTAGAAGAAGAAAAGACTCCATCACAATTAATTTTAAGGTTACCATGTGCTGGGGAAAACCATTTAGTGCCAGGACTATCATAGCCCCTTGACAAAAAAGGGTCCCTTACCCCTTTAGCACAGTTAGCCCAAAAATCAAAATTACTTTTCCAAGCTAATTCAATAACAATACTCGGAGAAATGTGGGTTGAGTTTCTCTCATCATTCCTCATAATCTTTAAATCACATCCGTCTAATCAATACAATACTACTTTCACTTTTCTCTCACTTTTCTATATCAAGGGCCCAGATGAAGCCAATGAGAGAAATGAAAAACAAGATAAGGAAAATATCTCTTTTCGAGAAATGTAGTGAAACTGAATAAATAAATAGTCATTTTACTTCAGATATTAAGAAAAAAAATGAATATATTTTCCATTGATGATGACTACAAATATTGAAACTCAACTCAAATAGTTATATGAGGGAGGGTCCTTTTTTTTACCACTACGAGGGCAGAGTCTCCCACATACACATATTTGGAATTGTTTATAGATAAAGAATGAATCAGTAAATAATTGAAGCCAATCAAAATTGGGAACAATATGGATATGCTTGTATTGGATAGGCTCTAGCGATGCCTCCTTGTGGATTTTATTGTCGCATGCCCAGTTTCCTCGAGATGTTTATGCAATTGATTCCTGTCAATCCCACAAATAAACATTTTATCAATCGCAATTAAACTTAATACTATATATATATATATATATATATAGGTGTTTACACTTCTCATGTTGCATAAGAAGAAGAAGATTCCTACACACACATGAAATGGTGGGACTCACATCTTTTTAAAAAAATAAAAAACTCAAGTACAGAAATCGAAATAACTATGACATGAGGATATACTTCTCCTACAACATGAGAAGTGTATTTCCCATATATATATATATAGCTTGTAGATTTAAAACGAACAATGAACATGAGAGATAAGTTACCTTGATTCAAACTCATCTCCGCAAGCCTCGCATATATTGGCAAGATTCTTTGATGCACCCTTCATTGGTATACAAATTAAGAATGATAAGAAATCAGAATAAAGCAAAACACCAGCTTATTTGTAAGGCATGCATGACAAGGCCAAAAAATTCTGCTACAAACAAAACACTAATTTATCTTATTTGAAGTCTTGATGTTTCGTTGTTAATCTGATGTAAAACAGAGAAGGGGAAGGGAGAAGAGAGATGAGAAAGAGGGAAGACGGAAGGGGAGAACAGAAGAGGGAGGGGAGACATCGGAGAGAAGTTTCAGAGAAGAGAAAATCCAGGAATGATAACTGTACTTAATCCAATTATCCACATTTGCCTGAACAGAAATCCTAAGCAACTATTTATCCTAACTAATAACTAAAAATCTAAGATAGTAGCTAAGTGGCTAACGGTTACAGGACAAATAAGTTACAAAATAATTATTTCATCAAAATTTTAACAATAACCTCAAAAATGGAAGTATGAAGAATCATAGAAGTCTTTCACCAAGTCAACTAAACAAAGCTAATTTTACAGAAGCAAAAGGTATAGCCAGTCGACTGCAGAATTTCAAGTTCAAGGAATCACAGAACAACAGAAATAGTATTATAAAACGGACACAACCAGATATCTCACAAGAAAACGATTGGGAAACAAGCTCGTAGAAAAATTTCTACCTTGGCTTTTCTTGTTTTGGTTTTTCCATTGGCTATTGTATTCTTTTCAGCTCCTTTTTTATCAATACGTTGTGTAGAAGCCTTCTTATCTCTATGGACCTGCTCATTTTCTGTACTATTATTCTCGTTTCCCACATTATGTGGAGAAGAGTCTTCAGCCTGAGATGCTTCACCGTTAATATTTTTTTCATTCTGAAAATCACTCTTACTAGTAGTCGCCTTCAATTCTTCACTATTTTTTCTTCCTTTCTCTTTTTTAGCTCCTCGTTTCTTTTTTGAACTCTTTCTGTTATCATATTCCATAAAACCAACCTCATCGCTCTTAGTATTATTTTGAGATGTACACACTGAAGCCTTCTGCTCCTGCCTTGAGGCACCAGTTTCTCTGCTCCTTTGCCCAGCCAGCATTGCTTCAAGGATACCCAATTCATCATCTTCTTCTCCATCAAAATCCACTGAGACACCAGCCTCCTCCGCCTCTGGATGCTGGGCATTGAGATATTCTTCTTCCTCTTCTTCGTCTTCTTCATTCAACTCAACCCCATTTGTTGTCACCTCCTCTGCAACATTGAGATCATCTCTAATTCTCCCTTCTAAATTATCAATCTCATTATCAGTGCTCCCAGATATATCATCACTCACCCCAATTTTGTCTTCATAACTTTCAGAGCTCAGCTTTCCTTCTCTTTCTTCTGCCTCCGCTTCTTCCAACTCTACGTCCACATCCTCTTGATCATCAAGTGAATCCCTAAATTCCGCAACTTTCTCCTTATGCTTCTTTGATTGCTCATGGTTCTTCCATTGCTTCTCACTCTTGAACTTCTTGCCACACAGTACACAATAAAACTCATTCTCAGCATTCTTCTTCTTACTCCCCTCCTCAAACCAATCAGCCTCATCTTCTTCATCCTCCTCCACTTGGGCCCACTCAGGCTCTTCATATGCCATTACCCTCTCCTTTTTCTCCTTCTCCATCTGCCTCTTCCTCTCCCTCTCCTCCTCTTTCTTCTTTTCCATCTCCAAATTCTTCTTCATTTTCATATCAATCACCCTTTTATCCCTCTTCTTGACAAAATCAGCCAACTTCCGCACTGTGTCATTATATTCTTTCTTCGCCTTCTTTCTGATCTTGCTGTTCTCTTCCTCCATAAGACGCCTTGACTTCCGGTTAGGACCAGCCATGACATTGTACTCATCCACCCAACAAAAATCCATAACTGTTGAAAATCCCAGCCAGTAATTGTAAAATGCTGTCACTTGAGTATAAGGGCTATCCAAATTGCCCATTACTGGGGCTTGTGGAACCACATCAATACCTAGTCCTAATTTCTTAGCAAAGTTAATTTCATTAGCATGAATTTTATCAAAAACATCAGAATAAACCATGTAGAATCCCTTGCCAGTGTCTGAATATCCAGAGTAAACATTTGTAGAGAAGAAGGAAAATAGGTTCGGGATAAACGAGTTGGGGTCCGACTTTCCAACTGAGTTGGGATCAGAAAAGAGAATCTGAGACCGGTGGGAATCATACCATGCTCGCTCCTTAGGGTCAGAAAGGACTTCATAGGCATGTTGGAGCTCCTGGAATTGAGCTGTAGCTTCAGCTTGTGATAAGCCAGATTTGACAAGTTTGTCAGGGTGGCGCTGAAGGGCGAGACGCCTATATGCTGACCGTATTTCATCCGGAGTACAATCTCGCTCTAGGCCAAGAACTTCATAGTGGCATCGGTTTCCTGAAGTCATGATTGTTCTCTGAATCTAGGTTTTATTTGGTCTATGGCTTTAAACTCAAGTAATGTATAATAGTAATGAATGGAATTGAATGAACTGGGAGAGTACCTCCGTTATACTCAACAACAACCTGAAACATATTAATCCCCAATATGGATGAGAATGGAGCATCAATTTCACTTCTAGAAAAGATACAGACTTTCATTGACGTATAAAAACCAAGACCGCAACTGGCATATTCGGACCTATATTACACTCAGTAGGGGCTTCTGCCAGGGGGAACACTTGAAACATGCATAGTTCCAAAGAACTAGTAAACAGAATGCCAATACACAGCAAAACCGACATTCCAAAACAACACAATCGAAAGCATAAAACTCGCCAGTAATCAAAATGAAGAGGGCAGAAGTATAATATCCAATTAGACACCATTCAAGCAAAAAATAGTAAAAAAAAAAAATTATACTCAATCTGTAAATACTCCCAAATTCAAAAGCATCAATATTCAAACCATTGTAGGACCAGATTAAAAGCCAAATAAAAATGAAAAAATTAAGGGAACAGATGAAGAGGGGAACAAATTCAAATCTAGATTCAAAGCGAGATTCAACAAATCAATCTCACTGGATTTTGGAAGTAGAAAAAGCCCTAGGGTTCGAACCTTTTTCACAACTTGCCCGAGAACAACCAAGCAGGTCTGATAACGGTGGACGGCGTCCAACGGAGTATGCAATGCTTGTTCGGTGAGGAAGAAAAAATAGATCTCCTACTTATCAAGCAAAAACTTGTTCGGCCGAACCCCGCTTGTTGGCTCTACCTTTTTCTTGCCACACACGGATTCAGCCCCCGAAAACATAATGCTTTAAAAAAAAAATGAAGATAAAGGATTTTTCTTATTTAAAATAATAAATACTAAAATATACTGTTTCGATCTTAGTTATAAGTCACTTTTTCACCAAATCACACATACTAAGGAGAGGTAAGTATCAATGATTATAGGGTAAAATTTCAACTTTACCCTTATTTATGATTTGTACACTTTTAACTTTTTCTTCTCTATTTTCAAAATAATAATAATAAGCAAATTGACAGATTTTATTTATTTAGTCAAAGGGATTTATAAATAGGTCAAAAAAACTTATAAATAAGATCAGAGGAGTAAATTCGAAAAGACTGTATGACTAAAATATCAAGGATTTGACTGTGACAGTTACTCGGTGACAAAGTATAAAAGAAAAACACACCAATTGATTAATATCTTTGTTTGAGCCATTTGTCTTTTTCAGTTTTGTTTTATTTAGAGTAAATATTTTTTTTTTTAGTCCTGGTAAAAAATGTGATCCTTAAGTCCCTTAAAAAAAAAAACACACCAATTGATTGGTTGATATTTTGATAATCCAAAATATTTTTTTAATTTGACAAATAAAGCCATTTTTTTTTGTCTTTTTTAGTTTTATTTATTTAAATCATGCTAAATTATACAAAACCCTCCTAAATTTTAGATAAGTTGTAAATAACCTCAAACTTTCTTTTATTATTAACCCCTTGTCATTAATTGACTGCTATCTTTTTATCAGAAATTATCGTGTTATATTAAGATATGACATGTGGTATCTTACATGGCTTTCTAAAGTTTGACTAGTTACAAATCAATCCTAAAATTTCAAAATCTAAATTTAACTCCATTAAAATATTGATCTATGACATTAAACCATTAAAATATCGTTAATTTTAGAGTAAAATACTCTAACTATTTTAGTTTAATTACACAAAACTCCCATTTATTTTGAAAACTCATATAGGTCTCATTGAAAATTAAAATGTCTCTGTTACACAAACATCCCTTATATTTTACTATTCTATTTTCATCCATTCAAATCGTTAGTTGACCATCAAGTTTGACTTTTAAACTTTTGTTTTACCAAAATGCCCTTCTTTAACATTAGAATTATATGTGTGTGTGTGCGGGAAAAAATTTATAACACCAAATTTATATCCTTGGATTTTTTTTTCACTCTTTAATGTGTTAAAAAAATTATGGATTTTGATATTATAAAATTTATGATTTAAATTTTTACTATATTTATTGAAATTTATTTATTTTCAGTCTCTTAAATGACTAAAAAGATATGTATCAAAGGCATTTTTTTTATTTTGACAAAAAAAAAAAAAAAATTATTTTTTGATCAAATATAATAAACTATATATGTTTGAAAGATTGTATTAAGTCATTTAAATATATATTTTGATATTTTTTCTACAAACATTTAAAAAAATTACTCAAAATTTTAAAAGTTTGTAATATTTATAAGTTGTCAATTAAAATTTAGGCTTTAGAATTAAGGGATAATTAGTAAATAAATTTTATTTTTATATAAATTTCAATTAAAAATCTATTTTTAGAATCTTTTTAGAATATTCTTAACAAAGTTAACGGTTTGGACTTAAATGTATATTTTCAAAATAAAATAGCGTTGTAACTAAGGCAAAATAGAAATGTAGTTAGAGTATTTTACTCATACTTTTATCATTTTAATAAATTTATTAAGACTTTTACTATCAAATTTTTTTAAGGGATTTATTTATAAAAAAAAATTAAGGGAATTAAATTTAAATTTTGAAATACCAATGGGTTAAGCCAAGCAATTTACATAGGATGCCACATATTATAGCTTAATCTGACGTATAAATTTCTGTTAAAAAGATAATGATTAGTTAACAACGGGGAATCAATAAATAAATAAATAAAAGGTCAAGGGGTTAAACTTTGTTAGTTCTCTTTGTGTTTTGATGATAACTGATAATTGTAAACTTAAAATAAAGTTTGTCTTTATTAAGTTGAAAAATTTACTGTCAATGGCAAACTCGAATTTGGGTTTGTCAAACTTGAGTTTGAACTTGACAAAGAGTAGCTCAAGTTTTCTAAACTTTGCCAAACTCGAGTTTGTATTGGAAAACTTGAGTTTATGTCATACTGAGAGAGCACTCTAAGTTTTTTAAGTTAAAAGAAACTCGAGTTAGTTTTGGCAAACTCGAGTTTGTGTTAGACAAAGAGCCTTGAATGATTTTTGAACTTAATTAAGCTCGAGTTCATTTTGTCAAACCCGAGTTAGTGCTTGGCCGAGAGCATTTAAGGTTTTCCATCCTCTAAGCAAACTCGAGTTTAGCATGGTAAACTTTAGTTTGCGCTTGGCCGAGAGTTTTCATAGTTTCTACTCTTTTAAGGAAACTCGAGTTGTTTTTATTAAACTCCAGTTTATGGCAAACCGAGAGCTTCTCACTATTTTGAACTTAAGAAAACTCGAGTTTGACCTTTATGGATTTAATCTTATTTTTATTTCAAAAAGTCACAAACTCGAGTTAGTCACTTAATGACTTGAGTTCGCTCCTGTTTCAAAATGTTCTTCAAAGCTCAATCGCGATGTTCATCTTCAGAAAGAACTAAACTCAAGTTTTTGTTTCTAAACTCAAGTTTTGCTTTTGATAAAATGTTGCAGACTCCCGTTTGCTTGAACAAACTCCAGATTAAAGCGCTCTGTTTCAAAATTAGTTTTCTCGAATTTTCCAAATCTTCATATATGATCTAGATACTTTTCATCATCACTTACTACTATGTTTAATTAGTTTGTTAGTGAGTTTCAGATGACTAAATGTGTATTAGAATGAGGATTAAGCATAAAGCAAAAGGTGATGTCGAACATTCATATGCCGATCCGAAAAACTTAACATCCTTTTGACAAATCATTCTCTGGACTTTGCAAAGGTTTAAATGTCTTCTTTCCTTCTATGGAAGCCTCATCTTCCAATAGATTTATTTCAAGGAAAGTGAACAAGAACATCGAGCACCTAGATTAACTTTGCAAAGAGAAATGACCAAGTTACAAAATGTCTACATTAATGTCTCCAACGATTACATTAATGATTCCAGCCTATTTAATGCTTCCTTCATATATAAGTTGAAGCATTCAAGTCTCTTTTCAAGGAAAACGAAAACTATCAAGTTTCATTTGCATTTAGTGTTTTCTACCTCTTTGTAAAGTATCTTTTGATATATTGCAGAGTTATTATTTTATCGCTCTTTTAGAGATTTATCATTGATTATCAATCATTGTAAGAATCTCAAAGTTGTAGGACTTTGAGGTTGAGTTTATCAATTTACAACTTGTAAGGGGGAGTGTATCCTAGTGAGAGGATAAGTTTCGAGTGCAGAGTGTATAACTAATTTGAGTGATAGTGAAAAACAAAGAGTGTTTGGGGACTGGACATAGGTCAAGAGTTAAGACCAAATCAATATAAATTATGTTGTGTCAAGCTTCTCTTCTACTCCTTTGTTATACCATGTTTTGCTGTCAATGTTTGGGTGTTTTTCAAAAGAATTTTTTAAAATCTCCAATTCACCCCTCTTGGTGATTTTCTCTATTTACAAATTTAAACTTTAAAATATTAGGGAGTTATATGCAACTAACCCAAAATTCAAGGAGGTTTTGTATCATTGAGCATTTAATTCATCTAGTGGTTCTAACTTTAGGATATTGACATGTTCTTTGGAAACTGATTAATATCTTTGTTTGAGTGACTTATCTTTTCGAGTTTATTTATTTTATTCTTTTTTTTTTTTGGACAAAATTGATTTAATCCATCTACTGCCACTTCTAACTTACCACTTCTAACTTACATTGAGGGCCCGTTTGGTATGTGAAAGAGGTGGGAGGGGAAAGGAAAATGAGTAAGGGCCCGTTTGGTTTAAAGAATTTGGAGGGAGGGAAAGGAACTTAAAGGAAGGGAAAAGAAGATTTAAAAGATGAGGGAAGATGGCTTGAGTTGTTTGGTTGGAAGAAAATGAAGGGGTGGTAGTTGGTAAAGAATTAAGAAATGTCTATTTTACCCTCAAAAGAAATTAATTCAAAATAAAAAAGAAAAATATTTTTTTTTGCTAAAATATATTTTTTAAAAGAATGTCTGTCAAGTTCAAATTTGTGACCCAAATTTTTTTCACAAAGTTTAAACTTTCCAATTTTTTTCGGGGTTGGTTTAAAAGTTTGAATTTGGGGGTAAATGCACAAAAATGCGAATAGTGACTTGGTGGGATCTCAAGTTCCTACATATGAGGGAAAAGTGGTGGGCCCGGTGTGGGCCCAGAAATTTGGGTTCCGGGTACTTAGCGCACCAAACGGTCTTTTTGCATGGGAACTCTATTAAGTTCCCTTTCCTCCTTTAAGTTCATCAACCAAACGGACCCTAAGTTTTCTTGTTCGGTGCTCAATCTTCTTGAGAACTTAAGTTCTCGGCGCACCAATCTTTCCTTAAAGATAGGAAGATGGGGTCCTACCAAAATTGGTGGTAACTCGTTTTCCTTCGCAAGAAGGAAGATTCGAAAGACAAATATGCCCCTAAAAAATTTAAATTAAAAGGTGAGAATCCTAGAAATTACTCATCGTGTGTTTTTTGTGCATCTGATTTTTTTCCTCAACACCCCTTAGTACAAAAATTTATCAAACAAATCTAGGAGGAAAAATACAAGCAAAATATCAGCAATTACAATAATAAGAAAATATCAGCAAAATATCCCAGATTTCTCTTTTGTTTTTTTCATATTCCACTACGGTTTTCCTTCTGCTCTCATGCTAAACCAACGGAAGCTTTTTTTTGTACGAAACAAATTTAAAGGAATAATGTCTTGATTTTAAAAGATCAAAACTAAATTTGAGAACATCACATATCATTGCAAGGAGGAAGAATAAAGAGAAACGAAGGAGTTACGACTATGACTGCAAGATAAGAGACGATGAAAGCTTGCTCTGTTTTACAACTAGTAAAATAGGGTTAAACAAAATTTGCTTTTTAAATTCGAATTTCATCACTAAATTCAATATTTTTTAATAAATTTGAATTTCATTCTATAGAAAAAAAATCAATTTCATTAATAAATAAAATAAATTTAATTCAATATTTTGACAAAACACAATCTTCATATTATTATTTATTATTTAATTAATTTAATCATTTGATATCTTAATAAGACTGAATCTTTCAATTTCTAACTTGCATCGCAGTGTTTATATGAGACAGTACCGGTAGAAGTAGTTGTAAAGTGGGTTTTTGAATTTGAAAGATGGAGTTAGGACAAAAGAACATGGGAGAAATATCTTTATAATAAACTCACTTTTAATTATTTAATTTTTATAGTTATTTTTGTATTTATTTAATTATTTTCAATTATTTAAAATCTTCGAGAAGCAGCTGCAACGTGGGCAGAGAGTCGCTTCAAGAGAACATGTGAGAGAAATACTTGGAATTAATTTGAGTAGTTGAAGCCATGCGGGGCAAGTTCCTCTTTAATTTAACTATTTATTTCAGTCTATTATTATTAATATAGTTGCCATATAAGGTCATGAGTGTCAAAATAAAATGAATTGATTGAGTATCTTAAATTCTTCGTGTTATTATTTTATTCATTTAATATCTAATTTATTTTTTATTTATTTAAAATATAATTTATAATTTATTCATTTTATTTAATTTATTTAATTTTTAAATTATTGTACTATTAATTATTTAATGTATGAATTGAAATATAAATTTGATTAATAAATAACTATTAATTCGTTTTGATGTAAAATTTGATTTCCACCTTTTTTTAGTATTGCTTTATATAAGGGGTATTATGGGTATTTAACTAATGCTTCCCACTTAACCTAGTCTTTTTTTCCCCTATCAGATATTTTATTTTCCTTCAATTTATATTTCATTCTCATGTTTGCTAAACAATTCATCTTTTTAAGTTCACTCTTCAATTTTCTCTTGCTTTATTTTCCTCTTTCCTTTCCTTCATATCTTATGTCCATGTATCAAGCGGGCCCTCATGTTCTCTGGAGATCGATTAATATCTTTGTTTGAGCCACTTTTTTTTTTTTTTTTTTTTTTTTTTTTTGAGTTTATTTATTTAGTTCATTAACGGTCACTTCTAACCTTAGTATTGACATTTTTTTTTTTTTTTTTTTTTTTTTTGGAGATTGATTAATATCTTTGTTCGAGCAATTTATCTCTTTAGTTTATTTATTTAATTTATCTTGCGCCCCAGTTATAACTTCATATCGCAAGTGTATCATACATCGACTCAAGTTTGTTTTCAATATCATCTACAACATCTCAAAGCTTCACTCTTAAAATTGTCCGTGTCTTTTTCTTTTAAAGCCCTATTACCTTTTACAATTTTAAAACACGTCAAAATAAAATGCATTTAGACTCTTACAAAACTTCTCCAACTGAGGTGGAACTTCAAAGAAAACATAGGGGCGGGATAAGGGTAATTTAATTTAGTATTTTAAAATTTATATTTTTATTATGAAAATGATGAGAAACATGCAAGATATTGAGGAGTGAGAGAGATGGAAAATATAAGAGAAAATAGGAGGAGAAATAAGTGGCAATTTTCATTCATCTTAAGCTTACAATCACTTGGTAAGTCCTTAATCTACATTTCAAAAGTTGCACATGAGAATAAATATACATAATTGTGAAATATATTATATTGGGAGGTTATCTGTATCACCCTAAGAAACTCCCAATAGGCTATTCATTTGTAGGTTATATATATATATATTGATATATAAAAGAAGGCTAAACAGCCATAACAAGAATTACAAACAGAAACAAAACAAGAAAAAAAACACAGCACAAAAAGCTTAAAACATAGGGGAAACATTTCCCAAACCTTCCTGGATTAACCACGCCCTCAAGAACCTTGGGCATTCATCTAAAATCGAAGACTTGTTCAAACCAGTCTTGGCCGGATGCGGCTGAGGTCCTTTTCTCTTAAGGACCTCTGCTGTCCTCTTCTCCCATGCGGCGCCGTTCTGGCGCAAAAAAAGGTAAGCTGATCTCTCTCTTTTTTTTTTTTTTTTTTTTAAACTACTACTAGGTACTAAAAAATTATTTTAGGATCTTGATTGATACTAAAAAAATACTTAAGTGTACTTCATAATCTCGAAAAATTATTTTAAGATGTTGAAAAATATTTCAAGTGAGTTGGTACTCAAAAGATACCTCGGGATCTTGATTGGGGATCTTGATGCTTAAAAAAATACTTTATGATATTGAAATCCTAAAATAATTTTTCAATATCATAAAGTATTTTTTTAGTACCGATAATATCCCCAAATCAAGATCCCGAGGTATCTTTTGAGTACCAATCATATACCGAAATATTTTTCAACATCTTAAAATAATTTTTCGAGATTATAAAGTATTTTTGAGTACCAATCAGTATCCTAAAATAATTTTTTAGTACCTGGTAGTAGTTTAAAAAAAAAAAAAGAGATCAGCTTACCTTTTTTACGCCAAAACGGGGCCACATGGGAGAAAAGGACAGCAGAGGTCCTTAAGAGAAAAGGACCTCAGCCGCATCCGTCTTGGCCATAGCATCAGCCAATCTATTACTATCCCTTGGAATATACCGGACATATATTAACCAATTCCTGCTTAAATTGATAACAATATGTTTGGTATCGCTTTTAGGATGACAAATTAGGCTTTTGGCACTTTTCACTTTTTCCCACATGTTTGGTATAAAATTCTTTCAAGGGCTTCTAAATAAAAAGTAACTTATCTCCATAAGATGATTAATTTTCGTAGCTTTTGCGGTCAGAAAGCTGCTTATATTAGTAGAGCATTTATCGTTGAAGGTCAATGTGGAGGCAGAGGCATCGGGCAGCGATGGCTCCCTAGTCATGTCTGACGACAAACACCTTTTCTTCACTTGGCGCTATGGCATCCATAAGGCCAATAACGTCGCCGATGATATGTGGAGGCTGGTGTAGGCAGTGGGAGTGGCCGAAGCGTCGGTCTCACCGAAGCCACGGAGGTCTAGAGCCACACACTGGTAGCCTATAAGGAGGAAAGGACGAAATCTGGTAGGGCTAGGAGAAACAAATATCAAGGAAGCCATTGTTGCACAAACTCACTGTTATGTGTTCTATCCCCTCTATGATCACTATCTTTGTGTGTATTGAAGCTCTGAAAACGCCACGACGAGATTTCTGGAGAAGACCACAATTGTCAGCCTTCCTTCCTCCTCCACGCCACCATTCACCTTCCTTTTTGACCCCACCTTCACCGCTACACCAACCATCATTGCCTTCGGCTTGCCCCCTTCCGTCCTCATACACGCTAATGCCTTTCAGAGATCACAAAGCTTTAGCTCTGCGACGAGACTGAGAGTGAGATCGAGAAGCAGAGTAGTGGTGAACTTTTGTTGACCTTCTTCAACCATTCCACCTTCATCTCTCTCCTTCATCATAATAGAGAGCACAACCGCAACAAAGCAGAGTGTCGACCACCACCACCTTGTCATTTTCACGGTCGCTTCCTTCTTCATTCTGACCACTAGTGACCTTCCTCGTCATTCCAAAGCACCATTGGCTCTCCTTTATAATTTTCCGGCGTGATTGTGTGCTTTCCGATGGTTGTAATGATTTTCTGGTGAGTGCTATATGATTTCAGTTCTGCAGTTTTTTTTTTTTTTTACTTGTATTTGATATTGGGTTTTTAGTATCATTAATCTTCATTTTTCTTATGGGTGGCCATTGTTATATTAAGATTAATGAGAAAATTATAATCAAATGAATCAAATTCGTAACACAATTAGAAACTAAATTGTACGGGACAAGATTCAATTAGTTATGTAATATTATTTGATCAAATTATGTATTTTAGTATTGCCAAATTTTCTAAGTTAACATTTTTCACATTTTTGTAATTTTGATTTTAATTTTTCTTTTATAGTTATCTCAAAAGCCACCTATGCTCCACTATGTCAAATAAGTTTTAATTTCACAAAAGCTACTTATGTTATTGTCAATTGAAACATAAATCATATTACCAATGTGACTTTTACCCAATCTTACTTTTATATGAGTCAGATTGTAAATAAGTCATTTTTTCCATCGCTATCCCAAACACACAAATTAGAGAACCTCAAAAGACTCTTAGAAAGTTGTGGACATCTACACTAAATATGACTATATTTATAACACTCCTTTTAGATGTCCATATATAAATAAATATTGTCCCTCATTAAAACCTTACTAAGGAAAACTAATTGGAACAAAATCTTACTGAAGGAAAAAAGAACACATAATAATAGTAATTGATTAAGGAGAAGAGTACAACATTATATATATGGTGATAATATCAAGTTTACTTCTCCAAAGTACAATATCATTTCTTATTATTTTATTTCAATAGACTTCACATAGATTATCTCCAGTACCTTTTCAAGCATAACTTCTATATATATTGAATTATCAAAACATGCACTTTTCTTATGCACTGTGAAAATAACAAAATAAAATTTATTATGAAAAAAACTATCTTGTTCAGTTTGTTGTAAACAAAATGACCTCTTGTAATTGTTTTATAGAATTATCACATCAAATATCAATTTTATTATCCACTCGCATAAAGGAACTTAATCATAATTTGAAATATCAACAAGACATGTAAATATTATGGGAGAATAAATATATGGGACCTCTAGTTAAATTTAGCATATTTCTATAGGTAAAATCATCATAGTAAAAATTCATGATTTTGAAATCAATCAAGCATTCAATAACTCAATATACTTATAAAGTAAAATGAGAAATTATTCATTTTTAATATGTGTGTGTGAGTAGATTATATATACTCAAATTATTTTAATCGACTATGGGCCCACTTGGAAAAGTGGTTACAAAAGTGATTTATTTGTAATTTGATTTTTTAGAAGTAAGATAGGATAAAAGTTATATTGTAAATGTAATTTGTGTTTGAAATGATGATGAAAGAAGAGACTTTTTTTAAAATGAACTCTTATATGATTATTTGAAAAGTTAGTTGAAATGGAAAATAACATGAATCTTATTGAAACTATATGTAATATCCTACTATTTGAACACACATGTACAGTGGCTTTTCTTCAATGAAGTTTAGAATTTGTATTTGGAATTAAAGGCTTATTTTTCCATAAAGATTAAAGACAAATAATTAGGAGTAATTTTAGGCCTAAATATTTTTGGAAACACACATGTAGCGTTCATCATACTTCCTCTCTTTATTTTAATTCAATTAACCCACCTTTTCTTTTCATAGAGAGCAACACGCACCCACTCCTTGTTTCTCTATTAATATTCATCTCAACACTTCACCTTATTTCACATTTACTTTCGTTTCGGCCAAAGGACAGAGACCACAAGGGACCATTATGCTTCAACCAATCCACCTGTTGCATGCTTCAAATGACAGCACACACTCGTTCTCTTCTCTAAACTGGACACCTTACCCACATACACACTCCCTCTTTCCACGTATTGGGTCAGCAAATAAGCAAGACTCAATCCTTATTTCTCCATTCAACTTTCTGTCAAGACACACAGAAACATAGAGTAAGGGAGAGTGAGAGACCGAGGCTGAGAACTGAAAGTATAGAGAACAGAGTACGTGAGTGAGCGCTGAAAGAAGGGAGTACCGAGCACTCCTTCAAATTCTGGTTCATCTATTCGGCCATTCAAGTAGATGTAGATAAATGAAGGCAGAGTCACATGCAAACTTAAGTTCAGAAAAGGTAGGCCACTAACCTAATTCTCTACGTTTGAAGCTTAGACAATAAGGTTTTTGGTCTGCATGTGATACTCTGTTACAAGATAACTAAAACAGGGAAAGTTTGGTATGTCTAAACATGCTTCTTATGTCAAAAATTCCAGATTTTGTCATAGCACCACATAAACCATCTAAAAGTAAATTAGATTGCTTAAATGGTTAAGAAAATGGGATGGGTAAGTGTATGCATAGGTCATGTGGTTCTGTTTGGTGATTGCTGAACCGTGGAGTTAGTGTTTCTGCATGCACCGAAACTGAACATAGGTTCTGCATGATTTCACATGTTTATGGTTCTGTTTTAGTAATAAACTGAACATAAAATATTTATTTAGAAGTATTGGAGTCAAGATTAAGAATTAGAAGGTTTAACGAAGGCTAAATAAATTGTTGGATGTAAGGAATTAAGTTGCTGCATTTTCTGGAAATTAGAATTTTGCAGCAGGAACAGTAATGTTGCAGTAAGGAAAAACCAGATTAGATGACCTCTGATGATCATGAAATTTTGTGTACACTCAGTACACATAATAAGGTTCAGTGGGAGCAAAAGGACACTTAAAAATAAGGTGTATACAAGGATTTATGAATTTTCTAAGATAGACAAGAAAACTAAACGAAAATGGTTTTTCAGAATTAGGCAGTGACATTCTTGGAAAAAACTGTATTAATTCAGACATTAAATTAGGTGACAATAAATTTTACTACAAACTAGACTAACAGGAGTTTAAGTAGAAATTTGAATCACCTCAATCGGAGCTTCCTAGACCCAGATATGAATTTTTAAAGTTGGACATGAAATTCTGAAAATCCAGTTTTGTAGACTGAAGTTGTCTCTACAATTCGAAATTCTGGGAATGAATCAGTTATGTTTTGATCAGTGGATTATTTTTACTATGAAATAGACTTAAAGAACTTCGATTAGGAACTTGAACCACTTGATTCGGAGTTTTCTAGGCCGAGATATGATTTTTCTAAGTTCCTAGAGAAATGGAAAGCTGAATTTCTGTCAAGTCTGAAATTGATCACGTTTTTGAGCAAATTACGACTAGCCTTAACTTGGAATTTTTGAATAAGACTTGAAAGGCTAGGTATGTAATTGTGGGAAGAAAATAGAATACATAATTAAGATAACCAACCGAAGAGAATAAAAAGCATAAGCATCATGGGTCGATCTAGTAAGCATAATCTTAATATTGCTATTAAGATTAAATTAAGTAATGACCCATCTCAAAATATTATAGGATTTGGATACTTGTCTTGGCCAAACGATAATCGGTGCAAGAAGAACTCGGGTGAGAATAAGAAGTTGTGAAGACATTCGGGTAGTAACTTTCTCTCACATACTCGTATGCCTTTATATGCATGTATGAACCATTGTGATACTTGAATTTTGAACACCTAACCTTATCGCCGGTTAAGTAGGGAGGTAATGCCCTTGAATGTGGGGTAACCCTAGATGCCATCACGGTTAAGGCCGGGGGTGGTAATCCGATAAGAGAATTGTTACGTTTGTGAAAGAAGGGAAAATGCCCATTTGAATACCCAGCGCTGAGGGAATGGACCTGTAGGTCATTTGAATGAATTTGAATTTGAATAAATTTGAACTTGAATGAATTTGAACTTGAATTTGAATGGTGTTCAATTGAACTTGAATTTGAATATTGAATTTATTGCAAAGCGGTTGTCTACCATATACCGTGCATGCATTTTATGTGAGTGATTAACGCACATGGGATTCGTTTGAATCCCAGACATCCTCGAAAGTTCGGGGCATGAAAAGTACAAAGTAGACACGGCTCACAAGGCAAGGTGGTGGATACCCAAAATTGAAGATGTTGTGTCGAACCAAGAACTCGCTGTTGGTTATCTATGTTTTGTATTAGACTATTTTGAAAGTTTGTAATATACGTAAGAACCTCTTATGGATTTAAGTATGTATCCGAGACCTTGTTATCGTATTACTATGCTAGAACTCCTTTTCTTCCTAAGCGGTGCATCAATACTCGATGAATGTCATTATACGAGAGAATTTGACATTCGTGGTATCTTGCTCGATAAGTTTCCAAAAACGAATGTCGGGTGTGACATTCGTGGTATCGAGCGAGTTACGGCAATATCATAATAGTATACCGATATGGTCTTGGTTATACGATAAGTTAGCACATATGAGAATAAATTCACTATGTTGTGATACGCTTGAATTGACATGTTTTGATCTGATGTCGTTATTAAAATTGGAAGATTGCAGATCAAATATGTATGGGTAAAATCATTTGATTTTCCTTCTCTCTCCTAGGGTGGACGAAATTGATTACTTAAGGGGTAAGGATTTGACTTTTCTACCCTTATAATCATTACTTACTTTTCTCTTTTAATCCTGTGGTGACATGTGTCCTTTAGTAATTATTACAGTTGACTTTTCATTCTTATCTCTTCAAAAACACAGGAAATCCTTACCTAACTAGGAAATGCCATGTGCACACTTATTTTAGCACATTTTTGCTTAGCTAATTGTCTCATCCCTTAGGACATAACTAAATGGCATTTTCTCTAATCAGATCTACACTGTATGGGTCTCCTGTGCCCCTTTTCCATTGGCACTTTTAATTTCACGGCTTATACATACTAGGTCCACTGACTTGTATAACCGAGTTACTTAGTCCCTTAAAGGCTTCTTATCTCTTGACATTCTTGCGATTCTTCCCAAACCGGCTTAGTCGTCCGCCTATTTTAGGCTTGTTCTTGATTCTCAGGGTCCAAAGTTCAGGATATTACACACAGGCCTGTTATAGACCTTATTTTTGATGTAAGCCTAGCTTGTATAAAGGTCTGCCTCGTGGCTTGTTAAGATATATATCTTTTTTAATACATTTACATCTTTTTCATATAGAATTATTATTATTTTAGATAGGATAATTACATATTTTTTTTTTCTAGATTGAGTGATTAATCTTTTATGTGTGTTAGTATAGAGTAATTAACAGTTTTAGACTGGCCTGATAGGCCTAATAAGTTTCTTAATAAGTCTAGGCCTAACTTGTCAACCAAAGCATCTTTTTCAATCGGCATTGACTTGACTTTTTTTACTAACATGTCAGGCCTAATCAAACCCTTAACAAGCCAAGCCATAGATCTTTAATAGGTCACTTGACCTATTTCCACCCGTACACATGGAGAGGGAAAAGTTGAGGCTGAAAACTTGAAATGAGGCAAAACGGCCTCGTTTTTAGGCTAAGCATTAGGTGTTCATTGATTCCATGAGCACGTAATGTGAACCTTGCAAATGTTACTCATCATTTACTGTTTCTGTTGTTTTTTTAATTTATACATGAATATTATTGAATGATTTTTCATTTAATGTTTATTAATTAAATTGCATCGGTAATTTGTTTGTTTGTTTGTTTTTTTAAAAAAAACTGAAATGACATCAATTAATCAAGGTTTAAAAATTGGACCGGGCACTTAATCAATAGAGGTAGTGGTTCAAAGGTTAGTAGGTTTGACTGACATTAATTAAAATAATAATATCCCTGGTCTTTAATATAATTGGGAAAGCCAATTTCGGTGACCCCGGGTCATGTCTTATATGCATATCCGTGTGTGTGATTACTCATACTCCACCATACTTCAGATGATGTATAAATAATCCATTCAACATTTAAAACTTAATAATTAACCTCCTTGAACTTTTAAGTTTATGCGTATAACCCTCAACCTTTTTTTTTTTTTTTTTTTTTTACCAGATATATATGACCCTCAACTATCAATCATATATTCCCTTAAGCTTTATTTTGTGCGTATATAACCCTCTCCAACTTTAATTGATATAAAAATAAATCCCTAGACTTTAAGTTCTATGAGGTTAAATGGTACAAAATTAACCTTTAGGTAGTTCATTATAAAATTTCACAAATTATAATTTAGTAATCGATACATACATATAGACACACACACCCACGCACCAGCACCAAGAATGAAGGAGAAGTAAGAGTTAAGGTTTAATTTTGCATTAAAATTAATACTAAAAAAAAAAACATACAAAATTATCCCAAACTTTGGTAGGATAAGATGGCATTACATAAATTATAACAAAGAACAACAATAGATCGAGATTTAAACATAAGTAAACTTTTATTAAGCTCACAAATTATTTATTCGAATGCAATTTGATTGGACCGATAAATCCAATCCATCCTAATTATTTATTCTTTTAATTTTTGATATTATTATTTGATCCCCCAAATTATTCAGGTTGATGCATTAGACATGGTAGATTCCACCCTCTGATTAATTCACCCTGCAAAATAAATCAAAATCACATAATTAACAAGCGGATTTAGAAATACGGAAAATTGAATCTAAAAGTAATTAACTTATTTGGTCTAGGAAAATGAACTCATTCGAATTTATGTATATTTTTCAATTCAATCAAGTTCAGAATTTTGTTTACTATATATACGTTCAATTGTTTGTGTCATCTCTACTACACTAATTAGAGCAATACTATTTTGAAATCCAAATTAAAAGAATTAAAATAGATAATAATAAAGATTATTTTACTTAAACCTAAAAATTTGCTCTAATTAAATCCAAATTGAATAAACAATTGGAATAATAAGCCTTGTTCCACGGGAAGAAATATGTTATATAAATCACACAGCCCCATTGGGTGCCTTATCAACAAATGCATATGCAGGTACATGTCTATATATATAAGTACTTACTTGGAGCAATCGGTGGTAGGGTAGACTTTGTAAGGACAATTAGAGGCACATTTAGTACAGATTTGGTTTACACGATCGTAGTTAATGCCAGGGATATTAGCAGCCTTATCCTTGATGCACTGGCATGCTCCTCGCCGATCGTCGCCGGTTTTTTTTTGCCGCGTTCAGGGAGCGCACGCCTTGGCAGCACAGCGGGGATACTTCTCCTCCGAGCACGGCGTAGCTTATGCACGGTGTCAGCCATATGGTGACCTGATCACACGTCAAGTTCCCTTCGGCCTCCACAACAACACTTGCTCCTATTAGCATGCAAGCCATCACCATGGCCAACGCTTCCTTCCTCGTACTCATAGCCATCTCTCCAATTGTGTGTGTCTTTTTAATTTAGAAGAGAGATATTGAAGCAATTTTGGGATGTTTATATAGGTTTTAGAATGGTAATAAGGGTCTTGGAGCTGTCACTCTCGAAGTGTCGAGTCCAAGGGCTGCTAGAAATTAAGCAAAAACTATGATATTTATTATATATTTAAATATTATGAAGCCTAAAATGTGGGATCTCAACATAAATTGTTTTCATCCATAATATTTGGACATGTGGATATTGTACATAGTAGTGGGTAGCGAGAAAATTTGTTTTAGGAAAAATTAATTTGTAAGTGCTTTGTAATTTTACCTTATTTTAAATCAAATCCTTGTATTTTTTGTTTCCTTTTTTGAGTCCCTATTATTTTCCCATCAATTATAAGCATTAATCTCTATGCTCATTATCTGATAATTAAGGTTGATGTAAATCATGACTCAGTGATATCTAAATTGTCATAAAATACAAATAAAAAGAATTATTTTAAAAAACATTATGGAATAAAATTTAGTTATTATCACTACAGCAATTAAAAAAAAAGGCTTACATTACACTCATAACTGAGTCCTTGCATTTATATAACATGTAATTAATATGATATTCATATGACAAAACTAATAATTCAGGTAGTTATGTCATCCACATACTAATATCTTTTCTCTTACAAATCAACAAATTTATGAGTTTATATATTGTTATCAATAAATGAGGCAACTATAAGATCAATAAAATTAAAAATAAGCTGAAATTATAGGGCTTGAATATTATTTTTTTCATTTGTATATAAATATTTGGCATTCGTTACAATTGGAATGGTCAAGCATTATCAAGTGTTAGAGTTATATCAAAAAAATTTATCAAGTCTTGGAGTTGCGTGTATTCGCTAGAATTAGAACTGGAATATTATAGAGTTATAGTGTATATTGACCGTGAGAATATTCAAAAATGGTGATAAGGTTAGAGTTGCGTGTGTTGATTTACGAAGTAAAGAGGACAAAATTTTGATTAGTATGCAAGAGAGATGACAAAAATAAGAGAGTGAGTGGTTTGGAGGATGAAATGAAATTGTAAAAGTCCAGATAAGCTTTACCCGAAAATTGCGCAGAAATAGATTAATTTCGTGATAAATATTGGGACAACCCAAATATTGGGTTACCCGCCCAACCCAAAGATTTTCCTGGGTTAATCAGGGTCACCCCAATAGGTCCGGTATCTTTTGTAAGTACTATGATTTTTCTTGATTTTATATAATTTATCTTTTTTTTTTTTTTTTTTTTTTTTGGTTGCCCACCTTGTTCTTTGGGGCTTCAACCAATCGACCCGACTAATCCCCCCGGTCGCGCACCTAGCATATGGTGGGTGAGTCTCCTAGTGGGGATTTTTTGCATTCATAAGGTTCAAACCCGAGACCTTGTTTAAGCGACATAAACCGCATTTACCATTTGTGTCAAACCCTTGGTATATAATTTATCTTTTTATAACCAATAAAAAACTTAAGTTGATGGGCCATTCTATGTTTCAGTATTGGTCTATATTGTGCACCCATTATACCTGTTGCATTGTGGGGGGAAAAATAAAATAAAAACCTCTGATGTGTAATAGTAATACAGATCCAATATTTTTGGATTTCCTTTATAATCGTGTGGGTTCAAATCTTAAGCAGTCCCTCTCTAAACTGGGATCATATTGAACATTCCTTATATGCACCTTATGTACTTATCCCTTTAATTTAGGGTTGAACACATTTTTTTTATTTCTTATATATTTTATTTATTTACAATAAATTATATGTTGCATTCTGAAATATTTTTTACACCAAGTACTCAAATTAATTAATTTTCGGGATCTTGGTGTTACGGGAAAAATATTTACGAATGTAGGATTGGAAATTAATTAATTAGAGATAATGAGTGAAAATAATAGTTCGGGATGCAACATAATTTAATCTAAATAAATAAAATATATACAATTTTTTTTAAAAAAATGTGCTCACCCCAAAATTAGAGGGATGAGCACATAAAGGATATGTATCTAATGTGATCATGTGAACGGTGGAGCCTCATGCATTGAGCCACCCTATATAATTTTCAAATTAAATTGTGGGCAATTGATTTTACTAGAAATGTGTGTGTATAAACAGAAAAAAGAACTTATAATAGTAATTCCTTTTTTTTTTAATCCAGCGGGAACTTACACCCATATGGTAAATTATATACTGAATTAATTAGATATTCAAAAAATTTAAGTTTAATAAAAATGTTAAAACTTACATGAATGAACGAATGAATGTTGAAGCTAAATTATATATAAAAATTTCATCTAATCTATAAAACAATATATAGAGAGAGAATATGCTCGCATCACAATATGTACCCAAAAATATGAGACCATTGGTGAGTGTGTGTCTACACACACATATTGAGAAAATGAAAAAAAAAAAATAAATCCCATTTAAATTTGGAAAACTCTAAAAAATCTTATAAAATAGAGAAAAGATAAAAAAGTGATGTAGTAGAAATATGAGATCTTGAAGTTTTGATGTTTTACTAAAACGTTCCTCACTTTTTTTTTTCCCACTAAAAAGGCAAGAACCATGTCCTTGGAACAATTTTTTTTTTTTTTTTTTGAATTGAAAAAGGCAAGCGAGAAGCTTGAGATACAAAGTGAAGACTAGACTAACAATCTAGCCCCAATAACTTACAGTTGGAAATAAAACTAACATTGACAAGACATCTGGTCCCTCCGAATCATATCGAGGCATCCTCTAGGGATGTCGTGGACAAGAACTACCCCAGTCCCGGCCATAACATAGTGGCCTTCCTTAGACATAAAATCAGCACATGAAATGTTGTTCCTTGAAGTATGATGGAGTTCCACACTCTAATCCTTGAACAAAAGATCCCTAGTCTGTCCAATAAGGTCTCTCATGGGATGATCCGCAGAGCATGTCCTTGGAACAATTGAACAATTGAGGATGAGGGCGACACGTCATAGGCACAGGCAGCATCTTTAGCAGTGGCGAAATTTCCAAGCCACTTGCGGGTACACTTGCGGATCTCGGCAATCCATTTGCTTCAGCTTCGTTGCCTAACCTCGCGAAACCTAAACTTGTTGTCGGGACCACATTTGCCTTTGGTTTTGCGAGAAGAAGGACGATGAATGGATGTGGGAGCAGCTGTTTCAGGGGATTGAGACGGAGGGGATGAAGGGTTGCCCATTGGTTAGGGGGATAGAGGAGGCGGGTTCTAAAATGAAATTGGTTAAAGGGGAAGGTCGAGACGTTCCTTGTTCAGTGTTGTCTTCTCGTCTCTCATAGTTGGTCCAACAAGAGAGGCTCTCATTTCCTTCCTTTTTTTGTTTTTTTCCCTGTCGTAGGACCATGGAATATGAGCTCTATAAATGGTGGAATAGGGTGGCTCTCTCTTATTCATATGTAATTCGAACTTTATGTCTGGAGAAAGAGATTGTTGTGCAGTGAAGAAATTAATATAGGTGCGCATATGACTTGGGAATTTGGATTCTTTTTCCAGGGGGTCTTTCTTCTTTCTTATCCCCTAGTAAAACCATCTGAGTTCAATTTTATTGGTGATATCTGAATTCAAATGTCTTGTTCACATTATTTGACTTGTGGCTTATGAGGGTGGTTCATGACTTAGTGACTTTCTTATTATTGTGGTTTAATTAACATTAGTTTGATTCATTGTCCTATATATTCTACAATGATATATCATCTTTTCATAGTTACTCGTATGTTTTCACAACTTGTGGTAGATCATTCATTCACCCCACTTTCTAATGACAACAGTTTTTAGGATATTACGATTGAGAGAGTGGAAATGGAAGTATTTTCAAACCACCGGCAAGGTTAACTACTTAGGTATAGAGAATGACAACTTAAGAATTGTGATTAATAACTTCGGTATAGAAAATAACAATTGGAAAAAAAAAAAACTCTTGGCAAACAAAAAAAAAAAAGTCTCACTAGCAACTACTCTTATTAGGCATTGTTGACAACTTAAGTATAAGCAATTAAAATTTGGATATAGAGATTGACAATTTGAACTCCTTAAGTAGTTTTCAATCTCTACACCCAAATTGATATTTGCTATACTCAGGTTGTCATTGCCTATACTTAAGTTGTCAACAATGCCTAATAGGAGTCATTGCTAATTACTATACTCAAGTTGTCATTTCTTATACTCGAGTTGTCAACTACGCCTAATAGGGGTGGCAAGTTGAGTATAGCAATGACAACTTCAAAATAGCAATTAGGAACTTGGGTATACATAGTGGCAACTTAGGAATCTAAGTTGTCAATCTCAATACCAAAGTACTTAATCATTTTACTCAAATAGTCACTGGAGCTCTGGCCATTGTCACCAAAGCTCTGGTTGTCGGCCAATTGTGGGGTGGTACTGGACGGCGGAGCTCCAACACCAGCAGCCACAATACTCCATCGCCAATGACCGACTAGGGGACCAAGCCTTCTTTCTAAAAAAAGTGAGGGGTGTTTTGAAAGAACAATATTTCAAAATATCAAATTCCTACCTTATGACCTATTTTTCTTTTTCATTTCTTAACAAACATTTTGGGGTTTTATAAATTCAAATGGTATCCTTATCACATGTGTCTTCGCCAAATCCACTTCTGGGAATTCTGGATCAACAAAAACACGTGTTGCACCAAGTATGGACGAGATCTCAACACCTAAAATCATGATAAAACCATAACCTAACAGTCATAAAACAAAATTGATAAAGTAAACTTAGTTAAAAATCTTAATAAAAAAATACCTTTCTGTATTTTCCGCACGATCTTAGAATACTGGACTACAACAAACACTCCTGAGCGTCCATGCAAATTTTCCAAAATAGGAAATGTACTTTCGAGTGCTTCGCCTTGCAATACACACCTGACAATGGACTTTTCCCTACGATATTGTGGTAACGGAAATTATAAGTGACTTGGAGTATACTGCTATAGGTATTTATTTTTTGACAAAATGGCATACACTAACCATATAGTTTATTCTCAAGGTCCATAATCAGTGTCATTGCATATATTCCCCTACATTTATAATTTGAAGATCGATTGTATGATTTGTGTACGCCGCAAACATCTGATTGTTAGTCAACATAAATAACGGTTAAAAAAGTGAACCACTCATTCAAAAAATACATGAATGATATGACCAAAATGTAAAGACAAATTGCAAAAAAGATAACTAACCAATCAGCATATGGTTAGTAGGAAAGCCCCAACAGTTAGTATCATTCGCAGAATTGAGTATAAATAATCTCTTTGGTATGGAGTTGCTAAATGAAGGAGTTATTGTAGAAAAGTTAGTAAGGATAATGTGAATTAACGGATGAATTCCGTCACCTCCATTGCGAACCAAGAAATGTGAGATGTCATAAACGCCACCCTCAATCAGTTTCTAGCAATGCTTGTCCATTAGTTCAATTGACAGAATCCTAACTAATATATGCATATCTTTCTGATAACAGAAGTGAATATGTCAAACAATATTGTTGCCAAGAAATTAGTATGATTAAAACAAATGAAATTTAGGTTAAACAGATAAAAGAAGGATAACCGTATCATAAAAAACAATCAGATCGACGGATTCCAATTCCAGCAAGGGATGTTTATGGGTACTGCATTTCCGCTCCAAATATCTATGGACGATACGATCAACTCTAACCGTCAAGATCATTTGATTAGGACCTTCAGAAAGATTCTGCAAACTGCATTTAATGTTCATTTCCATTTCTTGAGGGAAGAGTTTTGAAGAAAGATGGTTCAAAATGTGTGGATTGATAGGCAAACTAAACCAACAAAGATTCACTTTAAATAATGAGCGAAGCGTTGTATGAATCGAGGGGTCACTAGGTTTTGACAGTTGAAATCATGGAAGGTGCTTACTGGTAAGAAATAAATTAAAACGCATACTAGTAAATGAAAATAGATAATGCATGTGTGGCTTATGTGTTGAGAATTCGAACCGACGATGAAATTTTAAAACAGATAACCATTTACATACAACATAAAGATGAATTTTGTATACCAGTATATCAATACAGCATGTAAGTCGAACATTTGCTTCGCATACTTGTGTTTGTGATTGTAATGGATAAGGTTATTATTTCTAATGTTAATGTTTTCAAATGATTTATAATCTCCTTATAATTGAAAACGTCTCCATTTGTCACATGTCATAATTTTTTTTGAAATTTGTTTTTTTTTTTAAAAAATAACGAAATAACACAGGACAAAAAAGTGTGCATTCGCAGTGTTTAGCAAGAATTTTTTCAAACGAAAGTTTGGTAGATGCTTCGAATTCATATCTACACATTAATAACAAAGCCATTATATAACAAAAAGTGTGTTGTTGACAAAAGAGACTTATAAAACAAACTCTCAGTACGTACGAATCCGTTAATGACATTTTTAAATTGATAATGTGAAGCATTCATTGCATATGGGAAAAAATATTAAACATTACATGTACTACAATATTGATAAAGTTCCGTAGATCATTACAAAGAGCGGTTGAAACAAAAATTATCTTAAACATCCAGAAAGCTGTGAAATAATAAAGGGAAAGATAAATATCCAGAGTAATGAAATGCTATTAAGGGGAGACTTGAAAGAATGGGCGGGATGATGATCCAGGAATTTCATTGTCACGGGTCAAATGAGTAGCACAGAGACAGTTTACTCTGAAACGAAAGTCAACAATAGCATGGTGGACATAATTGAAAACAGCAGCCGATATGTCACAGTGGCTGAGAAAAATAATTTCCCCATCTGCAATGTAAACGAGATAAAATTAACGAATGCAAACATGATGAAGGAAAAAAGAATACAAAATAATTAACGCGACAAAAAGGAAAATACTAACCACCAGTCCTAATAATCTCGACAAAAAATAAAGCAACAACAACATCTTCCTTATCTACAACATTGGCATAGCTGACTGAGGCCCAAACAGCAGGCGACCCTCTAAAACAATAGTGAAAGGGATGTCCACTACAAAGTGTGCAGGAAATTAATATTGACAATTACATATATAGCAGATGAATTGACATTAACAAATAAGAAGTAACAAACAAACCGTTCATCAATGATTTCAAAAGTAAACTGAGATATGGTCTCTCCCCTCTCAACTATATCTGTCAGTTGATGAACAGAAGTGACAAGGCCAACAACATCGGAGCATAACAGCCACATAGTGAAGAAGATGAATATTTATAAAAACATTTAAAAAATATATTGCAGGACTGATATAAAAACTAAAATGGGGGTAGAGGGTTGTTACTTATAAGAGTCGTTTCAAGGAGTGTAGTTGTTGCTAGAGGCAGGAGGGTTGGAACAGATGATCCGGTGTCATGATTGCGTCTCTAACTAATACAATTTGAGTGAATTGTTCTAAAACAATTTTTAAATTGGGGTTTATGACATTTGGGCCATGTTCAACAGTAAAATGGTTAAGGTTAGTAGCTCAGGCTGACGTTAATTAAAATAATAATATTCCTAGTCTTATATAATTGGGAAAGCCAATTTCGCTGACCCCGGGTCATATCATATATACATATACGTGTGTGTGTGATTACTCATACTCCACCATGTCCACCATACTTTCAGATGATGTATAAATAATCCATTCAACATTTAAAACTTAATAATTAACCTCCTTGAACTTTTAAGTTTATGCGTATAACCCTCAACTTTTTTTTTTTTTTTTTTTTTTTGCCAGATATATATGACCCTCAACTATCAATCATATATTCCCTTAAGCTTTAATTTGTGCGTATATAACCCTCTCCAACTTTAAATGGTACAAAATTAACCGTTTAGGTAGTTCATTGTAAAATTTCAAAAATTATATATGGTATTCATCTGTATATGGTCCAATAAAGTTCAAGGATTATATATGATTTAGCCTTAAATATAATTTAGTAATCGATACACACACATACATACATATATATATATATATAGACACCAACGCACCGGCACCAAGAAAGAAGGAGTAGTAAGAGTTAAGGTTTAATTTTGCATTGAAATTAATACTAAAAAAACAAACATACAAAATTATACCAAGCGTTGGTAGGATAAGATGGCATTACATAAATTATACCAAAGAACAACAATAAATCGATATTCAAACATATGCAAACTTTTATTAAGCTTACAAATTATTTATTCGAATGAAATTTGATTGGACCGACAAATACGATCCATCCTAATTATTTATTCTTTTAATTTTTGATATTATTATTTGATCCCCCAAATTATTCAGGTTGATGCATGAGACATGGTAGATTCCACCCTCTGATTAATTCACCCTGCAAAATAAATCAAAATCACATAATTAACAAGCGGATTAGAAATACGGAAAATTGAATCTAAAAGTAATTAACTTATTTGGTCTAGGAAAATGAACTCATTCGAATTTGTGTATATTTTTCAATTCAATCAAGTTCAGAATTTTTTTACTATATATACGTTCAATTGTTTGTGTCATCTCTACTACACTAATTAGAGCAATACTATTTTGAAATCCAAATTAAATGAATTAAAATAGATAATAATAAAGATTATTTTACTTAAACCTAAAAATTTGCTCTAATTAAATCCAAATTGAATAAACAATTGGAATAATAAGCCTTGTTCCACGGGCAGAAATATGTTATATAAATCACACAGCCCCATTGTGTGCCTTATCAACAAATGCACATGCAGGTACATGTCTATATATATATAGCGGTGGCGGAGCCAGGAATTATAATGAGGAGGGGCGAAAATAGAAAATACTATCATAAATAAAAGTACTTGAAATACAAATACAGACCTAATCCTTACAAATTTTTTTCTTCATATTTTTCAATGTTTTCCTACTTTACCCCTATTGATGATCTCTCAAAAACAATCAAAGAGATGGGGGAATTGAATAAGGGAATTAAGGAAGGTTACTATGACGTTTTAGAAAATATATGTTCTATCAAATAATTTAATATATTCAAATTACATAAATATATCTTATATTAAGGATCAGAGGAATATTATGGAAACAGCCAAATAACTCCTTATTATCCATCTCTACAACAACCCGTGATATCTGAAGCTCATCAATAATTTTCAAAGCTCTCATTACTGCAAAAACTCCTGACATAAAAGCAGATTTAGCATTTATCTTCTCACCAAAACCCCACATAAAACTCCTCAAGGTAATTACATTATTCAGGTTAAGCACTTGGTCTGGCTTTCATCTCCCTGCCGGGGAAGACTACTATTTTTTTCCTAGACAATTGGACGATATCACTATTTACTTACAGAAAAATGCAAGACTGTTTGAGAAAAGCTTTTATCTAACTTACAGAAGCCCCCAACTTAGAAGATTGATGGCCATATTAAAATGTTAATTGGAGAAGAAAAGTGGATTTATCAATAGAAATCAAAAGCACAAACATGTTCTAGAGCCAAGCTTAAAACAAGAGAGCAGATCATGGCTAGACCATGCAAGCTCATGGCAATATTAGTTTGATGGAGAACCGTGCAAACCCTCCACAAAGCAGAGGACAGTATAATGGCTAGAGTTGCCATCTGAATTCCATGGAAATAGTCAACCTCAGTTTCCTAAACAAAATAGTGAAATACTATGATCTGTTGCTCGGATTTCATCATACTATATGGTAAATTAGTTAACGTCTTCGGCCAGCCATGAGCATTTAACTTCTTTTTATTCATCACATATTTTTTTTTTTTTGGGGGGGGGGGGGGGGGGGGGGGGCCACCCCTAGCCCCCCCCTCCCTCCGCCCCTGTATATAAGTACTTACTTGGAGCAATCGGTGGTAGGGTAGACTTTGTAAGGACAATTAGAGGCACATTTAGTACAGATTTGGTTTACACGATCGTAGTTAATGCCAGGGATATTAGCAGCCTTATCCTTGATGCACTGGCATGCTCCTCGCCGATCGTCGCCGGTTTTTTTTGCCGCGTTCAGGGAGCGCACGCCTTGGCAGCACAGCGGGGATACTTCTCCTCCGAGCACGGCGTAGCTTATGCACGGTGTCAGCCATATGGTGACCTGATCACACGTCAAGTTCCCTTCGGCCTCCACAACAACACTTGCTCCTATTAGCATGCAAGCCATCACCATGGCCAACGCCACCTTCCTCGTAGTCATAGCCATCTCTCCAATTATGTGTGTGTTTTTAATTTAGGAGAGAGATATTCAAGCAATTTTGGGATGTTTCATAACGTTATGGTCTTGGGGTTTATATAGATTTTAGAATGGTAAGGGTCTTGGTGCTGTCACTCTCGAAGTCTCGAGTCCAAGGGCTGCTAGAACTTAAGCAAAAACTATGATATTTATTATATATTTAAATATTATGAAGCCTAAAATGTGGGATCTCAACATAAATTGTTTTCTTCCATAATATTTGGACTTGTGGATCTTGTTTGTAGTAGTTGGTAACAAGACAATTTTTTTAGGAAAAATTAATTTGCATGTCTTTGTAATTTTACCTTATTTTAAATCAAATCCTTGTGATTTTTTCCTTTTATTGAGTCCCTATTATTTTCCCATCAATTATAAGCATTAATCTCTATGCTCATTATCTGATAATTAAGGTTGATGTAAATCATGACTAAGTTATATGTAAGTTGTCATAAAATACAAAATAAACAAGAATTTTTTTTAAAAGAAATAATGGAATAAAATTTATTTATTATCACCACAGCAATAAAAAAAATTCTTACTTTACACTCATAATAACCGCGTCCTTGCATTTATATAACATGTAATTAATATGATATTGATATTGATTTTATTCAAATATTCATTTGACAAAACTAATTCAGGTTTATGCTAAGTGTGAGTTATATCATCCATACTAATATCTTTTCTCTTACCAATCAACAAATTTATGAGTTTATATTTATTGATATCAATAATGAGGAAATTGATCCAATATCAAGAAAATTAAAAATAAGATGAGGGCTTGAATATTTTTTTTTTCTATAATTGATATCAATAATTGAGGAAACAATCCAATAAAAAAAACTACAAGAAAATTAAAAATAAGATGAAATTGTAGGGCTTGAATATTTTTTTTTTTCATTTTTATATAAATATTTGGCATTCGTTACAATTGGAATATTCAAGCATCATCAAGTGTTAGAATTGTATAAAAAAATTTATCAATGCGTGTATTCGCTAGAATTAGAACTGGAATATTATAGAGTTATAGTGTATATTGACAGTGAGAATATTCAAAAATGGTGATAAGGCTCGAGTTGCGTGTGTTGATTTACGAAGTAAAGATGCCAAAATTTTGACTAGTTTGCAAGAGAGATGACAAAAGTAAGGCACAGTGGTTTGGATGAAATGAAATTGTAATAGTCCAGTCCAGATAAGCTTTTCCCGAAAATTGCGCAGAAATAGATTGATTTCGTGGGAAATGTTGGGACAATAAAACTTTTTTAAAATTAATTCTCTTAATAATAATTCTCCGAACCACATTAATATTATCACATGTAAAAAGAGTTCGCTCAATGATCTTGTTCATTCTGATTTTAACGTGGTATCTTGGAAAAAAAAAACTATCAATTCGCTGCTTCAATTTTCACTCATTCCCCCTGTAAAACTTGTGTTTATATTCCAACTTTAACGATCATTTGTCTGTTTTAAAGTTTTAGTTTTAATAGTGTATATATGTATAAAAATAATTGTAAATATATTCCAATTTGTTGCAATGTTATGTATATAAATTAATGTAAATATATATTGTGATTGTTTTGTACAAATGTATATGCAAGGGGATATCGAAAGCAGAAAGTCCCCCTCCCATTTTTTTTAAAATATATTAGGTTCGATAAATCACACTCTTATAACAATCATTATCTATGTCAATTATTTATCATTATTTATAAATTGCCATATATTATGATAGTTGTTTTGTTAAAGAAAATAATAAATAAACACCATTTGAATTTGAAAAGCCCTAAAAAGTCTACATATGTTTTTGAGAAAATAATAAATAAACACCATTTGAATTTGAAAAGCCCCTAAAAGTCTGATAAAATAAAGAAGGACAGAAAGGTGATGCGGGGGGAATATGAAAATTTGAATGTTTGGAGTTTTTACTAAAATGCCCCTTACTTTTTTTCACTGAAAAGGCAAGAACCCTATCCCTGAAGCCGTTGAGGATGAGGGTGGCACATCGTAGGCACGGGTGGCAACTTCAGTGATGGCAAAAGTTCTGAGCCACTTGCGGGGCTTACAATCTTGACAACCCATACACCTCAGCTTCGCTACCTGACCTCGCGAAACCTAAACTTGTTGTCGAGACCACGTTTGCCTTTGGTTTTGTCAGAAGAAGGACGATGAGTAGGCGTGAGAGCAACAATTTTAGGGGACTGAGATGGAGGGATGAAGGGTTGCCCATTGTTGGGGGATAGAGGAGGTGGGTTCTAGAGTGAAACTGTTCAAAGGGGAAGGTTGAGACGTTCCTTGTTCAGTGTTGTCTTCTCGTCCCTCACAGTTGGTTCAACAATAGAGACTCTCTTTTTCTTTTTTCTGCTGCAGGGCCATTGAATGTCAGCTCTATATGTTAGTTAATTTTGGGTTGTTTCATGATTTTTCATGCAATATAGTTCATGAGGTTGAATATAAAAAATGTTGATCTTTATTATCACGTCAAATTTTTCTATCGCTTATGAGTTATAACCCGTAAAGATGAGTTATAACCTGTAACTCTTTACGGTACTCATAAGTTATCCCAAATTGGTTTTCTTTACCATTGATAAACCTATAACTCTTTTACAGTGCTTATAAGTTATAACTCGTAACTCTTTACAATACTCATGAGAACCCGTAACTCTTTACGGTGCTCATGAGGTACTCATAACTTTTTACGGTACTCATGTGAACCTGTAACTCTTTACGGTACTCATGAGTTCTTGTAACTGAATGATAAAGAAAATTAGGATGTGAATTTAGGAATCTTTGTTAATCATTTTGGAACTCGTAACTCCTTACGGTCGTCATGAGCTATGTAAAGGATGTGCTTGTTGAAACATCTATTGGGGTTTTAAGATTATCTTTTGATCACTTGAAGACCTCAAAGTATATGACGTCATCTAATGTTGATCCACACAGCTGCCTCTTGATTGCTATGAGAGCTTTTTCTCTTGACTCCTCTTTCTCCTTAGATGCTTGCTAGGCAATGGCAAGGTAGAGGCTTCAAGTCTTTGTTTTATTCTTTTTCTCAATACTATGATGATGTCTTAAGATTAGGTGAGTTGCAAGATTGGAGGATTTTGCTTTCTTGTATTGGTGGCATGCATGTGCAAAAGCAGCACCTTTTTGCCTTCTTGAACCCTTTAAGAGTTGAGCCTTCTTCACTAAAAACAAACACACAAATGCCAAAATTAGCCACAAAAGTTAGGGTTTAACCCTAATTTTAGTGTTATAAGAAACGCCCAGTCCAACTAGAAAGGCCCAATCCAAGAATGGCACCTTCCAAGAAGCTTAATCCTTATCCAATCTTTATTGAATATTGTTTTGGACAATTAAAAATTATCTTTTATCACTTAACTTTTGAATTTAAATTACTATTTTAAAGTCAATATTTAAATTCTAAATTCAAATTGGCTCAAGAGCCTATTGGGCATTCTAACACATTTAGGCCTTCTAGTAGAGAAACTAATTTGTCACTAAACAACTAAATGTGGCGCCATGTATGATTGGGCTTGTACACAAAAGAGGTGGGTTAACTTAAGAACTTTGCTATAGCGTTGCTGTAGCATTACGGAAGTTGCTATAGCATTGCTATAACATTGCGGTAGCAATTGGGGTATTATAATATGTTTCAACCACATTCATTCTTGATCCGTTATATTCATTTTCTAGAATCAACAGTTTTCATTACTCAATTCACGTCCATATATTTTTTGATTTTACCAAATAGGCAACCTTCATTGACTTTCTTGTTGCATAAGATAGTATTATAATCTTTGTAGGACAATACTATCTATGGATGAAGGTCGCTTGAGAGATTAAGTAGAGTATCATCCCACAAAGGTTACAATATTATCTTATGCATCAAGAAAGTGAGTGAAGGTCACTTGATTTGGAAAAATCAAAAGATATATGGATGTGAGTTGAGTAATGTAAACTACTAATTCTAGAAAATGAATATAATAGATTGAGAATGAATGTGATTGAGAGATGTTAGGATAAAAATAGGCTAAGCTCAGATTTTTCCTTAATATGCAACTCTTTATCTAGCTTGCTAGCACAATGTTTTAGCAAAGCTATAACAGTTTCCGCAATGCTACAACAACGCTATAGCAAAGTTCTTCAATTTACCCATCTCTTCTGTGTATAGAAGTTTTCCAAAATCATGTACTTTTATTCCTAACTCTTCTTTTCTCATATACCTATACGAGTTTCAAGTTCAGACAACATGCTAAACAAGGTGTATGGTTGTGTGAGATAAATCTATTCTTGTAGCTTATGAACTCAGATAGAATTTGCATAATTCTTCCGACACACACTATTTAATAGAGGTATAATCTTTACCCATTTCTAGTAAGTTAATATCACAACTCTTGGTTATTATTGGTGATCTAACAAACAAGAGTGACGTTAACATTTACAGCATTAAACAAACTGAATTATATAAATGTAAGCCTTAGCATTCTGGTTTAAAGCGAAAAATTAAGGATCCATCGTCGCTTAGCCAAAAGAGAATGAGTTAATGGCTTGCAAAAATATTACAACTGAAACCATCATCATATAATCATGCAAGTACATAGAAGTAAACTAAGAAGAAGAAGAAGAGAATTCAAAGGAACTTGACACATAGAGAGCGTCAGTCACATAATGAAGCTGCATCTTCTTTGTCTCAATAACCTTCTGTCTCAGTCGTCTGTTTGTCGCATGCACTCTCTTAGATGCTAAATGTTCTATCATTCTGAGGTATAAGGTGTTAGTTCTCGGTTTTAAGTTTTGATGATAACAACCACTTGCCAAGAATGTGGACTTAATGATTCAAGCAACTTGAGTATATATTTATCAAATTAGATTTAACAGCAAATATTGAAACCAAACTTAAATCAGAAAGTTATTTTTCAAAGACAATTTGAGTTCTAGTTTAACAACTTGAGTTTTCATCTTAAATTTAAAAGTATCAAGTGCTCCAACGTTTAAAAGTCATTATTCCTACTTATTCTGGATCAATAAGGTAATACTTGAGTTTTATGATACAACTCGAGTTTCAAAGACAAAATTCGAGTTCCCCTAATAAAACTCGAGTGCTAAGTAATCTTCAACCCCTCTCTAATCTTAAGGATACTCAGAAGTGTAACATCCCAAATTTTTTTAAGTATTTCAAGTAAGTTTTATTAAGCATTTTGAGGTTTAAATGAGATAAAGTATAGAGTATATATATATATATTATTATTATATTACATTATATTAATATTTATGGAGGCGCGAATGGTGGAAGGAAGGAAGGAAGTGAAAAAGTATCTTATTAAATATAATATAATATTATTATATTAATATTATAAAGAGAAAAGGTAACGGAGAATGAGGAAAGAAAGAGACAAGAAAGAAGAAAAAGAAAAGAAGAGAGAGAGAGAGAAGAAAAAAAAAGGCCCACCTCTTTTGAAAATTGAGGGGGGTGCCTACCATTTGAAATTGGGGGGGGGGTAGTGATGCCATATTTTGCGGGGTGCTATTGTCGTCCATTGAAAAAGGGGTGAGGGATTTTTCCTATAAATACCCCCACCCAATACACAAACACACACACACTTTCACCGTTCGTAGAGGAGAACATGAGAGAAAGAGAAAAGAGAGAAGGAGAGGTAAGGTGGTACTTATTTGAGAGCCTTGTAGTAACTTTTTGGTGATTATTTGGGAATCAACGAGTAACAGGTAACTCTGAATATTCTTTCATATATTGTGAATTGTGTATAATTGTAAATTATATTATTTTTTATAGACTGGATTATGTGTATATGTATTATAATAAAAGTTGAATATTCAGTTTTTTACCCAAGAAAATTATAGTTTTGTACCCAGCAAAAATTACGGTTTTGCCTCTAAATTTCAAAAATGACAGTTTAGTCTCGAATTTAAAAAATGACAGTTTGGTCCCTCAAAATTAAAAAATGACAGATTGGTCTGATGAGGTTTTTATGAGATGTTTGGTTTACCCTTGTGATGATATTTTATATAAATGGAAGTTTATTTTAATACACTTTATTTTTATTAAATATAACTATCATGGCGGATGTATGTGTGATGGGTTGAAGTAAGGAGGAATTTGAATGATAAGATTTCTTTATACCATTACTCGGTGCACAATGGATGGTACTTTTCAGGGCCTCATCTTCCATATTTTCCTCTGGCCGAGATTGCATTGGAGTTGTGAAACATGTGACACCTCCTTAGTTGTTATTTTTAAGGAGGGAAGCCATAGTCCAGACTTAAGTCCTATACCTCTGGCCGGATGTATCTTAAGTTTTGGTAAGCTTGGAATCGTCCAGTCAAATGAATGAGTTTCTATTGGACTATGTGTTAGCCTATGGCTCCAATCAGCAATACAAGGGTAGACGGTGATATACGAGAGACTACATATTGTATAATTTAATAATTCACAATTCAACATAATGATGATTACCTTTGCAAAAGGATTTTGTTTGAGAAATTATGGTACATACAAATATATTTGAAATCAACCCTAATTTTTGTCATATGTAATTTGCTTGTGTACGGTAGAAATTTTAAGTAGTTACTGAGTCGTGGAATCTCATCCCATATTAACATTTTTCAGGTGAATATCCTAGTAGAGAGCAAGGGAAGGCACCTATGGAGTGAGCTATGAAGGTTCTTTTGTACTCTTATTGTTTATATTATGTTATTTTATTTGTCATGAACTTGAGACTTCCGCTTTACATTAAACTCGAAACATTTTTGGAAATTTATTTTGAATATGCATTTTGAATTTTATTTTAAATGGTTATGTAATTTAATGATTTAGATATTGATTATCCCTGTTGGAGGTATTTCAAATATTTTGGCCAAGTTTTCAGATGTTGAAATTGAGGTGTTACATTTTTGGTATCGAGCTAAACGTTTTGTGGCTCTTTTGTTGAAGGCTCTAAGTATCTATTTTCTTAAAATATTTTAGAGGTCATCATGGCAAAATAAATATCATAACATGTGCACTTCCCTTTATAGTTTTGAATTTTATATGCCTAGTTTTCTTGTGATATTTATTATAGGAGAAAAATGGATTAACTCAAAATATTCAAGTGATTAATAAATGAGGATTTATGATTTGAAGATTGTGATTAAGAATAAATTTTGTATCAGAGCATCATAGCGGAAGATGGTAAGTAGAAGATAAAATTTATTGGATGTTGAATTCTGTAGGAAAAATTCCTTTTTAGGAGGGGAGGAACATCTTTAATAACCATTGGTGTCTAGAAAAGTGATTCAAAGGCTAAGCCTTTATTTGGTGGCTATTCAATTAGTTACCGTTGTAAAAGTACGAAGAGACTCCCACTAGATTTGCACTTACCAAGCTAATTGATATAGTTAACAAATGGCAATATCAAAATAGTTCATTGATATAGTTTTGGTTATCCAATAAGCTAGCAAAATATATATATATATATATATATATAAAAATTTAGTACGTTGTAGTATAAGCCAACTGTCATGTTCCTGACGTCATTAGAATCTAAGGATTTTATATCAAAGGTTATAAAAATGATAAATTCTTTTCTTTATAGTGAAGATATTAGAGCTAAACAAAACTAGAATAGCAAGGAATAATCATAAACAAGAAGGCTAAGAAGAAAAGGGCAATATTATTTCAAGTAAGAAGAGCAACAATCGGTACAACGCCACCACAAAGCTTGATCATTTCAGTTTGAACCCTTCTAATTTCACCTTGAATGGCTACTCTTGAGATGGGGTTTTCATGAGGTAATTTCTCTGTTAGTGAAAAGAGTTGCTTCATAAGTTTTTGAAGCTTTTTGTAGGGCAACTCTTCTAACCCTCCTCTGCGATATATTGTCTTTATGAAATGCTTACTCAAGTTTACTTGTTTACTGGTTTCTTCAAGGGTTAGATGGAAAAAATTACTAAAATCTTTTAGCGACATTGAGTCTCTTCTTTTGTGTTGCTCCATAGTTTCCCTATATGTGTTACTCAGTTTGAGGGCTGAGTAGTCATCTTGTAAATCATTTTCAATCTCGAGTTCTTTTCCTTTAGAAGTTATGTTTTTTGCGCTGATTAGAAATGAACTACCAAGGGGTTCATTTTGAGTTTTAATCCATTCCAAACCAACGCAGAGGGCCTCATAATAGGTTGATAAGGGATGGCACCAAGACATATCCTAATGCTTTTTGATCCAAGCAATGTTGTGTCAAGAAATGCTTGATTTCTTCTATATTTTTATTACTAAAATCAAACATTTGAAAGCTGCCAGCATTGGAAGAACATTTTTGTATATCTTGGTGTAAGACAACATGACATATCATACCTATTCTTCCATGAACTTCAAGCTCCTTCTAGTGAAGTCCATTAGTATGAACGATCTCTCGTGAAACGTGGCAGCAACCACAAGAAAATGGGTTAGTTGTTGGCTCCAAGTGTTTTGATGATGACAATTGAAGCTTCTCATTAGGCTTTTGAAGTAATAGTTAAGTGTGATATAAAAGTTCTTTTTATCAAATATTTTCAAGATTGGATTCTCGAGAATGTAATTTCAATACTCGAGTATATGCTTGAAATTCTCGAGAATCAAAATCTAATTCTCGAGAATGGAAGTATATGTAATACCTGAAAATATTGATCTAACTCTCGAGTATGGTAAGGTAATTCCCAAGAATAGCATACATAACTCTTCAAACTTCCTCTCAAGCAATTCTAGAGAATAAGGTCATGATTCTCGAGTATTCCTCTTGATTAAAATTACTGAAGAATTCACACATAGGTAATTAGGTAATTCTCGAGAATACATACATGAATGAAACTCGCTATGGTGGTTCTTTGAGGTATTACTAAGAATTGGACCAGTAGCAAATTTCGAGAATGAAATTTATTTAACGGGGGAAAAAATGTAACATCCTAAATTTTATTAAGTATTTCAAGTGAGGTTTATTAAGCATTTTCAAGTTTAAATGAGATAAAGTATAGAGTTAATATATATATATATTATAAAAATATTATTATAAAAATATTATTATATTACATTGTATTAATATTTATGGGGGCATGAATGGTGGAAGGAAGGAAGGAAGTGAAAAAGTATATTATTAACTATAATATAATATTATTATATTAATATTATAAAGAGAAAAGGTGACGAAGAATGAGGAAGGAAAGAGACAAGAAAGAAGAAAAAGAAAAGAAGAGAGAGAAGAAAAAAAGGGGCCCACCTTTTTTGAAAATTGAGGGCGGGTGCCTACCATTTGAAATTGGGGGGTATAGCGGTGCCACATTTTGCGAGGGTGCTATTGCCGTCCATTGAAAAAGTGTTGGTCGATTTCCTTGATGGCAAGTGAACTAGTCGAACAAGTAATAAAGTGTAAGTAGAGTGTCATCCCACAGAGACTGAGATACCAAAAAGTGACGCTCAAATGCTATAATAGTTGTGTGAAATAGAAAGTAAATCTGATTGGTTTGAGAGGTTTTTGTGGTTACGCTAAATAACAAACAAAATAAACAGAGTATCGTAGTCGTAAGAAGATATTAGTAAGAAGTTAGGCTGAACTCGGAATCATCCTTAAGCATATCAATCCCTCAGTTGCTCTACCTATTGCTACATAGCTACTAACTACAATGCTATTCGGTCAACCCACCACTATAATCTATTGGAGCTTCTGCGTCCGATACATATGACACTAACTTTACTCCTTCCATATGTCTATGGTAATTTTCTAGTTAGATCTGCGTTACAAAACAAGGTGTAATGGTTATGAGCGGTAGACCCATTCCTGAAGCTTACAATAATAGGTCAAGTCTTGCACAAGCTTGCCTAGCAATCACTGTTTCTCAGAGGTCTAACCTCGACTTCTTGCCAGTAAGCCGAGGCCACAATTCTAGCCCTTAGCTTCCGCTAATCGACTAGTAATTAAATCACTGATAAGCAAACCAAATTTATTGAATTAAGAACTTGCAACTAGGTTCATTTAACACTTAAGAAATCATCCTTGTTCAGCCATATGAAAATCAGTTCATGACTGACAAGGGAAACACAAAACAAATAGTAACAGAATGACCCATGATGAAAAGATTAATCAAAAACAGAAAGCTTGACAAAGTTCCGACGACATGGAAGAAGCCCTGTCACGTCACCACTCCATGTCTTCTTCTCTCCGTCTTACTGCAGGGAAGGATGCTGGGTTATCTTGGAGTTCTCATGCCTTGGGAATTCCCTCTCTCTTCTTTTGAGTCTGGCCGAATGTGAATTTCGATTGGACTCTCTATGACTCGACCTCCTTAGGGTTGGCTTGCTCTTTCCTTATATAATCAGACTTTCTTGCGGCGTAAGTTCCAGCGAGCCGGGCCTTTCCTAATATGTCGAGATCCATCATATATCTCTTTCCAATCTTGGTAGATTGATTCTGCTGATCCTGCGGGATTCTTCATATCTTTCAGTTTTGATCCTCCGCATCTTCTATTCCATTAGGTTAGCAATCTATCTGTCATTCTTGACCTTCACTATTATTCTTGAAATCATCTAGATAAAAGATCAGAAAATATGCCACATAGCATTGCGTCCTTTACTTTGCTATAGCTTTCATGATGCCTTGTATTGCACTTCGATATGCTGTCAGAATGCTATAACATAGTATCAGCTTTGCTACACGTTCTTCCTTCAAAACCTTGTAACTTGCTCCTTTCTTAGCACATGTTTAGGATGTAAATGATTTCTATCCTTCAGTTCCCTATATCATGAATTAATGTCTTTTTGCTTAGATTGATTGCAGCTAAGCTTATATTTACCATACAATTCAGTCATAAAATATAGAGAAAACACGGTATAAATTGTGCTCATAAAAAAGGGGTGAGGGATTTTTCCTATAAATACCCTCACCCCAATAACAAACACACACTTTCACCGTTCGTAGAGGAGAACATGAGAGAAAGAAAAAGAGAAGGAGAGTAAGGTGGTAATTATTTGGGAGCCTTATAGTAGCTTTTTAGTGATTATTTGGGAATTAGTGAGTAACAGGTAACTTTAAATATTCTTCCATATACTTGTAAATTGTGTATGATTGTAAATTATATTATTTTTTATAGATTGCATTATGTGTATATGTATTATAATATTATTATAATAAAAGTTGAATATTCAATTTTGTACTCACGAAAATTACAGTTTTGTGCCCAAGAAAATTACGGTTTTGCCCGTAAATTTCAAAAATGACAGATTGGTCCCTCAAAATTCAAAAATGAGGTTTTTTGATGAGATGTTTGGTTTACCTTGTGATGACATTTTATATAAATGGAAGTTTATTTTAATACACCTTATTTTTATTAAATATAATTATCATGGCGGATGTATGTGTGATGGGTTGAAGTAAGGAGGAATTTGAATGATAAGATTTCTTTATACCATTACTCAGTGCACAATGGATGGTACTTTTCAGGGCCTGATCTTCCATGTTTTCCTCTGGCCGGGATTGCATTGGAGTTGTGAGACATGTGACACCTCATTAGTTGTTATTTTTAAGGAAGGGAGCCATAGTGCAGACTTAAGTCCTATACCTCCGGCCGAGTGTATCTTAAGTTTTAGTGAGCTTGGAACCGTCCGGTCAAATGAATGAGTTTCTATTAGACTATGTGTTAGCTTATGGCTCCAGTCATCAGTATAAGGATGGACGGTGATATAAGGGAGGCTGTGTAACATCCCAAATTTTGGGATTTTAAAGTTTGAATAATATAGGGAAAACAATTATGAAATCTTGGCTTAAAATAATTATGAGAATAATTATTGAAAAATTTGGCTTATTTTTCCCTTAATTTATTTTGGGAAAAATAATAATTCAAATAAGGAATAATTGAGGCCTAAAAACTATAGAAATAATATTCTATGGCTTAGGAAAAATTAATCAAGATGGAAATATCCTTAAGGGAAATTAAGGATTTATTTTCCATAATTATCCAATAATTGTAGTTAAATGAGTAATGATTATATTACTAAGAAATGCATCAGAACAATGAGCAATTAAAAATGTAAAAGCATATACCAGTGATGGGAACGTCCAGTCCATAATATAATTAATCCCAATTTGAAGAGTTAAAAGGCTTATGTGTTCCTTCAATTAAATATATTCACGCGGCCCAACTGAACTCATTCCACGTTAATGAATTATTCTAATTCAAACATGCAGCCCCCCTTTAAATACTCAAACCCAATTATCTATTCCATTGTCATTTTCTCCAGCCGAACACGTTTTAGATGGCAAGTAAATAAAGGCCCAATTGAATACCCCAATCCATTAGACTATTTCAGCCATTATTCCTATCAGTCTGAACACACCAAGACCCAACATGGAAAGCATAAAATAACAGCTCCTATATCGAGTTGCAGCACGAGATCTGCAGTGTGAGAAAAAAACCAGATCACTCCCTCGTCAGCGTATCTTGTCGCGGGGATCAACTGAAAACGTAGAGCAGAGAAAAAAAAAACTAAGAAAGAGATCACAGTAAAAGATCACTTACTCCATCCTTCTCGGGCCCCACACCAACTGACACACCATACTCCACAGCTCCTCTTTGTTTCAGCTTGTTAGCACTACACTCCATTGCTTTCTTTAAATTTAGCAGCTTGTGCGCCAGAAGCTCTCATATTTCTTTCTGCATTTTCACCTCATTCATCTCTCATTTTCCTTCATTCCTCATAACCATTTCGGTTAGAGAGTCACATCCACATATCCATTAGTTTTTAACTCTGCACCACAAGAAGAAAACAGAGTGTGAAAAAGGAGAAGTGTTGGTCTATCAAGAAAGTTTCCAATATGCATATAAGCTTCAGGCTCAAACATGGTGAGTCTTTAAGCTTATTCTTTCAAGCTTTTGAAAATTCTTAGTTCCTTGTATTTCTGCACGTCGGTTTTGCATTTAATGGAGCTGAAACAGAGGAAGGCTGCTGTCATGATATAAACACACACACGTTACATAAATATAAAAAAAAGGAAAAAATGTGTATAGATATATGACACTAGTTATAAATGCTATATATATATATATATACGCTATACGTAATGCAACGCTGTGTGTGGAATGGTAGGAGAAAAATAAAATAAAATAAAAATATAATAAAATAAAACAATAATATAATAATAATAGGAAGTTCTCGTATATTTATATGTTCACACTTTGTTATATATTGAATAGTTGGGCTAGTGTGTAAGTATGCACCCAAGTTTTCAAGTTGTATAATATTTATATATTCAAACTTTAACTCTACAATGCATTATTTTTGTTGGATCCAAGTCTGACGCAACATCGATTATTAATGACCTCCAAGTAATTAATATGGTAGCTAATATAAATATATTGCTATATATATATATATATATATATATATATTAGATTTGATTGCCGTCTTATTTGTGTATATATATATAATTGAAAATTATTTTGTTGATATAATATCATGAAATCAAAAGGACAGAATCTAATCCAACTTACTCCTATATAATAGGATCTAATCTAACTCATTCCTATATTATTTCATTATAATATTATGTACAAAATAATATATATATATATATATTTATATATATATATATAAATAAAAGGTATATATATTAAGGTTGTTTTTATATATCTATATGTATCACATTAAAACATATTTTTATATGGTGTTTGTTTTTTTTTTTTAAACTCCTAATTTAAAGTGTTAGAATAAGTCTTTGAGATTTTAACATAATTATAGGAAATAATAAAAAATAGTAATAAAATAAATAAATAATAATAAATATTATTATTATTATTATTTAAAAAATAATAATAAATAATAAGGGAATTAGTAATTAATAATAAATAGAAAATGGAGTTATTAAATAATAATAAATCAAAAGGAAAATTAATAATTACAATAGTCTCCCTAATTTTTCAGTCCCATCATAATTTGCTCACTTCAAACATTCCAAATTTATTATTAAAATTTGTATATTTTTAATTTTATGAAATTATAATTTATAATTTTATGTAGAGTTTTAGAAGAGTTATTAATGGTTAGTAAATTGGTTGTGGTAGATTGATTTTTGGCGTATGTTTGAACTCTTGGATTAGGAGCAGTGTGATAATAGTTAGCTTCGGCGAGAGGTAACCACTTTCCACTTGTTACGTGTATTAGTATATTGTTTGTGAGTTTTTTGTGAAATGATTATGAATATCTTAATAGAAATTGCCTTGCGGAACATTATGATTTAAATTGTGAATATATAGATATTTTTATTTATTTATTTATATATGTATATGAATAGAGAATTGAGATATTATGACATATATTTGAGAATGATTTTAATTACATGATATGAATGTGAAAATCTTGGAAAAATTCCTATGGAGTTATTTATTATGATAATTATGGAAAGGGTTGAATTGGGAAGAAATGGAGTAGTTTATTCCTCCACGTGGTGAGGCCTCCATTGGTGCCCAATGGTTGGCTTTCTATTGTCCCACCTGTTCAATGAGGGACTGGCCCACTAGTTCAATGAGGGCTTACGACACCCCACTAGTTCAATGAGGGGAAAAGACCCATGGTCTGAGACATGTGCTCTGAGAATTTTGGCCGGTCCTCATCGATGACCAAAGTGAGCTTTTGAGTAACCAAGTAACATGGATGTAACTTAGCCCATGGGTCTAGTCGGAGGAAATAAGGCGGTTCGGTTGGATTGATGGGAGGTATCTTGGGAATTGTGAAAAATTGCAAGACTTAATTTATGATATGAAATTTTGTAATGTGGATATTGGTGAATTATATTTTAATATTTTGATATATAAATTGTTCCACTTGGCACCTCACGAGCACATATTAGTATATGTAATGAGTTGAATTGATGGTTTCCAACATTTTTCACGTGATAGTTCCCATGCGGGTCCATCAGGGAAGACCTCGGAAGCTTAGGCTACTTCTGGTGAAAGTAGTACTTCCGTCTTTTTGGTATATGTTGGATGATTGTATATTGTCACGTTAAGGCTCATTTTGCATACTCTGATTTATTTTGTATATTTTGGCAAGCAATGAAGCATTACTTAGTCATTGATCAACCCTTAATCAGTGATTATGCTAAGTAAAATGAAGGACGTTATAGGCTGCATATTGCATATTGTATAATTTAATAGTTCACAATTCAACATAATGATGATTACCTTTGCAAAAGGATTTTTTTTGAGAAATTATGGTACATACATATATATTTGAAATCAGCCCTAATTTTTGTCATATGTAATTTGCTTGTGTACGGTAGAAATTTTCAGTAGTTACTGAGACATGGAATCTCATCCTATATTAACATTTTTCAGGTGAATATCTTAGTAAAGAGCAAGGGAAGGCACCTATGGAGTGAGCTATGAAGGCTTTTTGTACTCCTATAGTTTATGTTATGTTATTTTATTTGTCATGAACCTGAGACTTCCGCTTTGCATTAAACTCTGAAACATTTTTGAAAATTTATTTTGAAAATTTTTTGAAACTTTATTTTAAATGGTTATGTAATTTAATGATTTGGATATTAATTATCCCTGTTGGAGGTATTTCAAATATTTTGGCCAATTTTTCAGATGTTGAAATTGAGGTGTTATAAGAAGTACCTTGGCAAACTTGAAGTTTCATTTTATGAAAGTCGAGTTTACAACTCGAGTTTGGTTAAGCAGAACTTGCATTCTGGTAAACTTTAATGTTTTCACTAAATTTTATCTCTAAGCACTCTTCTACCAAACTTTCAAAAAGACTAAACTTGAGTTATAATTATGACAACTCGAGTTCCACGTTAGAGTTGGAATTCCGAAACTTGAGTGTCCATTTACGAAAGTTTATTTGCCAGCATAACTCTTTTTAACAGTCTTTACCAAATATCAAAACTCGAGTTTGTGATAAACAAACTCAAGCCTTGGTTGGTCCAATAATTCATCATCGTCTTCGTAAATTCAAATTCTCTAAGTATTATCTTGTTTCTTCAGATTATCACTCATTATTATTCTCAATGCTCCTAAACATATTTATTAATGAGTTTTAGATGATCAAACAAACGATTACATGAAAATCTTCAAAAAGCAAGATTTATGTCAGAAGCATTAAATGCAGTTGCAGAAACAGAGCATGGACATGGGAATAAAGTCAGAGCTAGTCAAATGATCATATTTTCAGAGACCCATTCCGACGAAAGCGAAAGCAATTCTACCTTAGTCAAATACATAGACCAAAGGCATGTCGTGCGAAGACTGTCAATGACGATAGAAAATGACATTTCATCAAATCTTCCAATGACTTTGGCTTGTGTCTAACGAAAAACTTTCAAGTCTAATGGAGCTTTTGAAATCTCTTAACGGATAGTTTGAAGCTTCACCATCGGTCATTGATGAAGTTCAACTATAAATATGAAGAGCATTCAATTCAGAGATAACAACTAATGACAATATCATTTATTGCTCATTAATACTTTTGGATATCTTGTGATATTCAATTCTTTAGTGATCATATATTTACTTTGTGAGAGAGTTATCTTTAATCAATTGTTAAATTGATTGTTGTAAAATCTCAAGGTAGTGGGACCTTAAGTGTGGTTATTCAATTACAAGTTGTAAGGGGGAGTGAATTTGGTGAGATTACTTTATGCTTATTGTAATCGTTATTGAAAGATGGTGAAAATCTCATAGAAGCTTTGGGAACTGGACTTAGGCCACGAGGTTAAGGCTGAACCAGTATAAATCCATGTGAATACTTCGGTGATATCTTTCTAACCTTTCCTTCTCGATTTAATTATTGGTTAAGATTGTTTTAATTTTTTATAAATCACCTAATTCACCTCCCTTTTGGGTGATTCGCTATAATTAACATAGGGCATGAGAGATTTTGTCAGTGTGTTTCATTCTCGATGTCCAACACGTGTTTCTATGGTTAACCACCTTTCTTTTTATGGTTGGGATCCTTATGCCGCACGTCCTTTAGGGATCTAGACTTTCCTTTTCTATCAGGCCCACTAAGAACATTCTATTTGATTGATTATGTTTTTCATTCACTGGAACTCGTTATGATTTTCTTTTAATTCTAGCTATCCTTGATTTTTTTCTTCCTCAAGCAAGTGGCGTTGTTTTGTCTATCTTGGAAGCTATTAAGCCCACTCAGCATCTGGCCCAAGTTCTAAAATTTTTTTATGTATTTTTCTCAAGAAAAGATCAGTTTATAACAAAAACACGATACTACAGATTTCATTGTTCAGTTACGACGTGATGCTGTTGCATTGCTATAACATTAATCTATCAATGATACCTCAGTTCAGAAATACATAAGTTTCAAGTCATTTTTCTGCTTACATACAAAACAACTGCTAAAATATATCAATTAAGCTCTTTTAATTCTTATTTCCACCTATTCATGAATTCTATCACAATTGATCATGTCAAAGGCACTTTAAACATTAAAATCTAAATAAAATCAATTGTAAACTGTGGAAATATATAGAAAAATTTGAACTTAACACTCGGCCATCAAACGATCATCATCATTCTAGATATCAACCATCCTTAGTCCAAATGGTTGAGGATGACATCAACCTTATCCGCTAACTCCTCCCGTGTATAGGAGAAGAGATCTTGCTTCACTATTACCTCCAAAATGGTGCCTTAGAGGAGAAAGATGACCTTAGCAATTTCCTCTAACGTCGGAGATGGAGGGGCAGTGAAGAGGAATCGCTGGCTACCGCCAGTGGGGAAGGAGAACTCTGCTTCTTTGTTCTCGCCTTTGAAAATATTGCCACTCAAAGAAGAAAGAAAGAACTATAAAGGGAGACTTTTGAATTTGAACTTCAAAACTAAAGGCACGTTGGTATTTATAAAGGGGATTGATAGCTGAAAACTTCATATTACTAGCTAGACATAATGATATGCATTGGAAGTTGAAATGTTACGTATTTAGACTAGTCATCTTCTAATAAGCGGTCGAAATAATAATAATAATAATGAGACTCAAATGTTAATCTTAACCAGTCTCAATAAAAAGCAAATTTTAGAAGATTAAACAACATTTAAACCAATCAAGAGTTAAAGAACAATTCAGAATGACATATTTAAAACTTGCGCCACTACAATTGGTCTCGAATATAATCACAATGATGTAATTTATTAATATTCCTGAGAAATAAATAAAGGATAGTTTAGATTAACATATTTAGAAACAAGAGATGTACAAGATCAAGATTAGAAACAATTTTTTCCCTTTTATATTACAATTTTTTTATGCCTGAAGGCAGTAAATGGTTTAAACAAAAACATAATCTATAATAAAAAAACCCTCAACCATCCGCCTGATTGCTGGAGGTAGGAAAAGAAAAAGAGGAAGGAGAGAGTGGCCACAAGAAAGATTGTATTCGACGTCATTGGCGTCAAGGAGATCAAGTACAAGGTTTAGCATGTTGTTGATAGAGTGCAACAAAGTGACGAGTCTTCCAAGGCTTCTCTCCATGTGAGCCACCATTGCATAAAGCTGTTGAAGAACCTCCCTTACTAACAGTTGCAATGGAGGCAGTGGAGGAGAGGAAAGGGAGGACGAACTGTAGGAGTCCTGATGCAAGTCACTGTATTGATGATTGAGAAAGGAGAAAATAGGGAGTTAATTGAAGAAAAGAAAGGACTGAGGAGTTTAAATATATTTGATGGATGAAGATTACATTTATTGAAGTGGATAGCTTCATATGTCAAAGAGACCATTGCAAAGTAGATTATCTTGGAACCTGAAGAAACTATAAAGCAAAGAAAGGGTTAAATACCATTTTTACCATGGAAATTTAGCCTAAGGAGTACTAGTCACCTACAATTTTTTTGGTCTATTTTTGTCTCAGATGTTAAGAAATAGGAGCAAACATGCCCAAGAAGGTTTTTTTAGGATCGAATTTGCCCCGGAAGTTTTTCTTAGGAGCAAATTTGCCCCTGGAAGTTGAGAAACAATCCAATGGTCAAGATCAACGGATGGGCAAGATTGCTATGTTTTTAAACTTTTGGGGCAAAGATGAGACCAAAAAAACTTCCAGGTGACTAGTACTCCTTAGGCTAAACTTCCATGGCGAAAATGGCATTTAACCCTATAAAGAAATGATGATCACTAAAAGGATGTTTAAATTGGTTGTTTTAGCTACTGATCTAAAAAGAATTTGAATTTTAAAGTTTTCATAATATTTAATACTATTTAAGATTGTATTAAACTATAACCCGTCTCAAAAAATATTATTTATGAGTGTTTTCATAATATCTTCTCTCAACATCGTATGATTCCTCGGGAGTTTGTAATTCTAGCACGTGATGTTGTGGGAGTGCTGTAACATTATATGCACTATTACTTTGCTGCAGCTTAGGAGTGTTTTGCTTTATTCTTTGTGCTTCTTCAGTGGCTTCTCACCCCTTTTTTGTTTGTCCTGACAATGGCTCAGCACCTTCAATAGGTCGTTTAGTTACCTTATGCTGCTCAACATTCTTACCACTACTTAGTTCTATAACTTTAACTTGTTTTTTGTCATGATTCCTAGGAACTTCAGTGTCACTAGGCAAGGAACTAGAGGGCCTGTTATTCAAAGTAATAGCAAGTTGTTCGACTTGATTTTTGAGATTTTGAAGAGATACTTGTTGGCTCTATATAATGGCATCATTCTTGGCCATATATTCTTTGAGCAGGCTTTCCATGGAAGACTAAAGAGTTGGTTCCATACTTGGTTGTCTAGGTTGTTGATTAAATCTAGAGGGTTTTGAGGTCTATTGGAGTGTGAAGAGCTTGTAGATTTTTGTCCTTGCTAACTCCAAGAAGAATTTGGGTGCTGTCTCCACCTTGGATTATATGTGTTTGAGTAAGGATTGTTGTTACTACTCCTGTTATAATTTTCCACATAATTGGCAAATTTATGATTTTCTGAGCATTGAGTGTATAGATGTTCTCCACCACAATAAACACATGCTACCTATGATGGTTGCATTGATAGAGTTCTAGTAGGGAGACTCATCGTCTTAATCATGTTGGTGAGCAAGGAAACTTGTGTAGTGAGGGCTGTCAAGGTGTTGAGCTTGTAAACTCTAGCTACTGTTCTTGTCAATAGCAACCTTTCTATTGGTAGTTGATGACTCTTGATGAACATCCGCTCTAGAATTTCATATGCCTCATTGTAAGATTTTAGCATAAGGGATCCATTTGTAGATGCATCAACTATTGATCTTGTTGGAGCATTCATGCTATTATAAAATGTTTCCAATTGCCCCGACGGTCTAATTCCGTGTTGTGGACACTTTCATAATAAAGGACCTTAAATCTCTCCCCTACTTCATATGTGGATTCTTCATAATGTTGACGAAAACTCATAACATCTTCTCTCAACTAGGCATTTTTGGTTGGTAGGAAGGATTTCAACAGAAATTTCTCACCCAAATCATTCCAAGAGTAACTGAATGAGTTGGTAGAGTGTTCAACCATGCTCTAGCTTTATCTTTAAGTGAGAATGGAAATAGTTTAATTCTGAGAGCATCGACTGGCACTCCTGGGATATTAAAAGCATCACAGACTTCCATGAACATTCTGAGATAGAGATGAGGGTCTTCTAATGGCAGTATGTTGAATTGTCTCACTGTCTGGAGCATCTGGAACACAACGGATTTCAGTTCGAATTGTACAACAATGATATCTAGTGAAGCTATTGCAGAGTTAAGTCCGTTCAAATTTGGAACTCCAAATTCTATGATAGCCCTGTTCAGGTCATCTTCATTACTACTTAATGGCGGCGGGGGTTAAGGTATTCGATCTGTTTCCCCGATAGATCAGAGGTTGTTTGGCTCGATCTCTATTAATATTTCCTTGGGTTTCTGCCATTTGTGCTGAGATACTAGGACAATCTCTTCATCTCTACCTTTTGTGCCTTTGCTTATACATTCATTCAATTTTAGGATGAAATGATTCAAGATCAGCAGAGGAAGAGTTGCGCATACATTGACAAAAGTACCTAAAAATAAAAAATAGAGAGAGTGAGAAAAGTGAATTACACGCATCTTTTCAAAACAAAAAATACTAGCATAAATAGTATTTTCAATTACCAGCAACGACACCAAAAACTTCTTAGTGGAAATCCTCTTATGGCATGTGAACCATTCGAACAAGTAATAAAGTAAAGAGTAGAGTATCGCCCTACAGAGATTGGAATACCAATTATGCTACTAGTTAATGACCGAAAGTTGTGTGATATGAATGGGTTGACTATTAATTCTAATAAACTAAATAAAACAGTTGATTGAGAATAGGGAAGAGAATAATCAGATTAAAAATAGGCATAGCTCAAACTTTCTATTAAGTTGCATTAATCTCCCGCATTGCATTTGTCGTATTGCTACAACAATCTGCTACATAGCTTCCATAATGCTACAACAAACTACCTATCACAATGTTATTCAGTTAACCCACCACTTGTTTATACAAAAGCTTCTGCAATTCTATAAATAAGTTTCTTACTCTACTTCTCCCGTATTCCTATGTGGATTTTCAAGCTTAGGACACTAGTTTAACCTCGGTGTATTGGGCATTGTGAGGTAAACCAATTCCTGTAACTTACAATTTAGATCGAGCTCTGCATAAGCTCGCCTTAAGCTAAGGCCATTGCTCTTGCTTATTAGTGGCCATCTAACAAGAAAGTCCAATGTTAATATCACAATTAAGCAAATTGAATTTATTGAATTAAGGGTTAAATACCATTTTTTCTACGGAAGTATTGGCCAGGGAGCACTCAGCACCCAAAAGTTTTTTTGGTATCATTTTTACCTCTGAAGTTTTTTTTAGGAGCAAATTTGCCCCAAAAGTTTTTTTTTTAGAAGCAAATTTTCCACGAAAGTTTATAAGGAAGAGCAACAATTCAACGATCAAGATCAATCGATGGGCAAGATTGCTATGTTTGTAAACTTCTGGGGAAAAATGATACCAAAAAAACTTCTAGGTGTTGAATGCTCCATAGCCAATACTTTCATGGCAAAATTGGTTTTTAACCCTTAAATAAAAACTAACAATCTGGGTTCTTATTACAACTTAAGGATCTATCCTCACTTAGCCAACATAGTTTAGTTAACGACTGACAAGAAGAACACATTGAAACAACTGAAATATGATCTATGAAAAACATAAAAGAAGAGCTAAAAGAAAGAAGATCATTCAAGTGTTTGATGACGAGGAACGTCTATCATGCAAAGCCTCTGCGTTTTTCTTCATTTCCACCTAACTTCTGTCACAATTGGCCTCCCTCGAGCTCTCAATAGAACTCTGATATATTCTCTGTCAATCTGATTTTGCAGCTTGAGTTGCGTCATTCTCTCGCTGACTGCCTCTCTAGGTCTAGCTGTCTTTCCTTTTATGGTGAGGATCTTCATGTCATACGTCTAGTGAGCTGATCTTTCCAATTCTGTTAGGCCTAACTCCCTAGATTTGGTTGATTAATTCTCTTTTAATTATGTGGGATTCTATTAGATCTCCAGTCAGATTCTCCACGGTCTTTATTGAAGGTGGAGCTAAATCACCAAGAGGGGGTGAATTGGGGATTTCAAAAAACTTTTTCAGATGGCTCTACTTTTTGACAATAAAATAGAGGTGAACAGAGAGTGAAGAGAAGAAGAGAAAGACATAGTAATTTATACTGGTTCGGTCCAACTCCTTGACCTACGTCCAGTCCCCAGACTCTCTGGGATTTCCACTATCTCAATTGATTACACACTCTGTACTCACGAGCAATTCTCTCATTAGAACTTACTCCCCCTTACAAGTTGCAATCAATGAACCCAATCACCAAGTCCCCTGACTTGTGATTCTTTACAATAAATGATTCACAATGAAATAACTCTCTCTAAGAGTGAATAATGATAAACACTGAAGCTTAATGTATCAAAAGATACTTAACAAGTGAAAACTGAAAGTAGTTGAAGAACTTTGAATGCAATTCATTTTCAGCAGATGTGTTTGTTGGAGAAGAATTCAATGCAGCTCTATTTATACCAAGAGAGCATTAAATGACCATTGTAATCTTCAATATAACTGTTGCCTTCATTAGACAAGGTTTGGGTTAAGCTTTGGTCTTCTTTCTCTAATCTTCACTAAATCTAGTTGTGCAGAAGTTCAGAGTTGACTCCTTGAATATTAATCTGTCGGAATGGCAGCTACTGGAAGTGGAAAGTAAACATTAATCCTTTGTAAACGTGTACAGAAGGATTACCCAAAAGTATGCAACTTTTCTGGGTTTTGCATTTTAATGTGCTAATGTCACATATTGCTTTTGCTTTAACATCTAAGCTTCAATAACCATCTTTTAAATCATCTGAAACTCACTAACAAAGTGGTTAAACATAGCTAGGAATATAGAAGAATGATAATAGGAAGGATTAAGATCAAGTAAGAAGGTTTCACAAATTCGTCGATTTGATTTTCAAACACCGTGGATGAAACTTGAGTTTATTCTCCTAAACTCGAGTTTGCAACTGTGCACTTAAGGAAAAACTCAAGTTTCCATATCAAGACTCGAGTTTCCTTCATCCAGAGAGGAATGTCACGATTCGAGCTTTGGAACGTATTTTTGAATAAAACACAAAACTCGAGTTTTGGACTTTTAATGAGAAGTATAAGTTTTAGTCCAAAACATCAAAACTAGAGTTTTCATCCAAGACTCGAGATTTCAAATCATTGAAAAGGTGTAATGCTCTCGGGTTGGCCAAAACTTGAGTTTCCACATCAAAACTCGAGTTTCCATTTAAGTATGAAAACATTGAAAAAGCTGAGCAAGTCTAAACTCGAGTTTCCAGAGAAAACTTGAGTTTTCAAAATCTTGAAAGAGGTCCAAGCTCTCGGCTTGGCCAAAACTTGAGTTTCCAAAACAAAACTCGAGTTTTCATTTAAGAATAAAAACATTGTGAAATCGAGTCAAGTCAAAACTTGAGTTTTCAAATCAAAACTCGAGTTTTCTCTTAACTTTAGAGAAAACTTAGAAAACTTATGGCAAAGTGAGATTCGGAGTTCAGATCGAAACGAGTTTGCATATGATCAAAAAGTTAGAGACTCTTCGTAAGGTCAAAACTCGAGTTTCCAAATCAAGACTCGAGTTTTGTATTTATTACAAAACAATGAGAAGTCTCTCGTGTAATGCAAAACTCGATTTTTCCGATCAAAACTCGAGTTTGTCTTTAAGTGAAAAACTCGAGTGCCCTCGTAAGACTAAAACTCGAGTTTTCCCTTGGAAACTCGAGTTTTGCTTTGTTTATTGAAAATGAGCAACTCTCTGCCAAAGCCAAAACTCGAGTTTTGAAACCAAAACTCGAGTTTGCCTTTGACAGTAAGTTTTTCAACTTACCAAAGACAAACCTCAATTCGTTTTTACAATTGTCAGTTATCATCAAAACAAATAGAGAACTAATATTCTCCCCTTTTTGATGATGACAATACTTGTAAACCAAAATTTCAGGAATTTGAGAGAGTTTGTAATTTAAAATTAGAATTTGCACGACGGTGTTTTGGAATCTTCTAAGTGGAATTTGAAAAACTTAGTATTTTAAAACATCAAATTGCATACAACCATTTCAAGAGATCAGAGATAAGCAATGTATGCGGAAGTTTAATAGACAATTCCATTTATACAATGCAAGGCATTGCAAAAGTTCAAAATGCATAAAACAGAAACAAGCAAGCTACTAACTACTAAAGTTTCTACAGACAAGCTTCAAACTCAAATTCTATCTAGCCATTTTCTCTCCCCCTTTGTCATCTTCAAATTGGGGAGGAGCTGAGATAGAGGATTCATGGAGAGGATCAAGAAGAGGGGTAGCAGGTGGTGAGTGAGGGTGGAGGACCTCTGTAGAGGGAGTGTGAAGAACCTCAGTAGAGGGATTAATGGGAGATGAGAATGGTAGAACAACGGTGGCAGGAGTGGAGGAGGGAATTGGTGAGGGGAAAATGGGGGTAGAAGGGTCAGGTAAGGAGGTAGGATTCTGAGGGCTTGTGAAGGTGAAGGAAGGAGATGATGAGGATTCAGGGTCAGGCTTAGGATGAGATATGCTTGGACTAGCATCAGACCCAAATGCAGAAGAGGAACCAATACCAAGATGCTTCATGATCTTCTCAACCTTGTCACCTAGGCTAACATTCAAAACCAACTAGGTAGATAGCTTGACCTCAAGATCCAAGACCTGATCAGAGAGCTCACTGTGTATGCTCGAAACCTTTTCTTTTAATTCAGTGTTCTGATCAGAGATGCCTTCAATTTGCTCCTTCATTGCATCCTGAGCATCTACCATGAGATGATTTTCTCTTTGTACCTCAGCCACCAGCTTCCCAATCTCATACTCAAGTATGATTGACAATTGAGCAATAGAACGATCCACAACTTCTTTGACTCGAGACTCAAAGTCAGATGGCAATGAAGACTGAGCAGGAGTAGATTGAGCCTCTTGAGCTCTTAACTGAGTAGCTCTTGAAGGTGCTTGAGATCTTGATGGTGCCTGAGACTGACCGGACCCTTCTTCTTCCAAATTGAGCTTCATGTAGTTCAATTGGCTCTTGCCAAACGTGGCTAGTTTCTTGATGGAATATGGAGGACCCAGATACCATGTCTTATGGTAGAACAAGATTACATAAACCAGATATGGGTAAGGAATATGGGAGGGTCGTCTGGATGAAAACTTAAACTTGATCATTTCTTGGAAAATCCAATGACCAAGATTAAATGGTGTTTTCTTCACAAAAGAAACAAACATAGGATAGTCCTTTTGAGTGAAGTGGGTGAAGTTGCCACCCTTTTGGATAAAATTTCGTGAGTAAATGTACCAAAGGGTTCTGTTGACAGAAGGCATAGACATGGGTTTGAAAGAGAGTGTATAAGATTGATTTTCTGGAAAGGGCTTATTGGGACAAAGTAGAGCAAAAATCTCTCGGTTGCTGAGATTGATGGTAGGAACAGGAGGAGGATTAGCAATTTTTAGGATTGTGTTGATAATGGAAGCAGATATGGTGGATTTGACACCTTTGACAGATGTGGTTACTCTTTCCTCAACTAGATTACCCTCAAAATCTAAGATATTGTCAGACACCATGTCAAAATAGAAGATTTTAACAATGTTTGGGGTATAGGAGGCTGAAATGGAGATGAAAGACTCATAGTCTTTTAGCCATGGTGTGAGGTCCAGATTATGCTCATCCTTTAACTTAGTTAAATCCACTAACACAGAAGGACAAAAAGCTTTGTTTAGGAAGAACTCCTTAAACCTGTCTGCTTCCGTAGTTGACATGATTGTGGCAGCAGTTGAGAATCCTTCTGGAGCAGAGTTGTGGTTGTAGATCTCAGAAATAGCATTTGCCTCAATTGGAGGTCCTTCTTAGTGACAGGGGCACCCTGGGATGAAGCTTGGCCTGTCTCAATAGTAGAGGTAGCTTTCGACCTCTTTGCTTTAGGAGGCTTGGTAGCTTCAGTCGCCTTCTTCTTCCCTCTGCCTTCAGGTGCAAGTTCTTGTTCATGATGCATTTTCGGGCGAGTCTCTGGGGGTCCTTGAATGAAACCCCTTTTGATCTGGGCAAAGCAGCAGGAGCTTCCTTTCTACTTTTTGATGGAGGCGACTCTGATGAGGGAATATTCTTGCTAACGCCTTTAATCGATCGATCCACACCGTGGTGGTAACGATTAGGAAGGGTTTTTATCCTCACGGGTCGTTCGAGAGGAGAAGAAGACGGATTGGGTGACTCTCTAGGGTTAGATTCATCGTGAGTTTGCTTAGGAGGATGATTGGAAGCCATCTCTAGGGTTTGAGAGAGGGATTAGGCCGAGAGTTTAAAGAAACAGAGAGATGCGAGAAAGTCACTTAGGGCAAACTTGAGTTTTGAAGAACATGAATAGTGACACTTTTATGGTGAAATGGTGAGAGATTGATTCATTTTATTATTGCTGGAAATACATTGCTTTATCTTAGTTTTGTTTTCCAATTGCCCTTGATGTGGTCATCATCATACCTTGCAATACTTGTTACTAATGCTGAGCTAATTGAGGGGGTTTTGGCTCGCCAAATTTGCATCTCTAGTCTCATATGCTTTGCTTAAAGATATGCTCCCTTTTTTCTTGCTAGTTATAGCATATCGGTATATAGATCTGTACCGATCATTTCTTTTTTGACATTGCAGAGTAAATTTATTAGTTTTGGAATTGTGGTGTTCAAGAGCAAGTATGCTTAGTTTCTCATTTCATTTTTTTTATCTTTTGTGTATTAGCTAGTGAAATGATTAGGTCTCGCCATTCGCCAATTGGAAGGCAAGAAAATCAAGGCCAAAAGAAGGAGATTGATAATTCGAATCGAGGATGATTGAGGCATTTCTTTATAGACAAGCATAGGTGAGTAGGGGTGGGAATAGGCCAGGCCTCTAACAGGCGACCTACAGCTTGGCCTATTTAGGGTCTGGCTTGACCTATTTGTTAAAAAGGTCAGGCCAAGGCCTATTTAAAGGCCTGAATATGTAAATAAGCCAGGCCTATTTTGTTAAGGCCTGACCTGTTTAAATATTAAATAAATATAATTATATTTATATCATATAAATAAGATAATATTTATTGTTTTTCATTCTTATATTATAATTTCAAGATATATTTATTTAAGTTTTGATAGGCTTAAAGTATACAAAGCCTATTTATAGCCTTTGAGGCCTATAATATGAGGCCTTTTTAAAGGCCTACATTGTAAGTAGGCCTTTAAAAAGGCTTCAGGCTCGACCAAACCTTATGAAGGCTCGTGAGCTGAATTCAAAGCTCAGCCTTTCGCCCCCATTGCAGGCTCAGGCCTATTTAGCCAAAGACTGGCCTATTTCCATGCCTATAGGTGAGTAAAGTTTTTAGCCGGGATTGTTACTATTTCTTTGTTTTTTTGGAACTAACTTGAAAAATAAAAGATGGCCGGGATGCCTGGATGAAAACATATACTATACTAGAAGCATATACTATTTGTTTTCCAGTAAATACAGACCAAAAACTAAGAGGGATATGGATGCCTGGATGCTTTACCAAGTATCTCTCTGCACATATCATGAGAGAGCTGGAAGATGAATGATCTCATTCCTATTATGCATTGTGCTCACCATTTGACTGGTACAAACAAATTGTCTTCTTGCCATTTAATCTCATTTCTTTTCACTGTTAATTCATTCCCTTGTCCATTTAAATTAAGTGCAAAAAATATACTTCCTAATGATGTATTTGCAGATGATCTTAAAAGGATGATAGCATTGGAACAGTAGCTCAATGCTACCACACAGTAGTTGGATGCTACGACACAACTAGTGAATCAGCAAGCGGAGATGATGAAAAAGATGTAGAAATAGCTTCAGGCCCTATTGAAGGGCAAGAAGGAAAACAACAAAGATAAGGGGTCGACTCCAGGTGATGATCATGAGGATGACTAGGCTGCTAGTATATAGACTTTATTTATGATTTTTGGGTTTTTTAGTTCATTTTGTTGGCAACATTGTTGTTTATTTTTAGTTTTGTTTATGTATATTTTTTTTATGATTGCTATTGTATATATTTCTTCATATACACTATTTTTAATCCATTCTTCAATATTGTTTATTTCGCAATATTTTTCTTTATTTGAGTGGTTGCTATAGATGAGCCCTAATAATTATAATATATCTTGTATCTAATTCCTCAATTCATAAAGGATTTGTTTCCATTTCCGTTGCAAATTGTCATGTCATTTGTGATGCAATATTTTATATCGTCGCAATTTGTGACAGATTTATGTTACTAATTTGGACACAAGTTTTACAGCGATTCAGCCTTTCATATTCCGTTGCAAATTTTTGCTACGAAAAAGTGATATTATTTCGATGCAAATTTGTCGGCACTTCCATCCATTTACTTCTATTGCAGATTTGCGTGGAAATTTGCAAAGAAAATTTGTCGCATTTTGTGTTTAAGAATAATGTGGGCAAGCATGCATATATTTTGACGGATTTACACAATTTTGTGTCCGAATATATTTATTGCAATTTGCAACAGATTTTGGATGACCCAAAGTCTCTGTTGCAAATTTCGTTTGCAACCGGGGTTTTTACGACATACGGTTTTCCCATGCAAATTCCATCGCGAAGGTATTTGCAACAAGTTCGATCTTTCGCGACATAATTTGTCTGCGTTGCTAAAGGCTTTTTTTGTAGTGATTAGAAATAATTTTTTTCCATTCATATTACAATTTTTTGCTTCCTGAAGGCAATACATTGATTAAACAAAAACATAATGCATAATAAATAAATAAATAAAAACCCTCAACCATTATCCTTAAGAAGATATCAATAAGAAGTTAGACTGAACTCGGAATCATCCCTAAGCATATCAATCGCCCAGTTGCTCTACCCATTGCTATAGCATCTACACTACACAACTTCCGCAATGCTACAGCATAGCTACTAACTACAACGCTATTCAGTTAACCCACCACTATAATCTATCGGAGCTTCCGTGTCCGATACATATGACACTAACTTTACTCCTTCCATATGCCTATGGTAATTTTCTAGTTAGATCTACATTACAAAACAGAGTGTAATGGTTATGAGCGGTAGACCCATTCCTAAAGCTTACAATAATAGGTCAAGCCTTGCACAAGCTTGCCTAGCAATCACTATTTCTCAGAGGTCTAACCTTGACTTCTTGCCAGTAAGCCGAGGCCACAAAGCTAGCCCTTAGCTTCCGTTGATCGACTAGTAATTAAATCATTGATAAGCAAACCAAATCTATTGAATTAAGAACTTGCAACTGGGTTCATTTAACACTTAAGAAATCATCCTCGTTCAGCCATATGAAAATCGGTTTATTACCGACGAGGAAACACAAAACGAGATAGTAACGAGAATGACCCATGATCAAAAGATTAAACAAAAACAGAAAGCTTGACAAAGTTCCGACGGCATGGAAGAAGCACTATGACGTCACCACTCTACGTCTTCTTCTCTCCATCTTACTGCAGGGAAGGATGCTGGGTTATCCTGGAGTTCTCGTGCCTTGGGAATTCCCTCTCTCTTCTTTCGAGTCTGATCGAATGTGAATTTTGATTGGACTCTCTATGACTCAACCTCCTTAGGGTTGGCTTGCTCTTTCCTTATATAATCAGACTTTCTTGCAGGGTAAGTTCTAGCGAGCCAAGCCTTTCCTAATCTGTCGAGATCTATCATATATCTCTTTCCAATCTTGGTAGATTGATTCTGCTGATCCTGCGGGATTCTTCATATCTTTCAGTTTCGATCCTCCGCATCTTCTATTCCGTTTGGTCAGCAATCTACCTGTCATTCTCGACCTTCACTATTATTCCTGAAATCATCAAGATAAAAGATCAAAAAATATGCCGCATAGCATTGCGTCCTTTACTTTGCTATAGCTTTCATGATGCCTTGTATTGCACTTTGATATGCTATCGAATGTTATAGCATAGTATCGCTTTTGTTAGTTCTCGTGTGTTTTGATGATAACGATAATTGTAAAACGAAGTTATAGTTTTGTCTTTGGTAAGTTGAAAAACTTATCGTCAGACAAAACTCGAGTTTTGGTTTCAAAACTCGAGTTTTGGCTTTGGTAGAGAGTTGCTCATTTTCGTAATCAAAGCAAAATTTGAGTTTTCAAATGAAAAATCGAGTTTTGGGACTTACGAGAGCACTCAGTTTTTCACTTAAAGACAAACTCGAGTTTTGACCGAAACTCGAGTTTTGCCTTGTACAAAGATTTCACACTATTTTCAAATGAGGACAAAACTCGAGTCTTGGTTTGGAAACTCGAGTTTTGGCGATTGCAGAGAGTCTTGAATTTTTGAACATATCAAACTCAGTTCGGGCTAAAACTCAGGATTTTGCTTTGCTCGAGTTTTATAAGTTTTTCTAAGTTAAGAGAAAAACTCGAGTTTTGGTTTCAAAACTCGAGTTTTGACTTGTCGAGAGTTTTCAAGTTTTTGTTCAGTCTTTGAAAACTCGAGTCTTCAAAGAAAACTCAAGTTTTGACTTAGCACAGTTTCCTCAATGTTTTCATACTTAAATGAAAACTCGAGTTTTGTTTTGGAAACTCAAGTTTTGGCCAAGCCGAGAGCAATGCATCTTTTCAAGGTTTTGAAAACTCAAGTTTCCCTTTGGAAACTCGAGTTTTGATTTGACTCAGATCTCTCAATGTTTTCATACTTAAATGAAAACTCGAGTTTTGTTTTGGAAACTCTGTTTTGTTTTGGAAACTCGAGTTTTGGCCAACCCGAGAGCTTTGAACTTTTTCAAAGTTTTGAAAACTCCAGTTTTGTATGAAAACTCCAGTTTTGATGTTTTGGACTTAAACTCATTGTTTTCATTAAAAGTCCAAAACTCGAGTTTTGTTTTGGAAACTCGAGTTTTGAGTTTCTTTCAAAAATGTGCTCCCGAGCTCAAATGCGACTTTCCTCTCGGATGGAGGAAACTCGAGTTTTGATATGGAAACTCGAGTTTTGACTTAAGTGCACTTTGATTGAAAACTCGAGTTTACATGAACAAACTCGAGTTTGCATCGTAGAGTCTGAAATTCAAATCTGTCGAATTTGCAATACCTTTTTGTTTGATCTTAATACTTCCTATGATTATTCTCTAATGTTCCTAGATATGTTTAACCACTTTGTTAGTGAGTTTCAGACAGATTAGAGAATGTTTATTGAAGGTTTAAAGCAAAAGCAAAAAGTGATGTCAGCACATTAAATGTAAAACCCAGAAAGTTGCATACTTTTGGGTAATCCATCTGCACACGTTTGCAAAGCATTAAAGAATGTTTTCCACATCCAGCAGCTGCTACTCCAACGGATTAATTTGCAGAGAGTCAACTCTGAACTTCTGCACAGCTGGATTAAGTGAAGATTAGAGAGAGAAGAAGACCAAAGCTTAAGCTAACCCTTGTCTAATGAAGACAACGGTTATATTGAAGATTACAACGGTCATTTAATGCTCTCTTGATATAAATAGAGCAGCATTCAAGTCTTCTCAATGAACACACCTGCTGAAAACGAATAGCATTCAAAGTTCTTCAACTACCTTTCTGTTTTCACTTGTATTGTGTCTTTTATTACTCAAACATCAGTGTTTATCATTATCCACTCTTATAGAGAGTTTCTATCTGTAAATCATTTATTGTAAAGAATCAAAAGTCTGGGGACTTGGTGATTGGGTCCATTGATTACAACTTGTAAGGGGGAGTAAGTTCTAGAGAGAGAATTACTCTTGAGTACAGAGTGTGTAATCATTTGAGATAGTGGAAATCCCAGAGAGTCTGGGGACTGGACGTAGGTCAAGAAGTTAGACCGAACCAGTATAAATTCGTGTGTCTTGCTCTTCTCCTTTCAACTCTGTTTGCCTCTGTTTTTCGCTGCCCTAAACAGAGCAAAGTTTTAAAGTTTTAAAATCCCCAATTCACCCCCCTCTTGGTGATTTAGCTCCACTTTCAGCTTTGTTACACGTTCTTCCTTCAAAACCTTGTAACTTGCTCCTTTCTTAGCACATGTTTAGGATGTAAATGGTTTCTATCCTTCAATTCCCTATATCATGAATTAATGCATTTTTGCTTAGATTGATTGCAATTAAGCTTATATTTACCATACAATTCAGTCATAAAATATAGGGAAAATATGGCATAAATTGTGCTCATCAAGTGTTCGATGACATTCTCAAGTCTAGGACAATTCACACTACCAAATGATGAGAGACATTACAAATCCAATGATACTCGCTATAATGAATTGTTGTGGAGTCTCTTGGTGGTATATTCAGTTCTATCTATTTTATAACAGATCCACACACGACATCAGCAAAGGCATTACCATGCCTGCATTCCATGAAGTCCCTACCTTGTCTATACAAACAAGTAGATGATGTTGTACTAGTCCTATTGAGATCACCAATACCCTTTCTTGGTGATTCAAGACTAGGAACATGTTTAAGGCAATAGACATGTAGTGTCTTCGAGCAAACACCTTTCTATTTCTAGGGCCTTTATCATTAAACACATATTAACCATAAAATATAGGTAAGACATAAATATGATAAAGAAAAAGTGTGCTTAAATATATAAATCATGAAATACCAAATAGTATAAGGTGTTCATATGATAAAACGGATTGCCTCTAAGACACCTAGTAATTACATCCTGGCAAGATTTGCTAAGTTATATTCCTGGACTAAGAGAATAACTTCTGGAGTTAAATTTATCATTTCTTCATTAGTATTTGGATTTGTTTTCTTCTTATGATAAAACGGATTGTCTTTAAGACACCTAGTAATTACATCCTAGCAAGATTTGCTGAGTTATATTCCTGGACTAAGAATATCTTTTGGAGTTAAATTTATCATTTCTTCATCAGTATTTGGATTTTTTTCTTCTCCTTATTCTCTTCCTTCAATTTATAACAAAAATCTCTTGATGTGCCCTTTCTTTCCACAATGATGACACTCAAGATTCTTATAATTTTTCCTTGACTTCCTCTTGCTTTTCTTCTATTTTTGGGGCCTCAAATTTTACTTTTCCCCTAGATTTAGTAAATAGAGCCTTTGAATGTGAAGAAGAGCCCTGTGATTTTCTTCTTATTTCCTCATTTAAGACACCTTCTTAGCAATACTAATAATCACATTTATGCTATATATTTCCATTATGTAATGACTGTGTTGATGTTGTTTATGACCTTAAATGTGTTTAATATGATAAATTATGAGTAAATTCATGCACGTCTGGAAATAGAGATTTGTTGAGCTAAAATTCTACATTTTATAAGTTATCATGCATATATGCAGAAAATGGACTTAATTCTAATGAAATCCTGAACTGACCTGTCAATGCTAACTCAATGCTACAACATCGCAAGTAAATCGTAAGTTGTTTCGATGCTACAACATTGCACGGGCAGTTACCTAAGATATTATACTTTGTCATGTGTTGACTTTTCTTGAGGATATTTCAAAAGATAATTGCAGTAAATTGAGTTGAAAGTCTAGACGGCGGTTGACTTGACTGAGACAAAAAATAAATGTTAGTTCTCTATGTGTTTTGATGATAACTGACAATTGTAAAAACGAATTGAGGTTTGTCTTTGGTAAGTTGAAAAACTTATCTTGTCAAAGGCAAACTCGAGTTTTGGTTTCAAAACTCGAGTTTTGGCTTTGGCAGAGAGTTGCTCATTTTCAATAAACAAAGCAAAACTCGAGTTTCCAAGGGAAAACTCGAGTTTTGGTCTTACAGAGAGCACTCAGTTTTTCACTTAAAGACAAACTCGAGTTTTGATCAGAAAACTCGAGTTTTGCATTACACAGAGACTTCTCATTGTTTTGTGATAAAGACAAAACTCGAGTCTTGATTTGGAAACTCGAGTTTTGACCTTACAGAGAGTCTCTAACTTTTTGATCATATGCAAACTCAGTTTCGATTTGAACTCCGAATCTCACTCGCCATAAGTTTTCTAAGTTTTCTCTAAAGTTAAGAGAAAACTCGAGTTTTGATTTGAAAACTCGAGTTTTGACTTGACTCAGATTTCACAATGTTTTCATTCTTTAATGAAAACTCGAGTTTTGTTTTGGAAACTCGAGTTTTGGCCAAGCCGAGAGCTTGGACCTCTTTCAAGATTTTGAAAACTCAAGTTTTCTCGGAAACTCGAGTTTAGACTTGCTCGGCTTTTTCGAGTGTTTTCATATCGAAATGGAAACTCAAGTTTTGATATGGAAACTCGAGTTTTGGCCAACCCGAGAGCATTACACCTTTTCAATGATTTGAAATCTCGAGTCTTGGATGAAAACTCTAGTTTTGATGTTTTGGACTAAAACTTATACTTCTCATTAAAAGTCCCAAACTCGAGTTTTGGTTTTGGAAGCTTGAGTTTTGTGTTTCATTCAAAAATGCGTTCCAAAGCTCGAATCGCAACATTCCTCTCTGGATGAAGGAAACTCGAGTCTTGATATGGAAACTCGAGTTTTTCCTTAAGTGCACAGTTACAAACTCGAGTTTAGGAGAACAAACTCGAGTTTCAGTCGCAGTGTTTGAAAATCAAATCTGACGAATTTGTGAAACCTTCTTACTTGATCTTAATCCTTCCTATTATCATTCTTCTATATTCCTAGCTATGTTTAACCACTTTGTTAGTGAGTTTTAGATGATTTAGAAGATGGTTATTGAAGGTTAGATGTTAAAGCAAAAGGAATATGTGACATCAGCACATTAAATGTAAAACCCAGAAAAGTTGCATACTTTTGGGTAATCCTTCTGCACACATTTACAAAGGATTAATGTTTACTTTCCACTTCCAGTAGCTGCCATTCCAATGGATTAATATTCAAGGAGTCAACTCTGAACTTCTGCACAACTGGATTAAGTGAAGATTAGAGAGAGAAGAAGACCAAAGCTTAACCTAAACCTTGTGTAATGAAGGCAACGGTTATATTGAAGATTACAACGGTCATTTAATGCTCTCTTGGTATAAATAGAGCTGCATTGAATTCTTCTCCAACAAACACATATGCTGAAAATGAATTGCATTCAAAGTTCTTCAACTACCTTCAGTTTTCATTTGTTAAGTATCTTTTGATACATTAAGCTTCATTGTTTATCATTATTCACTCTTAGAGAGAGTTATTTCATTGTGAATCATTTATTGTAAAGAATCACAAGTTAGGGGACTTGATGATTAGGTTCATTGATTGCAACTTGTAAGGGGGAGTAAGTTCTAGTAAGAGAATTGCTCGTGAGTACAGAGTGTGTAATCAATTGAGATAGTGGAAATCCTAGAGAGTCTGGGGACTGGACGTAGGTCAAGGAGTTGGACCGAACCCAGTATAAATTACTTGTCTTTTCTTCTTCTTCACTTCTCTGTTCACCTCTTTTTATTGTCGAAAAACAGCGTCATCATCTCGAAAAAGGTTTTTGAAATCCCCAATTCACCCTCTTGGTGATTTAGCTCCACCTTCATTTGGTATCAGAGCAAGGTCTTCTCTTAAGAGCTTAACAACTGGAGAAGGATCACCATGGAAGGTATTCTACCTGATGAAGCTTCGATCAACCGACCACCAAGATTCAATGGAAAACATTACTCCTTCTGGAAAGCCAAGTTTAAAGTCTTTGTAATGGCTACAGAGTATTGTCTCTGGAGAGTGTTCGAAAGAGGAGATTACCGACCAACTATTCTTACAAATGGTCTGAGAGAAGAAAAGCCTGAAGAAGATTATGATGAGAATGACAGAAGAAATGTCACACTCAACAGAAAGGCTGTTCTTCTACTGCAAAGTGCTCTTAGTCAACAAGAGTATTTCCGTGTCTGCAACTTAACCACTGCTAAAGCAATGTGGGATGCATTGGAAATAGCTCATGAAGGAACTGCTAGAGTAAAGCAAAATCGAGTCAATACTCTCATGACTGAGTATGACCTTTTTCGTATGAAGCCTGAAGAATCCATTAGCGATTTCCAACTGAGATTTACTCATCATCGATCAATCGCCTTGCCGCTCCGGGCAAAGAGTATTAGCAACCTTTGTCCAAGTGAGGAAAATTCTCAATATCCTCAACAAGGAATGGGAAGCCAAAGTCACCGCCATTGAAGAAGCTCGTGGAGATTCCATGGCATCTGTAGTAGCCCTCTTTGGCAGCCTCTCTGAATATGAGGCAAAGCTCAAGTTCAAGAAGGGACTTGATGAAGTACATGGCAAGAACAAGGGAATTGCCCTCAAAGCTGTCAAAGAAGCTAAGGAATCAGATGATGATGTAGAAGAAGACGAAGATGAAGAGCTAGGCATGATGGTCCGGAGATTCAAGAAATTCTACAAGAAGGACCAAGGTTACAAGAAGTTTCACAAGGATAGCTCCGGCTATGAGGCAAAGAAGCCAATCATCTGCTACAAGTGTGAAAAGCTTGGCCACATCAAGTCTGAGTGTCTAAATCTGAAGAACAAGGACAAAGAAAAGAAGAAGTTCAATAGATTCAAAAAGAAAGCCTATGTCTCATCCATATGGGGAGATAGTTCATCTGATGAAGATGAAGATGATGAGGAAGACAAAGCCAATATCTGTTTAGTGGCTGAAGAACAAGAGCAATCTGAAAGCAATAACGAGGTATATGACTCGCTGCCACCTTATGATGAACTTTTTGTTGAGTATAATCTTGTTCAATCAGAATTTGAAAAACTTGCTGAAAAGTATTTTGCTTTGAAAAATAAGAATATAACTCTTGAAGCGAAACTAAATTTTTTTTTTCCTGAAAATGATGTTTGTGAAGATTGTGCTGATTTAGAGAAAAAGAATTTACATCTCACAAAGGCACTTGAGAAATTCACTAAAGGTAGTGAAATACTCAATGTCATTTTGAAACAATAAAGATTTATAAATGACAGATCAAGGATTGGTTACTGACCTGATTTTGATAAAAAGAAAGGTAGAAAAAAAAATTTGGAGAAAAATCTTACATGAACTATTTTAGAAAATCTGTGCATTCTTCAAATCCTTTTGCACATTGTAATTATTGTAACAGAAAGGGCCATACTACTTCATCCTCGCTTTCATAAGAAGGAAAGAAAGAGTAAACTTATAGGGAATTATCAATGGGTGCCAAAGGGATCTTATAAGGTTCCTAAGACACAAACTAACCCCAAAGGACCCAAGAAGAGATGGGTACCTAAGACTTAATCTATTGTGTCTTGTAGGTATGTCTAAGAGCATCAAAATCCAACAAATGGTACATTGATAGTGGATGCTCTAGACACATGATGGGAGATCAATCCAAATTTGCTTCAATCAAGCCCAAAGATGGTGGCAAGGTGACCTTTGGTAGAGACCAATCTGGAAAGATTGCTGGAATTGGTGAAATTGGCAATAATGAATGACCACAAATCAAAGATGTCTACCTTGTGGAAAGACTTTGCTATAATCTCCTCAGTGTAAGCCAAAGCACTGATAAAGGTAACCTAGTTATCTTCGATTCTGAGGAATGCTTGATTGTAAGTAAGGATATTCTCCCTTTGGAAAACTTAAAATCAAAAGCTTTATTTAGAGCCCCTAGAGATGACATTTGTTATACACTTAACCTCTCTAGTAATGGTTCTGTTTCTGAAAAATGTTTTGTTAGTAATTTGGAGGATAGTTGGCTATGGCACAAGCGATTAGCTCATGTCAATATGATTCAACTTGACAGATTACTTAAAAAGGATTTGGTGGTTGGTGTTCCCAAACTTCATTTTGAAAATGATATGATTTGTGATGCTTGTCAAAAAGGGAAACAAACCAAATCATCCTTCAAATCTAAAAGTGAGATTTCAACTAATAGACCTCTCCAACTACTTCACATGGATCTACTTGGACCAGCTAGAGTAAAAATCCTTGGTGGCAATCTTTATACTTTGGTCATAGTTGATGATTTTTCTAGATTTGCTTGGACTGTATTTTTACCCTCTAAAGATGAAACGTTTGATCAGTTTGTTGTTTTTGCCAAGAAGGTCCAAAATGAGAAAAGTTTCTCTATTTCAGGAATTCGAACTGATCATGGAGGAGAATTTGAGAACTATGCATTTGCTGAATTCTATGATAGCATGGGAATCGACCACAACTTCTCAGCCCCAAGAACTCCTCAACAAAATGGTGTTGTGGAGAGAAAGAATCGAGTCCTCGCCGAGATGGCAAGAGCTATGCTGAATGAGAACAACACTTCTCAAGTGTTTTGTGCTGATACAATGAGCACCACTTGCTACATCTCTAATCGGGCTTACCTTCGAAAGAAGTTGGACAAAACTCCCTATGAGTTGTACAAATGGAGAAAGCCAAATCTGGCTCATCTGCATGTGTTTAGATGTAAGTGTTTCATCCACAACAATGGTAAGTATAACTTGGGAAAGTTCGATCCCAAGGCAGATGAAGGTATATTTTTAGGTTTTTCAAATAGGAGTAAAGCTTATAGAGTATTTAATACTCGTACTCGTATTATTGAAGAGTCTATGCATGTTGTATTCCGTGAATCCAAATCGATAAACCTTTGGATGATGATGAAGGAAATGTTTACAAAAATCAATTCTTTTCCAAAACTACTCCGCATCTATTGAAAATCCTGAAAATGTTTTCAAGGCTGATCCTCAAAATAATCTTAAAAATCGATCGGTCTCGGCCCTAGAGCTTGGAAGTTCATTAGGAATCATCCTTTGGACTAAGTAATAGGTGATATAAATCAAGGAGTAAGAACCAGAAATAGCACTTTGAATGAAGTAACATTTTCCGCATTTATATCTCATATTGAACCTTCTAATATTGATGAAGCCCTTTCAGACAATGATTGGGTGATAGCAATGCAAGAGGAGTTACATCAATTTGATAGAAATCAAGTTTGGGATTTAGTACCTAGGCCTAAGAACCATCCGGTCATGGGCACTAAATGGGTATCAAGAACAAACGAGATGAATCAGCAATCATAGTCCGTAACAAGGCAAGATTGGTTGCTAAATGCTATAATCAAGAAGAAGAAATTGATTATGAAGAAACTTATGCTCCAGTGGCAAGATTGGAAGCCATAAGAGTGTTGGTTCTCTAAAAGATTTTGATGATTGCCAACAATTGTGAACAAAGAATGAGGATTTGCTCTCGAAGTTGGAAAACCCCGAGTGAGAGCAAACCTCGAGGTTTTCCCGAAACCTCGAGGTTTGGCCTTACAAAGGAAGCATCAAGGTTCTATGTTTAAACTTGCAAAACTTGGGTTTCACAAAAATATGTGAAACCTCGAGGTTTATTAAGAAACCTCGAGGTTTTGGACTTCTAGAGAAAACTTGGTTTCACATCAAGTTGTGAAACCTCGAGGTTTACAACAAAACCTCGAGGTTATGCCTTGGCGCCAAACTGAAAATTTGAAATTAAATGTAAAACCTCGAGTATTGACAGAAACCTCTAGGTTTCTGGCTTCCAGAGAGCTAATGGTTTTCAATGTGTTTGAAAACCTCGAGGTTTCCATAGAAACCTCCAGGTTTGTGTTTTGGGTCAAAACAAAGAACTTTGTCATTTGGGCAAAACCTCGAGTATTGTTACAAACCTCGAGGTTTGTGAGTTCCAGAGAGCAAATGAACTTTCACTCATTCTAAAACCTCGAGGTTCCTTGAGAAACCTCCGGGTTTGCTTTCATCATGTCTCTTTGGGTTTCACACACGATGTGAAACCTCGAGATTTACGAGAAAACCTCGAGGTTTGGAGTAAGCCCAGAAACCTTCGTGATTGCATCATGAGAAACCTCCAGGTTTTATGATAAACCTCCAAGTTTGAGGTTTTTGTCTTAAATCGTTTTCAACCTTAAATGACCAAACCTCGAGGTTTGTGGACAAACCTCCAAGTTTCTGGACGTTGCCTGAAAATTGAATGTAACGATTTTGCTATGCCTTCGTGTTTGATCTCAATGCTTTCCATGATTAATCTCTATTGGTACTAGATATGTTTAACCATTTTTTTGGTGAGTTTCGACGCAGATTAAGGAAGGTTTATTGAAGGTTTAAAGCAAAAGCAAAAGTGATGTCGAACATTAAATGCTCAACCCGTAAACTTGCTTTCTTTTGGTTAATCCATCTGCACACGGTTGCAAAGCATTAAAGAATGATTTCTACATCTAGCAACATCTTCTCCAACGGATTGATTTGAAGAGAGTCAACTCTGACCATCCAGCCAGCTGGATTAAGTGAGTTTTAGAGAGAGAAGAAGACCTAAGCACTCACAACTTCCGCAGAACATCTTCAATGGTCTTATTATCAAATGCAACGGTCTATTAATGCTATCGGCTATAAATAGAGTTGCATTCAATACTTCTCAACAACTACTACATCCGAAAACGAACAAGCATTCAAGTTCTTCAACTTCCTTTCGTTTTCACTTGTATTTTGTCTTTTGACATTATAAGCTTGAGTGTTTATTATTATCCACTCTTAGAGAGAGATTTTATACGTAATTCATTTATTGAAAAGAATCACAAGTCAAGGGGACTTGGTGATTTGGGAGTTCATTGATTACAACTTGTAAGGGGGAGTGAGTTCTAGAGAGAGAACTACTCTTTAAGTATAGAGTGTGTAATGTTTGTGATAGTGAAAAACCCAGAGAGTCTAGGGACTGGATGTAGGTCAAGTTGTTAAGACCAAACCAGTATAATTCTCTGTGTTCAGCTATTCTTCCCTTTACTCTGTTCATCTCTATTTTTGTTGTATAAAAACAGAGCAGTTTTCAAAAGTTTTTAAAATACCTAATTCACCCCCCTCTTGGGTAAATAGCTTCACTTTCAAAGAGTTCTTCTAGCCTTTGCTTGTGTCAAAGAATTCAAGCTCTATCAAATGGATGTGAAAAGTGCATTTCTGAATGGTTTTATTCAAGAGGAAGTTTATGTTGAACAACCTCCTGGTTTTCAAAATGAACATCATCCAGAACATGTTTATCGCCTCAAGAAAGCCCTTTATGGCCTTAAACAAGCTCCTAGAGCTTGGTATGAGCGATTAAGCAAATTCCTTCTTGATCAAGGCTTTCTTAGAGGAAAAGTAGATACAACTCTCTTCATAAAGAGTAATAAGCTTAATGAAATTTTAATTGTGCAAATATATGTTGATGATATTATATTTGGTGCTTCTAATGATGCTTTGTGTGAAGAGTTTGCTAAAAACATGCAGGGAGAGTTTGAGATGTCCATGATGGGAGAACTCAACTATTTCCTTGGTCAGCAAATGAAGCAAAAGAAGGATGGAATCTTCATATCTCGACCAAGTATCTCAATGATCTCGTGAAGAAGTTTGGGATGGATCAATGCAATGGTGCTGACACTCCAATGAGTTCCATTGCTTTATTGGATGCTGATGAAAAGGGCAAGGACTTCAATATTACAAAATATTGAGGAATGATTGGATCATTGCTCTATCTTACTGCAAGTCGTTCTGACATCCAATTCAGCGTGGGAATGTGTGCAAGGTTCCGATCTGCTCCCAAGGAGTCCCATGCTGAAAATGTGAAGAGAATCTTTAGATACCTTGCTGACACAAAGACCCTTGGTCTGTGGTTCCCCAAAGGTCAACCTAAACATTTGGTGGCATATTCAGATTCAGATCATGCTGGGTACAAGACTGATAGAAAGAGCACAAGTGGCCAATGTGAGTTTCTTGGTGGCTCACTTGTGTCCTGGTTCATCAAGAAGCAAACCAGTGTGACTGTGTCTTCCACTGAAGCTAAATATGTAGCTGCCTCAAGTTGCTGTGCTCAAGTTCTATGGCTCAAGCAGTACCTATCAGACTTGGAAATCAACTTGAAGGAGATCCCAATATTGTGTGACAACACTAGCACAATAAGCTTGGCAGAGAATTCAGTTCAACATACTCGAACCAAGCATATTGATGTGAGGCATCACTTCATAAGAGATCGTGTTCAAAAGAGAGATGTCAAAGTCATGTTCATCCCAACTCATCTTAAACTTGCTGACATCTTCACCAAACCATTGGCTAAGGAGCTTATAAGAAGAGAATTGGGAATGGTAAATCCCAATGAGTTGTAAGTGTTTCTTACCCAATGTTAGTTATAATTTTGATGATTAATAGTTACTAATTTAAGCATCGGAGTATCTAGTTGTGTTTTATGCAGGATGCTTGAAATTCTAATGTTTGCTGTCAAGGAGAGCAAACTCAAGTTTTGTCGAGGGCCATCGGGGTCAGAGAAAAACTCTGAATTTTGAAGAAGCTGAAAAATCGAGTTTGTAAGTTGGAAACTCGAGTTTCCATCAGACAGAGAGCAACCAAGTTTTGAAGAATGGTGAAAACTCGAGTTTGTAAGTGGAAACTTGAGTTTTGGTCGCGGAAGTTCAAAGGTTCACCTTACACCTTTGAAGTCCAGGTTAGTTACCATTCATCAAAACTCGAGTTTTGTATGTAAAACTCGAGTTTTAGTCGTGTCTATTTAAGAATTCCACAACGTGATCCATTCGGGCTTGATGCTTCAACAAGGATGGACATACGCGACTCTCATACAGTTGTCTTGCTCCCTGTTGTACAGCAATTGTAAGATTTGCTTATTTAATTATTATTTATCTCTATTGATGTTACAAGAACATATCTATTTTCATAACATATACTAAAACATAATTTTTTTTTTGAAAATATCCTCCAATAGCCTAATTTATTCAAAGCTATCACCAACAAATTTCATTTTTAATTCCATAAAATTTTCTTCTCAAGAATTTAATCAAACAATTCATATGCATTCCACAAATCTAGGCTTTTTTTCCAATTTGGCCCTTTTTAAATAACTATTTAACAAAATGCTCCTATTTGGAAACTATTTAAGCATCTGCCCCTGTTTAGTCGACTAATGCCCTCATTTAGTCGACTAAAACGCGGGGGTCCAATTTTTTGAAGATCCCGCGATTTAGTCGACTACGCCTTAGTGTTTAGTCGACTAAAACGCGGGGGCAAATTTTTTTTAAAAACATCCCCGCGATTTAGTCAACTAAACCCTAAGGTTTAGTCGACTAAACCAGTCCAGAGGCGTTTTTTAAAAACCCCAATCGCACATTCACAAACCCTAATCGACTAAACACCCCTTCCTCTTCCAATACTCTCTCTCTTTTCTCAGTTTTAGTGCGGCCCATCAAGGTTTAATACGATTCCACCTAGTTGAAGGTATGATTGTTGTGTAATCTTTGTAGTTTCACTTTGTTAAGCTTTTGTTTTTGTTTGTAACCTGAAACTCTTCATTTTTCAGCTCCCAAATTCTGGTGTGAAGGATGAGTTCAAGTCCAAACACACACGTTACTATAATCTACTATAGTGGGAGGCATTTTGTAGGTCCCGTGGTGTTCAATTTGAAGGAAAAACGAAAATGATGAAAATCAAACGGGGCACTACGTACAACGAGCTCAAAGAAAGAATTTATCAAAAATTGGGGCTACATGGAAGACAATGCATTCATCGGTTAATTGCCAAAGTAGAGACTGTAGTGGGTAAGGATAGTGTATACTACATTAGTAACGATGTATGTGATGATGAAGACGTAGAGTGTGTCATAGATACATTTGCTAATCGGAGAGCACAAAATTTTATTGAGATATATGTTGAGCTTGAATCTGGTGAATCATCATCTATACCCATGCATACAAGATCTGCACATTATTTTGGTCAAGAAGACAGACCTGTCGGTGTATCTGCACCTTCACAAGTCTTAAGTCAGGTAACATTGACGGATGAAGAGGATGAGGAATATGAGAATATGCATAGCGATGAGGAGGACGAATTTGAGAGGTTTATTCCACTAGGTCACAGCATTAATCGATGTAGAGGGTGATTTTGATGCTCGAACGAACCCAGTAAACCCGAGTATCGCAACAATGCCACCGCTTCGTGTTGACCCAGTTAGAAGTGGTAAGTTAGTAAACTTGTATTTGTATTTGTATTTGTAATTTTTATTTAGTGGTTCTGACAAAGCAAACATCTTGACAGATGTAGGGCCTGAGAGTGAGCTATTTTGGAACGAAAGCCTGCACTATTCCTCGATTAATTGGGCATACTGTGATGATGACATAGACATGTATGGTGGTGGTGAGGGGCAAGGTGGTTGGCATTTAGGTGATCCATTATATCGTATCGTTAGTTTCATTCTAAGTCTAAAATGCAACATGCCGTGAAATTATATTGCATGAAGTCTCATCGTACGGCCAAAGTTGCAAAAAGTGATGAGAATAGGTTTGTGATGCAGTGTCGAAACCATGCTAACGGTTGCCCCTGGCATATGAAGGAAATTCTCTCCAAGAATGGAAATTGTTGGGTGGTGCATAAGTGGGGGCAAGAGCACACCTGCCTAAACCAGAATCTCGCCCGGGATCATAGATAGCTAGAATTCAGATGTTATATGTGCATCCATTATCAGTAGGTTTTCCATTTGTTTTTTAGTTACATTCGGTTTAGTTATTGACAGTACATGTATAATTTTCTTTGTTGTCATTAGGTATGTTAAGAGAAGATCCAACTTTAAAACCAAGTCTTTGATACAAGAAAGGATACAACGTCTGTATGGATATAATGTAACATACATGAAGGCTTGGAAGGCGAAAATGAAGGCCATTGTGAAGTTATTTGGTGATTGGGAGGAAACATATGCATTCTTGTCCAATTGGTTGACATACATGACGCAATGTAACGTGGGTTCTGTTTTCAGGCTAGATACAGATGAATGTTTCGACGAGCGTCGTTTTTATAATGACAAACACGTCTTTCGTAGGGTTTTTTTGGTCATTTAACTAGACCATTGAAGCCTTCAAATACTGTAAGCCCATACTACAAGTTTATGGCACCCACTTGTACGAAAAATACAAAGGTACTCTTTTGATTGCGACTTCACAGGATGGGGATGGGAAGGTTCTGCCCATTGCCTTTGCTGTTGTTCCTCCTAGTGAGAAGTATGATGATTGGTGGTGGTTTCTTTGTCTCATACGTGATCATATGACGTAGAGGCAATGTATTTGTTTGATATCTGATCGTCACGCCAGTATCATAAAGGCGGTTAAAGATCATCGTAATTGGCAACCTCCATACGCCTATCATGTGTATTGCCTACATCATGTCGGGAGCAACTTTAATACTAAGTTTAGGGATATACAATTGAAGAAAACAGTTATGAAACTAGGTATGCAATTTCACATTTTATGTACTTCTTGCACATATTTGTAATCATTTATTTGTTTCCATTGTTATGAGTTTACTTTTATTTGTTCTATGCAGGGTACATGAGTTCAAAGATCCTATTTGACATGCAGTTTCAAGATTTTATTGAAACACATCCACAGGTTGCCTCCTGGTTTTATCGACTTCCAAAGGAGAAATGGTGCAGGTCCTATGATGAAGACGGATGGAGGTTTGGTCACATGACCACTAACCTAGCCGAGTGTGTCAACAAGGTCCTCAGGGGTGCCTGTAATCTGCCGATAACAGCATTGGTGCAGATGACTTGTAGTAGACTTGTCGAATATTTCGTCATGAGGCGTGTTGAGATTAACAAACATGTGGCTGCAGGTAGGATAGTGTCAAAAAAGGTTGAAGAAGCGATACAAAAAATGGATCAGTTGACAGACACGTACCGCGTGCGACTCTATGACAGAGATTTACAGTTATTTGAGGTTGGGACACATACAACCAATCTACACATGACGTAGGTGACATAATGAGGGTTGACTTGATCAATCGCAAATGTCAATGTGGGAGGTCACAAAGAAGAAGGTATCCTATGAGCCATGTATTAGCAAAAGTATGCAAGATGGAAAATTTAAACCATTATGATTATGTTGACCCGGTATTCACTATGCCATACATAAGTCGGGTATATGCTGCATTAATCGGTACCCTATAGGCAATGAATTGTTGATTCAACAAGGAGATGGCCCCTACGTTATCCCGAACGCAAGTTTGGCACGTATACGCCGAAGACCAAAGTCTACAAGGGTACAAAATGAGATGGATTGGGTGGAGTCTCAACCCTCAGGCAGTCAGCAAAGATGTAGGAGTTGTAACCAAGTCGGTCATAATATGCGTACATGTCCAACGAGGATTAGACGAGCTTGAATTCTATGTAATGTGTCTTGCATTGAGTTTATGATTATTTGTTTTTGTTTTGGCGATTAACTTAGCACTTTGTTTTATTGTAACATTAGCGGTTCAATCCTATGCAAGACCATTAATTGATGATCAAAATACCTGCCCCAAGTCACATTGATATGTAAAAGGGATATATTTGAGGTTTTATGCATGCTGAAAATTGACTAAATCAAAGTGAGGGGTGCCATGGATTCTGCGGTGGTAGTTTTGTGGCGACTTTTCAGCCTATTTTCTATCACAATTTTTGGGCGATTGCAAATTGTGATAGAATTTTTTTCCCTTGTAAATTCCATCGCCCTTGTGGTATTTTCTAGTAGTGAATTTTGATCTTGTATGTCTCTTATTTCTAAATATGTATAATATCAGTAAATTATATCATCATATTATATTCAAACTGGTTGTAATAGCATAAGTTCCAAATATATGAATATGAATCGTTCTTTAACTCTTGACTGGTTTAAATGTCGTTTAATCTTCTATCGCCGCTTTTTATTGAGACCAAGTAAAGATTAACATAAGATCTTATTATTATTTAGAGCGCTTATTAGAAGACGACATATCTAAATATGTAACATTTCAACTTCTAATGCATATCATCATGTCTCGCTAGTACTATGAAGTTTTTGGCTATTAGTCCCCATTATACACGACTAGAAAAGAGCCTTATAACGTCCTTTTTGCTAGGGAAGCCTATACAGGGGCGTAATAAGTTAGGAGCTACGACGTCCTAAATTATTTAGGACGCCATAAGTCAAGACCTATAGCGTCCTAAATTATTTAGGACACCATATACCCCTTTTTTTTATATTAAAAAAAACCATCGAACCTCAGGTTTTGGGGAGCACCAGAAACCAAACAAAAGACGCTGTGCAAGACCAAAATCAAGCAGATCAAAAAATATAGATCCGAGGATGTACATGAAAAATGTAAGCAAATAAAAAATGTATAGAATACGAGTAGAGGCAAATAATTACAGATCCAAAAATTAATTAGGGATTTACATATGTAGATAATAATAATCCAGATCCAAAAATTCAAAAATTCCAGATCTACGATAACAAATCGGACTAACAAAAAAATCTAAAATTTCAGATCTAACAATAACAATCAAACAAAAAGGAAAAACAAAAACCAGATTGTACACGTAACGATCGACGGCGAGGATCCATTCTCGGATCGAAGAAAACAACAGATCTGTTTTGAGCAATGGAGCATCGGGAGTAGCGAGATCCGGCGATGGAGCAATGAGGTGAGAAGGGGAGGCAGCTGTAGAGCAAAGCTAGATCTGTACACGGTGAAGCGAGATCTGTACGGCGAGTGAAGTCACAATGAGATCGTAACGGCAGCGAAGTCACGACGAGATCTCGTACACGGTGAAGCAAAGCGAGATCTGAGCGCAGCGAAGGTCTGAGTGGGTGACGACAAGCAGGTAGTGAGTGGTGGAAGGGGAATTGAGGTGAGCGGGGACTAAGTGGGTGACGACGAGCGAAGTCACGACGAGCATAGTAAGAGTCGAGCGAAATGAGAGAATGTGAGATGAGAGGATGAAATTATCGAGGGAATGGAATCGAAGTGATCAAACGAAATTAAAAGAGGGAATAAAGTGATCAGATGAAATTAAATGAGGGAATGGAATTACAATTTGCGTCTAATATTTAGTGGGCGTTTGGCGTCTAACTTTATAAATTAGACGCCAAAATCATCACTTTTGGCGTTTAAATTCAAAACTTGGACGTCAAAAGTTAACTTTTCTCTCATATAATTACAAAAATGCCACCCCTCCATTTTTTACTTTCTATTTTGAAAAAAGGACGTCTTTTAGCAACGTAAAATCCCTTTTTTGTAGTAGTGATAAATACCAATGCGCCTCTAGTTCTGAAGTTCAAATTCAAAAGTTTCCCTTTCTAGTTCTTTCTTTCTTTGAGTGGCAATACTTTCAATGGCAAGAACAAAGATGCAGTGTTCCCTCTCCCTTTACGGTAGCCACCGATTCCTCTTCACAGCCCCTTCCACCTTTGTTGTTAAAGAAAATCATTGAGGTCATCTTTCTCTTATAGTGCACCATTTTGGAGTAACAACAAAGAAAGATCTCTTACGCCATCAACGGGAGGAGTTGGAGAGAAGGTGGACGACATCCTCAACATTTTGGACCAAGGATTGTCAATCTTCTTGAATAATGATGATCATTTGATGGCCTGGGTTTCAAGAACCCCCTATTGTATACATATTTTGATGTAATGTAATACCACCTTTAGGATAATTTTATTAATGGAAACTAAAGTTTCAATCTTTTTATGTATTTTCATTTGTTGCTATTTTTTGTTGTTGATGATCTTTATCTTTTCCTGTTATATATTATGATCATTCAGATTGTTTAGGTTCTTGTTTATGAATTTTGTTTCTTAAATTTTATCTTTTTGTTTCAAAAAACTACATATTAGATCAGTTGTTTTAAAAGATGGTCTCGCTATGAATTAAAAATGTTTTTTACATCTTGAGATCAGATGTCCGTAAAGCCGATCTTATTATTGAAAGATGGAATATCACTGAGAGGGGGTGAATTGGGTGATCTAAAATTTTCTTTGAAATGCTCTGAAATTTACTATAAAAAACAGAGTATAACAGAGAAGGATAGAGGAAGATTGGACACAAGAAATTTATACCAATTTGGTCCAAATCCTTGACCTATGTCTAGTCCCCGGACACTCTAGGATTTCACTATCTCTAAAAATGATTACACACTCTATAACTATCGAGTAATTCTCTCACTAGAACTTACTTCTCCTTAAAAGTTATAATCAAGTAAACCCAATCTCATAGGTTCCACAACCTTGAGATTTTTACAAGAATGAATAAGTTTAAGACTCTCTAAAAGAGCAAATAGATAAACACGAAGATTATAAATATCCTAAGATATTTCTTAAGAGAATTAAACAGTAATTGCTAGTGCTTCAAATTGAATGCGCAGAGTTTTCAGTTGGTGGAGAAGTGAATGCTTCTAGCTTTTATAGTGGCTTGCAATAATGATCGTTGAAGACAATTCAATGAGCCGTTGAGAAATGAATGTAGCTGTTGGAGTCGAACATTACTCAGGCTCTTGAGATTCTTCAATATTCACCATTATCCTTCGTTGACATTCTTTATTCCATTAGACTATTGAGATTCAATAATAAGAGTGGAATGGAAATAGCTGGGGAAAGCTTTATGAATGCTCAGACAAATGGTTTCCCTTTTCATGCTTCGTTTTTGCCAAGCATTAAATGATATTCTGACACAGATTTGCTTTAATGAAATTTGGTGTTTAAACCATGTTAAAATCATGGCGATTAGCAAACTAATTAAACATGGTTAGGAATAGTAATAAATGATAATATGAAGTATTGAAATCATGATCAAAGAAATAGGAATTACGAACACGGTGATTTCATTTTCCCGAGAAGTTTGACTCGAGTTACCTGACTCGAGTCATGCACATTTGACTCGAGTTCATATTTTCAAATTACTTGAGAAAACGTCTCTGTAAGATAATGACTTGAGTCAATCAAGATTTAACTCGAGTCACATTAGATTTTACAAAACAGAGGCTATCGGATGAACTTCAAAATCATTATCAAGCGTGACTCGAGTCATTAAGTGACTTGACTCGAGTCAATTTGAATGTTGGAAAAAGCTAAGTTTGAAATATATATCATTAACTCGAGTCACACATACTTGACTTAAGTCAAATACCTTTCTAAAATTATTTTCGGAAAACTGTAACTCCAATCATAAGCTATTAACTCGAGTCACTTCGTTCAAATTGAATTTGGGTTTGACACAGAGAGGTATGACTCAAGTCATTTGACTCTAACTTGAATCATCACTGCATAGAGGCTTTTTACTGATATTGAACCAAGTTATCTTATGTTTTACAAACTTTGGCTTGAATCAATAACAGTCTTTTGAATTTACAATTATCAGTTATAATCAAAACACATAGAGAACTAACATTATTAATATTGAGACTAGATTTATAGAGGACTGGTCTAGAAACATATGCCCTAGTTTTTATGGTCACTCGTTCACTCATACTTCATCTCTCTAACCTCTCTTAGTTGTGCAAGTGTGCTCTTCCTCTCTTCGTCACCTCTGGCTGTCATTATCTCTCTTTCTCTCCACCATTGGGATATCCGGCTTGGTATTCCTTTCTATGAGGCTCACCTTCTCTGTTGTCGTTGCTTTGTTCTCATGTTAGGTAAAAATCATTTCCTTTCACAAACCCTCACTAGCCTTCTTTTGTTAGTGTTCATTTTTGTTGTCTTTGCTTACATGGATGATTTAATTAGTTGAACCTGATGGTCACTCCTTTTATTTTATTTTTGTCAAAACACGAATACGTATACCTTTTCACTTATATAGCCTTTATGCTATGTATGCATGTCTACCAACTTGTTCCACGCAATCTTCACAGTTGTCTTCATAGAAGGCTAAGAGATTTTCTTTAAAAGCACGAAGCACTGTGATCTTATTAGTGATCACTTCTCTACCAACTTGTTCCATGCAATCTTCACAGTTTCTTGCCTCGGTGAGTATGGATATTGGCAGATGTTGTCGACAGTTTTTGTGGGGGGAAGATGCCGAGACTAGGAAAGTGCGTCTTGTGTCTTGGAATGATGTATGCTTAAAGAAGGATGAAGGGAGTTTAGGCATATGGCAAGCCAAACTCCAAAAGGATTCTTTGATGATGAAGCTTGGTTAGGGGATGATTAAACGTAGGAATACGCTATGGTTTCAATTTCTCCATTAAAAATATCACTGTGGGGATGACCTTATCTTGAAGATAAATAGCAATCGCATTGGCTCATTGGTTTGGAAGGGCATAAAGAGTAAATAGGACACTGTGTGGGCATGTTTAAAGTGGCAAGTGGGTAATGGCAGAAATGTTCTTGTCTAAAGAGATTTCTTAATAGCACCTATTCTAGATGAGATGTTTAATAGTACAATCTCAGAATTTATAATTAGTGATGGTGAATGGCTACAACGTAAATGTGATAATCTTCTTCCTAAAGGGCTTTTCAGAATAATTTTAGACCTTACTCTTAATGAGACTAGGGAGGATACGCCGAGTTGGAGATGGACTTCCTTTGGAGAGTTCAACATAAAATCGGCATATGAAAGTTTAAGGCAAGGGATCAAGCAGATAGGAGGGATTGGCTCATGATATGGAAACTTGTTCCCCAGCGTTGCAAGCTTTTCCTTTGGTTATGCTTTTGAGATCAGGTTCTTAAAAATGCTAACCGCCACTGGCAAGGTTTAACAATGTCGGCTGAGTATCCTTGGTGTCTGTCAGTTCCAGAAACAATGATCCATATGCAAGAGAGCATGAGAAGTCTGGATTTCGTCGATTTTACAAAACCTTTTATCGAGTTTCTTCATGCATGTTTTCTTATCTAAAGGGCTAGTTGAGTTGGAATCTAAAACAATGTTTCTAGGTGGAAGGGTTTGATTGGAGGATCTAGTTCACTTTAATTTAATCTGTTGACAGATTTGGTTTAGTTGCAATTTGCGGGTGTTCCAGAATAAGCTTGATACTCCTAATTCTATAAGAGTCAAGGTTAGATCCTGTGCATCATGAGCCATCGAATATTGACTCGGAAACCACCTGAGGAGAGTTTTGTGAAATTTAATGTGGATGGTGCTTGCTCTGTTATGCCTAGACGAGCGGCCTGTGATAGTATTATGTAAGAGTTTTTTCCTGTAGTTTCAAAACAGAGAATAGTTTTACGGCTGAAGCAAGAGGTGTTGTTTTATAAGGCTTAAAATTTGCATGAGACCGAGGGTAAAGCCAAGTGGTTATCGAATTTGACTTTGTCAAGAGCATGCAGCAAGAAAAACAAGCTTATATGCAGAACCCTTTTCTATCTAAGATTGTTGCACTAGTGGCTCGGGATTGGGAAATTCAATTTACATGGTGCAGCCATGAGGCAAATGGCATTATAGATATTTTACACTATCTATGGCTCATGGATTAACAACATTTCCTCACTACATGCGCTGATATCTTGGATATAATTTAAAGGGAAGCCTTGCTTGGTCAATTTTATTTTTCTATTGAGCTATGTACTTCCATAAAAAATAGGAAAAATTTCACTTAAATACAATTTGAATTTATAAAACCCCAAAAGGTTTGTTAAGAAATGAAAAAAGAAAAATAGGTCATAAGGTAGGAATTTGGGATTTTGAAATGTTGTTCTTTTACAAAAACACCCCTCACTTTTTTAATAAAAAGGCAAGGTCTCCTAGCCGGTCTCCGGCGATGGAGCAATATTGTGGCTACTTGTGTAGGAGCTCCGCCATCTAGCACCACCCCCGTGGGCCGAGCGAGCTTTGGTACCAATGGTCGGAGCTCCAATGATAATTTGAGTAAAGTGATTAACTACTTTGGTATTGAGATTGACAACTTAGCCCCCCAAGTTGTCACTATGTATATACCCAAGTTGCTAATTATTATTTTGAAGTTGTCATTGCTTATACTCAACATGTCAACCCCTATTAGGCGTCGTTGACAACTCAAGTATAGCAATTAGCAACTATCCTTGTTAGGCATCATTGACAACATGAGTATAGGAAATGATCACTTGAGTATAGGGGTGGGAATAGGCCAAACCCCTAACAGGTGGCCTACAGCCTAGCCTGTTTAGGGCTTGGTCTGACTTGACTTATTTGTTAAAAAGGCTAGGCTAAGGCCCATTTAAAGGCCTAAATATGTAAGTAGGCTATGCCTATTTTGATAAGGCATGCTCGTAAGCCTTTAGGCCTGGCCTGTTTACACATTAAATAAGTATAATTATATTTATAACATATAAATAACACAATATTTATTTTTAAAAATTTTAATATTCTAATTTTCGAAGAGTGAGAAAGTTTACTTATAACCTTCAAGGCCTACAATATAAGACTTTTTTAAAGGTCAACATTGTAAGTAAGCCTTTGAAAAGGTTTCAGGCTCAATCAGGCTTAATGAAGGCTCAGGCCTGAGCTTAAGAAAAAGTCTGCATTTAGACTCAGGCCTGTTTAACTAAAGTCTGATCTGGCCTGGCTTATTTCCATGCCTACTTGAGTATAGCAAATATCAATTTGGGTACAGAGATTGACAATTACTTGGGGAGTTCAAATTGTCAATCTCTATACCTAAGTTATTAATTGCCTATACTCAAGTTGTCAACGACGCCTAATAGGAGTAGTTGTTGGTGAGATATTTTTTTTGCCTAGAGTTTTTTTTTTTCAATTGTTATTTTATATACCAAAGTTGTTAATTGCAATTCTTAAATTTTCATTCTCTATACCTAGTAGTCAACCTAACTGGTGGCTTCAAAATACTTCCATTTCCACTCTCTCAATTGTAATATCCTGAAAACTATTGTCACAGAAAGTGGGGTGAATGAATGATCTACTAAAAGTTGAGAAAACAAACGATTAACTATGAAAAGATGATATATTATTGTAGAATATATAGGACGATGAATCAAACTAATGCTAATTAAACCACAACATAAAGAGTCACTAAGTCATAAATCATGCTCACAAGTCACATATCAAATCACCAAAAAATTGAATTCAGATAATCTTACCAAGGGATAAGAAAGAAGAAAGACCCACTGGAAAAAGAATCCAAATTCCCAAGTCATATGCGCACCTGTCTTACTTTCTTCACTGCACAACAATCTCTTTCTCCAAACATAAAGTTTGAAATTTAGATGAATGAGAGAGAGAGAGAGAGAGAGAGAGAGAGACCCTATTCCCCCATTTATAGAGCTACATTCCATGGCCCTACAATAGAAAAAAGAAAAAGAGAGCCTCACTTGTTGGACCAACTGCGAGAGACAAGAAGACAACATTGAACAAGGAACGTCTCAACCCTCCCCTTTCACCCGTTTCATTTTAGAACCCACCTCCTCTATCCCCCAACCAATGGGCAACCCTTCATACCCTCCATCTCAATCCCTTGAAACCGTCGTTCCCACGTCCATTCATCGTCCTTCTTCTCAAAAAACCAAAGGCAAACGTGGTCCCAACAACAAATTTAGGTTTCGCGAGGTCAAGCAACGAAGCTGAGGCAAATGGGTCACCGAGATCTGTAAGCCCTGCAAGTGTAGCTGCAGGTGGCTTGGAGCTTTTGCCACCGCTGGAGATGCTGCATGTGCCTACGACGTGCCACCCTCATCCTCAACTGTTCTAGGGACATGGTTTTTGCCTTTTTAGTGAAAAAAAAAAAAAAAAAAAAAAAAAGTGAGGGGCATTTTAATAAAAAAACATCAAAATTCTCATATTTCTATTGCATCACCTTTTTTGTCTTTTCTCTATTTTATAAAATTTTTAGGGTTTTTTTTAAATTCAAATGGTATTTATTTTGTCATTTTCTCAATACACACACTCACCAGCTGTCTCATCTTTTTGGGTATTATTATTATTCATTTATTTGAGATATTTATTACTCTCTCCGTCTCTCACCATTATTTTATACCCACATATTGTGATGGCTACATATTCTCTCTCTATATATTGTTTTATATATTAGATGAAATTTTTATGTATGATTTAGCTTCAACGTTCATTCGTTCATTCATGTAAGTTTTAACATTTTTATTAAACTTAAATTTTTTAAATATCTATTTAATTCAGTATATTTTTCAGAAAACCATATGGGTGTAAGTTCCCACTGGATTGAAAAATATAAATTAGTATTATAAGTTCTTTTTTTTTCGGTTTCTGCACACACATTTCCAGTAAAATCAACTGCCTACAATTTAATTTGAAATTTATATAGGGTGGCCTATGGCCTAAGGCTCCACCAAGTAGAGTTTGGAGAGGGGTAGATAGATATATGTAATAGGGAGAGACTCTTTAAGATCTGAACTCGACCCCCAACCCACACGGTTATAAAGGAAATTCAAAAATATTGGGTCTGTATTACTATTACATATCAGAGGTTTTATTCTACAATGCAACAGATATAGGGGTCCACAATACAGACCAATACTGAAACATAGAATGGCCCATCAACTTAAGTTTTTTATTGGTTATAAAAAGATAAATTATATAAGATATAGGGTCAAGGTGCATATTTGCCAACCAACTATTACTTGAGGAGCGCCTAGCACAAATAACTATTGAGGGGACCAAAATTGCCAACCAACAATTAAAAAGTGAAAAAAAAAAAAACACAATTTGGAGTAGATTCGCCAATGAACTATTACCCCAAGCACCGTCTTGGTGTCTCCGTCTTCCATTATTTGTCATAGTGTCGGCGACGTCGGCATTTCCAAAACTTTTATTGTTCTTTGGGTGTTCCACTCACCCTCTTGAACTCATCCAAGTAGTCCACGGTGTTCGATCGGCATGCACCTTGCACCCTGGTTCCATCACTCCGATGCCACAAGCAAAGAACCGCGCGCCAATGCCCGCTCCCATGGGTCTCATCTCTCGTTGGTGTTTTCCTTTTCCAACAAGAAGGCTTAACCTCTCTTTTCTCTAGCGTTTCCGCCACCGTCCTACGCCGCACCTCATATTTTAACTTAATTATGATAGTTGTTGTTTTTTTTAATAGTTATTTGGTGTTTTTTTTTCATGTTTTAATTGTTTATGGGCAATTTTGATTCCCTCAATAGTTATTTGTGCCAAACGCTCCTCAGGTAATAGTTGGTTGGCAAATCTGTACCTTCACCCTAAGATATATAATTTATATATAGAGAGAGAGAGATGACATATTTAATAGATTTTACGAAGATTAAGGAGAGGAATTAAATTAGTTAATTTTACTCATTTTCCTAAAATTCCCTTATATAAATTTTAAATGACATTAAGAAAAGTGAATCAATCGGCAACAACCCCGTTAGTAAATGGATGGCCTAAAGACAATCTATTTTGACAGAGGAATACCTTTTTTTTTATTTAGTATTTTACGATTTATAAATTTGAGCACATTTTATCTTTATCATATTTATGTCTAGCCTTTATGTTAAGGTTAATATGTGTTTAAAGATAAAAAATTTAGGAATAGAAAAGGTGTTCACTCGATGATCAATGATAGGGATCATGATTATGAAAACTCGAGGACACTACATGTTTATTGCCTGAAACTTGTTCCTAGTCTTGAATGTCCAAGAAATGGTATTGGTGATCTCAATAAGATTAGTACGACATCATTCACTTGTATAGAGATACAAGGTAGGGACCTCATGAGATATAGGCATGGTGATGCCTTAGATGATGTTGCGGGTGGATCTGTTGAAGGACAAATAGTATTAAGTTGACCCTCCAAGAGACTCCACAGAGATTTATTGTAAAGAGTATCATTAGATATGTAAAGTCTCTCAATGTTTGGTAGTGTGGATAGTCATAGACTTGAGGATGTCATCGAGCACTATGTAAAGTGTCTCATTGTACTACTCTATCCGCCTGTGAATGAAGAGAAGAATGTACTCTTGGATATGACTTGAATACATGTGTAGATGAACATGCTGAAATGACTCATAGTCCCCTACAAGAGATTAGTCGTTCACAGAACCAATAAGGCTAGGATGACTTCTAATTGACTTAGGAATCTGTGCACAATAAGCGACCATGAAAAGTCATCATCCATCTTAGAGTCAATAGAAGGAGATTCCTAGTTCTGTGAAATGATATATTTAGTCAACTACGAGAGATGATACTCTATCTTTGCTCTCAACTAAATGTGAATGGCAATGTGAAGGGTGATGTCGGCACAGTATCCAAATTAAAAAAAGTAGATCACTTGATCAACTCAATTAATGAGGCTGTAAAGCATTACTAGTGTCTCATATGGTCATTAGATAAATGAGCCCATTAAAGGAGTTTCATTGGCCCAAGGTTATTTATATAAGTGACTAATTGGGCCTAATGACTCACATAAATGTTATTCTTGATTGTTTAAAATTAGCAACCTTAGGTCAATAATTGTTATTGTGCTTTATTAAAAGGATGGGTGTATTTGGGTTGGAGTAGGACTCAAGCCCAAGATAAAAAATGGCGTCATATATGGTTCCTCAGTGGGAAATTAGTTTCTCCACTAATAGGCTCAAATATATTAAAAGACCAAACGAGGTCTTAGGCCAATTTCAATTTGTAATTCAAATTTCATTTTGAAACTTAAATTTGAATTTTAAATTCAAGAGAGATTAGGTTATAAAGATAATTTTGAATTATCTAATATATTTGTGTGTGTGTGTGTGTGTGTGTGTAAATGTCCAATAAAGATTGGATAAGTAAAGGGCAAATAATGATTAAAAATGTAGATATGATTCATTATCTTGAATTTTTAATTTAAGAAATAATTAAAGATATGGATGTGATCTATTATCTTGAATTTTTAATTCAAAAAATAACTCAAGATATGGATTTAATCTATTATCTTGCTTATTTATATAATACCAAGTAATGGACCTTTAATCTTTAACCCTTTATTGGCCGAAAATCACAAGACACAATTTTAGTCTTGCAATTGTCGGCCAACCGTGAAAAACCCTAAGGTGTTGGCCAAAAATAGTAGAGCTCTTTTGAGCCTTACACAATTCGGTCAAACACCAAGAAAATGAGAAAGAGGCGTCTTCCAAGAGTGATCCAATCTCGTTCGTCTTATCCAAAACCTAATCTCAAGAAACCTTGCAAACATTCAAGGAAAGAGAGGAATCAAATAGAAAGAGTTCTCAATGCAATCGGGAGATAGCCGTGTAGATCAACGTTAGATAACGTCATACACTTTGAGGTCTTCGAGTGATCTAAGGTAATCCTAAAACCCACATGTATTTTAATGAGTGGATTCTCGAAAGAGGCCATGAGTATTTTCTTTATCGTTTAATTTGGGATAATTCATGAGAACCATAAAAGAGTTACGGGATCCATAATGAATAATATATCTGAAAACATAAATGAAATCATTACCCATGAGTACCGTAAGTAATTATGGGTTTTAACTTATGACTACCGTAAAAGTTATGAGTTTTCATGAGTGCCCATAAAAGGTCACAACTTAGATAATGGCTACAAGTTTATGATATTTAGTACCCGTAGGTTCTCATATATTAACTTATTGCTTAAATCATTAAACTTTTAAGTAACTCATGAGTACCGTAAAGAGTTATGGTTATAAATTCTGGATTTCGCTGCAATTAGTGAATAACAAAAAATTTTATTTCTTCCACCTCATGAGTTTATTCTTGAACATCAGGCAACACCCAAATTTAACTAACAAGCCACTGCGACCAATACCAAAAAAATAAAAAATCCATATTACCCACGGAAATTATCCACCGAATTCCGTGGGTAAAAAATTTCCGACGGAACCAAAAGTGTCGGAGAAAGTACTGTGGCTAATTAATTTACCGACGGAAATTAATTCCGTTGGTAAATTACCGACAGATTAGGGACGGAAAATTTCCGTCTCATTTAGCCACAGAATTATTCCGTGGGTAATTTGAGACGGGATTCCGTGGGGAAATGCGAGACCGAATTCCATGGCTAAATTCCGTGGGTAACCGAGACGGAATTCCATGGCTAAATTCCGTGGGTAACTGGAGAAAATTTAAAAATGGATTTTGTTTGGTCACATCCTTTTTTTTTTTTTTTTATACTTGGAGCAAAAACATCTACGTTTTTTTAAGCGTTTTTTTTTTTTTTTTTACAATGAAATGCACCGAAATGAGAAAACATGTTCATATAAATATAAAACAGAACAAGTTCCAAAAGCACATGTTCGTATAAATGTCACAATTTAAAGTTACTAGAAGGGCAAATAGATGTAAAAAGTCAACAAGTTAGTTTGTACAATAGCAATGAAAATATTCAACCATCATTTTCAGTGTCTTCATTTGCATTGGTAGCGTAGGCACTCGATCATTGGCGCGTAGGGTTAGAGAGATTAGGTAAGTAAATCCCATGCGCTTGCAATGCTGACATAATCATTTCATTCTGTAGTTTCAAGCTTGCATAATCTTCTCTCATTTGAGTTATCTCTGTTTCCAATTCTAGATCCATCCTAGAGTTGACGGAAGGAGGTGTGACAAAATAACCAATATATTCAGTTTTAGATCCAAACCCATAGATTTGGCCCTTCTTGTTCATACCACTAGTAACCTCTAACTACAAATTAAGTTCATCTTAATTAGATTGGATAGTACCTCCCTCAGAATTGATAGATTCCTTTCGTCTCAGAAATTCATTCTGCAAACGAAGCAGTACATAAAAATAAAGACATCTTGATTAGATTGGATAGTACCTCCCTCAGAATTGATAGATTCCTTTCGTCTCAGAAATTCATTCTGCAAACGAAGCAGTACATAAAAATAAAGACAGCAAAATATATTTCTTTACAAGATGAACAAAAACAAAATTCATTCAACAACATAGTTTGATTTTTAATAAACCTAAAATACTTTTGCCATAGCACCCAAATATGTATCATAGAGAGGATCAAACGATTAAAAGTGTGATCTATTCTTATCAAAAATAGATATTTCATTTTTATTTGCATCATTCGGTGGTTTTCAAGAGCCAAAACACATGAGCATCATCCCACATTAATTGCCACTTATAACTATATTTTTGCAACATCATCAATCACTCTGCATGTGCCACAAAGTTAAGTCATGATGATTCATATTATGTACAAGATATATATGCACCATATACATTTATCACAGGACATGCACGATTCTAAAATATATTTCATAAAGGTAAAAAAATCAACATATTCATGTATCTCATAATTACTAATTTCATTTTTATATATATTTAAATCAACAAAATAATGTTTAATGATAATGATTTTATCATATGCCAACGTGCATGTTCTCCACCAACCCTTGTTAACACCTTTCATGTGTGTTACTAAGAAATATACAAAAATTCTTAACTGATTTGGTTGTAAAGAAAAGTCCCTTTGCTTAAATATGACACAACTAGGAGTTATACTCTCCAGGCTAATGTCCGTACATATGACCCTCCAAACAAACAAATTCCTACACAAAAATACTACACCACATTGCAAGAGATACCAATTCTTGAACCATGAAAAAGATGAACCATAGGAATAAATTACAAGCATGATATGATGACACATTTGCAGAAAAAAACCAGCCACCGTTCATATGCAAGAACTCAATGTATGAATGCTTGATGGCAGCCACCGGGGGACCGTTACACACCATAATATAAACAAAGAACGTCACTATTTTCATACATCAGCTAGCATTTTCCGACGTACGTTATGTTCATCACTAGGTGGCCAGTTACACACCAAAATATAAACAGAGAACGTCACTATTTTCATACATCAGCTAGCATTTTCTAACATACATTATGTTAATCATATAAACAACAGGTCTCATAATTTAAGTTGCAAGCAATAGACCAATTAGAAGCCAACATATAATAATATTATGATTTGCATGAACATGACTCTAGCCAAATTCAAAATTGTTACATAAACAAACATGATGACATCGAACTTACATGAAGTGACCCTTTATCTTTTTTGGGTAATCTATCAACATCAAACACTCTTTGCAATCAATTAGTATACATTCAGCTAAAGATTTCAAATGATTCTACAAGATTAATTTCAGCTAGTGTATGATGGCAATGTTGACAAAAATTCCAATCAGTTTCCAAGAGTTGAGAATGCATTTAGTGTGCCAGTGGATCAAAAATCTTATTACCACTCAATTTTTTGCACAAAAGGAATCAAATTTGGTAAAGGATTTGAGAACAAGTGGCAAAGAAATGGAATTGCAATTTGCAAAATATGAGCTCAATGAATTTCTCTAAATAACAACAAGTGTAGTGGTAGTTTGAGCTTCAAGCTTCGAAAAACAACATCCTTAAAAGCAATATGCCACTCTTGAGGCAAAGATAAACAAAACGATGATGAGATTACGACATTTATAGAATCAAAGCAGCTCAACAATTTATGAAAGAAAACACAAAAAACCATATTCTCAACATCCAACACTCTTTGCAATCAATTAGTATAAATACCCCTTTCAACCCTTAAACACCATCTGACCCATGGATTCAGGGCATACGTCCCAGAATGCAGTGTGGGAAATTCCAATCTTGGCTTTGTAAGCACCCCACCCATATTATTATTTGTCAACCCTGTATCTTGAGCATATAACAGAAAAATAATGAGAATGACATCCAATACAACTCCTAAAGCTCCCAGGAAACATAAGTGTAAAACTGCAACAGCGAAAGAAGTGAGAATAACTCGTTTCACAGATGGTGATTTTGCAAAGAAATCTTCAAAGTTTGGAGATCCGGACCATCACAGGCATTTTTTATCACAATACTCGGACCAGAAATAATTACATTTTACCCGATATCACCAATTAATTTAAACCTTCCTACCTAATCAAACAAATATTCTTGCAATAATCAATCAGAACAAATAGATGAGATTCGATCAAAACAAAAATAAAAAAATACCGTGAAACTACAAGAGAAACCAAACAGGTTAAGTTGAAATTCTAATAAATTGAATTCACACTTCCTGATTACCATCATAAGCGAATCAGTTCTAAACAAATAACATAAAACCATGCTGCCTATAAACCGGTATTTGTGAACTATACAAACACACAGAACAACACTTAGGAAACTGAAGACGACACAAACGATCCATGAATCTGTGTTTTCTTTTCTGTTGGAGCATTTGGATGTTTGATTTTGTCTAAATGAGGTACAATTTCAAGAACAGATTACACTTAATTTGAAGCAGTAACACACCTTAATTTCAAGATAGAGATCGGAGGCTCTAACGTCGTCGGACACCGTGACGGTGAGACAAAGGAAGTCAGAGTCACTGAGGCTCAGAGTCAAAACGTGGCCAGGTTCAGATTGATGGCACCCTGTCGACGGCAAAGGAGCTCGAAGAAGCCAAGAGAAGTGGAAGTAGAAGCACCGTCGGGTTTGAAGCTTTTCAAAGGGCACATGTGTTTTTCTCTTTTTGTCAATTTAATAGGGGGAAGGCGGGAAGCTGCGAAATTTTTTTGGAGGGAGATGAATAAATTTACCTTACCGCTAGTCACCTGTTCGAATCACAATCAGGTCTTTCTCTTCTTTTTACATATCCCTTTTTCTTTTTTTTCTTACTTTTTTTTGGTCAAAGCTTACATATCCCTTCTTCGACTTCAATATCTTCATTCATTTTTTTGTTCCTTGTGAAACGATCTAGTTTCCCAACCCAATGGGTAGGGAGAGCTTTTCCCATCCGGACGGAAGCTTTTCCCATCTGGACGGTCCAGATGGGATTTGGACGGTCCAGATTTAATTTTTTTACCTTTTATTTTTTAAAAAATAATTATTTTAATGGGTAGAGAATTTAAAATAGAGATAATTTTTCAACTAACATATTTTTAAAAAATGATTTTTTCATTTAAAAATTGACAGTTTAGAAAAAAATCAAATCTGGACCGTCCAGATCTGGAAAAGCTCTCCCTACCTATCTTGGGATAGGTAGGGAAACTGGTTCCCTTGTGAAATTACCCTTCCAATATTCAGAATTCTCTTGCACGTATGAATTTCATGGTTATCAGAACTGAACCGGACCGGCCGGTTCTGACCGAAAACCGGTGAACCGGCCGTTAAGCCGGTCCGGAAAAGGGTAGAAACCGGGGTCAGAGTATTTTTTTTTTTTTAAATGTCGAAGGGTGAAGGCATTTAGGTTATAGAAAGAGATGGAAAGAGAGATGGGAAGATGAGGATATATGGCGGCGATCCTTTGTCGAGAGACTTGCCTTTTCACCAGCTCCGGCGATGGCGTCAAAGACGGTTTGCAGAGATATGGAGCGAATAGAGGAAGATGCCAGTTGCATGGTGGAGATAAAGCTTTCTTCGTCCTCTTGCATGTGGTTGCTTGAGCTTGTATGATTTTCCATTGGTGAGGTTAGAGATGGACTTCAAGGATGGAGCCGTTGGGAAGGAGAAGATGGGAAGGAGAAGAGCGCATATCTGTATGTGTTTTTGAGCAGATGATGAAGATGAGGATGAGGCGTCACGTGCCTTCTCATAAAAAGACGTGAAGACTAGGAAATAGATTGCCATACTCATTCAGTTTTTTTTTACTTTTGGGGCCTTTGTTTCCATTAAATTTAAACGTGTAGTCAAGTCCATCTACAGTATGATGTGAAGCCAATAAATATTATATAATAAATTTTGCAGACCTAATTACTCCGGTTTGATCCGGTTTGCCCCGACCCATCGACCCTTGACCCAATACTCGATCTGCCGGTTCGAAGAACCGATCCGGTTTTAATAACTTTGATGAATTCACATTCTTATTAATGATTAAAAAAATCATTCATACTATTTAAATTCACGCTAATGTGCTCAACATCCATCATCCGTGGTGGCTTTTGGCAAAAACCAATGTGGGTGGGTCCCTCCTTTAAGCTTTTTTAATTTTTATTTCCATTTTATATTATTATTTTTATTAAACAAGAAGATATTAAAGTCTCAATAATAAAAAATTAATATAAAAAAGTCCCAAATTTAATATAAAATGAGCGTTGGGGACATGAAAGACTTCTCTTCAGTCTAAAAACAAAAAAATATCTCATGCTTCGTTGGGGAGACGAAAGGCTTGAGAATCGGAGAAGAGAAGTCACACTGGAAATTTACACTTAATATGTTATTATAAAAATGAATTATATTAAATTTAATATAATTCAGTTTTCCTTGTACATGATTGCAAGCACATAGTTTGTTCAGGATTGAACATTTTGTAACTATCTGCATGAATGGCTTTTCTATAAAAAAGAAATTAATAAAACCATATAAAAGAAAAAATATTTTTTAATTTTTCCCATGACTTTCCGTCAGTAATCCGTCTCAAATTCCATGGATATTTTTAGATTTTTTGTAGTGTTAACTTTTAGGGAGATCGAACTCGGGCACTGTTACTGGGGACTTCATAAACCACACCAACATGGCAAGAGTAGCAAATTGATGGGTAATGACAAAAAAAAAAAAAAATACTTACTCAATTACTAAAAGCGAACTGAATCTTGATGTATATGATATATATGTGTGTGTGAATTGTCCAAATCAAAAAAGAGGAGGAAGAAGCTAAGATTGAGGGCTAGTTGCTGTGGGGAGTGGAGCCCAGAGGAGAGAAAACGTATGGAAGAGGGGTAATAACTAATGAATAAAAGGGCAAGTGTGAAAAAACCAAGAGTGATCAAAGTCTTTTTGCCAAGTAACAAAACGGATCATTGTCAACAATGTGCAAAAGCTGTTGTTAGTCCTCTCAAGAGAAGTCATATAAGTCCTCTACCTACGCATTAAAGCGATGGCACAACACTACTACTGTGTAAGATTCTTAGATAGATGAAGAGAGAGAGACCAGTCTCCATTGTTTTATTTTACATATATTAAAAGACTTTAGTCTTGACAAGTTTGATGTTTAATCTCATGCTAAACATAGATTAATTAACTAAATTGAAGCATAGATATATACACATACTGACCCACACACAAAAAGATATCATTATTATAAATTTGAATAGACGTTCACTAAAAAAAAAAAAAAAATAGTGGATTGGTAACAAAATTCTGCTGCTAAATTAACTTAATGACTAAATTACATCGTTAATTAATTAGTGACAGTCCATTCAACCACAAAATCATCCATTTCTGTTGCTAAATTAGATCAATAATCTACTATATATATTTTTTAGTGTTTGAGCCTTTGTATTGTTTTAATTTCTCAAAACATAAAAAATACCCATGGAATTACCTACGGAATTCCGTGGTAATTTTTTTTACCTACGGAATTACCCACGGAATCCGTGGATAATGTTTTAATTTTTTTCAAAAACAAAAACCGTTAAATTACCCACGGAATTACCTACGGAATTCCGTGGGTAATTTTTTTAAGTTTTTTTAAAAACAGAAATCATTAAAGTACCTACGAAATTTGTGAGTAATGTTTTTAATTTTAAAAAAAACAAAAATCGTTAAATTACTCACAAAATTACCTACGGAATTCCATGGGTAATTTTTTTAAAAAAAAAAAATCATTAAAGTACCCACAAAATTCCGTGCGTAATTTTTTTAATTTTTTTTAAAACAAAAATCATTAAAGTACCCACGGAACTCCATGGGTAATTTTTTTAAATTTTTTTAAAATAAAAACTGTTAAATTACTTATGGAATTATCCATGGAATTCCATGGGTAATGGAACCCGTCAAATTTCGTGGGTAATTCGTGGCTAATATTTTTTTTAAGAAAAAAAAATATAATTTTTCTCACGACTTTCCGTCGATAATCCGTCTCTATTTAGTGACGGAATTTTTTCCGTCTCAGATTCCGTGGGTAATTTCAGGTTTTTTTTGTATTGGACATACCTTTCCTACCTCACACGACTTATCCACGGCATCGTCCACTTCTCCGACACAGTCTGGCATCGTCGTCTTCTCCTAACTCTTACATAGTCGGCATCATTGACTTTTCAAATTCCGGTCTATTATGAGTGACCCTCAGATTTCTCTCGATTTTAGATCTGTCATAGTTAACTTAGAATATTCTTTTATTTAGATAACAAATGAGAGGTAGGAATGAAGATACACAGAGCGTAGCTCACCATTGTTGAACTTTCAACTTAAAAATTATCGTCTTAAGCTCTAACAATTATTGATTTGTGCGATTTATATCAGAATCAGAAAATGACTCTTTTTGTCAGTTAAGTTAGATTTCCTACAGGTTTCGCTATTACGTGCAAGTAGTATATAGACTTAATTAAAGAAAATAGAATCTCTCATTTGATAGTGTTATTAAATTAATTATTGCAAAGGAAGTATAAGGGTGATATGAGAAAAATGTGACAAAAATTGCTCAAAATTATTTTATTGAAAAAATAGTAGAATTAGGCTGTATGAGGAATTAATGAGTTACAAGTATTAGTTACTTTATGGAATATATAGGTGCATTATTAAATTATTATAGTGTGTAATTATTATTGAGAAAATATCAATATGGGTATTTAAGGAAAAAATTGATAAAAATTAGAATATTGTCCTATAATTAAATTTAAAACCAACTTCTAAATGTTTCATATAATTAGAACCGCAAGAAATACATATTAATTCTCCAATCACTCGTCACTCTATTGATTATATATAAAAATATATCCGTTCGATCCTTTTCATAAGATCCAAATTACTTTTAAATAATTTTGGTCCTTTTTATATTGATTATATATAATTATAATATATATATATATATATATTGGATCTTTTTTAATAAAATATATAGCACTTATTTAATATGTACTTTTATGCACTTTATTCAAATTATGTTTTTTTATTATCACTCTTTAATCCCCGAGTTAACCTGGGCTCACTGACCCCTGACCAACTGCCTGGACCGGTTACTACTATAAAAATCACAATATATGATTGTTATTATTTGTCATATATACCAGTTCTAAATTGTCATATATACAGGTATGGTAAAAAGCTCGGTGCAAACAAATTATGATTCCAAACCGTTATTTATCTCGGACATATTATAACAGTTATAATATAACACACATTGTACATATATAGAAGCTTAGTGAGGCTCTAATATGATATGCCTATCTATGATAATAGTTAAAAGGCATAGATAAATAACGATATAATATATGGTAATGCTTGTATCTTATATAACGGTTCCGCATTAACAACTATTATATATAATTGACATAAATAACGATGGTTAGATAACAACCGTGATTTATCAAAACCAATATGTTTTTAAAAAAAATGGAGGGGGGACTTTCTACTTTCGATATTCCCATACATATGCATTTATATAGAACAATCACAATATATATTTATATTCATTCATATACAGAACAATGTAACAAATCAAAAAATATTTACAATCATTTTTGTACATATATACACTATTAGAACTAAAACTTAAAAACAAACAAATAATCAATATAAATATAAGTTTTACAGGGGGAGTGAGTGAAAATTGAAGAAGTGAATTGATCTTTTTTTTTTTGTTTTTTTGAAGATACCACATTAAAATCAGAGTAAACAATATCGTTGAGCGAATTTTTTTTTACATGCGAGAATATTTATGTGGTTCGGAGAATTATTATCAAGAGAATTAATTTAACAAAATTTTTATTGTCCCAATATTTCTCACGAAATCAATCTATTTCTGCGCAATTTCCGGGAAAAGCTTATCTGGACCGGACTTTTACAATTTCATTTCATCCAAACCACTCACTCTCTTATTTTTGTCGTCTTTACTTCGTAAATCAACACACGCCACTCTAACCTTGTCACCATTTTTGAATATTCTCACTGTCACTATACACTATAACTTTATAATATTCCATTTCTAATTCTAGCGAATACACGCAACTCTTGCGAGAAAAAAAAAAAAATACACGCAACTCCAAGACTTGATAATTTTTTTTGATATAACGCTAACACTTGATAATGCTTGAACAGTCCAATTAATTGTAACGAATGCCAAATATTTATATAAAAATGAAAAAAAAAATATTCAAGCCCTATGATTTCATCTTATTTTTAATTTTCTTGTAGTTTTTTTTATTGGATCTTATAGTTTCCTCAATTATTGATATCAATATATATATAAACTCATAAATTTGTTGATTGGTAAGAGAAAAGATATTAGTATGGATGATATAACTCTCACTCAGCATAAAGCTCAATTAGTTTTGTCACATGAATATTTGAATAAAATCAATATCAATATTTGAATTAATTACATGTTATATAAATGCAAGGACGCGGTTATGAGTGTAATGTAGTAAGACTTTTTTTTTTTTTTTTTTTTTTTTTTTTTTTTTTTTTTTTAGCTGTGGTGATAATAAATAAATTCTATTCCATCATTTTTTTTAAATATTTCTTTTTATTTTATATTTTATGACAATTTACATACCACTTAGTCATGATTTACATCAACCTTAATTAATAGATAATGAGCATAGCGATTAATGCTTATAGCTGATGGGAAAATAAAAGGGGGAAATCACAAGGATTTGATTTAAAATAAGGTAAAATTACAAGACTTAAAAATAAATTTTTCCTAAAAAACTGTCTTGTTACGAGCTACTATAAACAAGATCCACATGTCCAAATAGTATGGAAGAAAACAATTTATGTTGAGATCCCACATTTGAGGCTTCACATAATATTTAAATATATAATTGTCATAATAAATATCATAGTTTTTGCCTAATTTCTAGCAGCCCTTGGACTCGAGACTTCGAGAGTGACAGCACGAAGACCCAGGGCGGATCCAGGAATTTATGGAAGGAGGGGCACTATTAGCAGGAGGTGGTGCGGGGGTTCGGGGGCAGCGCCCCTGGAAATTTTTTTTCACTTGTCATCAAAAGCACAAAAAATAATACAGGATTCAAAAAGTTTTCACTTGTCATCAGTTGCAAGTTTAATCATCATTAATAAGAAAAAGAGCAAGTATTAGTTATAAAATGTAAATGGAGCAATATACCCAAGAGGGGGGTTGAATTGGGTATTTTAGAAACTTTTCAAAACAAGCTCTGTTTTGAGCAAGTAAAGCAGATTATGACAGAAGAGGAAGAGAAGAAAAGCTTGCACAAGAGAAATTATCCTGGTTCGGTCTTATCCTTGACCTATATCCAAATCCCCAAGTTACACTTGGGATTTTCAATCCACTATACTCACTAACAGTTATTAAACTCGTACTCAAGAGTAGTTCTCTCTCTAGAACTCACTCCCCCTTACAAGTTGCAATCAATACACCCAACCACCAAGTCCCCGACTTGTGGTTATCTTAATCAATGAATGATTTACAAATAGAACTCTCTCTCGAGTAGATAAAATGAACACGAAGATCAAGTATCGTTTGATACAATATAGATGAAAGCCGAACACAATAAGTGACAATCAATGAATTTTCGCTCTCGTAGTTGTGTCAACTTGAGAAGGAGTTAATGCACTCTATTTATAGGTAGAGAACATTAAATGACCGTTGTATGATGAGTCCAACCGTTGTAGGTGATTAGCATTAAGTCCGGGTCATCTTCTCTCTCTAAACTCCGCCTAATCCAGATGCTAATATGGTCTGATGTGGAACTCTGAGGATTTGCCCGTTGGAGAAGAGTTTGCTTGATGAAGAAAGTGTTTTTGAACGTTGAGAAATTCGTGCTCAGATGGATAAACCAAAAGGAGGTTGATTTACTGAAGTGCAATAAATGCTCGACCACTTTTTGCTTTTTCCCTTGATCTTCATTAATTTTCATCTCGTGCTAACCGAAATCCACTAAATAAACTTGTTAAACATATCGGGAACATAAGTGAATGATTCATGAAAGCAATTGGAACAAAACAAAAGTGATATGCGAATTCGTGAAATTCGAAAATTGGCTTTCACCGTTGTATCCGCAGTTTGTTCTTGCTTACTTTAGTTTTGCACCGTACACAAGTGACTATCCGCAAGATCCACGGAAACTCGAGTATGCACCTTTCGTGAGGACAAACATCGTGACTTATGTTTTTCAAAGATAAAACCTATACTCGAGTTTGGTTCCTTTATCGCAAAGAAAGCCTTAACTTAAAAAGTCGCTTTTGCTCTCGGAAGTCCAATACTCGAGTTTGCAAATGCAAACTGATATTGACTAAGTTTCAATAACTTGGTTCCTTTCTCGGATGTCCAATACTCGAGTTTGGTTTTGGAAACCGCAGTATTGACTTCGTTTGAAAAACTTGGTTTGCTTCTGGAAGTCCAATACTCGAGTTTGGTTTTGGAAACCGCAGTATTGACTTCGTTTGAAAAACTTGGTTTGCTTCTGGAAGTCCAATACTCGAGTTTGGTTTTGGAAACCGCAGTATTGACTTCGTTTGAAAAACTTGGTTTGCTTCCTCGGAAGTCCAATACTCGAGTTTGGTTTTGGAAACCGCAGTATTGACTTCGTTTGAAAAACTTGGTTTGCTTCTCGGAAGTCCAATACTCGAGTTTGGTTTTGGAAACCGCAGTATTGACTTCGTTTGAAAAACTTGGTTTGCTTCCTCGGGAAGTCCAATACTCGAGTTTGGTTTTGGAAACCGCAGATATTGACTTCGTTTGAAAAACTTGGTTTGCTTCTCGAAGTCCAATACTCGAGTTTGCCTATGCAAACTACAAGATTGGACTGTTCCATACTGAAGTTTGCGAACCAATACCACAGTATTGTTTTAGTTCAAAAACTTGGTTGTCTTCTGTATGGCCATTACTCGAGTTGGGCTATGTAAACTGCAGTATTGACTGGTCAATACTCGAGTTTGCAAACCCATACTGCAGTATGCGAATATCAGATCGTTTTCAATTGACTTTGCAATCTTCAAAACATGTTTTACATTTGTTGTTAATCATCAAAACACATTGAGAACTAACATAAAATGCCCATGGCGGAAAATTAGCAACCTACATATGCTTCAAGAAATTTTTTGTGTTGGGAATATCCACCTAAAATACAGAAAAAATGCAACAAAATGCTAGGAAAATATCTCAAAAAAGGAAGTAGATCTTTCCCAGTTGAAGTCACAATGCTAAAATATGTCCGCAAGGTGAGATGTGCCCCTTCTTTGAATAAAATATGTCCAGGATCACCTTTAAATAAAAGCTTTGATTTTTTATTTATTTTTTTTATTTTAAAAAAAAATCAAAAATCAAGGGGGGCACCTATCATATAGGTGGATCCGCCATTGCGAAGACCCTTACCATTCTAAAGTCTATATAAACCCCAAGACCATAACGTTATGAAACATCCCAAAATTGCTTCAATATCTCTCTCATGGGTTCCAGACTCTTGCCGCTTCGGAGCTCTATTAACTTGACTTCCTCTTTTCCTTGGATCTTGGGGACTTCAGTGTCACTCAGCAAAGATCCTGAGGGCCTATTGTTGAGAGCGGTAGATAGTTGTCTAACTTGGTTTTCAAGGTTTTGAAGAGTTACCTGCTGACTCTGAATGATTGCGTCGTTCTTTGCCATGTACTCTTTCATAAGGTTCAACATAGAGTGTTGTGGTTCTGAATCACTGCCCTGCTGCCATGCTTGCTGGGTAAACCCTGGGGGGTTTGATGGTCTATTTGAGTATGACGGGCCAGATGATTTCCCTACTGTTTGTTGACCTTGGGAGTTCTACGAGAAATTGGGATGCTGCCTCCATCCTAGGTTGTACGTATTAGAGTATGGATTGTTGGTGTTACTACCCCGTTGAAGTTGTTGACAAAGTTAACCGATTCGAGGTTGGCAGAGCAATCGAGAGTAGGGGTGCTCGCGCCACTGAAGAGACACAAGCTACCCGAGATGGTTGCGTTGATGTGTTGCTTGATGGAAGGGCTGCCTTTCACCATATTGGTTAGAGATGATACCTGAGCTGTGAGAGCAGTCATAGCATCCAATTCATGTATTCCAGCAATAGTTCAGGAGGATGTAGCTCTGTCTGCTTGCCACTTATGACTGTTCATAGTCATGCGCTCTAATAATGTGTGAGCTTCTTCATAGGGCTTCATCAAGATGGATCCGCTGGATGAAGCATCTACAGTTATCGTGTTTGCCTATCGAGACCTCTGTAAAATGTTTCTAGGTGAACCCATTCACACATCCCGTGTTGTAGGCACCTTCTGAAGAGGTCTTTGAATCTGTCCTAGGCTTCATATGTAGATTCACCAGACTTTTGTTGGAAGTTGGTGATATCCCCTCTGAGTTGAGCGTTCTTAGTAGATTGGAAGAATTTAAGCAGGAACTTACTCCCCAGATCATTCCAAGAGCTGATTAAATTGGTTGGTAAATTGTTGAGCCATGTTCGAGGCTTGTCCCTAAGCGAGAATGAGAATAATTTAATCCGGACAGCATCGGGCATGACTCTTGGAATGACGAAAGAATCACTCATCTCCATGAAAGCCTTGAGATGTGAGTGAGGATCTTTAGATGAGAGTCCTCTAAATTGTCCGGCTGCATTCAGCATCTGAATAATGACACATTTAATTTTAAAGTATCCTGCATTAAAGGTTGGTGGTGTGATAGCCGAATTCAACTTGTTTAAATCTGGAATCCCGAATTCCATAATAGCTTTGTTCACATCTGGGTTTGGAGGTGGAGGGACTTGGTCGGCCATGTTTATTACTATCGGCTCTCTTCGATCCTGCTCATGATTGACTGGCATATCCGCCATGCTTGCAGAGTCAAAAGGTTGACATTTTTGCTTCTTCTTCTTGTGCCTCTGCTTGTAAGTGCATTCGATTTCAGGATCGTAAGGCTCTAGGTTGATTGACGGCGAGTTGCGCATGCACTACAGATTGCACCTGAAAATCAAGAACAGGAAAGAGTGAGCTTTATTGGATAAATCACAACTATTAAGCAAAAAGGGCGTCGTCGTTAAAGGTATCTACAGTCCCCGGCAATGGCGCAAAAAACTTGTTGGTCGATTTCCTTGATGTCAAGTGAATCAGTCGAATGAGTAATAAAGAGTAAGTAGAGTATCATCCCACAGAGACTGGATACCAAATGAGGACACCAAATTGTAGAATTAGTTGTGTTAAAAAGAAAACAAATTTGATTTGTTTAGGAGTTTTGATAGCTGTACTAATAAACATGAAATTAATTAAATGATCGTAGTTGTAAGAAGATATTAGTAAGAAGATAGACTGAACTCGAAATCCTTTCTAAGCATATCATTCCCCCAGCTGCCTTTACGCAATGCTATAGTATTCATATTGTACAGCTGTCTCAAATGTTACAGCATAAACACCCTAAGCAAAGTTATTCAGATAACCACACCACGTTAATCTACCAAAGCTCTCGCGTCTGATACGTACAATCTTGTTCTGTACTTCTCCCATATGTCTATGGCGATTTTTTTAGTTGGATTATCAGTACAATTCAAGGTATATAGTTATGAGCGGTAGACTCATTCCTAAAGTCTACAATAATAGGCCAAGCCTTGCACCAGCCCACCTAGCAATCATTGCTTCTCAGATGTCTAACCCCGACTCCCTTTTAGTAAGCCGAGGCCACTGATCTAGCCCTTAGCTCTCGTTAATCGATAAGAAATTAAATCACTGATAGGCAATTGAATATATTAAATTAAGAACTAGCAGCTGGGTTCATTCTATACTTAGAAAATCACCCTCGTTCGGCCTACGGACGTTAGTTCATGACTGACGAGGGAATCATAAAACATAGTACTACAGAATAGCTCATGAAAAAGAATTGACTGGAATTAAAATAAAGAAATAGAAAGCTTGACGGAGGTTCCGACGGCGTGGAAGAAGCCCTATCACATCACAACTCCACGTCTTCTTCACTCCGTCTCACTGCAAGGAAGGATGCTGGTTCTCTTGGAGTCCACGTGCTTTGCAATTCTTTCACTCTTCTTTCGAGTCTAGCCGTTTATGGATTGGTCTTTGACTCTCGACGACTCGACTCTTTTTAAGGTTGACTGTTCTTTCCTTAAATAGTCTAGTCTTACTTGCGCGTACGTTTAGCGATCCGGGCCTTTCCTAATCTCGTTGAGGTTCGATCGTATCTTTCTTTCCAATCTCGAGATTGATTCGTCTTGACATCGCGTGAGATTCTTCAAATCTTTAGTTTCGATCCCCCGCATCTTCTATTTCCATACGTCAGCAATCTAACCGTTATTTTTGACCTACACTATATTTCCTGAAACAACCTTGATACAAGATCAGGACATATGCCAGATAGCGCTACGTCATTTACTCTGCTAGGGCTTCAGGGATGCATTGTATTGCACTTCAGTAAAGAAGTCTTGATGCTATAGCATAGCATCGGCTATGTTATGCGACTTTCTCATAAAACCTCAAAACTTGTTCTTTCTTAGCACATGTTTAGGATGTAAGTGGTTCTTATACTTTAGTTCCCTGTATCATGAATTAATGCCTTTTTGCTTAGATTGAACGCAATTAAGCTCATATTTACCATACAATTCAGTCATAAAATACAGGGAAAAGGTGGCATAATTAGTACTCATCAAGCATCCACTATTAATGTACCACTTGTTGGATTTCAATGCTCTTAGACAAACCTGCAAATCACAAGAAATCAGGTTTTAGGTACCCATCTTTTCTTGGGTTCTTTCGGGTTAGTCTGTGTCTTAGGAACCTTATAAGATCCCTTAGGCACCCATTGATAATTTCCTACAGGTCTACTCTTTCTTTCCTTTTGATGAAAATAGGAAGAAGTAGTATGACCTTTATGATTGCAGTAATTGCAATGAGCAAAAGGGTTTGAGGAGTGAACAGTTTTTCTAAAATAGTTCATATAAGATTTTTCTCCAAATTTCTTTTTGCCTTTCTTTTTATCAATAGTTTATAGCCAATTTCGATATGTCATTTGTAAATCTTTGTTGTTTCAAAATGACATTGAGAATTTCACTACCTTTAGTGAACTTCTCAAGTGCTTTTGTGAGATACAAATTCTTTTTCTCTCGAATCAAGGCATTCTTCACAAACAATGTTTTCACAAGAAACATTTTTGACTTGTTGTTCAAGAGTAATTTTCTTCTTTTTCAAAGCTATATATTTCTCAGCAACCTTTTCAAATTCAAATTGTAAAATATTGTATTCAGCAAATAATTCATCATATGTAGGTTGCGACTCATATACCTCATCATTGTTGTTACGTTGCTCTTCTTCTTCAGCCACTAAACAAATATTGGCTTTATCTTCCTCATCAGGTTCATCTTCATCAGATGAGCTATCTCCCCATATAGCTGAGACATAGGCTTTCTTCTTGTATTTATTGAACATCTTCTTTTCTTTGTCCTTGTTCTTCAGCTGAGGGCATTTTGACTTAATGTGGCCAAGCTTTTCACACTCATAGCAGATGATTGGCTTCTTGACAAGTCTTTGGAGCTACCCTTATGAAAATTTTTGTGTCCTTGGTCCTTTTTCTAGAATCTCCGAATCTCGGACCATCATGCCTAGCTCTCCATCTTCTTCTTCTTCTTCTTCTTCTTCATCGACTCCTTAGCTTCTTTGACAGCCTTAAGAGCAATAAATTTTTTTCTTGCTATTGATATCATCAAGTCCCTTTCTGAACTTGATATTGCCTTCATACTCAGATAGAATACCAAAAGGGCTGCCACAGACGCCATTGATTCTCCATGAACTTCTTCAATAGCAGTGACCTTAGCTTCCCATTCCTTGTTGAGGATATTGAGAATTTTCCTCACTTGGATAGGTTGTTCATAATGTTTGCCCAAGGCAGCAAGTTGGTTGATCAGATGAGTGAATCTCAGTAGGAATCCACCAACTGTTCCTTCATGAGTTATCTCCAACGCATCCCACATAGCTTTAGCAGAAGATAATGTGCATATACGAAAGTATTTTTGTTAGCTTAAAGCACTTTGCAGCATGAGAACAGCTTTACTATTAAGAGTGATATTTTTCCTATCATTCTCATCATAGTCTTCTTCAGGCTTTGGGATTCTAAGACCATTTTTGAGTATAGTTGGATTGTAGTCTCCTCTCTCGAACACTTTCCATAGACCATATTTAGTAGCCAAAACAAATACTTTGAATTTGGCTTTCCAAAAGGAGTAGTTCTCTCTACTGAATCCCGGTGGTCTGTTGATCGAAGCTCCATCAGGTAGAATACCGTTCATATTGATCCTTCTCGAGATGTTAAGCTATTTAGAGAAGACCTTGCTCTGATACCAAATGAAAGTGAAGCAAATCACTAAGAGGGGGTGAATTGGGGATTTTAAAAATTATTTTCAAAGTGCTCTGTTATTTGAATAGAAAAACAGAGCAGAACAGAGTAAGGGAAGAAGAAGCAAGACACAACAAATTTATACTGGTTTGGTCCAACCTCTTGACCAACGTCCAGTCCCCAGACACTCTGGGATTTCACTAACTCAAATGATTACACACTCTATAACTCTCAGAGTAATTCTCTCACTAGAACTTACTCCCCCTTACAAGTTGTAAGCAAATAACCCAATCTCCGAGTCCCATGACTTGAGATTTTTACAACGAATGATTTCAATAAATGATACTCTTTCTAAGAGTGGATAATAATAATTACTGAAGTACAAATGTATCAAAATATACTTTACAAAAGAGAAAACTAAAAGAGTAGTTGGAAAACTTGAAAGCAATTCGTTTTCTGCGTATTGGTTGTTGAGAAGACTTAAATGCAACTGATATATGAAGAGAGCATTAAATGACCGTTGGATTCTGAAAGACGGAATATCACCAAGAGGGGGTGTGAATTGGGGATATCAAATTTTCTTCCGAAAATGCTTTGTTTGAAGATAACAAAACAGGATGAACAGAGTAAGGTAGAAGAAGAATGAACACAAGCGATTTATACTGGTTCGGTCGAAATCCTTGACCTACGTCCAGTCCCCAGACTCTCCGGGATTTCACTAACTCAAATGATTACACACTCTGTAACTCACGAAGTAATTCTCTCACTAGAACTTACTCCCCCTTACAAGTTGTAATCAAATAACCCAATCCCAAAGTCCCAATACTTTGAGATTCTTACAAGATAGATAATCAATAGAGAACTCTCTAAAAGAGTAGATGAATAAACACTGAAGATTGATATATCCGAAGATATTAGCTCTTTTAGTTGAAACAAGTAAATAAACTTAAATGCCGATTGAATGTGCGAGTTTCGGTAGGTAGAGACTTCAATGCTCCTGGCTTTTATAGATGATAACATTTATGACCGTTGAGACGAGATTAAATGAGCCGTTGTGAGTAATGAATATATCCGTTGAGATTACGTTGCTCCGTCTCTTCGTATGCTTCCGACATTCGTCCGTTATTCTCCGTTGACATTCTTTATTCAAATTGTCCGTTGAAACATACTCAGAATGTTGTCTAGGGAACAGCTGGAATGCTTTTCGCTTGCTCAGAAGGTTTCTTGCCGAAATGGTGAATAAAGTTATTTTCTTTTATTTCACTTGTCTACTGATAAAGTTTTCTTTTTGTTTCCCTGTTCATATGGTTAGTTTTTACTTATTTATCTCATTTTCCTCGCTATTTTCAAATCCTCGGGACCCGCCGAGGTCGACTAGTTTTTGAAAATCTAGCGGGAGCTTGATGAAACAAGAATCATCCAGGTGAATGTTAGATTTACATATGGATCAACGTGTTATAAACTTTTCAGTTGGAAATACTTCTTCTCTAGCAGTTGTCTCCCCATGTGCACGTGGGGAGAGGTTGGACAGTTTAATTGAGAGGAGTTCTAAATAGGCTATTTCTTTTGAGCTTTAATTTTCATTGTTCCCTATGAGGCCAATCTCTTATCTATATACGTGTAATAGTCATTTCTCATCATTTTTTTTGGGGTGCCAAATTGTCATTTCTCGTTAGCTTGTAATTACTTTTTAAAGCACGAGGCCGTAATGGCAATCAATGTTTACATAAACAGTTTCTTCAATTTCGGAAGGAATTCATGTTAATTTTGGAAGGAATTCACGTTAATGGTGTGTGGATTAATGTTATTCCTTAGTAGAAATGTGCTGATTTATTTTTGTTTTTGTATTTTTGTATCACATGCAGAGCAATAGACCTCTAGTGATGCTCTCAAAGATCTTTACAAGTCCTTTGCATCGAATCTGTCCCATTGTGTAATCTTTTGACGAAGATGGTCGTGAGCTACTAGGAACCTAAAGTGTAATAGTTCGATTAAGATAATCATTTTTTTACGGTCACGATGGTAATTTTAGATATTTGAATTCATTCCCTTTAATTGAAAATAGGTGACGTACGGGGAAGTAGAGGCGGAGGAACTTGCAAGCAAGACCCGAGGATTTGCTTCGACATGTAGACACTGGAGGTTATTTGCATATTCATGATAATAAATACTCAAGGATATAAATGTTAGTTCATTTGGAGTAGAGGTATTGACAAAAGTGGCTAAGATGGTCTCCATTCAAGTAAGTTGAAATTTTGGTTTTTACGTATTCTCGCAGATTTAGGTAAATTAATCTTGTAATTTAAATGCGAGCTCTTCGGTTGTATTTGTACCCTTTTTTTGGGGGGTTATACGTGTATTAAGTTGTTGGAGTGGGTCAATAACTTTGTGGATTAACCTAATCTTTTTGAATGATATAGGTGCGTGGTGTCCGGGGAAAAGCGTCGATAACGTGTATTTGGCGCAAGGGTGTTCCTTGAGTTTGAGCGTTTGATGATTTCTTTTGTTGCAGTTGAGGCATGTGTGATTCGTTTTTCTTTGTAAAATGCTCTTCTCTATTTCTTTCTTTTTTTTTTATTGTTATAATGATAATGGGTTTTACGGGGGAATATTGTGTATTTTGATTGTAAATATTATCTATTTATTAGTATTAGCTAATTAGTAATTAGTAGTAATTATTAGTATTTATTAGCTTTCATTATAGTCTTTACTTTTGCAAATTTATTCATTTATTTTTTCCTTTTTTTTCTATCTCAATTTTTTTTTGTTCTAATTGAGTATTTTGTGTCATTCTATAACTAACTAGTTAATTTATTCACCTATATTTATTCATTTATTTTTTTCCTTTTTTCCTATATTAATTTTTTTGTTGTAATTGATTATTGGTTTGGTTGCTTGTTTTTAATTTAATTGTTTACTCGTATCTGTTATATAGATATGTATTTATTCATTTATTTTTTTTCCTATCTCAATATTTTTGTTGTAATAGTGTGTTGTAATTGATTATGAGTTTGTTTGCTTTTTTTTTTTTTATACATATAGTAGGGGAGGGGTAGGGTTCGAACCCCGGACATTTGGGAGGGGAGCCAAGCTCACATGTCACTGCGCTTACTAAGGAGTCGGTTTGTTTGCTTGTTTTAAATTTGTTTAGTATTTGATATTTTTCGTCTTATAACTAATTAGTTAATTTATTTACATATTCATTTATTTATTTATGTTTTCCTTTTTTCCTTTTTCAATTTTGTTGTTGTAATTGATTATTTGTGTGTCTGTCATTTTATAATTAATTAGTTAATAGTGTTATTGTTGGTTTGTTTGCTTGTTTTAAATAAGCTTTAGTATTGATATTTTTCATTTTATAACTAATTATTTATTTATTCATTTATTTTTCCTTTTTTTTCCTTTCTCAATTTTCTTCTTATTGTGTGTGTGTGACATATGGATTTATTCATTTATTTTTTCCTTTTCTTCTAGGTCTATTTTTGTTGTACTAGTGTATTGTAGTTGATTATTGGTTTGTTTTCTTATTTTAAATTTGTTTAGTGTTGAAATTGTTCATTTTATAACTAATTATTTATTTATTCATTTATTTTTCCTTTTTTTCCTATCTCAATTTTTTGGTGTAATTGATTATTATGTGTGTGTGACATATGTATTTATTTATTTATTTTTTCCTTTTCTCCTATATCAATTTTATTGTTGTAATTGATTATTGTGTGTTTGTCATTTTATAATTAATTAGTTAATAGTGTGTGTATTAGTATTTATTTTTTTGCCCAAAAGTGTGTGTATTAGTTGATTATTGGTTTGTTTGTTGTTGCTTCAAGTATTATTTATTCATTTATCTTTTTTTTTTCTTATCTCAACATTTTTGTTGTAATTAATTATTTTGTGTGTGTACCACATATATATATATTTATTCATTTATTTTTACCTTTTTTTCCTATGTCTATATTTCGTTGTAATAGCATGTGTTGTAGTTGATTATTCGTTTGTTTGCTTGTTTTCATATTGTTCATTTCATAACTAATTATTTATTTATTCATTTATTTTTCCTTTTTTCCTTTATCAATTTTCATGTTGCAATTGATTATTGTGTGTGATATATGTATTTATTCATTTATTTTTCCTTTTTTCCTATATATTTTTGTTTATTGTGTGTGTACGTCATTTTATAATTAATTAGTTAATAGTGTGTGTTTTAGTCGAGGTTTGTTTGCTTGTTTTAAAGTTGCTTTAGTATTATTTATTCATTTATCTTTTCCTTTTTTCCAATATATTTTTGTTGTAATTGATTATTGTGTGTGTGTAACATATGTTTGTAATTGATTATTGTGTGTGTGTAACATATATATTTATTCATTTATTTTTACCTTTTTTCCTATGTCAATATTTCTGTTGTAATAGTATGTGTTGTAGTTGATTATTGGTTTGTTTGCTTGTTTTAAATTTGTTTCAGTGTTGATATTGTTCATTTCATAACTAATTATTTATTGGTTCATTTATTTTTCCTTTTTTCCTTTGTCAATTTTCATGTTATAATTGATTATTTTGTGTGTGTGTGATATATGTATTTATTCATTTATTTTTTCCTATATCATGTAATTGATTATTGTGTGTGTCTGTCATTTTATAATTAATTAGTTAATAGTGTGTGTATTAGTTGATTATTGGTTTGTCTGCTCGTTTTAAAATTGCTTATTATTTATTCATTTATCAGTTCCTTTTTTCCTATCTCAATATTTTTGTTGTAATTAATTATTGTGTGTGTTACATATATATTTATTCATTTTTCTTACCTTTTTTCCTTTGTCTATATTTTTGTTGTAATAGCATGTGTTGTAGTTGATTATTCGTTTGTTTGCTTGTTTTAAATTTGTTTTCGGTGTTGATCTTGTTCATTTCATAACTAATTATTTATTCTTTTATTTATTTTTGCTTTTTTCCTTCGTCAATTTTGATGTTGTTATTGATTATTGTGTGTGTGTGATATGTATTTATTCATTTATTTTTTCCTATATCAATTTTGTTTTTGTAATTGATTATTGTGTGTGTCTATCATTTTATAATTAATTAGTTAATAGTGTGTGTATTAGTTGATTATTGGTTTGTCTTTCGTTTTAAAATTGCTTATTATTTATTCATTTATCTGTTCTTTTTTCCTATCTCAATATTTTTGTTGTAATTGATTATTGTGTGTGTTACATATATATTTATTCATTTTTCTTACCTTTTTTCCTTTGTCTATATTTTTGTTGTAATAGCATGTGTTGTAGTTGATTATTCGTTTGTTTGCTTGTTTTAAATTTGTTTGGTGTTGATCTTGTTCATTTCATAACTAATTATTTATTCTTTCATTTATTTTTTTCGTTTTTTCCTTCGTCAATTTTCATGTTGTAATTGATTATTGTGTGTGTGTGATATGTATTTATTCATTTAATTTTTTCCTATATCAATTTTGTTATTGTAATTGATTAGTGTGTCTGTCTGTCATTTTATAATTAATTAGTTAATAGTGTGTGTATTAGTTGATTATTGGTTTGTCTGCTCGTTTTTAAGGTTACTTCAAAGTATTATTTATTCATTTATCTTTTCCTTTTTTCCTATCTCAATTTTTTTTTTTTTTGTAATTGATTATTGTATATGTGTGTGACATATATATTTATTCATTCATTTTTACCTTTTTTCCTATGTCAATATCTCTATTGTAATAACATGTGTTGTAGTTGATTATTGGTTTGTTTGTTTGTTTTAAATTTGTTTCGGTGTTGATATTGGTCATTTAATAACTAATTATTTTTTTATTCATTTATTTTTCATTTTTTCCTTTGTCAATTTTCACATTGTCATTGATTATTGTGTGTGTGATATATATATTTATTCATTTATTTTTACCTATATCAATTTTTTTGTTGCAATTGATTATTGTGTTTGTCTCGCATTTTATAATTAATTAGTTAATAGTGTGTGTATTAGTTGATTATTGGTTTGTCTCCTTGTTTTAAAGTTGCTTCAAGGTATTATTTATTCATTTATCTTTTCCTTTTTTCCTATCTCAATTTTTTTTTTTTTGTAATTGATTATTGTGTTTGTCTCGCATTTTATAATTAATTAGTTAATAGTGTGTATTAGTTTATTATTGGTTTGTCTCCTTGTTTTAAAGTTGCTTTATATTGATATTATGCATTTATTCATTTTTTCTTCTTATCTTTATATTTTTGTTTTTGTTGTGTTTGATTATTGTGTATGTGTGACATACATATTTATTCATTCATTTTTTCCTTTTTTTCTATGTATATTTTTGTTGTAATAGTGTGTGTTATAGTTGTTTAGTGGTTTGTTTTAAATTTTGCTTAGTGTTGATATTGTTCATTTTATAGCTAATTATTTATTTATTCATTTATTTTTCCTTTTTTCCTCTCTCAATTTTCATGTTGTAATTCATTATTGTGTGTGTGTGTGTGACATATATATTTATTTTTTATTTTTTCCTTTGTCAATATTTTTTTTGTATTGTAGTTGTTTAGTTGTTTGTCTTAAATATTTCTTTAGTGTTCATTTTATAGCTAATTACTTAATTATCTATCTATTTTTCATTTTTTCCTTCCCGAATTTTCATGTTGTAATTCATTATTGTGTGTGTGTGACATAGTATTTATTCATTTTTTCCTTTTTTTTTCTAGGTCAATTTTTTTATTGTAATATATTATTGTGTGTGTCTGTCATTTTATATGTAATTAGTTATAGTGTGTGTATTAGTTGATTATTGGTTTGTCTGCTAGTTTTAAAGTTGCTTCAGTATTGATTTTTGTATATATTTATTGATCTTTTCCTTTTTTTCCTATGTCTATATTTTTGTTGCAATAGTTTGTGTTGTAGTTGTTTAGTGGTTTGTCGCTTAAGTGTTCATATTGTTCATTTTATAGCTAATTACTTATTTATTCATTTATTTTTCCTTTTTGCCTTCCTCAATTTTCATGTTGTAATTCATTTATTTTTTGCTTTTTTTTTTGTATCAATTTCTTTTCACTTAATTGATAATTGTGTGTCTGTCATTTTATATTTAATTAGTTGATAGTTTGTGTCTTAGTTGATTATTGGTTTGTCGCTAGTTTTAAAGTTGGTTCAGTATTGATATTTTGCATTTATTCATTGATCTTTTCCGTTTTTCCTATCTCAATATTTTTGTTGTAATTCATTATTGTGTGTGTCTGTGTAACATATATTTATTGTGACATATATTTATTCATTTATTTTTCCTTTTTTCCCATGTCTTTATTTTTTTTGCAATAGTGTATGTTGTAGTTGTTTAGTGGTTTGTCTCAAATTTTGCTTCGAGTGTTCATATTGTTCATTTTATATCTAATTACTTATTTATCCATTTATTTTTCCTTTTTGCCCTCCCGATGTTGTAATTCATTATTGTGTGTGTGTGTCATATGTATTTATACATTTATTTTTTGTTTTTTTTTCCGTATCATCTATCATTTTATATTTAATTAGTTGATAGTTTTGTCTTAGTTGGTTATTGGTTTGTCTCTTTTGGTTTTAAAGTTGGTTCAATATTGATATTTTGCATTTATTCATTTATCTTTTCCTTTTTTCTTTTCTCGATATTTTTGTTGTAATTGATTATTGTGTGTGTGTGTGACATATATATTTATTCATTTATTTTTTCCTTTTTTCCTTTGTTAATATTTTTGTTGGAATGGTGTGTGTTGTAGTTGTTTAGTGGTTTGTTTTAAATTTTGCTTTTGTGTTCATATTGTTCATTTTATAGCTAATTACTTATTTATTCATTTATTTTTCCATTTTTCCTTCCTCAATTTTCATGTTGTAATTGATTATTCTGGATTCATTCATTTTTTGCTTTTTCTTGTGTCAATTTTTTTTTTAACTTAATTGATTATTGTGTGTGTTTGTCATTTTATATTTAATTAGTTGATAGTTTGTGTCTTAGTTGATTATTGGTTTGTCTGCTAGTTTTAAAGTTGCATCAGCATTGATATTTTGCATTTATTCATTACCTTTTCAATTTTTCCTATCTCGATATTTTTGTTGTAATTGATTATTGTTTGTGTCGTGTGATATATACATTTATTCATTTATTTTTTTTCTTTTTTCCTATGTCTCTATTTTTGTTGCAATAGTTTGTGTTGTAGTTGTTCAGTGGTTTGTCTCAAATTTTGCTTCGTTGTTCATATTGTTCATTTTATAGCTAATTACTTATTTATTCATTTATTTTTCCTTTTTGCCTTCCTCAATTTTCATGTTTTAATTCATTATTTTGTGTTTGTGTGTCTCATATGTATTTATTCATTTATTTTTTTGTTTTTTTCCGCATCAAATTTTTTTAGCTTAATTGATTATTGTGTGTGTCTGTCATTTTATATTTTATTAGGTGATAGTTTGTGTCTTAGTTGATTATTGGTTTGTCTCGCTAGTTTTAAAGTTGGTTCAAAGTATTGATATTTTGCATTTATTCATTTATCTTTTCCTTTTTTTCTATCTCGATATTTTTGTTGTAATATATTATTGTGTGTGTGTGTGTGTGACATATATATTTATTCATTTATTTTTCCCTTTTTTCCTTTTTCAATATTTTTGTTGTAATAGTGTGCGTTGTAGTTGTTTAGTGGTTTGTTTTAAATTTTGCTTCAGTGTTCATATTGTTCATTTTATAGCTAATTACTTATTTATTCATTTATTTTTCCATTTTTCCTTCCTCAATTTTCATGTTGTAATTGATTATTCTGTGTGTGTGTGTGTCATATTTATTTATTCATGTATTTTTTGCTTTTTTCCTGTATCAATTTTTTTTTAACTTCATTGATTATTGTGTGTGTCTATCATTTTATATTTAATTAGTTGATAGTTTGTCCTAGTTGATTATTGGTTTATCTGCTACTTTTAAAGTTGGTTCAAAGTATTGATATTTTGCATTTATTCATTTATCTTTTCCTTTTTTCCTATCTCGACATTTTTGTTGTAATTGATTATTGTGTGTGTGTCTCGTGTGACATATATATTTATTCATTTATTTTTTCCTTTTTTGCTATATCTATATTTTTGTTGTAATAGTGTGTGTTGTAGTTGTTTAGTGGTTTGTCTCAAATTTTGCTTCGGTGTTCATATTGTTCATTTTTAGCTAATTACTTATTTATTCATTTATTTTTCCTTTTTGTCTTCCTCAATTTTCATGTTGTAATTCATTATTGTGTGTGTGTGTGTGTCATATGTATTTATTCATTTATTTTTTTGTTTTTTTCCAATATCAATTTTTTTAACTTAATTGATTATTGTTTGTGTATGTAATTTTATATTTAATTAGTTGATAGTTTGTGTCTTAGTTGATTATTGGTTTGTCTTCTAGTTAAAAGTTAGTTCGTATTGATATTTTGCATTTATTCATTTATCTTTTCCTTTTTTCCTATCTCGATATTTTTGTTGTAATTGATTATTGTGTGTGTCTCGTGTGACATATATATTTATTCATTTATTTTTTCCTTTGTTAATATTTTTGTTGTAATATGTTATTGTATGTGTGTCTATGTGACATATGTCTTTATTCATTTATTTTTTCCTTTTTTGCTTTGTCTATATTTTTGTGTTGTAGTTGTTTAATGGTTTGTCTCAAATTTTGCGTCGTGTTCATATTGTTCATTTTATAGCTAATTACTTATTTATTCATTTATTTTTCCTTTTTTCCTTCCTCAATTTTCATGTTGTAATTCATTATTTTGTGTGTGTGTGTGTGTGTCATATGTATTTATTCATTTATTTTTTTCTTTTTTTACTATATCAATTTCTTTTAACTTAATTGATAATTGTGTGTGCTTTTGTCATTTTATATTTAATTAGTTGATAGTTTGTGTCTTAGTTGATTATTGATTTGTCTACGCTAGTTTTAAGGTTGGTTCAATATTGATATTTTGCATTTATTCATTTATCTTTTCCTTTTTTCCTATCTCGATATTTTTGTTTTAATTGATTATTGTGTGTGTGTTTGTGTGACATATATATTTATTCATTTATTTTTTCCTTTGTTAATATTTTTGTTGTAATATATTATTTGTGTGCGTGTCTGTGTGACATATATATTTATTCATTTATTTTTTTCCTTTTTTGCTATGTGTATATTTTTGTTGTAATAGTGTGTGTTGTAGTTGTTTAGTGGTTTGTCTCAAATTTTGCTTCAGGTGTTCATATTGTTCATTTTATAGCTAATTACTTATTTATTCATTTATTTTTCCTTTTTGTCTTCCTCAATTTTCATGTTGTAATTCATTATTTTGTGTGTGTGTGTGTGTGTGTGTGTCATATGTATTTATTCATTTATTTTTTTCTTTTTTTCCGTATCAATTTTTTTTTTAACTTAATTGATTATTGAGTGTGTGAGATATATATTTATTCATTTATTTTTTCCTTTTTTCCTTCCTCAATTTTTTGTTGTAATTGTGTGTGTTGTAGTTGTTTAGTTGTTTGTCTTAAATTTTTCTTTAGTGTTCATTTTATAGCAAATTATTTATTTATTTATTTATTTATTTTTCCTTTTCTCCTTCCTCAATTTTCATGTGTAGTTCATTATTGTGTGTATGTGATGGCATATGTATTTATTCATTTTTTTCCTTTTTTTCTAGATCAATTTTTTTATTATATTATATTATTGTGTGTCTGTCATTTTATATGTAATTAGTTGAAAGTGTGTGTATTAGTTGATTATTGGTTTGTTGGCTAGTTTTAAAGTTGCTTCGTATTGATATATTGCATTTATTCATTTATCTTTTCCTTTTTTCCTATCTCAATATTTTTGTTGTAATTGATTGATATATATATTTATTCATTTATTTTTTCCTTTGTTAATATTTATGTTGTAATATATTATTGTGTGTGTGTCGTGTGACATATGTCTTTATTCATTTATTTTTTCCTTTTTTGCTGTGTCTATATTTTTTTTGTAATAGTGTGTGTTGTAGTTGTTTAGTGGTTTGTCTCAAATTTTGCATCATTGTTCATTTTATAGCTAATTACTTATTTATTCATTTATTTTTCCTTTTTTCGTTCCTCAATTTTCATGTTGTAATTCATTATTTTTTTTTGTGTGTGTGTCATGTGTATTTATTCATTCATTTTTTCTTTTTTGATGTATCAATTCTTTTAACTTAATTGATAATTGTGTGTGTCTGTCATTTTATATTTAATTAGTTGATAGTTTGTGTCTTAGTTGATTATTGGTTTGTCTCTTTGGTTCGCAGTATTGATATTTTGCATTTATTCATTTATCTTTTCCTTTTTTCCTATCTCGATATTTTTGTTGTAATTGATTATTGTGTGTGTGTCGTGTGACATATATATTTATTCATTTATTTTTTCCTTTCTTAATAGTTTTGTTGTAATATATTATTGTGTATGTGTCTGTGTGACATATATATTTATTCATTTATTTTTTCCTTTTTTGCTATGTCAATATTTTTGTTATAATAGTGTGTGTTGTAGTTGTTTAGTGGTTTGTCTCAAATTTTGCTTCAGTGTTAATATTGTTCATTTTATAGCTAATTACTTATTTATTCATTTATTTTTCCTTTTTTTCCTTCCTCAATTTTCATGTTGTAATTCATTATTGTGTGTGTGTGTGTGTCTTATGTATTTATTCATTTATTTTTTGTTTTTTTGATGTATCAATTTTTTTTAACTTAATTGATTATTGTGTGTGTGAGATATATATTTATTCATTTATTTTTTCCTTTTTTCCTTCCTCAATTTTTTGTTGTAATTGTGTGTGTTGTAGTTGTTTAGTTGTTTGTCTTAAATTTTTCTTTAGTGTTCATTTTATAGCAAATTATTTATTTATTTATTTATTTTTCCTTTTTTCCTTCCTCAATTTTCATGTGTAATTCATTATTGTGTGTATGTGATGGCATATGTATTTATTCATTTTTCCCTTTATTTTCTAGATCAATTTTTTTTTTATATTATATTATTGTGTGTCTATTATTTTATATGTAATTAGTTGAAAGTGTGTGTATTAGTTGATTATTGGTTTGTCGGCTAGTCTTAAAGTTGCTTGAGTATTGATATATTGCATTTATTCATTTATCTTTTCCTTTTTTCCTATCTTTATATTTTTGTTGTAATTGATTATTGTGTGTGTGTCTATGTGACATATATATTTATTCATTTATTTTTTCCTTTGTTAATATTTTTGTTGTAATATATTATTGTGTGTGTGTCTCGTGTGATATATATATTTATTCATTTATTTTTTCCTTTTTTGCTATGTCTATATTTTTGTTGTAATAGTATGTGTTGTAGTTGTTTAGTGGTTTGTCTCAAATTTTGCTTCGGTGTTCATATTGTTCATTTTATAGCTAATTACTTATTTATTCATTTATTTTTCCTTTTTGTCTTCCTCAATTTTCATGTTGTAATTCATTATTTGTGTGTGTGTGTGTCATATGTATTTATTCATTTATTTTTTTTTTTTTTTTCGTATCAATTTTTTTTTTGACTTAATTGATTATTGTGTGTATGTCATTTTATATTTAATTACTTGAAAGTGTGTGTATTAGTTGATTATTAGTTTTTCTGCTAGTTTTAAAGTTAGTTGAGTATTGATATTTTGCATTTATTCATATTTCTTTTTCTTTTTTCTTATCTCGATATTTTTGTTGTAATTGATTATTGTGTATGTGTCTGGGTGACATATATATTTATTCATTTATTTTTTTCCTTTTTTACTTTGTTAATATTTTTGTTGTAATATTGTGTGTTGTAGTTGTTTAGTGGTTTGTCTTAAATTTTGCTTGAGTGTTCATATTGTTCATTTTATAGCTAATTACTTATTTATTCATTTATTTTTCCTTTTTTCCTTCCTCAATATTCATGTTGTAATTGATTATTCTGTGTGTGTGTGTCATGTATTTATTCATTCATTTTTTGCTTTTTCCGTATCAATTTTTTTTAACTTAATTCATTATTGTGTGTGTCTTTCATTTTATATTTAATTAGTTGATAGTTTGTGTCTTAGTTGATTATTGGTTTGTCTCGCTAGTTTTAAAGTTGCGTCGTATTGATATTTTGCATTTATTCATTGACCTTTTCCGTTTTTCCTATCTCGATATTTTTGTTGTAATTGATTATTGTGTGTGTCTCTGTGTGATATATATATTTATTCATTTATTTTTTTCCTTTTTTCCTATGTCTCTATTTTTGTTGCAATAGTTTGTGTTGTAGTTGTTTAGTGGTTTGTCTCAAATTTTGGTTCAGTGTTCATATTGTTCATTTTATAGCTAATTACTTATTTATTCATTTATTTTTCCATTTTGCCTTCCTCAATTTTCATGTTGTAATTGATTATTTTGTGTTTGTGCGTTTCATATGTATTTATTCATTGTTTTTTTTTTTTTTTTTCCGTATCAATTTTTTTTAACTTAATTGATTATTGTGTGTGTCTGTCATTTTATATTTAATTAGTTGATAGTTTGTGTCTTAGTTGATTATTGGTTTATCGCTAGTTTTAAAGTTCGTTCAATATTGATATTTTACATTTATTCATTTATTTTTTCCTTTTTTGCTATCTCGATATTTTTGTTGTAATTGATTATTGTGTGTGTGTCTGTGTGACATATATATTTATTCATTTATTTTTTCCTTTTTTTGCTATGTCTATATTTTTGTGTAGTAGTGTGTGTTGTAGTTGTTTAGTGGTTTGTCTCAAATTTTGCTTAAGTGTTCATATTTTTCATTTTATAGCTAATTACTTATTTATTCATATATTTCTCCTTTTTGTCTTCCTCAATTTTCATGTTGTAATTCATTATTGTGTGTGTCGATGTATTTGTTCATTTATTTTTTTTTCGTATCAATTTTTTTAACTTAATTGATTATTGTTTGTGTATGTCATTTTTTGTAATTGATTATTGTGTGTGTGTGTGTCTCGGGTGACATATATATATATATTCATTTATTTTTTTTCCTTTTTTACTTTGTTAATATTTTTGTTGTAATATTGTGTGTTGTAGTTGTTTCGTGGTTTGTTTTAAATTTTGCTTGAGTTTTCATATTTTTCATTTTATAGCTAATTACTTATTTATTCATTTATTTTTCCTTTTTGCCTTCCTCAATTTTCATGTTGTAATTCATTATTGTGTGTGTGTGTGTGTCATATGTATTTATTCATTTTTTTTCCCGTATCAATTGTTTTTAACTTAATTGATTATTGTGTGTGTCTGTCATTTTATATTTAATTAGTTGATAGTTTGTGTCTTAGTTGATTATTGGTTCGTCTGCTAGTTTTAAAGTTGGTTCAGTATTGATATTTTGCATTTATTAATATATCTTTTTCTTTTTTCGTATCTCGATATTTTTGTTGTCATTGATTATGTGTGTGTGTGTGACATATATATTTATTCATTTATTTTTTCCTTTTTTCCTATGTCAATATTTTTGTTGTAATCGTGTGTGTTGTAGTTGTTTGTCTCAAATTTTGCTTCAGTGTTCATATTGTTCATTTTTTAGCTCATTTCTTATTTATTCATTTATTTTTCCTTTTTTCCTTCCTTAATTTTCATAATGTAATTCATTTTTGTGTGTGTGTGTGTGTGTGTGTGTGAGACATAGGTATTTATTTATTTTTTCTTCCTTTTTTCCTAGATCAATTTTTTTTGGGTGATATATTATTGTGTGTGTCTGTCATTTTATATGTAATTAGTTGATAGTGTGTGTATTAGTTTGTAACATCCCTAATTTTGGGTCTAAAGACCTGAAAATTAGCCTATTTTTGGAGGACTACTGGGCCCTATTTTTGAAGGTGACAAATTTGGAATCGGTATATTGTGGGATATGAATAGTATTTACTGTTCACAAATACGTATTTACTATTCATGCGGGACCCTCAGCAAAATAGCCGACACATTTATGCGTGAAGTCTGAAAATTTAGCCCGCCGGACCCACGTAATAGTAATTTACTATTTGAATAATAATATAATATTTAAAGTTGTGGGACCCACGGGCAAATATTTGTCTGTTTGAAATTGGTGAGGGGAAAACTACGTAGAATGACCCAGAGGTGAAAATTACACTTAAGGACCCATTTTCCTTCTCTTTATAAACGCACGACGTGTTCATTCGTTCCTCAGGAACGATGCAGAAGAGAGAGGGAGAGAGAGAAAGAGAAAGAGGAAAAGAAAGGAAAGAAGGAAAGAAATAGAGAAAGAGGGAGAGAGTGAGAGACTGAGGATTAGTAAAACGTCCAGGTAGTAACTCTTCTCTCACATATTTTGTATGCCTTTTATATGCATGTATTAACCATTGTATATCCATATATATTGTATGAATGCTGAATGTGTTGTATGAGTTGTATGTATAAGTAATGGTTATCTTGCATGTTCTGTGTATGCATTATATGTGAGTGATTATTGACGTTACTTCTGGGATTCATTTTGAATCCCAGTATACATATTTGAACTAGTTAATTTACAACTCGGGTAGAAGTTCATTAATCAAGAAGATGGTCAAGGATGAGTAGATGAAGATGAAAAATGATTTTTATTTCCTTCAGATATCCACTATTGAGTTGTAAACCGTATACGTGAATAGTAAAGTTGTATATTTTAAGAATGCTTCCGTGTACGCAATTAAAGGATGTATTTAAGGAGGGTGTCACATAGTTGATTATTAGTTTCTCTGCTAGTTTTAAAATTGCTTTAGTATTGATATTTTGCATTTATTGATTGATCTTTTCCTTTTTTCCTATCTCGATATTTTTGTTGTCATTGATTATTGTGTGTGTGTCTGTGTGACATATATATTTATTCATTTATTTTTTCCTTTTTTCCTATGTCTATATTTTTGTTGTAATAGTGTGTGTTGTAGTTGTTTAGTGGTTGGTCTCAAATTTTGCTTAGGTGTTCATATTGTTCATTTTATAGCTAATTACTTATTTATTCATATATTTTTCCTTTTTGTCTTCCTCAATTTTCATGTTGTAATTCATTATTTTGTGTGTGTGTGTGTGTGTCATATGCATTTATTCATTTATTTTTTCCTAGATCAATTTTTTTATTGTAATTGATTATTGTTAGTGTCTGTGATTTTATATTTAATTAGTTCATAGTGTGTGTATTTCGCTAGTTTTAAAGTTGCTTCGTATTGATATTTTGTATTTATTCGTTTATCTTTTCCTTTTTTCCTATCTCGATATTTTTGTTGTAAATGATTATTTTGTGTGTGTGTCTCGTGTGACATATATATTTATTCATTTATTTTTTCTTTTTTTCTATGTCTATATTTTTGTTGTAATAGTGTGTGTTGTAGTTGTTTAGTGGTTTGTCTCAAATTTTGCTTTAGTGTTAATTTTGCTTATTTTATAGCTAATTACTTATTTATTCATTTATGTTTCCTATTTTCCTATCTCAATATTCTTGTTGTAATTCGTTATTGTGTGTGTGTGTGTGTGTGACATATGTATTTATTCATTTCTTTCTTCATGTTTCCTAATCGTTTTTTGTTGTAATTGATTATTTTGTGTGTCCCTCATTTTATAATTAATTAGTCAATAGCACGTGTCTTCGGCGATTATTGGTTTATCCGCTCGTTTTAAAGTTGCTTCAAAATTGATATTAAGCATTTATTCATTTATCTTTTTCTTTTTTCCTATCTCAATATTTTTGTTGTAATTGATTATTTTTGTGTGTGTGTGTGTGTGTGTGTGTGTGTGTGTGTGTGTGTGTGTGTGTGACATATATATTTATTCATTTATTTTTTCCTTTGTCAATATTTTTGTTGTAATAGTGTGTGTTGTAGTTGTTTGTCTCAAATTTTGTTTCAGGGTTCATATTGTTCATTTTATAGCTCATTTCTTATTTATTCATTTATTAATCCTTTTTTCCTTCCTCAATTTTCATAATGTAATTCATTTTTTTTTTCTTTTTTGTGTGTGTCAAATGCATTTATTCAGTGATTTTTTTATTTTTTCCTAGATCATTTTTTTTAATTGTGAGTGTCTATGATTTTATATTTAATTAGTTCATAGTGTGTGTATTAGTTGATTATTGGGTTGTCTGCTAGTTTTAAAGTTGCTTTAGTATTGATATTATTCATTTATTCATTTATCTTTTCCTTTTTTCCTATCTCTATATTTTTGTTGTAAATGATTATTGTGTGTGTGTCTGTGTGACATATATATTTATTCATTTATTTTTTCCTTTTTTCCTATGTCAATATTTTTGTTGTAATTGTATTTGTTGTAGTTGTTTGTCTTAAATTTTTCTTGAGTTTTCATATTGTTCATTTTTTAGCTAATTACTTATTTATTCATTTATTTTTCCTTCTTTCCTTCCTCAATTTTCATGTTGTAATTCATTATTGTGTGTGTGTGATACATATGTATTTATTCATTTCTTTTTTCCTTTTTCCTATATCATTTTTTTGTTGTAATTGATTATTGTGTGTCTCTCATTTTATCATTAAGTAGTCAATAGCATGTGTTTTAGGTGATTATTGATTTATCTGCTCGTTTTAAAGTTGCTTCGTATTGATATTATGCATTTATTCATTTATCTTTTCCTTTTTTCCTATTTAGATATTTTTATTGTAGTTAATTATTTTGTGTGTGTGTGTGTGTGTGACATATATATTTATTCATTTATTTTTCCCTTTTTTCCTTTTTCAATATTTTTGTTGTAATAGTGTGCGTTGTAGTTGTTTAGTGGTTTGTTTTAAATTTTGCTTCAAAGTGTTCATATTGTTCATTTTATAGCTAATTACTTATTTATTCATTTATTTTTCCATTTTTCCTTCCTCAATTTTCATGTTGTAATTGATTATTCGTGTGTGTGTGTGTCATATTTATTTATTCATGTATTTTTTGCTTTTTTTCGTATCAATTTTTTTTTTAACTTCATTGATTATTGTGTGTGTCTATCATTTTATATTTAATTAGTTGATAGTTTGTGTCTTAGTTGATTATTGGTTTGTCTGCTAGTTTTAAAGTTGCTTCGTATTGATATTATGCATTTATTCATTTATCTTTTCCTTTTTTCCTATCTCAATATTTTTGTTGTAATTGATTATTGTGTGTGTCTGTGTGACATATATATTTATTCATTTATTTTTTCCTTTTTTCCTATGTCAATATTTTTGTTGTAACTGTGTGTGTTGTAGTTGTTTAGTTGTTTGTCTTAAATTTTTCTTTAGTATTCTTATTGTTCATTTTATAGCTAATTACTTATTTATTTATTTATTTTTCCATTTTTCCTTCCTCAATTTTCATGTTGTAATTTATTATTCTGTGTGTGTGACATATGTATTTATTCAATTTTTTTCCTTTTTTTCCTAGATCAATTTTTTTATTGTAATATATTATTGTGTGTGTTTGTCATTTTATATGTATTTAGTTGATAGTGTGTGTATTATTTGATTGTTGGTTTGTTTGCTAGTTTTTAAGTTGCTTCAGTATTGATATTTTGCATTTATTCATTGATCTTTTCCTTTTTTCCCATCTTGATATTTTTGTTGTAATTGATTATTTTGTGTGTGTGTGTGTGACATATCTATTTAGTCATTTAGTTTTTCCTTTTTTCTTATGTCTATATTTTTGTTGTAATAGTGTGTGTTGTAATCGTTTGTCTTAAATTTTTCTTTTGTGTTCATATTGTTCCTTTTATAGCTAATTACTTATTTATTCATTTATTTTTCCTTTTTCCTTCCTCAATTTTCATGTTGTAATTCATTATTGTGTGTGTGTGATACATATGTATTATCATTTCGTTTTTCCTTTTTCCTATATCATTTTTTTGTTGTAATTGATTATTGTGTGTGTCTCTCATTTTATCATTAAGTAGTCAATAGCATGTGTCTTAGGTGATTATTGGTTTATCTCGCTCGTTTTAAAGTTGCTTCGTATTGATATTATGAATTTATTCATTTATATAAGAGTTTTTTTTTTCCCGTAGTTTCAAAACGAGAGAATAGTTTTGCGGCTAAAGCAAGAGGTGTTGTTTTATAGGGCTTAAAATTTGCATGACACTGAGGGTTATCGAATTTGACTTTGTCAAGAGCATACAACAAGAAAAACAAGCTTATAGGCAGAACCCTTTTCTAGCTAAGATTGTCCCACTAATGGCTTGGGATTGGGAAATTCAATTTACATGGTGCGTACATGAGGCAAATGGCATTGTAGATATTTTACACTATCTATGGCTCATGGATTAACAACATTTCCTCACCACATGCGCTAATCTTGGATATAATTTAGAGGGAAGCCTTGCTTGGTCAATTTTATTTTTCTATTGAGCTATGTACTTCCATAAAAAATAGGAAAAATTCCACTTAAATACCATTTGAATTTATAAAACCCCAAAAGGTTTGTTAAGAAATGAAAAAGAAAAATAGGTCATAAGGTAGGAATTTGGTATTTTGAAATGTTGTTCTTTTACCAAAACATCCCTCACTTTTTTGATAAAAAAGGCTAGGTCTCCTAGCTGGTCTCCAACGATGGAGCATTATGGCAACTTGTGTAGGAGCTCCGCCATCTAGTACCACCCCGCCAGTGGGCCAGTAGCCAGAGCTTTGGTACCAATGGTCAGAGCTCCAATGAGAATTTGAGTAAAATGATTACTACTTTGGCATTGAGGTTGACAACTTAGCCCCCCAAGTTGCCACTACCTATACCCAAGTTGCTAATTGCTATTTTGAAGTTGTCATTGCCTATACTCAACTTGTCAACCCTTATTAGGTGTCATTGACAACTTGAGTATAACAATTAGAAACTATCCCTATTAGGCATCATTGACAACATGAGTATAGGAAATGATAACTTGAGTATAGGGGTGGGAATAGGCCAAGCCCCTCACAAGTGGCCTGCAGCCTGGCCTGTTTAGGGCTTAGTTTGGCCTGACCTGTTTGTTAAAAAGGCTAGGCCAAGACCTATTTAAAGGCCTAAATTTGTAAATAGTTTGATAAGGCCTGCTTGTAAGCCTTTAGGCCTAGCCTGTTTACACATTAAATAACTATAATTATATTTATAACATATAAATAACACAATATTTATTTTTCAAAATTTTAATATTATAATTTTAGAGTGCACAAAGTCTACTTATAACCTTCAAGGCCTACAATATGATGCCTTTTTAAAGGTCAACATTGTAAGTAAGCCTTTAAAAAGGCTTTAGGCTCGATCAGGCCTAATGAAGGCTCAAGCCTGAGCCTAAGAAAAAGTCCGCATTCAGGCTCATGTCTGTGTAGCTAATTGCAAAGTTGCTAATTGCAATTTGTAAGTTGTCATTCTCTATACCTAGTAGTCAACCTAACTGATGGCTTCAAAATACTTCCATTTCCACTCTCTCAATTGTAATATCCTGAAAACTATTGTCATAGAAAGTGGGATGAATGAATGATCTACTAAAAGTTGAGAAAACATACGATTAACTATGAAAAGATGATATATTATTGTAGAATATATAGGACGATGAATCAAACTAATGCTAATCAAACCACAACAAGAAGAGTCATTAAGTCATAAATCATGCTCACAAGTCACAAGTCACATAGTGTGAACAAGAAATTTGAATTCAAATATCACCAAAAAATTGAATTCAGATAATTTTACCAAGGGATAAGAAAGAAGAAAGACCCCCGGACAAACAATCCAAATTCCCAAGTCATATGCGCACATGTCTTACTTTCTTCATCGCACAACAATCTCTTTCTCCAAACATAAAGTTTGAAATGTAGATGAATAAGAGAGAGAGAGAGAGAGAGAGACCCTATTCCACCACTTATAGAGCTACATTCCATGGCTCACAATAGAAAAAAGAAAAAGAGAGCCTCACTTGTTGGACCAACCACAAGAGACAAGAAGAACACATTGAACAAGGAACGTCTTGACCTTCCCCTTTCACCCGTTTCATTTTAGAACCCGCCTCCTCTATCCCCCAACCAATGGGCAACCCTTCATACCCTCCATCTCAATCCCCTGAAACCATCGTTCCCACGTCCATTCATCGTCCTTCTTTGCACAAAACCAAAGGCAAACATGGTCCCGACAACAAATTTAGGTTTTACGAGGTCAAGCAACGAAGCTTAGGCAAATGGGTCACCGAGATCCGTAAGCCCTACAAGTATACATGCAGGTGGCTTGGAGCTTTTGCCACCGCCGGAGATGCCGCATGTGCCTATGACGCGCCGCCCGCATCCTCAACTATTCCAAGGACATGGTTTTTGCCTTTTTAGTGAAAAAAAGTTAGGGGCATTTTAATAAAAACATCAAAAATCTCAGATTCCTACCGCATCACCTTTTTGTATTTTCTCTATTTTATAAAATTTTTTAGGGTTTTTCAAATTCAAATGGTATTTATTTTGTCATTTTCTTAATATATATATATATAGACACACACACTCACCAACAGTCTCATCTTTTTGGGTATTCTTTGTTGTAAACATGTGAGTAAATGTGTGGGTGTGTCAAAGAAACTAGTCCCATATTGCTTGGGAAAAGGAGAGTACAAGCCTATATATAGAATGATATGATATTGGGCTTGTAAAGAGGCTTAGAGGAGTAGTGGGCTCACGCACACAACAATGGGTCACCAAAAGGCAAATGCAATGGAAATCCGGTGATTTCCCTGCACCCTACGTATGAGTAATACATGATATCGGCACTTTTGTGAAAATATTTTGCTCTCCAGAAATATTATTTTAGTTTACTAAAATAATAATTTATTTTTTGAAGGCTTACCGAAAAGGCTCCATATTTTGGGGTTTTAAAAGTTGAGAACCCTTCGTGACCAAGAGTTGTCAACGAGTGAGCGCTTATCCGGACGAATTTACCATTGTCAACGAATAAACTCGTCTTTTCCGGCGGTGTCTATTGGGTCATGGGGGATGTGTCGTCTAAATGGTTTCACGTTCGTTGGCTTTCCACGGACAGTGTTTATAAAAGGGAATCGGACGAATTGCTCGGTACAAAATATACAATCTTTTCTCCTCTTCCTATTTTCTTGTTGTCAATTACCATTACCTTTCTCCAGTTCGCTGCCTTGCCATAAAGCAAGAAGGGTCTATTTAATCCTAGGGAGTACCATTTCCTCTTTGCCCGATGGTTGCGGAATAACTCTATAGGATAGCGTTTACGTGCACAACTCAGATCATCCAGTACCGTTCTTATTCTAGATTGCTCGTGATTTTACCAACAATCTATAGAGTTATTGACGAGTATGGAGAATGACGCTGCTATGAACGTTCCTAAGAATTTTGATGTTCCTAATCCCAATCCCACAGCGGTGCCTTTTGCGATGCCACTTCCCAAGCCTTTTCCCGATGCATCTAAGATCGAGGTTTTTGATGCAAATAATTTTAAACGGTGGCAAGAATGGGTTTATTTTGTCCTCGACATGCATGGTGTGGCTGCTGCTCTTAGTCAACCACAACTTGCACTAGAATCTCACCAGGCAGTGAAGGATACATGGACATATGCTAATAAGGTTTGCAGACACACCCTCATAAGTACTCTGTCTAATAATCTGTTTGATGTGTATTGTGTGTACAAGGAGGCACTAAAAATCTAGGAGTCTCTTATTTTGAAATACACTGCTGAGGACGCTGGAAAACAAATGTTTGTTGTCGGGAATTTCTACAGATGGGATGAAGACAAAGATATCAAACTACAGATCAACTCAAACATAAACAAGAGGTACGATTCGTGTCAACGAATAGACTCGTCTTTTCCAGCGATGTCTGTTGGGTCGTGAGGGACGTGTCGTCCAAATAGTTTCACATCTATTGGCTCTCCGTGGACAGTGTTTATAAAAGGGAATCGGACGAACTGTTTAGTACAAAATATACAGTCTTTTCTCCTCTACCTATTTTCTTGCTGTCGATTACCATTACCTTTTACCAGTTCTGTCGCCTTGCCATAAAGCAAGAAGGGTCTGTTTAATCCTGGGGAGTACCATTTCCTCTTTGCCAGTGGTTGCGGAGTAACTCTATAGGACAACGTTTACATGCGTGACTCAGATCATCCGTGTTAGCTCGTGTGTTTTTTATGATTATAATTTCTAACCTATTGAATCAAAGCAATCAAAGATGATAAGATAAACTGATAAAAGAGTTTCACAGAAGGTTACTCAAGCAAAGGTTTTTGCATACTCGAGCATTGACGAATGCAAGGATAATCAGGTATGTTCTAAGAAAGCCTTGCTTGAGCAGACCATAGGACCTTACTCGAGCAACATCGAGTGTCTTGATAAAGATTGCAAGGCCAACACTGTCCTACTCGAGTAGACTCAGAAAGCATGCTCGAGCAAAATGCTCGAGCAAGCTTAAAAGGTTGCTCGAGCAAAGCCGAGCAACCGGCGCTTTTCATCTTCGCATAGTCCTTGCTCGAGCAAGGAATGGAAGGTTGCTCGAGAAAGCATAAAGAGTTGCTCGAACAGAGTCGAGCAACGTATGACTTCACCAAAGCTTGCCTGAGCATGAATTAAACCATGCTCGAGCACCTTGCTCGAGCGTACTAAAATCCATGCTCGAGCATCGCGGTACTAACATGCTTTTATCTCGTTGAAATGGAAGTGATGCTTGAGCATGATGAGATCATGCTCGAGCAACGTGCTCGAGCAAAGGAAATTGCTTGCTCGAGCATCAACATCTCTGAGGCACTTTCAACCGATCCAAGTAAGGCTTGCCCGAGCATGATATAATCATGCTCGAGCACCATGCTCGAGCAGAAAAAAATCCTTGCTCGAGCATCCGACGTAAAGGACTTCTCTATGCATTTGACAGATGTTTGCTCGAGCAAACTGGAATTGCTACTCGAGCATAGTCATCTCTGTTTTTCAAATCATCGCCCCAAGAATCATGAATCATCACATGAACTTTTATTTCTTTCGATTCTTACTTATTGCGATTATCAAATGCTGTTAATCAATTTGCTCATGAGTTTCATATTGTTCAAACTTGAATTTCTAGCAGATTTCAATAAAGCGAATCTGAGTGTCAGAGGCATTAAATGCAAACTACCTAAACCGGTGATACTCTCGCAAACCGATATTCTGAACGAAGTAAAGCTAACTTTGATATTCCGACTGCGCACTAAATGCTATCTCACAACGGCAAAACAAAAGGAATGAGAAAGAATGACAACTCTGCACATTCCATCTGAATATTCAAACGGTGAAACTCTTGACGAACGCATAATCTGTCTAACGGACACCTTCAAGAGACTCAATGGCTATTTCATGAAGCTTCATCAACGGTCATTAATTACAATATCTATAAATAGCCGAAGCATTGAATTCGCCAACCACCGAAAATGTTGTGCAATCAATTCGAGTTTATTACTATTTACTGTCTTAACTGTTTCATTAACTTGTCCTTCAATGTTCATCATTTTTATCAACTCGTGAGGAGTACTTAAACACTTATTTCATTATCAGTTATATCTTAAGGTAGTGGGACCTTAAGAAAGGGTGTATTAATTACAACTTGTAAGGGGGAGTGGAGTCCAAAGAGTGAGAGGACCATCCTTCATTTACAGAGTGTGTAATTGTTCTTGAAAGATAGTGAAATCCCAGGTGTTCGGGACCGGACGTAGGTCAAAGTATTAGACCGAACCAGTATAAGTTCTCTTGTGTTCATTTCTCTTATTGGTCTCTATTTCATTCATACACGAGAAAGAATTAAGAAGAGGTTTCAATATTTAAAGATCACCTATTCACCCCCTCTAAGTGATATTCCATCTTCACTTGGTATCAGAGCCGTGTTTCTCAGTTAGGCTTAACATCCCAAGAAAGATCATGGAAGGAATATTGCGTGACGGTGCTTCAATTAATCGAGCCCCGGATTCAATGGCGAACACTACTCCTTCGGAAAGCAAAATTCGAGTGTTCGTGATGGCTACCGAGTATGGTCTCGGCGAGTGATAGAAACTGGAGATTACGTGCCTATAAAAATTGAAGGAGGAATCTCTGTTCCAAAGACAGAAGCGGAATTTGATGAGAATGAGAAAAAGAACATCACTCTCAATAGTAAAGCTATTCTAATGCTCCAAAGTTCTCTTAGTCAAAAGGAGTACCTTCGAATATGCAATCTGTCAACCGCGAAAGAAATGTGGAAGGTGTTGGAGATTGCGTATGAAGGAACCTCTGGCATCAAGGAAAATTAGATTAATACTCTGACCACTGAGTATGATTTGCTACGGATGAAATCAGGAGAAACCATTGCCGAATTCCAACGCAGATACACTCATTTGACGATCAACTAGCAGCCTTGGGCAAAATCTATGATCAAGGTCCTCAAGTTAGAAAGATTCTCAATGTCCTAACTAAAGAGTGGGAAGCTAAAGTCACGACAATTGAGGAGGCTCGCGGAGAATCAATGGCTCCAGCTGCTGCTCTATTTGGAAGCTTGTCCGAATATGAAAGTAAACTAAAATTCAAAAAGGACTTGGATGATGTTAATAGTAGTCGGAACAAAGGCATTGCTCTTAACGTTGTGAAGGAAACAGAAGATAACAACGAGGATGATGAAGACGATGATGAGATGGCCATGTTTGTTCAAAGATTCAAGTTTTACAAAAAGGAACGAGGCTTCAGAAATAGATTTCAGAAAGGAAGCTCAAGCAATCGACGTGAATCCAGAGACAAAGATCAAATCATCTATTACAGATGTGAAAAGCTGGGTCATTATAAGTCTGAATGTCCTCAACTAAAAGACAGTGATAAGGAGAAGAAAAAGAAGTCCTACCAATTCAAAAAGAAGGCTTGTGCATCAGCTATATGGGGAGATGGATCCTCAGATGAAGAAAGCGAAGAAGAGAAAGAAATCGCCAACGTTTCTGTTTGGTTGCCGAAGAAGAGCAACGAGAAAGATTCCGAGGTATGTGGTCTGCAACCTACATATGGTGAGTTGTTTGATGAATATAATGAGATACAATCTGAATTTGAAAAACTTATGGATGAATGTATATCCATGAAAAAGAAAAACATGACTTTACATTACAAGTTGAAAACCTCACTTGTAAAAACCTTATTTGTGACGATTGTTTGGATTTGAAGAAAAGAAATTCGTATCTTACAAAAACTCTTGAGAAATTCACTAAAGGTAGTGAAATGCTCAATGTAATTTTGAAAGCTTAAAGGTTTACGAACGATCGTTCAGGCATAGGATATAATCCTATTTTTCATAAACAGAAAGGGAAGAAGAAAACTGGTGAAAAATCCTATTTGAATTACTTTCGAAAAACGGTTCACTCTTCAAACCCATTTGCTCACTGTAATTACTGTAACCGTAAAGGGCACAGTACTTCATCATGTTTTCATAAAAAGGATACAAGAGATAAGCCTGTTGGTAATTATCAGTGGATGCCTAAGGGAACTTATGTTCCTAAAACCAAAACTAACCCCAAAGGACCCAAGAAAAGATGGGTACCTAAAACTTGATCTCTTCTGGTCTTGCAGGTGTGTTTGAGAGCATCAAGAATCAACAAGTGGTATATTGACAAAGTGGATGTTCCGGACACATGACGGGAGGTGCAGACAAGTTTGTTGCAATGAGATCAAAGTGTTAGTTCTCTATGTGTTTTGATGATGAGTGACAATTGTAAACCAATTTGTGAGTTTTGTCTTGGGAAGTTGAAAAAGTTTCTCACAAGACAAAACTCGAGTTTTGTTTTCAAAACTCGAGTTTTGGTCTTGCGTAAAAATGGTCGACTTCAATGATCTCGAGCAAAACTTGAGTTTTGAGTAGAAAACTCGAGTTTTGAGAACAAGGACTTTTAAATTTTTCAAACTCAGTCTCGCGCCTTGTCATCGAAAAAATGAATTCTTCGTTTTCACTTAGTAAAGTGAAAACTCGAGTTTTGATTTTAAAACTCGAGTTTTGGCCAACCCGAGAGCATTACAAGTTTTCAAAGTTTTCATGATAAAATGAAAACTCGAGTTTTGATTTTAAAACTCGAGTTTTGGCCAACCCGAGAGCATTACAAGTTTTCAAAGTTTTCATGATAAAATGAAAACTCGAGTTTTGATTTTAAAACTCGAGTTTTGGCCAACCCGAGAGCATTACAAGTTTTTCATAGTTTTCATGATAAAATGAAAACTCGAGTTTTGATTTAAAACTCGAGTTTTGGCCAACCCGAGAGCATTACAAGTTTTTCATAGTTTTCATGATAATATGAAAACTCGAGTTTTGATTCCAAAACTCGAGTTTTGTTCAAGCAAAGAACAACTCACTTTATCGAGCCTTTGAAAACTCAAGTTTTATTTTGAAACTCAAGTCTTGGAGTTTTGGACTACAACATACTATTTCCACTAACAATCCAAAACTCGAGTTTGGTTTTGGAAACTCGAGTTTTGAGATTCATTCAAACTTTGGTCCAAAAGCTCGAAACACGACTTTGCTCTCTGGAAGATGAAAACTCGAGTTTGAGTTTTGAAACTCGAGTTTTGACTTAAGTGCACAGTTGAAAACTCGAGTTTTGATACACAAACTCGAGTTTCTAACGGTGATTTTGAAATTCGATTTCTACGTTTTTGCAAAATGTCCCCTGTTTGATCCTAATAATTTCCAGGGAACATTCTCTCTATACCGGCTATGTTTAATGATCTTATTGGTGAGTCTCGTGTGATTTAAAGAATGATTTTGGAGTGATAAAGCAAAAAGCAAAAAGTGGTTCGAACATTAAATGCTGCATACAGAGTTGCACTACTTTGGCTATTCCATCTCGCACACGGCTGCAAAACATTAAGGAATGTTTTCTACAACAAGCAACTCGTGTTTCAAACGGATTGATTTGCGAAGGTCAACACAGTCTTCTTGGCCAGTTGGATTAAGCTGAGTTTAGAGAGAGAAGAAGCCAAAACTCACTTCCTAACCTTGGCAGAGTCTCTCCAACGGATCTGTTGAAATAGCAACGGTCATCTAATGATCTCTGAGTATAAATAGGACTGCATTCAAGTCCTCTCAACCAACACAACAACTGAAAACGCACAAGCATTCAATTTTCTCAACTACCTTTCAGTTTTCACTTGTATTCTGTCTTTTGACATTATAAGCTTCAGTGTTTATTATCATCTACTCTTAGAGAGAGTTTGTATCTATAAATCATTTACTGATTGAGATAACCACAAGTCAGGGGACTTGGTGGTTGGGTGTATTGATTGCAACTTGTAAGGGGGAGTGAGTTCTAGAGAGAGAACTACTCTTGAGTACGAGTTTGTAATCGGTTTGTGAGTATAGTGGATTGAAAATCCCAAGTGTGGCTTGGGACTGGATGTAGGTCAAGGATAAGACCGAACCAGGATAATTTCTTCTTCGTGCAAGCTTTCCTTCCCTTCCTCCTCTCGCTATCATCTGTTTTTACTTGTTCAAAACAGCACTTTCGAAAAGTTTTTAAAATACCCAATTCACCCCCTCTTGGGTATATTGCTCCATTTACATTTGGTATCGAGCAAGGTCTTCTCTTAAGAGCTTAACAACTCGAGAAGGATCATTATGGAAGGTATCTTACGATGGAGCATCTATCACCGTGACCACCTTTGGTTTCAATGGTGAGCACTACTCCTTCGGAAGGCCAAATTCAAAGTGTTTGTTATGGCAACCGAGTATGGTCTTTGGAGAGTATTTGAAAGAGGAGATTATGAGCCATCAACCGTAGAAGATGGAGTCGAGTTCCCAAGCTAGAAGAGGAATATGATGAGAACGACGTAAGAAACGTCACCCTCAACAAGAAGGCGGTTACGCTTCTCCAAAGTGCACCGAGTCAACAAGAATACTTTCGTATTTGCACCTTATCATCTGCTAAGGCCATGTGGGATGCTCACGGAGATAGCTCATGAAGGAACAGCTGGAGTAAAGCAAAACAGAGTCAATACTCTTATGACCGAATATGATCTTCTTCGAATGAAGCCTGGTGAATCCATTGGAGAATTTTAGCTTCGCTTCACCCATCTCATAAATCAACTCGCGGCTCTTGGAAAGGAATACGACCAGCCGGTTCAAGTGAGAAAGATTCTAAACATTCGAATAAGGAATGGGAGGCCAAGGTCACGACGATAGAGGAAGCGCGAGGAGAATCAATGACGTCTCGTGGGTCGCTCTCTTTGGAAGCTTGTCTCGAGTATGAAGCCAAGCTAAAATTCAAGAAGGGACTTGATGAAGTTCATGGCAAGAACAAAGGAATTGCCTCAAGGCTGCAAGAGAAGTTAAAGATTCAGATGAAGAAAATGAGAATGTAGACGAAGATGAGGAAATAGGCATGATGGTTCGTAGATTCAAGAAATTCTACAAGAGGGACCAAGGCTTCAAGAAATTTCATAAAGCTAGCTCCGACTATGAGGCAAAGAAGCCTATCATCTGCTACGAATGTCAAAAGCCTGGCCACATTAAGTCCGAATGCCCACACTGAACAACAAAGATAAAGAAAAGAAGAAGTTCAGCAAATACAAGAAGAAAGCTTATGTCTCAAGCATTTGGGGTGATAGCTCATCGATGAAGATGATGAGGATGAGGAAGAAAAAGCAAATATATGTCTAGTTTTGAAGAAGAAGAGCAACGTGCTAAACTTGAAGAGGTATATGATTGCAAACCTCCTTATGATGATCTATTTGATGAATATATGTTGTGCAATTTGAATTTGAAAAACTTGCTGAAAAATATTTCAAACTGAAAAATAGAAATCTTACTCTTGAATCTCAAGTTGAAAAGTTTTCCTCTTCAGAAAATACTATTTGTCAAGATTGTCCTGATCTGAAGAAAAAGAATTCATATCTTACAAAGACACTTGAGAAATTCACTAGAGTAAGTGAAATGCTCAATGTCATTTTGAAACAACAACGTTTTATAAATGATAGATCAGGCATTGGTTACAGACCAGATTTTGATAAGAGGAAAGGCAAGAAGAAGAGTGGTCAAAAAATGTACATGAACTATTTCACAAAATCAGTTCACTCTTCAAATCCCTTTGCACATTGCAATTCTTGTAATAAGAAGGGTCATTCTACTTCATCTTGCTTTCATAAGAAAGAAAGAAAAATTAAGCCTGTGGGAAATTATCAATGGGTACCGAAAGGAACTTATGTTCCCAAGGTCAAAACTAACTCCAAAGGACCCAAGAAAAGATGGGTACCTAAGGCTTGATCCCTTGTGAATTGCGAGGTTTGTCTTAGAGCATCAAGACCCAACAAGGTGGTACATTGATAGTGGGTGCTCAAGACACATGACTGGAGATGAATCTAAATTCCTTTCAATCAAACCAAAGGATGGTGGTAGAGTCACATTTGGAGGAGACCAATCGGGAAAAATTTCTTGGGATTGGTGAGATAGGAAACAATGAAGGTCCTCTTATCAAAGATGTCTACCTAGTAGAAGGATTGTGTCACAACCTCCTAAGTGTGAGCCAAAGCACCGACAAGGGTAACCTAGTTATCTTTGATTCAAATGAATGCTTGATTGTTAGAAAGGATTTAGTCTCCATTGATGATTTGAAAACTAAAGCCTTATTTAGAGCACCTAGAGATGGAAATTGTTATACTCTTAACTTCTCTAGCAATGCTTCCAAAAAAACTGTTTTGTTAGTAACTTGAATGAGAGTTGGCTATGGCATAAACGATTAGCTCATGTTAATATGTTTCAACTTAACAAGTTGCTGAAAAAGGATTTGGTCATTGGTATTCCTAAATTGAATTTCAAAAATGACATAGTCCGTGATGCTTGTCAAAGAGGAAAACAAACCAAATCTTCTTTTAAAGCAAAAAATGAGATCTCAACTAATAGACCTCTTCAATTACTTCATATGGATCTAGTTGGACCGGCTAGAGTAAAAAGTCTTGGTGGAAATCTTTACACTTTGGTCATAGTTGATGATTATTCTAGATTTACTTGGACAATATTTTTATCATCTAAAGATGAAACGTTTGATCAGTTTGTTACCTTTGCCAAAAAGGTCCAGAACGAGAAAGGCTTTGCAATTTCAGGTATAAGGACTGATCATGGTGGCGAATTTGAAAACAACGCCTTCGCTGAGTTCTGTGACAATGTGGGGATTGATCACAATTTCTCAGCTCCAAGGACTCCTCAACAAAACGGTGTGGTTGAGAGGAAAAATAGAGTCCTCACTGAGATGGCAAGGGCAATGTTAAATGAGAACAACACTTCTCAAGTGTTTTGGGCTAACGCGATGAGTACGGCTTGCTACATCTCCAACCGAGCCTATTTGAGGAAGAAGCTGAACAAGACCCCATATGAACTCTACAAGGAAAGGAAGCCAAATCTCAGCCACCTACATGTCTTTGGATGCAAGTGCTATGTGCACAATAATGGTAAAGAGAATCTTGGTAAATTCGATTCCAAAGGCGATATAGGTATCTTCATTGGTTATTCAAATAGAAGTAGAGCTTATAGAATCTTTAATACTCGCACTCGTATTGTTGAAGAGTCAATACATGTTGTTTTTCGTGAATCCAAATCGATAAAGCCTTGGACAATGAAGAAGAAAATGTTTTCAAAAATCAATTCTTTTCGAAAACTACTCCTCGCTTCTATTGAAAATCCCGAAAATGTTTTTGAGGCTGATCCCCAAAACAACATTGAAAATCCGATCGAGACTCAACCTAGAGCTTGGAAATTTATTAGAAATCATCCCTTAGACCAAGTTATAGGTGATATTAATCGGGAGTAAGAACCGAAATAGTACTTTGAATGAAGTAACCTTTTCGCTTTTATATCTCATATAGAACCCTCTAAGATTGATGAAGCCCTTTCGGATAATGATTGGGTGTTAGCAATGCAAGAGGAGTTACATCAATTTGATAGAAATCAAGTTTGGGATTTGGTACCTAGGCCCAAAGACCATCCGGTCATTGGCACCAAATGGGTATTCAAGAACAAACGTGATGAGTCCGCAATCATTGTCCGCAATAAGGCAAGATTGGTTGCCAAAGGCTATAATCAAGAAGAAGGAATTGATTATGAAGAAACTTATGCTCCAATGGCAAGATTGGAAGCCATAAGAGTACTTCTAGCCTTTGCATGTGTGAAAGGTTTTAAACTATATCAAATGGATGTGAAAAGTGCTTTTCTCGAATGGTTTTATACAAGAGGAAGTTTATGTAGAACAACCTCCCGGTTTTGAAAATGAACATTGTCCAGATCATGTGTATCGTCTCAAAAAGGCTCTATATGGCACGAAACAAGCTCCTAGAGCTTGGTATGAGCGATTAAGCAAATTCCTTCTTGATCAGGGTTTTGTTAGAGGAAAAGCGAGATACAACTCTCTTCATAAAGAGTAATAAGCTTAATGAAATTCTAATGGTTCAAATATATGTGGACGATATTATATTTGGTGCTTCTAATGATGCTTGTGTAAAGAGTTTTCAAAGACTATGCGAGGGAGAGTTTGAGATGTCCATGATGGGAGAGCTCAACTACTTTCTTGGACTGCAAATCAAGCAAAGAAAAGATGGGATATTTATTTCCCAAACCAAATATCGAATGATTTGTGAAGAAATTTGGAATGGACCAATGCAATGGAGATGACACTCCTATGAGCTCAATCGCTTCATTGGATGCTGATGAGAAGGGCAAAGATTTCAACATCACAAAGTATAGAGGAATGATTGGATCACTACTATATCTCACAACAGTCGTCCGGGACATCCAATTCGGTGTAGGGATGTGTGCAAGGTTCCAATCCGCCCCAAAAGAGTCCCATCTTGAACATGTGAAGAGGATATTCAGATATCTCTCAGACACGAAGACTCTTGGATTATGGTTTCCCAAAGGTCAACCAGAACACTTGGTTGCATACTCAGATTCGGATCATGCCGGCTACAAGACAGATAGAAAGAGCACAAGTGGCCAATGCGAATTCTTTGGCAACTCACTTGTCTCTTGGTTCAAAGAAGAAGCAAACATCTGTAGCCGTGTCCTCTACAGAAGCTGAATATGTGGCTGCTTCAAGTTGTTGTGCTCAAGTGCTATGGTTGAAGCAACAACTTGCTGACTTGGGAGTTCACTTGAAGGAGATTCCTATATTGTGTGACAACACAAGCACAATAAGCTTAGCCAAGAATCGTGCAACATACTCGGACTAAGCATATTGATGTGAGGCATCATTTCATAAGGGATCACGTTCGGAAGAAAGATGTCAAAGTCATGTTCATCCCAACTCATCTTCAACTTGCGATATCTTCACCAAGCCTTTGGCGAAGGAGCAATTTAACTTCATACGAAGAGAATTGGGAATGGTAAATCCCAATGAACTCGTAAGAAATCTTCACTTATTTTAATGTTAGTTATGTTTTTGATGATCAACAATTACTAACTTAAGCATCGGAGCTTCTAGATGTGGTCTTTGCAGGACATTCTACAAAATCAGAGTTTTTGCTGATAGGCGGAGAAAACTCGAGTTTTGATCCAAAACTCGAGTTTTGGTGAAGAAAATATCGGGGAGAGAGAAAGAAACTTGATTTTTGAAGAAGCTCAAAACTCGAGTTTGTAATTTGGAAACTCGAGTTTCCATCAGACAGAGAGCAACTTAAAGTTTTGAGGAATGAAAACTCGAGTTTGAAAAGTAAAACTCAAGTTTTGATCGAGGAATTTCAAAAGTTCACATTACACTTTTGAAGTCCAGGTAAGCTATTCTTCAAAACTCGAGTTTTGAATGTAAAACTCGAGTTTTAGTCGAGGTATATATATATTTGATTTTCACTTACTTTCCATAACTTGCTTCAAAACTCAAGTTTCACCCTAGTTTTCACTATTCTCTCTCTCGACTCATCTCTTCATTTCCCTCAATTCCTTCAATCCCTTCGACCAACTCCCATCACAATCCTAAATGGCGTCGCCCCCTTCCTCCAACCCCAAAGGAGGACCTAATCCTACTTCCTCTCCTTGAACGACCGGTGAGATTGAAGACTCGGTCCTCTCGTCTTAAATTTGGAGTCGACAAGAAGATTAAAGGGATTCCAGACGACATCTCTCCCAAGCAAAGTCACCCACCACTAGGGGTGTTTCTATTGATGATAGGCCCGAGGTTCGAACCAAGAGAAGACATGACTCGAATCTTCCCCAAAAGAAAAAGGAAATCAACGACGACCCGCCAGACCCTCAGAATTTCCCAAACCTCCTAAGGCTAAACGATCCAAGACGTTTTCTGTTCCGGAAAAAAGGACAAGGGTCCTCGGTGCCTGACTGCGCCCCGGTGCTCCCGAACTCCCCGAGGTTATGGAAGACGCCATATCGAAATCTACAATCACGATTCTGCTCAGAGGGCTTCTCAACTGCTCCTACCCAGATGAATCAAGAGGGTGCTAACAGGTTTAAGGAATTTTTTCTTAACAAATCCTTTTGTCCCTTTGTCACTGTGGATTTAGTCAAACTGAAGGAAGACCACAATTTAGACCTCTCACCCTGGCTCAAAGACTATGAGTCTTTTATTTCTGTGTCCGCTCCCTACTCCACGAACTTAGTCAAAATTTTTTACTTCAATATGGTGTGGGATAACATTGAGGATTCTGAAGGCAATCTGGTGGAGCAGAGAGTTACAACATCGATTAAGGGTGTTCAGTTCACCATATCTGCCAACATCATCAACAAGATCCTGAAAATTGATAATCCACCCAATATCCCTGAGATAAGGTTGAGCAATCGTGACATTTTCACCACTCTTTGTCCCTACAAACCTTTTCCGACAATCGCTCATCTTGTCTTTCAAACCATCGATATGTCCACCACCAACAGAATTCGTGGTACATTTACTCCAGAAATTTTATCCAAAAAGGTGGGAATTACACCCATTTTACTCAAAAGGACTTCCCGTGTTTTCGCTTTTGTGAGGCAAACTTCATTCAATATTGGCCACTGGATTTTTCAAGAAATGGTTAAGTTCAGATTTTCCTCTCGTCGACCTTCTCATATTCCTTATCCATCCTTGATTTCGAGTCATATTGTTCTACCACAAGGTATGGCATGTGGGTCCCCGGATACCATGAGAAAGCTTGACCAATTTTGGAAAAAGTCGGCTTCACTACATGAAAATCTCTATTGAGGGTGAAGGGTCTGATCAATCACATGTTCCCACTGGATCCCACACACAAGGAACTTACCACCGAACACAAGAGGCTCAATCTGATCATGTCCAACCTTCTGTACCCTCTGATTTCGAATCCCGGATCAAAGGGATTGTGGATAGAGAGGATGGGTTGCTATGCAAATTCAAATGGAGTTTGAAATGGGTAGGATTCGAATGAGATCACTAGAGGAAATGATGAGATCGTTACCTTTCAAGATCAACTGAAATCTCAAATCACAAGCCTGTCCAGCCAGTCTACTGAGCTAAAACAGCAACTTGAGGGTGTGCACTCTGAGCTCTCTGATCAGACACATGATTTGGATGCCAAAATCTCTTCACAATGGGTGTCAATTTGTAGTTCCAATGACAAGCTTGATAGGATCATGAAGCACCTAGGGATTGGACTCTCCTCCGCTGGCACCTCACATCCTAAGCCTGAGCCTGAGACTCCTTCTTCCCCTTCCTTCACTTTTCCTACAACCCAACCTAACCCATCTACCCCTGCTACCATCGTCCTACCTTCCCCCTCCACTCCGGCTACTGAAATCCTCCCTGATTCCTCTACCTCCCCTTCCACTCCTCCCACTGAACCTCTTCTTCTCCATACTGATCCTCCCCAATTTGAAGATGACAAAGGGGGAGAGAAAGTGGATTAATAGCTTGGAAATTTTGGGAATTTGGGGCTTTTTGAACTGACTTAGCTTTAGTCTACTGAATTTAGCCTCTGCATGATAATTTCTTTTACTTGATTTGGTGTTTATGTCATTCACTAGCTGTTTGCTTTCTTGTTCTTAATGAATTGTACAACTCTAGCTTTATGAATGAAACTATCAATCCTATCATTGCTTTCGTTGTCTATCTCTGATTTGCATAAGTATTGAATTCTATCCTTCCTAATTTCAAAAGTGAATGATTTTCTTGGAAGCCAGTTTACAAGTGTTGTCATCATCAAAAAGGGGGAGAATGTTAGTTCTCTATGTGTTTTGATGATGAGTGACAATTGTAAACCATTTGTGAGTTTTGTCTTGGGAAGTTGAAAAAGTTTCTCACAAGACAAAACTCGAGTTTTGTTTTCAAAACTCGAGTTTTGGTCTTGCGAGAAAAATGGTCGACTTCAATGATCCGAGCAAAACTTGAGTTTTGAGTAGAAAACTCGAGTTTTGACGAGAACAAGGACTTTTAAATTTTTCAAACTCGGTCTCGCGCCTTGTCATCGGAAAAATGAATTCTTCGTTTTCACTTAGTAAAGTGAAAACTCGAGTTTTGATTTTAAAACTCGAGTTTTGGCCAACCCGAGAGCATTACAAGTTTTCAAAGTTTTCATGATAAAATGAAAACTCGAGTTTTGATTTTAAAACTCGAGTTTTGGCCAACCCGAGAGCATTACAAGTTTTCAAAGTTTTCATGATAAAATGAAAACTCGAGTTTTGATTTTAAAACTCGAGTTTTGGCCAACCCGAGAGCATTACAAGTTTTTCATAGTTTTCATGATAAAATGAAAACTCGAGTTTTGATTTAAAACTCGAGTTTTGGCCAACCCGAGAGCATTACAAGTTTTTCATAGTTTTCATGATAATATGAAAACTCGAGTTTTGATTCCAAAACTCGAGTTTTGTTCAAGCAAAGAACAACTCACTTTACTGAGCCTTTGAAAACTCAAGTTTTATTTTGAAACTCAAGTCTTGGAGTTTTGGACTACAACATACTATTTCCACTAACAATCCAAAACTCGAGTTTGGTTTTGGAAACTCGAGTTTTGAGATTCATTCAAACTTTGGTCCAAAAGCTCAAAACACGACTTTGCTCTCGGAAGATGAAAACTCGAGTTTGAGTTTTGAAACTCGAGTTTTGACTTAAGTGCACAGTTGAAAACTCGAGTTTTGATACACAAACTCGAGTTTCTAACGGTGATTTTGAAATTCGATTTCTACGTTTTTGCAAAATGTCCCTGTTTGATCCTAATAATTTCCGGGAACATTCTCTATACCGGCTATGTTTAATGATCTTATTGGTGAGTCTCGGGTGATTTAAAGAATGATTTTGGAGTGATTAAGCAAAAAGCAAAAAGTGGTTCGAACATTAAATGCTCTGTACAGAGAGTTGCACTACTTTGGCTATTCCATCTGCACACGGCTGCAAAACATTAAGGAATGTTTTCTACAACAAGCAACTGTGTTTCAAACGGATTGATTTGCAGAAGGTCAACACAGTCTTCTTGGCCAGCTGGATTAAGCTGAGTTTAGAGAGAGAAGAAGCCAAAACTCACTTCCTAACCTTGCGAGTCTCTCCAACGGATCCGTTGAAATAGCAACGGTCATCTAATGATCTCTCGAGTATAAATAGGACTGCATTCAAGTCCTCTCAACCAACACAACAACTGAAAACGCACAAGCATTCAATTTTCTCAACTACCTTTCAGTTTTCACTTGTATTCTATCTTTTGACATTATAAGCTTCAGTGTTTATTATCATCTACTCTTAGAGAGAGTTTGTATCTGTAAATCATTTATTGATTGAGATAACCACAAGCCAGGGGACTTGGTGGTTGGGTGTATTGATTGCAACTTGTAAGGGGGAGTGAGTTCTAGAGAGAGAGAACTACTCTTGAGTACAGAGTTTGTAATCAGTTTGTGAGTATAGTGGATTGAAAATCCCAAGTGTGGCTTGGGGAGTGGATGTAGGTCAAGGATAAGACCGAACCAGGATAATTTCTTCTCGTGCAAGCTTTCCTTCCCTTCCTCCTCTCGCTATCATCTGTTTTTACTTGTTCAAAACAGAAAGCACTTTCGAAAAGTTTTTAAAATACCCAATTCACCCCCTCTTGGGTATATTGCTCAATTTACACAAAGGATGGCGATAAAGTCACCTTTGGAGGAAATCAATCTGGGAAAATCACTGGTATTGGTGAAACCGGTGCAAAAGACGGGCCTCAGATTAAGGATGTCTATCTTGTGAAAGGTCTTTGCCACAATCTTCTGAGTGTAAGCCAAAGTACCGATAAGAACAATTGGATTATCTTTGACTCAAAAGAATGTCTCGTTGCCAACAAAGATGATCTCCCAATTGATAAAGGTAAACCGAAGGTATTGTTCAAAGCTCCTCGTAAAGGAAACTGTTATACCTTGGATTTACCTAAAATAAATTCTGAAAAGTGTTTTGTTAGCAACTTAGATGAAAGTTGGTCGTGGCATAAGCGTTTGGCTCATGTGAACATGCATCAACTGGATAAGTTGTTAAGAAAAGATTTAGTGATTGGCTTACCCAAACTTCATTTTAAAAATGATATGATTTGCGATTCATGCCAACAAGGTAAACAAACTAAGTCATCTTTAAAAAACAAACCTGAAATCTCGACAAACCGACCCCTTCAATTACTACATATGGATTTAATTGGACCCGCAAGAGTTAGAAGCCTTGGAGGAAATTTATACACCCTGGTTATTGTCGATGATTTCTCGCGATTTACCCGGACTATTTTCTTATATTCTAGGGATGAAACATTTGATCTATTTTTTGTCTTTGCCAATAAGGTGCAAAACGAGAAAGGTATTTGCATTACAACTATTCGAACAGATCATGAAGGTGAATTTGAGAACCAAGCGTTCGAAGAATTTTGTGATACTCACGGGATCGACCATAATTTCTGGCTCTAAGGACACCACAACAGAATGGTGTGGTCGAAAGGAAGAACAAGTAATGACCGAGATGGCCCGTGAAATGTTAAATGAAAATCAGACATCACAAGTCTTCTGGGCAGATGCTATGAGCACGGCCAACTATATATCAAACCGAGCATACCTCCGGAAGAAACTTAACAAGATCCCTTATGAGCTCTACAAGGGAAGGAAGCTGAACCTGGCTCATCTTCACATATTTGGCTGCAAGTGCTTCGTGCATAACAATGGTAAGGACAATCTGGGAAAATTCGATCCCAAATCTGATGAAGGTATTTTTCTTGGTTACTCAAATAGGAGTAAGGCATTTAGAGTTTTTAACAAGCGTACTCGTGTAGTTGAAGAGTCAATACATATTGTGTTCTGTGAATCTAAAATAGATGAACCTCGGATGATGATGAGGAAAATGTCTTTAAGAATCAATTCTTTTCGAAAACCACTCCTGCCACTATTGAAAATTTTGAAGATGTTTTTGAAGCTGACCCTCAAAACAATTTAGAAAATCTTGATCAATCGCAACCTAGAGCTTGGAAGTTCATTAGGAATCATCCTCTGGACCAGGTGATAGGTGAGGTTAATCAAGGTGTGAGAACTAGAAAAAGTACCTTAAATGAAGTAACATTTTCAGCATTTATTTCTCACATTGAACCCTCAAAGATTGACGAAGCCCTATCAGACAATGATTGGGTGTTAGCAATGCAAGAGAAATTACACCAATTTGATAGAAATCAAGTTTGGGATTTAGTACCTAGGCCTAAAGACCATCCGATCATTGGCACCAAATGGGTATTCAAAAACAAACATGATGAATCTGCAATCATAGTCCGTAACAAGGCTAGATTGGTCGCCAAAGGTTATAATCAGGAAGAAGGTATTGATTATGAGGAAACGTTTGCTCCAGTGGCCAGATTGGAAGCAATACGTGTACTCTTAGCCTTTGCGTGTATCAAAGGATTCAAACTTTATCAAATTGATGTAAAAAGTTCTTTCCTAAATGGTTTTATTCAGGAGGAAGTATATGTTGAACTCCTGGTTTTGAAAATGAACACCATCCAGATCATGTTTATCGACTTAAGAAAGCCTTATATGGTCTCAAACAAGCTCTTAGAGCTTGGTATGAACGTTTAAGCAAATTTCTTTTAGATCAAGGCTTTGTTAGAGGAAAAGCAGACACAACACTGTTTATCAGAACTAATAAGCTTAATGAACTATTAATTGTGCAAATATATGTAGACGATATAATATTTGGTGCTACTAATGATTCTCTCTGTGAGGAATTTTCCAAGAAAATGCAGGGAGAGTTCGAGATATCAATGATGGGAGAGCTTAATTACTTTCTCGGATTGCAAATCAAACAACGGAAGGATGGGATATTTATCTCACAGACAAAGTATCTCTGTGATCTACTCAAGAAGTTTGGATTAGAGCATTGTAATGGTGCGGATACTCCAATGAGCTCAACAGCCTCACTGGATGCGGATGAAGAAAAAGGCAAAGACTTCAACATAACTAAGTACAGAGGGATGATCGGCTCATTACTCTATTTGACTGCTAGTCGGTCGGATATTCAATTTAGTGTGGGAATGTGTGCAAGATTCCAATTAGCTCTTAAAGAATCACATGCTGAGCATGTCAAGAGAATCTTTCGATATCTCTCGGATACAACAGGAATTAGGTCTCTGGTTTCCGAAAGGACAACAAGAATTCTTGGTTGCATACTCAGACGCTGATCATGCTGGATACAAGACTGACAGAAAGAGCATGAGTGGACAACACGAGTTCTTCGGTGGTTCACTTGTATCGTGGTTCAGTAAGAAGCAGACTACTGTGGCTGTGTCATCAACTGAAGCTGAGTATGTTGCCGCCTCAAGTTGTTGTGCACAAGTCTTGTGCTTAAAGCAACAACTATCTAACTTAGGAGTTCACTTAAAAGAAATTCCAATTCTCTATGATAATACAAGTACAATAAGCTTGGCAAAGAATCCTGTTCAACACACAAGGACCAAGCACATTGACGTCAGACATCACTTTATTCGTGATCACGTGCAAAAGAAAGATATTAAAGTAATGTTCATTCTCATGCATCTTCAATTGGCCGACATCTTCACCAAACCATTCGCTAAAGAACAATTCTTATTCGTTCGGAGAGAATGGGGAATGGCTAATCCCAACAAGTTGTAAGTATTTCTTCCTTTAATTAACTCATTTTAATATAGGAGTACTAACTTTGGCATCGGAGTTTCTTGTTTATATTTTTATAGGATGCTCTGTTCATGAGAGTTAAGATAGAGGCCAATAGAGAGAAGAGTTAGATGGAAAAAACTAAGCGAGAAGAGATTTGCTCGAGCACACTCTCCAAGCCTCGCTCGAGCAACAACGAGTAGTCCGAAAAGTCGCAAAGGAACCGCCCGCTCAAGCACACCAAAAGGATAGCTCGAGCAAGGATGGAAGAAGATCAATATTCATACGTAATGATGCTCAAGCACATTAGTTAAATCTACTCGAGTAACTATGGGCGTAGCCTCCAGAACTAAAACAAGTAAAGATTACTGCTCGAGCAAGTCCAGAATGCTCGAGCAACAATGAAAAGTGAAGATTGCTTGTCGAACGAAGAACAATACTTGAGTAACTTCCTCAGTCTACCCGAGCATACCACACTGATGAACTCTATCAGAGTCAAACACAAATCAATCTCAGGCTTCAATATTCCAAATTCATTTAATCAAATGTTCACAGTACACATTTGATAGGAGGTTAGATCTAATAATTCTATTACAATTAAGTAAAACTTTCATTATTAGAAATTGCATGTGTGTGTACATGCTCGAGCAAAGACTAGAAGTCTGCTCGAGCAAGAACTCTGCTCGAGCACGCAGAAGAGCCTGCTCGAGCAACGTCAACCTCCAGGGTCTCTTAAGGCGTGTGTCGTTTCACTTCAACAAAAATCCCATTTTTCCTATTCCAAACCGTCGAAACCCTAGACTCCTTTCTCTCTCAAATTCATTCTACCATTACGTTCGTTTACGAATTGATTCTCAAAATCCACCGTTACGACTATTCAATCTACGGTGATTAACCATTTTAACCGATTGATCTCCTCAAATTTGCTCATTTCCCTCCAATATCTCCACTCGTATCGTCAGACCCTCTTTTCTCCCAAGTTCTCAAATTTCTTCTTCTTCATTCAATCAATGGTGGGTTCGATCGATAAATCCCCTTCCAAACAATCTCCCACGAAGAAATCAAGATATTTCAAGCCCAAAGTTGCAGATTCGAAAAACCCACAAAACTTACCAAATTTAAATTGTCATCGAATCTATCGAAATCGTCCACCAAGTCCAAGACGGTTGAGAAGCAGAAGAAGAGTGTGGAGATTCCGACATCTCCAACAACTAGGCTGAAGACTAGGTCACTTCCTATCGGGAAATCCAAATGCACAAGGTCGCCATCTCCACCTTCTTCAAAGACCGTCGGTACCGAGAAGACATTCGATGAGATTAGCGGTAAAACAAAAGAGGATCAACTCCAGCCTCTCAAGCCTTCCCCCAATCAGAAATCACAAGGCTCTGGAAGCAAGAAATTGAAAGTCTCGTTCTCACTCAAATCAGAAGAATCTGAGAACAGAAAAGAACAATCTTCGACAAGTCGTCCTCAGGATGGTAAGCTACCAGAACCTTCACCAAATATGATTACCGGTAACATTGCCATTGATGATCATCGTCTGTTTGCGCGGTATTACGAGTCTATACCTTTTTGTCCAATCGTATATGTGGATTTGGCTCACTTCAAAGAAAAATGCAACTTAGATTTGTCAGACTGGCTACTTCAATTTATGCCTCTTCTCGGTATAAGTAAGCCATTTTCCCTGGAAGTTGTACGAGTGTTCTATCACAACATGCATATGCAAGAAGAGGAAAACAAATCTGACGAGGATGTGTTGATTACCAAAGTTCGAGATCAAGAAATCAAGCTCAGGGCTCATGATCTCAACGTCCTTTTGGGTATCGTGGACATTCCTGAAGATCCTCCTAGGCTTTCCCATGTTGAGTGTCATCATATCCTTTTCCCAGATGTTCCAATGGAAGGCACAAGAATTAACGTAACACTTGCAATGATGAAAGACGAGTACAAAGTCCTCTGGTATGTCTACAGTCGAAGCCTAGTTCAGAAAGGCCAAAGTTTCACTCACTTCGTTCGAAAATATTTTGAACGGTTTGCCTCAATAGTTGCCATGGAGCAACGAAACATAGGCAAGTGGATCTTGGAGGAAATGATGTCATTTATTTCGAGGCTCGAGTTCGACTTCGTGCCATGATTCCCTATCCTTCTTTGGTTTCTTGATACCGGAGGCAAACAATGTTTGGTATGTTTCGGATGATCGGAAAGGTATCCTCCACTATTTGGGAAGGATCATACGATTAATATGAGGATATCCTTCACCGAGGCGTCATCAAAGAAAGGGAAGGGCAAGGCACCGCTGAGTCCAAGTCACATGCATCAAAGCCATCTTCTTCCAAGCCATTTGCCTCTCAACCTTTGGATGACGCGAGTCATCTAAGGCTGGGCCTTCTTCATCGCATACCCTCATTTTCACAGCAGCTTTGCCTACTCGGGCCATTGTTGAGGTCATTTGTTCAAAAAGCCATGACTCCAAGTATTGAAATCATTGGATATCTATCGCCAGTTGATAAGGAAAATGATTGTGTCCTTCACCGAATACATGAAGAACTTCAAAGCTAATCTTGGAATGCAAATGGATACCACTTGCAAGATTTCAAGTCGAAGTGGACAAGAGCTTGTCGGGCCATCTATGATCAACGGGAGGAAATCAAGAAAAACTTCAATGCCTCTCTCGTCAACAATATGGTGTTCACAAGGCAGTTTAGAATTTCGATTACACATTGGATAACTTTGTGACCAGTTTTGGTCCTGACGGTCCCGTGAACATGCCTTCACCAACTTCTGCTTCTCCGGTTCCATCGGCTTCTGATCTTGCTCCCGTCCATCCTCCTACCGCAGCTCCTCCTCCTTCACCAAAGATCAGTGATTCCACCCATCGATCCTACTTCTGTTCCTCTTCCATCTTCTTCTTCTTTCAACTTCCATGATAGTACTCCTCCTTCTCCATCTGTTCAGGGTCCCCTTTTACCGATGACAAAGGGGGAAAGTAGTAATGTAGCTAGTTTGTCGTTCTGTTTGTAACTCTGTTTGTAGTTTGGTTGTAATTGAACATACTACATTGTTTCTCGTATAAATTATCAGTTCACTTGTCTTTAACGAGAATGCTAAATCTAGTGTCTCAACATTTTTTAACTAGCTCGTGTGTTTTTTATGATTATAATTTCTAAGCTATTGAATCAAAGCAATCAAAGATGATAAGATAAATTGATAAAAGAGTTTCACAGAAGGTTACTCGAGCAAAGGTTTTTGCATACTCGAGCATTGACGGATGCAAGGCTAATCAAGTGTGTTCTAAGAAAGCCTTGCTCGAGCAGACCATAGGACCTTGCTCGAGCAACATCGAGTGTCTTGATAAAGATTGCAAGGCCAACACTGTCCTACTCGAGTAGACTCGGAAAGCATGGAGCAAGCTTAAAAGGTTGCTCGAGCAAAGCCGAGCAACCAGCGCTTTTCATCTTCGTATAGTCCTTGCTCGAGCAAGGAACAAAAGGTTGCTCGAGCAGTATGCTTGAGCAAGCATAAAGAGTTGCCTGAGCAGAGTCGAGCAACGTATGACTTCACCTTTGTATAAAGCTTGCCCGAGCATGAATTAAATCAAGCTCGAGCAGACTAAAATCCATGCTCTAGCATCAGCGGTACTAACATGCTTTTATCTCTTGCTCGAGCATCAGCGACAGAAAGGACTTCTCTATGCATTTGACAGACGTTTGCTTGAGCAAACTGGAATTGCTACTCGAGCATAGTCATCTCTGTTTTTCAAATCATCGCTCCAAGAATCATGAATCATCACATGAACTTTTATTTCTTTCGATTCTTACTTATTGCGATTATCAAATGCTTTTAATCAATTTGCTCATGAGTTTCAAATTGTTCAAACTTGAATTTCCAGCATATTTGAATAAAGCGAATCTGAGTGTCAGAGGCATTAAATGCAAACTACCTAAACCGGTGATACTCTCACAAACCGATATTCTAAACGAAGTAAAGCTAACTCTGATATTCCGACTGCGCACTAAATGCTATCTCACAACGGCAAAACAGAAAGAATAAGAAAGAATGACAACTCTGAACATTCCATCCGAATATTCAAACGGCAAAACTCTTGACGAACGCATCATCTGTCTAACGGATACCTTCAAGAGACTCAACGGCTATTTCATGAAGCTTCATCAACGGTCATTAATTACAATATCTATAAATAGCCGAAACATTGAATTCGCCAACCACCGAAAACGCTGTGTAATCAATTCGAGTTTATTACTATTTACTGTCTTAACTGTTTCATTAACTTGTCCTTCAATGTTCATCATTTTTATCAACTCGTGAGGAGTACTTAAACACTTATTTCATTATCGTTATATCTTAAGGTAGTGGGACCTTAAGAAAGGGTGTATTAATTACAACTTGTAAGGGGGAGTGGAGTCCAAAGAGTGAGAGGACCATCCTTCGTTTACGAGTGTGTAATTGTTCTTGAAAGATAGTGAAATCCTGTGTGTTTTGGGACCGGACGTAGGTCAAAGTATTAGATCAACCAAAGATAAATTCTCTTGTGTTCATTTCTCTTATTGGTCTCTATTTCATTCATACACGAAAGAATTAAGAAGAGGTTTCAATATTTAAAGATCACATATTCACCCCCCTTTAGGTGATATTCCATCTTCAATCCGTACCGTTCTTATTCCAGATTGCTCGTGATTTTAACAACATTCTTGTTATTCATTTATGTGAAATATTTATTACTCTCTCCATCTCTCACCATTATCTTGTACCTACATATTGTGATGGCTGCATATTCTCTCTCTATATATTGTTTTATAGATTAGATGAATTTTTTATATATAATTTAGCGCCAACGTTCATTCGTTCATTCATGTAAGTTTTAACATTTTTCTTAAACTTAAACTTTTTAAATATCTATTTAATTCAGTATATTAAACCATATGGGTGTATGTTCCCGCTGGATTGAAAAATAGAAATTAGTATTATAAGTTCTCTTTTTCGGTTTATGCACACACATTTCCAGTAAAATCAACTGCCCACAATTTAATTTGAAATTTATATAGGGTGGCCCAATGCCTGAGGCACCACCAAGTAGAGTTTGGAGATGGCGAGATAGACATATGTAATAGGGAGAGACTGTTTAAGATTTGAACTCGACCCCCAACCCACACGGTTATAAAGGAAATCCAAAAATATTGGATCTGTATTACTATCACATATCAGAGGTTTTATTCTACAATGCAACAGATATAATGTTGGAAATTATGCCCTAGGGGCAATTCATTGTACTTTGGATATTTGAGTTATTTAAAGTATTTTCTTTAGTTATCATTTTCGTCTCGCATGTTCGTATTGATAATCGCATCCCCGGATACATCTTAAAGATTATCCTAAATGTCCTCGGTCGGTCATCTACGCGGAGCGAAGATGAATTAAGACCCGCATGACTTTGATGAGGTATGGAGATACAATCAAAGTCATGGGCACTTGTAAGAGTACAAGGTCTTTGGACCGACCCACTATGAGAAAGCTGCATGGATTAAGTCATAAGCTTATCTCATGTATAACCGCTGTCATAACGCCTATGACTCGAGATCATCATGGATTCCTACATGATGAATCATCGGTCTTTGACCTAGTCAAAAGTCACCTTTGACCGGGTGATGATAAAGGCTGGGATCGGGATCGTGGTTTTCATGCGGAGGGACGTGAATGGTCAAGATGGAATTTGTCCCTCACATTCGTAGAGAGATATCTTTGGGCCCTCGATGAGTGAGTCTAAGAAATGTATGGCCATACCGTGATGGAAAGGAGTTTCCATTTCACTTATTAGACTACTCGAGAATCGAGAAAGTAATGGTCAAGAAAAGGAAGTTGACATTATCCATGCCTCATCCTTGACCAAATTATCGCGTGACAAAAGGGACGTGACATGGTTGTACGATAGGTGTATCGTGTCATCGATCCCCATGTGAGTTGGGTAGTCGCAATGTCTTGCTAGAGGCCGCTTGCGATTTGTGGGTCTAAGACAGTGTTGGCCCACCGCCAATCTCACATGGGCCCAGGTCGCACACAAGAATAATCCAACACGGTAAAAGTGTCCAGGTTTATTGAATCTCGATTAACTGAGATTAATGAATACCGAGTTTAATCTAGGGCAAATATATATATATATATATATATATATTTAAATTCGAAAATAATATAATGATATTATTTAATTGAGATTAAAATATTATTATTATATTATTTGTTTTATGTTTAATTTATTTGATAAATTAAATATCTAAAACAAACAGAGATATTGTATCTCATTTAATTTTCGAATAAAGATATTATTGTCTATTTAATTTAAATTGAGATATTGGTATCTTAGATTTAAATAAATAGATAGATATCATTTCTCCGATTTAATTTATTGAGATAAATTAAATCGAAGGCTTTTAAATTTGGATTAAATAAATAGATTGGATTAAATCTATCGATAGATTTATTTGATTATTTTTAATCTAGATTAGAATTCGAAATTTCGATCCGGCTTTTAATTCGATTAAATAAATATTATTATATTAGATCTATCTGATAGATTTAATTAATATATATTTAATCCAGATCTAAAGTTTGAATTCAAAATTAATACGATTAATTTTGCATTAAATACGCCAAGTGTTTTAGAAAACCAACGGGACTTTTCCGAGCGTATTCGAAAAGCCGCGAGAAACCCTAGAGTGAAAATAGAGAGAGACGCACAAGAGGCGCTAGCACGCGCCATAGCCGTGAACGAGGATTGTTCGTGTGGATACCAGTAGAGGAAGAGGATTCTAAGAGTCGTCATCGAGGAGGTCGCCCACCTGCTCAAGGAAGAACCGACGCGGACGAACTCTAAAAGGTAATATCTCGGATTCACTAGCTTTGATTTAAACGCACCTAAGTGATCCTGACGGATTCGTAGAAAATTTTTATCCGCGTTGTACGGATCCCAACATATAAGGGGTCCACAATATAGACCAATACTGAAACATAGAATAGCCCATCAACTTAAGTTTTTTATTGGTTATAAAAAGATAAATTATATAAAATCATGAAAAATCATAGTACTTACAAAAGATACCGGACCCATTAGGGTGACCTGATTAACCCAGGCAACTCTTTGGGTTGGGCAACTGACGACGGGTCAATTGTTTTGGTAAAACAATGCTCAAAAACACCGAAACCCAGTGAACTCCAAGAAGGAAGAAGTTTACCCCCAAAAAAAGGGAGAAGACGAAGGGAAGGAACTCCAATAAAATATGACATATTGATTCTCCAATCACATATCCCTCTCGATCCATACTTTTAAATAATTTTAGTCCTTTTTATATTGATTATATATAAATATAAAATTATAAGATATATATATATATAAGACATATTTAACAGATTTTAGGAAGATTAAGGAGAGGAGTTAAATTAGTTAATTTTACTCATTTTCCTAAAATTTCTTTATACAAATTTTAAATGACATTAAGAAAAGTGAATCAATCGGCAACAACCCTGTTCGTATATAGGTGGCCTAAAGGCAATCTATTTTAACAGAGGAACACCTTTTTTTATTTAGTATTTTATGATTTATGAATTTGAGCACATTTTATCTTTATCATATTTATATCCGGCCTTTATGTTAAGGTCAATACGTGTTTAAAGATAAAAACTCTAGGAATAGAAAAGGTGTTCACTCGATGATCTATGATAGAGATCATGATTATGAAGACTCGAGGACACTACATGTCTATTGCCCGAAACTTGTTCTTAGTCTTGAATGACCAAGAAAGGGTATTGGTGATCTCAATAAGACTAGTACAACATCATCCACTTGTATAGAGATACAAGGTAGGGACCTCATGGAATACAGGCATGGTGATGCCTTAGATGATGTTGCGGGTGGATCTGTTGGAGAACATATAATATTAAATTGTCCCTCCAGGAGACTCCACAAAGATTCATTGTAGAGAGTATCATTGGATATGTAAAGTCTCTCAACGTTTGGTTGTGTGGATAGTCATAGACTTGAGGATGTCATCGAGCACTATGTCCTAGAGTTATACTTTGATTGTACAACTCTATCCGCTCCGCAGGCGGATGTAGGTAGTGAAGAAGTGGGGGCACGTGTCCCCGAATTTCCCTTTTTAAAAAAAAAATTTATAATTTTTTTATTAAAAAAAAAGCCCTTCTATCATGTGATACCCCGGTGGCCATAATATCCCGTGGGGGTGAGAAAATATTCAAATCGACTACTTAAATTTTTGTTACTTCATAATATTATAGGTGTCTCAACTTTATTTATCAATATGCTATGCTTTTAGCTCTTATGTAAAGAAAGAATACCTGTGTAGTAAACCGATTGTTCTGTTTCCTTGTCCCTAGAGTATGTAATTCCTAAAGTACTCTTGATAACCACTTGAATTGTTACTAATTCACCGCACTTTGAGACAGCTTGATACTTTTTATTAGATATTATAGTTGTCATCAACGTTGTGCAAGTCAGTTTCATATTGAATTTTCATAGCGTCATCGTGTGTGATTACCCTTTTATTAAATGATACTTTTCTTAAGGACTTTCAATTTTTATCATTCCAATTATGCTGCTTGGGGTTTGACTTGTATAGCGAGTGGTGGTGCTCTTCATGTTCGCCTATATATCTCATTTTGAAAAATATATATTTGATAGTATTGATAATGAGACAATTATGATGGAATTCCAAAAAATAAGGCCTAAAAGGATGACATTGTAATTGTTTTTATTGTAATATACTTTTGTTATTAAAATATATAGTATCCAGCCTTGCTATTTTTAACAGTGCTTAGTCTTGATTTTCCCTTTATATTGTTTTATTTTTTAATGCATTTAAAGATTTATTGTAAATTGCCACTAAACAGGGAAGGTATGTATGAATATTGTATATTGCCACTATTGGCTCTAATACCAAATTGTAACATCCTCCATTTTAAAGGACAATTTATTATTTATTAACTTGACTAAACTATTTATTAAAATGTTTTACACATAGTTAAGCTTTGAATTTTACTAGGCCCATATTTTAAAACTAAATATTTCTTTAGAATTTGCCAGAATATCCAAAATATACTAGAATATGCCAAGTGGGCCTTAATGATGTGGCAATATACAATAATTCAACATGTACAAAAAAGTTGGAAGCACTGCCGTTAACAAAAGTAACTTAAGCTTCCGAAGCCTTCCCTAATTGACCCACATGAGCACTATCACCTGAAAAATATTTGTAACCATCAATCCAGCTCATTGTAAATGCTAATACGTGCTCGTGAGGTACCAAGTGGAATATTTTAAATAACAAGGTACTATATATCAAATTCACAAAATTAGATCACAATCTCTGTCACAATTTTTAAATCAAATATCATGTCACGAATCACATATATAACATGCCAAGCAATAGGTCAATACCCTGACAATCCTTATCACCCCCACCCTTATAACCGCTGACAAAACCCATGAGCTGTAATATAATAGGTTTAGCCTTTGTGACAAGACTGCACCAAGCTCTCCGATGATGAGGTTTAGCCCGGTCAAAGACTACATAACTCATATCAGACTATGGGTTCCCTTTCCTTCGAATATGGAAAGGTGTCACTGTCCCAAGGGCTGACCCTTATCCCAGCCGAAGGAAAAGGGTGATACCAAGGGCCCTGAAAATATCAAAGCCATCCACTGTGCACCGAGTAGTGGCATACCACGTGGTATTATATACACAATAACCCCCATCATCACTCCACAACCATCACAGCTCCACAACATCATAGTCTTGGCATGAATATATGAAATTGCAAACAAGATTTATGACAGTAGTACATCGTCACATTAATCAATAAGATGACAATATTATTTCAGCTCAAGAAACCATAAAAGTAGATTTTCCATAACATATAATATCACTAATCATTCCAAAATAAAATCCCACAAGGCAACTTTGTTAACAACATAGTTCTCATATATTTGTATAATTAAAAATCACTCACAAACATCATACAAGCAAGTACAACGAGTGGAAAGTGGTTACCTCAAATTCTTGACACAAGAACTAAACTTGAGGGAGATCAAGTCCATTCTAAACATAAATATATAATTATACGTTAATAGAATTAATAAGAATAATTACTAATATAACAATAATTAATTAATTAAACTATTATCTCACTTTAGTTTTCCTACAAAAATGACAGCTTTATCTATTCCTCAATTTTTAACATAATACTAACTTTTATAAGTATAACCCAATTTATTAAATAATCTACAAACCTCCACATAATCAATATCGTATCAATTCTAATTTAAAATCCCAAATCCAAATTCAAGATTTAGTAAAACTAACTCGATTAAATCTTTAATAATACCTCTAGTAACCCAACTAAATACTTAAATCCTCATTTATTCGGTAAAATATACTATATGACATAGATCCTAAATTCTTTTTAAATAGAAAATAAATTTAAATTCCCACAATAACTAGCTAACAAATCTAAACCGATTAAAGTTATTTGTTAATCATACTTTACAAATATACAGTCTTCTATTATCAAAACTCAGAACTTTGCCTATATTCAAATCCTAAAATTTTCACTAATGAGTACTATATTACTCTCGTTAGGAAGAGAAAAATGTGTACAATAACTTTCATGAAGAAAGTTTATTGAAAAGAAATTAATTTAATTACCTAAATGATCTTATAAAATGAATAACATACCTTTAAAATATCCTCTAGACTCCTCTTTTTCTTCTCCTGCATCGTCTTCACTCACGTCCACTCGCCGCATGCAATCACTCCTCGACCCTCCCTCCTCTCAACACACACACACACATCACGCCATTACACACCATCGACCTATATAAATACACTAATAGAGGGTGGGTTGATTAATTCCAAAGAAAGGCAGTGGATTCATTTGAATAATCATTCCCCACGTATATAGATTAGGTGTCCATAAACATTAATTGCTGCCATCGCTTCAGCCTTTTTTTATTTTTAATTTATTACTATCATTTCCTTTCTTTTTTCTACACGTTTTGGCCCCCCTTTTTTGTTTTTTTCCTTCTTAACTAAATACTATTTTATTATTTCCACACCCATATCATAAATGATATTCTATATTCAAACCTTTATTTTAATAATTGCACCATAAATTCATGTATCATAATTAATTAGTTTTTTCTTATTTGTAATTAAATCTTAATATAAAATTAGGATGTTACACCTTTAGCCGACCTTGCGCTTTTGATCATCGACACTCATGGTTCTTAAAAACGAAGTTTTTACTTAAAAACGGAAGGAGAATGAAAAATCGTAAAACGTAAAATTGTAATACAAAACGTAGATTTTACTCCGCATATATATATATATATATATATATAAATTCAAGAAAAGTAAGACACCGCTATCATTCCTACGTATACCGATCAATACAATATCAATCAAAATATCTAACATTGTCATCAAATACCATTCAAACAAAGGCAAACCACCTCAATACGGTTCAAAATTCAAAGACATTATCCAACTGAAACATAAATAATTGTCACACTCTAAGCTAATAAATCATTCAAGTCATTGTCATCAAAGACATTATGCTCCACATGATCTTCAACTACATCATGATGCATGGCAACTTCTCTTTCTCTTCTATCAATCTCGTTGTCAAACTCAAAATTAGGAATCACTACATCATCTACAAAGGCACCAACATTGTTTGTAGCTTAGCTAGTTTGTAGCTTGTTTGTCGTTCTTTTTGTAACTCTGTTTGTAGTTTGGTTGTAATTGAACGTACTACATTGTTTCTCAGTATAAATTATCAGTTCACTTGTCTTTAACAGAATGCTAAATCTAGTGTCTCATTATTTTTTAACTAGCTCTCGAAATTGTCATCATAAAAAAGGGGGAGAATGTTAGCTCGTGTGTTTTTTATGATTACAATTTCTAAGCTATTGAATCAAAGCAATCAAAGATGATAAGATAAAATGATAAAAGAGTTTCACATAAGGTTACTCGAGCAAAGGTTTTTGCATACTCGAGCATTGACGGATGCAAGGCTAATCAGGTGTGTTCTAAGAAAGCCTTGCTCGAGCAGACCATAGGACCTTGCTCGAGCAACATCGAGTGTCTTGATAAAGATTACAAGGCCAACACTGCCCTACTCGAGTAGACTCAGAAAGCATGGAGCAAGCTTAAAAGGTTGCTTGAGCAAAGCCGAGCAACTAGCACTTTTAATCTTCGCATAGTCCTTGCTCGAGCAAGGAACAGAATGTTGCTCGAGCAGTATGCTTGAGCAAGCATAAAGAGTTGCCCGAGCAGAGTCGAGCAACGTATGACTTCACCTTTGTATAAAGCTTGCCCGAGCATGAGTTAAATCATGCTCGAGCACCTTGCTCGAGCAGACTAAAATCCATGCTCAAGCATCAGCGGTACTAACATGCTTTTATCTGTTGAAATAGAAGTGATGCCCAAGCATTATGAGATCATGCTCGAGCAACATACTCGAGCAACATGCTCGAGCATCAGCATCTCTGAGGAACTTTCAACTGATCCAAGTAAGGCTTGCCCGAGCATGATATAACCATGCTCGAGCAGACAAAAATCCTTGCTTGAGCATCAGCGACAGAAAGGACTTCTCTATGCATTTGACAGACGTTTGCTCGAGCAAACTAGAATTGCTACTCGAGCATAGTCATCTCTGTTTTTCAAATCATCGCCCCAAGAATCATGAATCATCACATGAACTTTTATTTCTTCCGATTCTTACTTATTGCGATTATCAAATGTTGTTAATCAATTTGCTCATGAGTTTCAGATTGTTCAAACTTGAATTTCTAGCAAATTTGAATAAATCGAATCTGAGTGTCAGAGGCATTAAATGCAAACTACCTAAATCGGTGATACTGTCGCAAACCGATATTCTGAACGAAGTAAAGCTAACTCTGATATTCCGACTGCGCACTAAATGCTATCTCACAACGGCAAAACAGAAGGAATGAGAAAGAATGACAACTCTGCACATTCCATCTGAATATTTAAACGGTGAAACTCTTGATGAACGCATAATCTGTCTAACGGACACCTTCAAGAGACTCAACGGCTATTTCATGAAGCTTCATCAGCAAATATTAATTACAATATCTATAAATAGCCGAAGCATTGAATTCGCCAACCACCGAAAACGCTGTGCAATCAATTCGATTTTATTACTATTTGATGTCTTAACTGTTTCATTAACTTGTCCTTCAGTGTTCATCATTTTTATCAACTCGTAGGGAGTACTTAAACAATTATTTCATTATCGCTATATCTTAAGGTAGTGGGACCTTAAGAAAGGGTGTATTAATTACAACTTGTAAGGGGAGTGGAGTCCGAAGAGTGAGAGGACCATCCTTCGTTTACAGAGTGTGTAATTGTTCTTGAAAGATAGTGAAATCCCAGGTGTTCTGGGGACTGGACGTAGCCGGTCTAAATTCTCTTGTGTTCATTTCTCTTATTGGTCTCTATTTCATTCATACACGAGAAAGAATTAAGAAGAGGTTTCAATATTTAAAGATCACATATTCACCCCCTTTAGGTGATATTCCATCTTCAATCCGTACCGTTGATTGCTCGTGATTTTACCAACATTCTTGTTATTCATTTATGTGAAATATTGATTACTCTCTCCATCTCTCACCATTATCTTGTACCTACATATTGTGATGGCTGCATATTCTCTCTCTATATATTGTTTTATAGATTAGATGAATTTTTTATATATAATTTAGCGTCAACGTTCATTTGTTCATTCTTGTAAGTTTTAACATTTTTATTAAACTTAAACTTTTTAAATATCTATTTAATTCAGTATATTGAACCATATGGGTGTATGTTCGCTAGATTGAAAAATAGAAATTAGTATTATAAGTTCTCTTTTTCGGTTTATGCACACACATTTCCAAGAAATCAACCGCCCACAATTTAATTTGAAATTTATATGTGGTGGTCCAATGCCCGAGGCACCACCAAGTAGAGTTTGGAGATGGCGAGATAGACATATGTAATAGGGAGAGACGGTTTAAGATTTGAACTCGACCCCCAACCCACACGGTTATAAAGGAAATCCAAAAATATTGGATCTCGTATTACTATCACATATCGAGGTTTTATTCTACAATGCAACGATATAAGGGTTCCACAATATAGACCAATACCGAAACATAGAATGGCCCATCAACTTAAGTTTTTTATTGGTTATAAAAAGATAAATTATATAAAATCATGAAAAATCATAGTACTTACGAAAGATACCGGACCCATTAGGTGACCCGATTAACCTGTGCAACTCTTTGGGTTGGTAACCGACTGGGTCACTTGTTTTGGTAAAACAATGCTAAAAAAACACCTAAAACCCAGGAACTCCAAGAAGGAAGAAGTCTACCCCCCCCTAAAAAGGAGAAGACGAAGCGGAAGGAACTCCAATAAAATATGACATATTGATTCTCCAATCACATATCCCTCCGATCCATACTTTTAAATAATTTTTGTCCTTTTTATATTGATTATATATAAATATAAAATTATAAGACATATTTAACAGATTTTAGGAAGATTAAGAGAGGAGTTAAATTAGTTAATTTTACTCATTTTCTTAAAATTTCTTTATATAAATTTTAAATGACATTAAGAAAAGTGAATCAATCTAAGAACAACCCCGTTAGTAAATAGGTGGCCTAAAGGCAATCTATTTTAACAGAGGAACACCTTTTTTTATTTAGTATTTTATTATTTATGAATTTGAGCACATTTTATCTTTATCATATTTATATCTGGCCTTTATGTTAAGGTCAATACGTGTTTAAAGATAAAAACTCTAGGAATAGAAAAGGTGTTCACTCGATGATCTATGATAGAGATCATGATTATGAAGACTCGAGGACACTACATGCCTATTGCCTGAAACTTGTTCCTAGTCTTAAATGACCAAGAAAGGGTATTGGTGATCTCAATAAGACTAGTACAACATCATCCACTTGTATAGAGATACAAGGTAGGGACCTCATGGAATACAGGCATGATGATGCCTTAGATGATGTTGCGGGTGGATCTGTTGGAGAACATATAATATTAAATTGTCCCTCCAAGAGACTCCACAAAGATTCATTGTAGAGAGTATCATTGGATATGTAAAGTCTCTCAACGTTTGGTTGTGTGGATAGTCATAAACTTGAGGATGTCATCGAGCACTATGTCCTAGAGTTATACTTTGATTGTACAACTCTATCTGCCTGTGAATGGGAAGAACAATGTACTCTTGGATATGACTTGAATACATGTGTAGATGGACATGCTGAAAGGACTCACAGTCCCCTACAAGAGATTAGTCGTTTACAGAACTGGTAAGGTTTGGATGACTTCTAGTTGACATAGGAATCTGTGCCCAATAAGCGACCATGAAGAGTCATGATCCATCTTAGAGTCAATAGAAGGAGATTCCTAGTTCCGTGAAATGATATATTTAGTCAACTATAAGAGATGATACTCTATCTTTGCTCTCAACTAAATGTGAATGGCAATGTGAGGGATGATGTCGGCACAGTATCCAAATTTAAAAAGTAGATCACTTGATCAACTCAATTTCTGAAGTTGCAAAGCATTGCTAGTGTCTCATGTGGTCATTAGATAAATAAGCCCATTAAAGGAGTTTCATTGGCCCAAAATTATTTATGTCGTTGACTAATTAGGCCTAGTGGCTCACACATAAAGGTTATTCCTAATTGTTTAAAATTAGCAACCTTCACCAATAATTGTTATTGGGCTTTTTCTAAAGGATAGGTGTATTTTTTGGAGTAGGACTTAAGCCCAAAATAAAAAATGGCGCCATATATGGTTTCTCGTGGGAAATTAGTTTCTCCACTAATAGGCCCAAATATATTAGAAGACCAAACGAGGTCTTAGGCCAATTTGAATTTGTAATTCAAATTTTGATTTTGAAATTTAAATTTAAATTTTAAATTCAAGAGAGATTAGGTTATAAAGATAATTTTGAATTATCCGATATATTTATGTATGTGTGTGTAAATGTCCAATAAAGATTGGATAAGTAAAGGACAAATAATGATTAAAAATGTGGATATGATTCATTATCTTGAATTTTTAATTCAAAAAATAATTAAAGATATGGATGTGATCCATTATCTTGAATTTTTAATTCAAAAAATAATTCAAGATATGGATTTATTCTATTATCTTGCTTATTTATATAATACCAAATAATGGGCCTTTAATCGTTAACCCTTTGTTCGCCAAAAATCACAAGACACAATTTTAGTCTTGCAATTTTCTACTAACCGTGAAAAACCCTAAGTTGTTGGCCGAAAATAGTAGAGCTCTCGAGCCTTACACAATTCAACCAAGCACCAAGAAAAAGAGAAAGAGGCATCTTCCAAGAGTGTTCCAGTCTCGTTCATCTTATCCATGGTATGCCTATTGCTATGATAATAGTTAAAAGGCACATATAAACAACGATATAATATATGGTAATGCTTGCATCTTATATAACGGTTCCGTATTAACAACTATTATATATAATTGACATAAATAACGATTGTTAGATAACAACTATTATATATAATTGACATAAATAACGATTGTTAGATAACAACCGAAATTTATTGAAGCTAATATGTTTTCACTAGTGCAAAAAAGGCTTTTAAGACCGACAAAAGAGGCATCGTAGGACGACCCGTGGACCGGCCATGTTCCAATGCTATTAAAAGTCTACGTTTAAGACCAGGACTACGACCGGTCTTAAAGAAAATATTTTAGACCGGACATTTAAAACATTGGGTCTTAAAAGTCGTACTAAAATAAACCCGAAATACTTTTTTTTCGGTCCTAAAACTCAACTTTTAAGACCGGCCAATAATTAGGCCGCTCTTAAAAGATAGAATTTTAAGACCAGACAAAAATAAATACGGTCTTAAACTTAGCGGCTTCTAAGACCCGACTAATCTTAAAATATTGACTTTCAAGACCGGATGATAAATAAATGCGGTCTTAAAAATTTTATTTTAGACCGCATGTATAAATTTATCGGTCTTAAAAAGACCGACTTTTAAGACCGCGCTTTCGACCTTTAAGACCGGACATATAAATACATCCGGCCTTAAAACTCACCATTCAAGACCGACGCATTTATTTATGGTGTAAATTTTCCTAAATTTTTCCCTCGTTCTATTCTTCCCGATTGTATTATACACACAAATCCACCACCCAAGCCAAGACATAAAAGTCGATACTTTAAGCCGTAAGCTATGAACAATTATTTGAATAAATGGAATTGGAAAAAGAATACAAATATTATTCACCATGAGTTATTTGGCCTCTTAATTAATGATTATACTATGACTACAACACCCAAATTAATTCATACAATAAGATAACTTACTTACAAATACAATAAGTTACAAATACAACACACATGCCCAAAATAATATTCACCATGCCTTCATCCGATTCCCACCCGACAAAGTAACATCCTCTTTTATAACATGCCCCTTTGGATCGGATCCGCAAAAAATAAAACAAGAACAAACTTCATAGTTAGTGACATTGTTTATGAACATAGAAGGAATATAATATAGTTAAAACCTTAAAGTTTTCAAAGAAATCTGCATATGAATATTACCTTATGAATTGACTCTTTTATAAAGTGATATCTTCCCATATCCCTTCTTGATGATCACTTCTTATGCCGGGTTCATTATCCGCTTCATCTTCTTCGTTTATGTCCAGAGACCCCTTTGAAAAAGGAGTACTCAGAATACCATAATTCGAATTCATTTCCTCATCAATATCAATGACCCTCTTTCCTTGGAGAGCTACTGCACTCACATTTTATTTTCTTGATCGGTGATATAGAACACTTGTTTTGCCGGTCTGCCATAATAAAAGTTTCATCTCCAAAACTTCTACCATGGACATCGACTAATGTAAATCCTAGCCGATCGATCTGAACACCATTATTGTCATTAACCCACTTGCATTTGAAAATGGGAAATCTAATTTTCACATAGTCCACCTCCCAAATCTCTTCAATAACCCCATAATATGGCATGACCGCCAATAAAGGGCTCTTGTCTTTCGAACTCGGAGAAGTGCATAGATTCAGCCTCTAACATAACACCACCGTTCCGACCGTGCTCCTATCATCTAGGGACTTCGTGTAAAATGTATAACCATTGATCACATACGAATTTCAACTTATGACATCAACCTCGTGACCACCTCGCTAACCATTTGATTGTATCGAAACACATTCCTCTCCTCGACCTTTTGTTTGAACCAGTTTGCAAAAGTTCTCGTTATGCTCCCTAATCAACCTTTGTTCATTCATTCGATGATTTTCTTTCCTTGCCTTCTTTATGTTCAACTATGCTGGGTTGAACTTCATCAACATTATTCAAGATGTATAAGTGGACTTGTGACAATTCATCGATCCACACTCTTTATGGAAGCCCCTCGTCTACCCCCTTCAAAGATGCCGATGTTTTGGAAGCCCAATATGCCTTACTTTGGCCAAATAATTTTGACAAAATTCCATGGCTTCTTCAAACATATTTCTGAACAATCGATGCTTTCCGGTCGGTATGCGTTCTTCACGTACCTTTTAGGAATTTTATAGATCTTTCAATTGGGTACATCCACCGTAAATGGATAGGGCCGCACATCTTTATCTCCCTCACTAGATGAACAATTAGATGAACCATGATGTCAAAAAATGGAGGAACAAAAAGCTTCTCAAGGTGGCACAAGATAAGATATCCTTCATTCTCCAATTCATCCAACTTTTCAATCTCAAAAACTTTACTACAAAGCGCATTGAAGAAGACACAAAGTCTAGTCAAAACGACCCGAAGATCATATTCTGGCGATGCCTCAAATAGCTATTGGGAGTAGTGTTGTATCAAGACATGACAATCATGAGACTTTTGGCCTACTAATTTCAAGTCCTTCATCGATACAAGCCTCTTCAAATTTGAAGAATACCCCGTGGGAACTTTTGTGCCATGTAAACACTCACAAAAACTTTGTTTCTCATCCTTAGACAAAGTATGAGAAGCCGGGGACAATAAGTTCTCTTCCTATCTCGGCCTTGGATGTAACTCTTCGCGTATTCCCATTGCTATCGATCCAATCTTGCCTTCACACCATCCTCGGGAACTACCTTGTATGTTGAGAAGCGTGCCGACAATACTATCACATACATTTTTCTCCACATGCATGACATCAATACTCGTGTCTCACATCAAGATTGCGCCAATATGGAAGATCGAAGAATACAGATCTCTTTTTCCATATATTTGTTTCTTTTCTACTCTTTGCGCCTTAACGAAGACGACATTGATATTTTTCACCTTTTCATAAACTTGCTCCCAAACCAATGCCACCGAGCATCTTCATACTTCTTGGCCACCAAAAAAGGCTTTCTTTAATCGACGATATGGTTGGCCCCGTCTAAGAAATCTCCTATGTCCAAGATAAACCGTCTTTCTTCCATGTTGAAGTTGATGGTAGCGTGTGCCTTCTTCACAACCGGACATGATTTATGGCCTTTTACACTATACCTCGACAAGTTCCCATATGCCGGGAAGTCGTTTATAGTACAAAATATCATGGCTCGCATTTTAAACACCTCCTTCTTGAAAGAGTCAAAAACATCAACACCTTCTCGCCCACAACTCCTTCAAGTCTTCGATCAAGGGTCAAGGTAAACATCAATGTCATTTCCGGGTTGTTTCTGGTCCTCGAAATCAACATAGACAAGATGATGTACTTTTCGTTTCATGCATAACATTGGAGATAAGTTGTAAATAATCAGAGTACAGGCCATGAACTATGTATGCCGCTAAGGCTTCCACATGGATTCATGCCATCCGTGCTAAGGGCAAGCCTAAGGTTCCTAGGTTCTTCGCCAAGTTCAGAAATAATTGATCGATTTTCTTCCATTGAGAAGAATCGACCTGGATGTCAAAGCTTTCCATCGAAATCCTCTCATCTCGCATGCCACCTCAAATTTTTTGCATCATTTTCATTCGCAAACAACCGCTTGAACCTTGGTATGATTGGAAGATACCACAACACTTTTGTGCCCCTTATTTGACTTGTACCTTAGATTTCACATTTCGGACAACTCGCTTCTCTTCAAACTCTTTTCTATACAATACGCAATCATTTGGGCATGCATGGATCTTTTTGTACTCCATCCCCAGTGGACAAAGTATTTTCTTAGCATCATAGTATCGATGCGGCAACACATTATCATCCGGAAGCATGTCCTTAAAAGCCTCAAGCATTTCGAAAAAATCTTGTCGCTCCATCCATGACGTGCCTTCGTTGGTTCTCTAAAAGGTTTTGATGATTGCCAACAATTGTGAACAAAGAATGAGGATTTGCTCTCGAAGTTGGAAAATCCCGAGCGAGAGCAAACCTCGAGGTTTTCCCAAAACCTCGAGGTTTGGCCTTAGAGGAAGCATCGAGGTTCTATGTTTAAACTTGCAAAACTTGGGTTTCATAAAAATATGTGAAACCTCGAGGTTTATTAAGAAACCTCGAGGTTTTGGACTTCAGAGAAAACTCGGTTTCACACCAAGTTGTGAAACCTCGAGGTTATGCCTTGGCGCCAAACTGAAAATTTGAAATTAAATGTAAAACCTCGAGTATTGACGAAACCTCCGTGTTTTCGGCTTCCAGAAGAGAGCTAATGGTTTTCAAGTGTGTTTGAAAACCTCGAGGTTTCCATAGAAACCTTCAGGTTTGTGTTTTGGGTCAAAACAAAGAACTTTGTCATTTGGGCAAAACCTCGAGTATTGTTACAAACCTCGAGGTTTGTGAGTTCCGAGAGCAAATAAACTTTCACTCATTCTAAAACCTCGAGGTTCCTTGAGAAACCTCCGGTTTGCTTTCATCATGTCTTTGCCGGGTTTCACACACGATATGAAACCTCGAGGTTTCGAGAAAACCTCGAGGTTTGGAGTAATCCCAAGAAACCTTTGTGATTGCATCATAAGAAACCTCCAGGTTTTATGATAAACCTCCAGGTTTGAGGTTTTGGTCTTAAATCGTTTTCAACCTCAAATGACCAAACCTCGAGGTTTGTGAACAAACCTCCGGGTTTCGGACGTTGCTCGAAAATCGAATGTAACGATTTTGCTATGCCTTCGTGTTTGATCTCAATGCTTTCCATGATTAATCTCTACTTGGTACTAGATATGTTTAACCATCTTTTTAGTGAGTTTCGAACTGATTAAGGAAGGTTTAAAGCAAAAGCAAAAGTGATGTCGTAACATTAAATGCTCAACCCTTAAACTTGCATCCTTTTGGTTAATCCATCTGCACACGGTTGCAAAGCATTAAAGAATGATTTCTACATTTAGCAACATCCTCTCCAATGGATTGATTTGCAGAGAGTCAACTTCGACCATCCACCAAATTTGGATTAAGTGAGTTTTAGAGAGAGAAGAAGACCTAAGCAACTCACAACTTCTGCAGATCATCTTCAACGGTCTTATTATCAATGCAACGGTCTATTAATGCTATCTGGCTATAAATAGAGTTGCATTCATTTCTTTTCAACCACTACATCTGAAAACGAACAAGCATTCAAGTTCTTCAACTACCTTTCTGTTTTCACTTGTATTTTGTCTTTTGACATTATAAGCTTCAGTGTTTATTATTATCCACTCTTAGAGAGAGATTTTATCTATAATTCATTTATTGAAAAGAATCACAAGTCAAGGGGACTTGGTGATTCGGGGAGTTCATTGATTACAACTTGTAAGGGGGAGTGAGTTCTAGAGAGAACTACTCTTTAAGTACGAGTGTGTAATCTTTATGATAGTGAAAATCCCGCAGAGTCCGGGGACTGGATGTAGGTCAAGTTGTTAAGACCGAACCAGTATAAATCTCTGTGTTCAGCTATTCTTCCCTTTAGTCTGTTCATCTCTGTTTTTGTTGTCTAAAAACAGAGCAGTTTTCTAAAGTTTTTAAAATACCCAATTCATCCCCCCTCTTGGGTATATAGCTCCACTTTCACCTTCAAGCTTACCAATTTCAATACAGCGTTCAACAATTGATATTTTTTACACCCACGGTATAGAGGGGTCTCTGCATCATTGCACATATTACCATATGCATGTGATTGATGAAAAGCCTCTTCTCCTACATCACGGATAATGTCCTCTATGCGATCATCCATATCCGTGTCATTATCATCAAAGGCCACTTCCCCATGTTGAGACCTACTTGGTATTTTTTCACCATGCCATACCCATACTGTATAAGTCTTACAAAATCCTTCACAAATTAAATGTGTGTGTATAACTTCAACACTTAGTCGCCTCTCATTCAAACATTTTACACAAGGGCAAGAAAACTTCCCACTATCATCATGAGCATTTTGTTTAGCAAATTCAATAAAGTCCCTCACCCCATTCTGATATTCAACACTCGTCCGTAAAGCATTTATCCAACTGTGGTCCATAGTAGTATTCCTATAGACGGAAAGATTTAACATATACATAATCCGAAAAAAGGCAGAGACTTGCATATAAAATAAGCCAACTCCAAATGCATATTTATGCTCAACGTCGATTATGCATGTCTTTTTTTTTTTTTGGTTTTACGGAGAAACCGCCCATTAAATGCATAACGAAGAATCACTTTTGGTCATAAATGTATCACAGTTGAATCCAAGAAGCAAAATAAATACATGACGAGGAAATTAAATGCATCGCATGAAGGTCTTGTGGCCTCACCGTACCATATAAATTCAAATGCATTTGCCGAGTCGTTCTTCTCCCGCCACGAACGTTGATGTTGCGCATGCAAAGAGTAACCTAAAAACATTTCTTGGTCAGTTGGGTAGGTCTAAAGTACAAATATAATCTTCAAAATACAATATTCATTAACAACGGAGAGAAACCCACAATAAAATTTCATCGATTTCGTTCAACTCATGAAAACCCGGAGAACCATTAGAAGGAAAATCATAAAGTTATATAACTGAAACACCTCGTACGCCTTGGTCTATAGACGTTTAACTAAGGAACCAGAGAGTTAATCTCAAGAGAGGAACGCGAAGCAGCGACGACGCAACACACATGTGAAGATAACCCGTATAATCACTTTCGGCGCGACAAGAGAAGTTCTAAGAGGGAAATTTAATTTTCCCGCGACATAGACTGTCTTTATATTTTATATTTTAATAAGACCGGTTAATTATACGATATACGGTCCTAAAGATATAATTCTATTAATAAATTTTTAAGACCGGAGGTTAACAATACGGTCCTAAATTTTAGTATTGGGTTAATTTTAAGGCCGGAGATTTATAAAGAGTCCGGTCCTAAAAGTCAAACATTTATTAACTAATTTTTAAGACCAGCCAGTTAAGAATACTCCGGTCCTAACTTTAAAGTATTCATTTAATTTTAAGACCAGCGGTTATAAGAACTACGGTCCTAAAAGTATTTCGTTTATTAATTAACCAAAAAAAAAAAAAAAAAAAAGAAGAGGTTTGCATTTGGCGAGCTCAGCAGAACCGAGTTAATAAAATAAATTAAAGGAAAAGCGGAGAATATGAATATTAGAAAGACACAAGCTTAGTTTTACCGCTTCCATACATAACTGGAGAATATGCACGTATAGAAGAAAATTAAGAGAGAAAACAAGTAGAAAATTATCAAAAACAAGAATCTGACTAAACATCCTAAAGCTTATTATCCTCCAAAGCCTTGGTGATTTCGGCGTGAACAGCATTAATTTCCGCCGAGAGATCAACAAGTTTCGTCTTAGTCTCATCAGACACAATGCTTCATTAGAGGAAAGAGGAGAGGGGTCAATAGTAGTCACGGTGGGGCCAAGAGGTTGGGGAGGGGGAGCGGGAACCTCTTCATCATCCGAAGAAATAACAATGGGTCCAACGACCCGAGACTCTTCTGCAGCAATAGGACGGACTCTCGATGGAGGAGGCGCACCGTATAACGATCGACGGAAGGCACGAGCATCACGAGTAAGAGCACCCCTACGAGCAGTTCTCTTGTATCTAACCATGGTTTGAGTAGTTGGGCCGAGAGAGGTATGAGGAGTTAATTAATAAAGCGGAAGAGTCTGTTCTCGAGATAGCCACGTACGTAGTTTGGAGTTACGAGGCGCTGATGAGGAATTAATAAGGAGTTAAGGACAGAGAGGTATGAGGAGTTAATAAAGGCGAGAGAAACTTTTAAGAGCGGGATTTATAGGTACATGGTATAAAATTCTATCATTTAATTTTTATTTTAAGATCGACCTTTTATAATATGTCCGGTCCTAAAAGTATATTTATTTTTAAAATATTCAATTCTATTACTTTTAAGATCGACCTTTCATCATTTACCCGGTACTAAAATTCATTCTTTTCAAATTCATATGCGTAGTCGTATCCTTACACTCTGTTCAAATGAATGATTCGAGTCTCTTCGCCTTCCCGGATAAACTTCCCAACTAGGCGTCTCCTCGTATTCGATGAACTATGCGTCTCCTCATTAAAGTTTTACGGCTTTTCACATTATTCGGGATGGGTTCTCTATTTAAACCCGTTGTTGTTGTACTTTCTTCACATTCTTCTCCATCACTTCTACAAGGCTCCTCCATCGCCTAGCCTCCACTATAATGGCTGCTCCCCCAGGTCCTCCGTTTCCTCCTCCTCCTCTTCAACCTCAGCCCCCTCCACCATTCCCTCCTCCAATTCCGACTGTGAAGCGCGGTTAGTGCGTCGTTGGTGGCCGCGTCGATCACATGGATCGACGCTTGGGTAATTGGTTCAGCTTGTTCATACCGTGAACAACAAGCCGAACATGGTACTTCATGCCAATGACGTGGAGTACGATAAGGCTGAAGACGACTTCGACGACTCGGCTCCCTCTCCTCTCCGTCTACAAAGAGGATTAGTTGTTTTTTTTAGTTGTTTTTTTTTTGGTTTTTTTTTTGTATAGCAGCGATAAAAATTAATATATAAAATATTATGCACTCTTTTTGTTCTCGTGCGAGTTTAGTACTTTAATTCGTTAGTTTATCCATTATCTGAACCTAGAAAGCAATAAACAAGGCAACTATGAAAGATGGATAATGGCAGACTCAAAAAACTAAGATGAATAATTCAGAACGAAGACTTTTAGGACCGCACACTTAGTAAATCGAGGGTCCTAAAAACACTGCCTTTTTTTGTCAGCTTTGGTTTCCATATTCGATCGCCTTGTCCTTTTCATTATCGTCTTTCTTTTTCCGACAAAAAGGAAACAAACAAAACATTGTCCTCGTGTAAATCAACAATAGAAATTCGCAGAATACGAGTTAAGAACATACAAAAAACAAAAAACATCTTTTACCTTATTTGAATAAAAACAAACACGGTGACAATTCTTCTCAAGGTTGGACCGTCGTTGTCGTCGGTTTTACCTCCCCGATTTGAAACAAAGTACCTTTTCAATACCTTCCTTCTTTTTCCGATAAAAAGAAAAGAGACAAAGAAAAGGGAAATTGATAATGCCTTGCTCAAGATCAAGAGAGGTAACATCGACTACAATGAAGGACCTAGCTTGAGCGGAACGCCAGAACCTCGGTTGTCTCAAACCATAATGATTTGTCTGAAAAGTGAGTGAACGACTATTAAGACTGGACATTTAACAATTACATGGTCCTAAAGGTTAACCAACTCCTAAACTTAAAATAAGAGGACTTTTAGGAGCGGACAATAAAATAATATACGGTCTCATAATACTTTTAGGACCGGATGTTAAAAATATACGGTCCTAAAAGTCTCGTATTTTTTTAAACGAACACTTTTAGGACCGGATGTTTATTATGTGGACTTTTAAGATCGCACTTGTAATTAACATATGGTCCTAAAAATGTCATATTTTTTAAAACGAACACTTTTAAGACCGGATGTTTATTATGCGGACTTTTAAGACTGGACTTTTAATTAATATACGGTCCTAAACTCGAGATCTTTCTCAAATTTCAAGCACTAAATAGCTTTATCCACCATCCAATACATTCAGAAACCCAAAATGGACACAAGAAAATTGTTCGAAAAAATTAAACAAATTTATTTATTGAATTTTACATTGCCTATGTATATTTACAAATGAATATTGTTCGGAAAATAAACAAATTTACAGAATATTATTGTTGTACGAGGGTATATTTACAAATGAATTTAGGGCATTAATTATTGTCGACTTTAAGATCAGGTCATACAGATATTCACAAAACAAATTGCGTATGTGCTCCAGTTCATCATCGAAAAGGGATCGGGCAAGTAAACATACGTAACATCAAAGACAAACTGAATTAACTTGCGTGCATATTTCATATGTAACATTAAGCCACACACTTGTATTAACTTGCGTGCATAATATGTAACATCAAATACATTTACCTTTACAGTTAATTTAGTCCTTCCTCTCATGATAATATCATACATGTGTTTCATGACGTACTGGCCACATAAGTTGGACCCCGGTGGTTGCTGACGGGTCTAAAAAGAACAAGAAATATATATAAAAGCATATATATATAGTTTAATGACCAACTTCACAAGGCGTGTGCCGGTGTACAAATATTGTACCAACCTCGGGTGTGTCCCGGGATGGGGTCTTTGGCCCGACGCCTCATCTTTACCTCGGTTTGGAAGGTCTTCATGGCACTATCATCAAAATCACAAATTTATCAATAATGTTCAGCGAAAATTCACAGAGATTTCGAGACAAGAGAATCAAAATGACATGCTTACTCATTGATGGTGCGTCAATGAAGGCAATGGCTCTCTCGTGAGTGGAGCATAAGAAGATAACTTTATGATCCTCCATGCACATGAGGACCAATTGCCGATTGGCGGCTGAAAATTTACAAAGTAAAGTATACTCGGGGATATATGTAGCAAAATTAAGTGAATTGCAGATAAGATTTGTGATATGTACCTGTGGAAGAATGGCAACAAGTACACCTTTCTTCTCACTTCACACACCCTCTTTGATATGTACACTTGTCTCTCCTGCATGGATGTTTGACTTGAATAGAACGGGCACAAGAATCCAAAATCGTTGCTCCTGTCCTTTTGAACCAATTCTTGATGCAATAACCTACAATAATGACATCGATCAGGGAATTAGTATATATGTATGTGTGTCTAAACGATGCATTTAAATTATGTACTCATAGATAGAAGATACTTACTTCATAAAAATTTGAACAATTGCATCAATAAGCTCCTGTCGAGGAAGCAGCAGGGACTCAACATCAACGGTGTCAACTTGAACAGGATGAGGATGAGGGACGCCTAATACTTCATCGACAGGCCATGATTTATCTTTAAAATATCCAATCTTCACCAGATCGGATATTTTTTTTCCGTCCGATTAACTTAGCGATGGGGATAGAGCTTGAGGAGGAGGGGGTGGAGGTGGAACTTGAGGAGGAGGGGATGAAACTTGAGAAGGAGGGTGGAACTTGAGGAGGAGGGATGAAGCTTCGGGAGGAGTAGAGACATGTACAAGCTTCATCGGCCAAGAGATGAAGGTTCCTTGACATGACCACAAGCTTGGTCGATCGGTTGGGAGAGGGAGAGGTGCATCAATGATCACCTTTTCAACTAACACTCTGACTTCATCATCAACCAATTGTTGGTGGTGTACAGTTGATCCCAATAAGTTGTGGACAGTCCCTTTTGCAACTAATCGTGCAGTACTATCACTATCCTCCACATATAGGTCACAAGGTTGCTCGATTGTCCAACAATGCAGCTCCTCTAGTGCTATTCGCACAGTGCGCAGTGAATGTATGAAGGGAACACGGTCTCGGACGATTGCTCAAAAGCGGCTTCATCGATTCAATTCCTCCCTCATCTAGCTCATCGATTCAATTCCTCCCTCATCGGCTCATCTCGGATTGATGCCTTGCTTCTTGAGTATTTGCATCCTCACTTAATTTGGCCACCGTCTGTTCCATCTCCTCCGGGTAACCATACTTTGTCTATGGCATTTGGATTTACCAAAGTATTCCTTCGGAGCCTACCCGTCCTCCAATCCCCCTTACACGCCCACCATGATCCGGTTTTCCGTCGCAACTGATCGTAACATCACTCCTCCCGTCCGACACAAAAGAACCCTCTACTTCTTTCTTTTTAAGATCTTCCTGTAAGATACAAATAACGAGAAGCTTAGTAATGAAACATGTTTAGTAACTAAAAAATAACAATAACAATACTTACAATTCTTTCAGCAACTACACGAGTTTTTTCACTCATGTAGGCGCCGCTTGGCTTTTTCCGAATGTGCAACCACAACTCCTCGCGACGTATTGGAGATGGTGGATCATGTACCGCAGAAGGATTGGATTTTGCTTCATCATCCAATCTCTTCCGCTTGGCCGCCATCAATTCTTCTTCAGCCTTTTCATATCCGCCGCAAGAAGCCCTATACGGGCAATCATTCTTTCTCCCCATCTCGTGCTCGTTCCCTTCTTTCCTATGAATCAAGCATTGAAAACAACTATTAATTATGAATTCCAGCCATCTCACTAACAGAAATTAGAGAACGCTTGATATGAACCTCAAACACTAGTCAAATTCAATTCATCAAGTTTCAACATTTTATGTAAGGAAGATGTAGAATTGTAGAAGAAATTGGAGCTATGTCTTGTACTTGCTAGATAGATAGGTTAAGAAACAAAAGAGAATTATGCTTACGAGAATAATACAAACTTGATCCTTTTTAAGGCATCCGGTGGGATCAAGCGGTCCTCATTAGATAGTAAGAACTAACGGCAATAATGTCTAACCACTACCTACTATAACAGAACTAAGACTATAATAATGGCTTGACTCTTATGCCATTATTATTTCCCTAATTACCTTCTTAGTATTTTACCTTTTAAGGGTTTACATATTAGACTTGCATAGACAAAAGCAGGAAATGTATACTTCTATTCACACACCAAACAAGTTAACTAACAGGATTAGATGAACACAATAACATTCACATATCAGCACAAGTTAATAAGCAAACAAAAGAGCAAAAAAAACTAAATATAAACTCACCAGAGCTTCAGGAGTGGTCCGCAGCTGAACAAATTGTTGCCAAGTTTGTTCATCAATAAATGTGTACTTGTCCCAAGGATTTTGGTCGGGCGAACCTCGGCAAAAATTTACTTGTTAGCGAGAGAGGTCTTAAACTTCCTCCACCGATCAGCACAATAAGACAATGTCTTGTCTTTCAACTTCTCAGAGTCAGGGACAGTGTATGTAAGCCGGATAGCGTCCCAAATAGGTTGCTTTACTTTGCCGAAGTCCACATTTTTCCACTCATCGGTCAAGATGCTAACCTTTTTGCGTGCAAGACAGTGACAAAACTAGTATATTTGCTTTTATTAGGACCGAAAGGTCGCAACTTTTCATCAAACTGAATCTCCGGCTTTGACCCGGAAGTCCGACTTAGGGTTACATCCATCATTCTTGTGCCTCTTCTACCACGGCGTCTTTGGCGGTTACGAGGCACATTGTCGATGAAGAGGGTTCGTTCGACTCACACCAAGAATGGCGCGTTCCGGAACATGAATGGAATCGTTTTCACCGTTCATTTTCGAGACGGGGAAGAGAGGAATGCCTCGAGCAAATGAGAGAGTAACGGAGGCTAATGGTACGTGGGCGAGGAAGAGAGGGAATGCAACAGGGGAAGAGCGGTTTCACAACAAGAAGAGGGGTTTCGAGTTCGGAGGACAACGTAAGTCGTAAGGTAACGTTTCGCGTGGGCGAGGAAGAGAGGTAATGCACAAGGAAGAGTGGTTTCACAACAAGAAGAGGGGTTTCAGAGTTCAGAAGGACAACGTAAGTCGTAAGGAACATTTCGCGAAGAAGAATATATTTGGCCCTTTATTTTTAAGACTGGATGAACTAAAAAGACGTTCTTAAATGTTAAGTTTTAAGACCGTCGTTTATTAAACTCCGAACTTAAAAGTAATAAACTATTTAGTACCGGTCACAATTTATGTCCGGTCTAAAAAGTATAATATTTAAGACCGTCGTTATATATTTCCGGTCTTAAAAGTTTATTTAATTTTTTCCTCATTATTTTGGACCGAGAAAATATAAGTCGGCCCCGTTGAGATTTCTCTATAAAGAAATTTGAACTTTCGGTTTTTTCAATAACATTTTTAAGACCGTTTGTTTTTTGTTAAGCGGTCTAAATAATATATTTAAGACTCATTGATAAAGGATGCGTTCCAAGAAGTTCTTTATATTTACAAAACCGCCACCGGTCATACTATTAAGACCGATGCTCATTAGGATGCGGTCCAAGAAGTTCTTTATATTTACAAAACTGCCACCGGTCATACTATTAAGACCGGTGCGTCATTACTCCGGCCTAAATGAAGCGGTCTTAAAGCCCTTTTTTCCACTAGTGTTTTTTTTTAAAAAAAAAAAAAAAAAAAAGGATGGTGGACTTTCTACTTTCGATATCCCCATGTATATACATTTGTACAGAACAATCACAATATATATTTACATTCATAATAAATCAGAAAATATTTACAGTCATTCTTGCACATATATACACTATTAGAAGTAAAACTTAAAAAAAAAAAACAAATAATCAATGTAAATATAAGTCTTACAGGGGGAGTGAGTGAAAATTGAAGCAGCGAATTATTGATAGTTTTTTAAAGATACCACGTTAAAATCAGAGTAAACAATATCGTTGAGTGAATTCTTTTTATATGTGAGAATATTGATGTGGTTCGGAGAATTATTATTAGGAGAATTAATTTTTAAAATTTTTTTATTGTCCCAATATTTCTCACGAAATCAATCTATTTCTGCGCAATTTTCGGGAAAAGCTTATCTGGACTGGACTATTACAATTTCATTTCATCCAAACCACTGTCCCTTATTTTTGTCATCTCTTGCAAACTAGTCAAAATTTTGACATCTTTACTTCGTAAATCAACACACGCAACTCGAACCTTATCACCATTTTTTAATATTCTCACTGTCAATATACACTATAACTCTATAATATTCCATTTCTAACTCAAAGACTTGATAAATTTTTTTGATATAACGCTAACAATTGATAATGCTTGAACATTCCAATTGTAACGAATGCCAAATATTTATATAGAAATGAAATATATATATATATATATATATATATATAGACTCATAAATTTGTTGATTGGTAAGAGAAAAGATATTAATATGGATGATATAACTCTCACTCAGCATAAACCTGAATTAGTTTTGTCACATGAATATTTGAATTAATTACATGTTATATAAATGCAAGGACGCGGTTATGAGTGTAATGTAGTAGGACTTTTTTTTTTATTTATTGCTGTGGTGATAATAAATAAATTTTATTCCATCATTTTTTAAAAAATAATTCTTTTTATTTTGTATTTTATGACAATTTACATATCACTTAGTCATGATTTACATCAACCTTAATTAATAGATAATGAGCATAGCGATTAATGCTTATAATTGATGGGAAAATATTAGGGACTCAATAACAGGGGAAAAATCACAAGGATTTGGTTTAAAATAAGGTAAAATTACAAGACTTACAAATTAAATTTTCCTAAAAAATTGTCTTGTTACGAACTACTATAAACAAGATCCAAATGTCCAAATAGTATGGAAGAAAACAATTTATGTTGAGGTCCCACATTTGAGGCTTCATATAATATTTAAATATATAATTGTCATAATACATATCATAGTTTTTGCCTAATTTCTAGCAGCCCTTGGACTCGAGACTTCGAGAGTGACAGCACCAAGAACCTTACCATTCTTAAATCTATATAAACCCCAAGACCATAACGTTATGAAACATGCCAAAATTGCTTCAATATCTCTCTCCTAAATTAAAAACACACACACACAGTTGGAGAGATGGCTATGAGTATGAGGAAGGAAGCGTTGGCCATGGTGATGGCTTGCATGCTAATAGGAGCAAGTGTTGTTGTGGAGGCTGATGGGAACTTGACATGTGATCAGGTCACCATATGGCTGACACCGTGCATAAGCTACGCCGTGCTCGGAGGAGAAGTATCCCCGCTGTGCTGCCAAGGCGTGCACTCCCTGAACGCCGCGTACAAGACTGCCGATGATCGGCGAGGAGCTTGCCAGTGCATCAAGGACAAGGCTGCTTATATCCCTGGCATTAACTACGATCGTGTAAACCAAATTGGTCCTAAATGTGCTTCTAATTGTCCTTTTAAAGTCTACCCTACCACCGATTGCTCCAAGTAAGTACTTTTATATGTATTTGCGTATGCATTTGTTGATAAGGCACACAACAGCGCTGCATGATTTATATAACATATTTCTTCCAGTGGAATAAGGCTTATTATTGTTATTGTTGATTCAATTTGGATTTAATTAGAGCAAATTTTTAGGTTTAAGTAAAATATAATCTTTGTTATTATCTATTTCAATTCATTTAATGTAGATTTCAAAATAGTATTGCTCTAATTAGTGTAGTAGATGACAAAAACAATTGAACGTATATATAGTAAAAAATTTCTGAACTTGATTGAATTGAAAAATATTCACAAATTCGAATGAGTTCATTTTCCTATACCAACCAAGTTAATTACTTTTACATTCAATTTTCCGTATTTCTAAATTCGCTTGTTAATTATGTGATTTTGATTTATTTTGCAGGGTGAATTAATCAGAGTGTGGAATCTACCATGTCTCATGCATCAGCCTGAATAATTTGGGGGATCAAATAATAATATCAAAAATTAAAAGAATAAATAATGAGGATGGATCGTATTTAACGGTCTAATCAAATTTCATTCGAATAAATAATTTGTACGCTTAATAAAAGTTTACATATGTTTGAATATCGATCTATTGTTGTTCTTTGTTATAATTTATGTAATCCCATCTTATCCTACCAAAGCTTGGTTTAATTACCATTCGAATAAAAGAAATCCATTCCGTGTGTATATTTGTAATTTTGTATGTTTGCTTTCTTAGTATTAATTTTAAGGCAAAACTAAACCTTAACTCTTACTTTTCGTTCTTTCTTACTGTGTTGGTGTCCATATATATGTGTGTGTGTGTATTGATTATTAAATTATATTAAAGGCTAAATTATATATAACCCCTTAACTTAATTGGACCATATACAGATGACTTCCATATATAATTTTTGAAATTCAATGAACTATCTAAACGGTTAATTTTGTACACCATTTAACCTCATACAACTTAAAGTCTAGGGATTTATTTTTATACCAATTAAAGTTGGAGAGGGTTATATACGCACAAAATAGAGCTTAAAGGAATATATGATTGATAGTTGAGGGTTATATATATCTGGAAAAAAAAAAAAAAAGTTTAGGCTTATCGTTATACACATAAACTTAAAAGTTCAGGGAGGTTAACTATTAAGTTTTATATGCTGAATGGATTATATTTATACATTATCTAAAGTATGGTGAAGTATTTGATTCAAGTGGTAACTTAATTTCCAAAGTAAATTATATTGAATTTGAGCATTATGGATGTGGGAAAAGCCATGTTGAGACAATGTTTTCTTTTATTAGAACCAACCCAACTTAGTCGACAATAATAATCAACTAGCATAGAAGTAATAGAAGATACGATGCAACCTTTTTGTGCTATCTCCTAATGCAACCGTTCATTAAGTTTTTTTTTTTCCCCCAAAAACCGTTCATTAAATTCGAGGCATAGAATTTAGATTTACTGATCTAAAGAGGAAATTTAATTTGAAAATCTTTATAGTTAACTGTTCTGTATGAGAACACAGCTATGTAGTCGTGGGTTAGTACGTTGATATTGGATCAATGGGTTCGCCCTGAATGTCTATGAGATAAACACCCAGGAGAACGTGGGATTACTGTACACAAATGTGTTTTGTACCCAAGGGGTGGGGTGTGTGCACAATGATGACTGTATGTAAATAGTGTAAAGTTAGAACGTGTGCACCTTAGAGTTTAACCTCTGTATTTATAGAGCATGCCTTAGGTTGAGGCGTATTTGTGGCCTTAATATCACAACTGTCAGGTCTAGATTTAGATCTTCCTGGGTTATAGATAAAATAGGATACCCCTTTATTGTAGGCGGATCCTGATATGCAATATGTATTCCTTGCTAGGTTGTCCTTCTATTGGGCCTGACTTAGGTCCATAACAATTGCCCCCAGCCCGGTAGTCCAAGCTTCTGGACTGCCGGGATGTATTTTGCCCCCACACAGGTTATCCGGGCTAGATTGCCCCAAACCTTACCCTCTTGCCTGTCTACTGCGCGTTGCCAAATTGGGTTATGTTGACCCCGGTTGCCAGTGTCATTTGCTCAAGGATCCGAGATGATGTCTCCAAGATCCGAGGTAATGTGAAGGGGTCTTGAAGATCCGAGGTAATGTGAAGGGGTTCGCTTGACTTCGATGTAATGCCCTTTTGCAAGCGCCATCATAGCCAACTGACACCTGGCTACCTTGGATTCTTGAAGGGTTTCAACCGCCATGCCTAGCCCCCTGCGATTTTTGTGTGCATTTAATGCAGCCATCGCGTTGTGTACGTCAGCCCTATTTGTAAGGTAAATAGTCTCTTTTATCCCTGACGCTTCAGTATCGTAACATTCATTATTCTTATTTCCCTCCATTCTTCATCCTCGACCTTTACGATTTCTCTCTTCTCCTCAAAAACTCTATTCTATCTTGCAACGATCATCTCCGTGACCCACGATCTTGCCGTTTCGAACTTCTCCAAATCTCATTCAATCAGGTATATTTATCATCTCCCATCACTTTTCTGGTTTAATCTTAAAGTTCGTCTGTTCTATGATTTTTGGTTCTCGTTTTTGGGGTTTTCTGTTTAAGTTTTGGTAGGAATGTCTGGGTAACCTTTGAGTTCCGCTCCTCATTCACATGGTTGTATGTCATTATGCGTGGGTGTATTCGTCATCTAGTCTCGCTTCGGTTCCCCCTCCCTATCAAGCCTTTTGTACTTCTCTAGGTTTCAATTTCTGGTGGTGATGGTAGGATTAACCATTTTCCCTCTTCGTGTCAGAACATCACTCAAGAAGAAGAGGAGTCATTACGTGTACTTTATCCCAGAACTAGTTTTTGGTTATTAGGTTCGCGTCTAATCGAGGAGCAAATGCTAGCTCCAAGGTATTGAGGGGTCCCGACCTGCCCTTGCTAGGTCCCAGGGTAAAAACTCCGCCAACATTTTGGCTAGCACCGGGGTCCGGGATGTGCCTGACGCCATCCTGGCGTTGCCTATCAACCTTTATGAAGTTCTTCCTCGCTTGCAATCGGAATCCCACCCGAATGGGTATCTCGGCCCATGTTGGGACTGTATCACCTCAAGCTCCCACTACATCGCGATTGGTCAAGATTCCCTTGCCAACGTCACTCTAAGCTCGTGCCGACATAGGTCTTCCTCTGACCTTCCCGGCCATTAGAACTGAATCTCATCCTGGTCCCGCCACTTTTCCTCCTTCTCACAATAACTTGCATGCGCCAGGTATATCTTTCACTTGTTGATTTTAGCCTTTTTCTTTTTTTGTGTTTGTTTTAGGTATAAATGGATCCATATTCTCCATCCCCTAGCTCGCACTCTGGTGCCGGAGAGTCAGATTCGGCGAGTGCCCCAAGAGCCCTTTTAGAAAAATACCCATGGGTTACTCATGAGGTGCTGACAACACATTCTCTGATCACTGTATCTGACATCGCCAAGCTTGATGTGGGAGATTCAAGTGGCTGCACTTTATGCCCCCTACCGATGCTGAACCCATTTGTTCCCAACGGGAGGGAACCTACCCTTCTTTCTTCTTTTTTTTATAGGGATTATGTATCCCAACTCGGTATTCGCTTTTCGTTTACCGAGTTCTAGATCACTGTTCTTAACTACCTCCACCTTGCTCCTTCACAGCTCCACCCTAACGGGTGGGGTTTCCTTATAGCTTTTGAATGTTTTTGAGCTTCTTTTGTGGAGCCCATCCCTTGTACGGTTCCTTTATTCTTTTATTTCTTTAATCCCTTCACACCTCGTTCCAGTAAAGAACCTGCTGAGTTGAAGGGTTTGACGTCAATCCGAGGGGTCATTGGTAAAAAAACTCTTTCATGCCTTTACCGAGTCCTTTAAGCATTTCAAAAATGGGTTCTTCAAGGTAGTTGCCACTCCTGAGCAAAAGCCATGGTTCCTTTGCGGCCCCGAGTCCAAGAATATGGAATGGGGATTTCCATTGTATTGGACTAAGGACCATCACGAGAATCCATCCTCCCATTATCAAGTTGAGCAGGACGACATCCCAGCAGAGGATGTTGGCTCTGTGACTCGCCTGGTGGCCTATGTTTCAAAGCACGGTTTTATTAGTACAGCCTCTCTCATTTCTCAATCCGGGGCCGAGTTAAGGCCGGGCCAGCGTATGGTTACCATCGCTCATGCATTCTGTGTTAGTTATTTTATTTTCCAGTATATGATTGTCTTGGTTTTCTATTTTGATTAGTTTCGTTTGCTGATATACAGCTCAAGGTATGGAACCATTGTCGCACTATCTGACTCATGTGAATCCGGGCCCCGGGGGGTCGAATACGGATAAGGGGAGGGAACGGTCTGCTTCTAAGCCCCACAAGACCAAAACCGATGTAGATGCTTAGGCTAGATCGTCTAAGAAGACTAAGGCCCGGTAGGGTTACTTCCCGGGACAACCCAATCGTCCTCTCCTCAACCGGTGCCCCCAAGTCACTCTAACTTCCCGCACAATCATCCAAGTTCCTGCACCCTCCTCTTCAAATCTACCTCCTCCGCCGCCCTAGCTCAAGCTCCCGCGTGGACTTACAGGAATAAAGGCCAAACTGAGGAGCTCTCTGTGTCTCTTCTCCCTCCCCGGCGTTATACTGACAGTGTCCCATTCTCAAAATTTGAAGACAACGAGCTTTGGGACATCCAAAAGCACACGCTGAGGGCCACCGGTCTTAAAGCATAATCATGTTGAAGCCTGTACCGCTCTAAATCAGGTGAGGGCGGAAAGAGATGGGGCGAGGCGAGAAGAAGAAATCCGAGGAGGCTCAACAAGCGGCCCGAGGCTGAAAAGAGCAAATTGAACGATGAGCTTCGATAACCGAGAGAGGCTCTTGACAAGACAAACAAGCGAGCTCGTCACCGCAAGCTACCCATGAGCAGGACATGTAGGCCATGAGGTTGTGCAGAACCAACGCGGGGAGCTGGCACAGGAGTTGGGTGAGACGAATCCGTCTTTGTTGATGCCCAGAAAGCCTATTCGGACTGCTCTGATACAGTAAGGGAGACCGCGAAGGAGGCCTTTGATATGGCCTTAGCGCAAATTTGGTATTTGAGTTAACCTAGACCTTGTTCACTGTAGGGCGTATATCCAAAGTGACCAGTTAATCCCGCCTCCGCCGTCTCCTATTGACAACTCTGTGTCTGAGCTCGACGGAGGTCGAACCGTCGATGGTGAAGAAGAGGTCTCGACCAGCGTCCCCCCTCGAAGGAGGAAAGGCTCCGCCAGATGAGGCTGTGTAGGTAATTTTGGGTATTAAGATCCATGGTGCTTTTGTTGATTTCCACCAGTTTTCATCCCAGTTGTAATTGCTTATGTTTGGACAAATTGATAAGTAGTGGTGATTGCACGTACTTCATATCAAGTTGAGTATGCAGGTGAATTTTTGCTTCATCATGGTGACGAATTTTCTTTCGCGAACCCCAATTGATGTTGGTAATTCTATGACCAGGCCAGGGTCTTGATTATGCAGAATCTGCTAGCATTATTCTTCCGATATCGAAAATCAAGTAAAATAAACCGTACTACTGCGTTCCGGATCCGTTGTCCGGGATTTAATCCAGGAAAGGGAAAATTGTCATATGCCTAGCCGTGGTGTAGAAACGCAACACTTAAGCATTTTGACCTGATCAGGGTCGGGATGACAATTCGCCTTCTTACTAGGAGCTATTTTTTATGTATCAAAATTTTGCAAAGGCTCATAACAGCTGCCTTGCGTAATTTAAGAACCCGAGCTGGTTGGCCCCGATGTTAGTCTTTTAACCGTGCTTGGTGTATGACTGGTTTCAATAACCCGAGTCTTTGCCTACTCCTTTGTAGGTAATTGGCACGACGTTAGATAGTTTAGAAATTGAATCTCCACTGATGAATTCTTTATTAATTCAAGAAATGATTCGCTCCAAAGAGCTAATAACTTCAAAGAAGGAAATTGCATAAGTGATGATTGAATATTATTACACTTATTTGTTTCTCTTGGTGAATAAATTTAGGATTGTTAGTTAATAAATAATGGATTTTATTACTTAATCGAGCTTTGAGCTTTTAATTGGATTTAATTCATTTTTATGATTAAATTCCAGATTTACAGTGATTTAGTATTTTTGCCATAACTTTTGATCTAGTTATCCGATTAGCCTGATTCTTCTTTCCTTTTTTAGATGATTCAGAGAGCTATATTTGTTATGAATACTCAAAAGGCTGATTCGGACAAGAAGATGGACAGAATTGGAGCTAAAGGCAGACCCATTTTTCTGGATTTTTATTTTGCTCGAATTTTGTAATAAAAGACCATTTATTAGAGGTTTCCTATTTATTAAAGGTTTCCTATTTTTGGGCCAATCTTGTAGCCCTAGTGTTTCCTATTTACAGGTTAGATTAGATAGTTAAAAACATATTCTCAATTATGCTTTATGGAATTTTTGGATTAAATTAGAAGCTTATTATTTTCTCTGAATTGTTCATCATGTTCATGTTCTTCTTCATCTTTTCTTCAGCATGGCTAAGCTTCTGTGATTGACCCATGGATTGAGGATTCCATGAATCCAGAGGACCCGCGCTTCAATCGGTAACGTAATTCGTTTCTGTTTATTTTAATCGGATCCGATTATAATTGCAGATTAGGTATTAGATTTAATACCTAGATTGATATCCCAAGGACTTAGGTTGAACCAAGTTATAGAGAGCGTTGTGCGATCGTACAGCAAGCTCGCCATGTGTTCAATCAAATTCTAGGTGATCGTCTAGTCGAGGGAATATCTGGACAAATGCAAAGATTTCAGTTTGTCCAGAAGCAATCACGAGTTTGGTTATTATCTTTTTGTCCGATGAAGGTTATGGAATCCCAATTCTGGGTTAATCATTTTTAATCTGATTAATCTCATTTTCTGATCTTTGCTTCATTTAAATTGCATTGGAAAAAACCCCCCATTTTGGTTACTATTTTACTTGTTTACTGTTGATTTTAGACCCGCTGTGAATTCCTTGAGAGAAACGATCCAGGTTTTCTATACTACATGTAACACCCCCTGGGGTGCCAGCATACTTAGCCTTTATATTACGCAGTAGTGTGGCAAAATCAGAAATAATATAATATACTGATACAGCGGAATTAAACTTGATTACATTACAGGGTATTCCTAGGGCTTATACCCCTTTACATTCATTTACAGACAGTGAAAACTTAAAACCAACTAAACACTAATCACCGTCGCCCCTCGGTTCTTCAAGATGTTCTTCTGCTGGGGCCTTTTCAAGCAACGCTATGTCCTTGAACCATGTGCAGCACTTCTCTTCCTGTGCTCACCTGTCTATTGGTTGGTAGTGGAGGGTGAGATTCTAAGGAATCCCAGTAGCAGACAATACCAAACAATGCATGCAAGATAAATGCTAGTGTATGATATACTTGCCTTGCACAAGCCCATGTTAACATAATAACATATCTGCATGCTCAATGCTTCATGCATCATACTCATGGCCATAGCATAATCATAAACAGAGCTTCAATCATTCAAGTATGTTAAACATAGCAAGCAAGTATAGCAATCAAACATATACATACAAGCAATAATATCAAATACATGCAAGTAAGGTAAGCCCACTACCTTTTAAGGACTACTATCCTTACTCGGGTTCCTCTTTCGTCAACCGTTAGGGTTGCTTGAAGTTCCTTCCTTCTCCTTCTGGCCCTAAGGTCAAAACCGTACCTTTAGAACCAGGGAAAATGAATGTTTATTTTCCTTTATAGCCCCTTTTTACAAAACTTATTATTTCTGGCCCTTAATTTACTCATTTCTGAAATAATCTCTTAACTGGCCAGAAAATCGAATAACTTCAATTATTTTTAATTAATTCTACAAAACTCATTTTAATGTTCTGTCAACTCTCACGTGTTCCTAGAGAAGTCCAATTTTATATAAAAATACTTTCAAAGGTCAGGCCTAGTCAAATAATTCCCAGAATTTACGTTTTTCTTGACTGTCCAATTAAGCTTCCAGAATTAATTACTCAAATTTAAAAATTTGTATCTCGCTGATCAGAGCCTTAAAAATTACAAAATTTATATTCCCTAAACTCTCACTGTGTTCTCTGCTTGCCTGAAAAATTTGACCATTTAATAAACACTTTAACCCATTCAAAATCACATGTTTAAGTCTTCTACCCAGTTTTGATCTGCAGGACGTTGGGTCATATTGTGATATTCATTACTCACTAACCAGAAATTAAAAAAATTCAAATGACCCATCATTTTAAAGGTATACGTGTCCTCTATCTCCAGGAATATTTTCAGAATTTTTAAAGAACTTCTACTCACTTAAAATACTCAAACACTCGTACTGACTCCAGCAATCCAAAACTGGTAGTTTCTTCATTTATATTGTGCTCATGATCTTATGTTTAACAACATCTCTAAAAATCATCAAAAATATTTTTCCCACACAATTTCTCATAGGTAAAATGATGTTGGTCTCATAATTTCGAAATTCAACTTATTTTTTTGTGTTTACCACAGATTACAAAATCTGGGTTTAATTCTAAAACCACCAGAATTTCATAAAAGTGATTAGTGGCTTACCATTAGGCTTGTCCTTGGCTTATGACCACTTAATCTTCTCCTTTTCCTTGCTCAGTCCTTTGGCCTATAACCCAAAATAGCCACATGCATGTGATTTACAACTCACATAATCGACATGCAAGAAGGTTTCATTAACTTACTTTCTTCTTCTTGCTTCTTTCCTAACCGTGGATGTTCTTCAAGTTGAGTAGGACGTTGATGATGATGTTTGAAGATGGAGGAGCATAGGAGAGGAGGGGTGTATATTGTGTGTGTGCCGTGGAGGAAGTGAATGGAGAATTGTTAGAGGAGTTTAAGGGGAAGGGCGTGAGGTTTGGAAGTTGGAAGGAGAGGAGTGGTGAGTTTTTGAAGAGAGAATCAGATTGGTGGGGAGGAAAGTATGGCGTGAAATGAGAGGGAATGGGGAGTGAAAATCTGATTATGTGGGGGGAGGGGGAGTGTTGCCGTGAGAAAAGAGAGATGGAAAGAGAGGTAGTGGTTGTGTGCGTGTGTATCTTATGTGGGTGACATGTGGGTTGAGTGGTGTGTATTGTTGACAAGTGTGTTTGTTGGGTGTGTGTGTGTGGGGTCCGGTGGAGAGAAGGAATTAGTGTAGGTGTTTGTGTGTGTGTGGTGTTAAGTTAAGGAGGATGTGTACGTGGAGGCTATGCAAGGAATGGAAGTGTGTGTTGTATTGTGTGGGCCTTGGGTGTTAAATGAAGATTTAATGAGCTGACTTGGTTTTGTAGCATTTGGGTCAAAAAGAATTAATGGATGGAGGGAGTATTATGTGTGTACTTGCTATCCAAAATGGTGCTACGTCTTTGCTTGTCTAATTAGCAAATGAATATTAAAGTGAGTGTTGTATATAAGAATATGGCACGTGACTTCTTGGGAGAAATAAGGTGCCGTACAAATAGGATAAAACCACTAATTCTTTATTCTTCTTTTCTTTCTAACGTTGGCCATTAAACTTCAACAATTCCCTTATTAATTTTCCTTAAATTTGTTCTTTTCCCAATAATTCAAGGAAAATATGCCTTAAATTCCAATAATTATTTTAGGCCACGATTTCATAATAAATTTCCATCATTACTTCCTTATAATATTTTCGATTTTCCAAATCCCGAAATTTGGGATGTTACACTACAAATCTTTGAATCCTGGTTATTTTGAGAGGGCTCGACAACTCTCATCAAAATTTGGCACCATTTCCGGGGAGTTTGCATCTGTTTAATCATTAACATGAGATTAGTTTAGACCACTTTTTTCAAACAAAAAAAAAAAATCAATTTGTTTTTTTAGGTTTAGGATAGTCTAGAAGTTGTTCTGTGGAAGTCACATTTTTTTAAAATCATTTGATAGTGTTTCTAGACTTGTTTAGGTTAGTTTCTACTGTTTGTGTGTGTGTGTGTGTGTTTTTTTTTTTTTCTTTCATGCCATGAAACATTCTAGGGTCTTAATTTTATTAGTTAGGTAGTTATCTTGTGATTCACTGGGAATTAATTGTATTGAACTTTCATGGCTTGGTTTTATGACAATCATAATCTACCTTTCAATTCTCACTCTTTTGTAGGCAATCAAGAATGTCATGGCCCATTCCACCACCAATACCATGAACCTTACCAACAACCTCTATTCCAACAATATCATCAACACTCTCACTTACCATACCATCCTTCATTCCATCCTACTTCCATACCATGCCATCCATCTCATGAATCCCTATACCCATTTGAGCCACCTTATGAACCTCATTCTCAACCATGTATGCCCAACCAAGATCCTTCATTTTGTGAAGTCCTTAGATATTTCCAAAATCAAACGGCTTGGGTAAATGAGGAGTGGTCACATAAGGACAACTTTCATCAACAAATGGACTCTATTTTTAGAATGATGAAACACCAAGTGAAAAGGAGTGAGAGATTAGCAAAAGAAATTGAGCAAAGAATCACAAATGTTGAAAATGAAGTTTCAAGAAAATCCTTCTCTCATGGTCACACATGCACAAGAAGTGAAGCAAGTGCAAAAGCACATTAAAGAGTCTTCCCTCCCATTTAGTAATGATCTTATCCTTACAGAAGTAGACTCTCCTACTTCTTTAACTAATACAAAGAATTCATGATTTGAGTGATGATGAGATTGACAAGGAAATCATTGTTGAATCCTCTCAATTGTTTGGAAATGTAATTGCTCAACCAATTGGATTTAGTAGTAATGATTCGATTGTACTTGTTGATGAGTGTACTCCCATTTCTTCATGTGATGATTTAACTCGTTGAAAATGCTTCTCTTCTTAGTACTACGAATGATTGCAATAAATTGAATGACATATTTTCATGCTCTTGTGAGGAATATCAAATATGTGCAGATTGTTATCATGAAAAATGTCATTTACTTGTTGAGCTTCGAAAGAATGCATTTATTGAAGTGGTTGATTCTATCATTGATCATAATGCACCCTCTTGTACTATTAATGATAGTAAGCATGTCAATTTTGAAAATATTGAATCAAGCATGGATGCCAGTGTTGATGATGATGTTCTTACTGAATGGTATGCTGATTGTCCAGATTTTTCATCTGTGAGTAAATTTGTTGTATGCGATTGTTCGGGTTATGAATGGTGCCCCGAGATTACCGCATCTCGATTTTGACTTGCTTGAGGAATCGATGTTGATTCTGAATTTGAGCTGCATTCTAATCCTGATGTGTATCCTGAATATATACTTACTTCTGATTTAGCTAACCATTGTGAGACTATTCTGAGTGATCATTTGAATTATTCTTTAGAGAGTTTGACTCTTACTAAGGAGAGTCATATTGATTTTGTGGGTTGCTCAAAATATCTGGAAGTCCCAACATTTTCTTTTGATAAATTTCTTTTTGGATCTTCCTTGCTTCTTGATAAATTGAGTTTCATTGATTCTATTTTTGTGGGACGAGATATTGCTGGGTGCTGTGATTTTATGCAGGTACATGGATTGATTACTCCTATCCCAACACCTTCCATATTGAGCTGAAACGTTATTTGCAGATCTTAAAAAGGAAGTTGTTTGCTGAACATCAACAAGGACATCACTAGTGCTTTCATGTGACTTACAACCAAACAAAGGAAAGAAGCCAATTATGCCACTTCATTTGAGTCTCCAAGATTTTAATAGTCCGGTTGTACTCCCTCATTACTCCTTTACTTGCATTACCTATTATCATTGGTTATATCTATCTTTTGCACCTAAGACAATGCATGATTTAAGTGTGGGGGAGGGATTTTGTTCTTACTTTTGGTTTTTGTTCTTTGTTTTCAAAATGAGGAAAAGAAAAATATTTTTGTTTTTGCTTTGGTTATTATCTTTTTGTCCGACGAAGGTTATGGAATCCCAATTTTGGGTTAATCATTTTTTATATGATTAATCTCATTTTCTTATATTCTATTTTATCTTTGCTTCATTTAAATTGCATTGGGGAAAAAAACCCCCATTTTGGTTACTGTTTTACTTGTTTATTGTTGATTTTAGACCCGCTATGAATTCCTTGAGAGAAACGATCCAGGTTTCCTATACTACAAATCTTTGAATCCTAGTTATTTTGAGAGGGCTCGACAACTCTCATCAATAAGCAGAAAAAGAAAATTGAAATCGAAATACTGAAATCAAAATAAACTAACTCGGACATGATTTATTCGGCACATTGTTCATGCGTTAGCTAGGTCTAGCTATAATAGACTCTTAGCTTGTCAGCGTTCCACGTCCTTTTGATTGGCTTCCTCCCCAGGGTTTCCAGCACGTAAGCTCCTTTGTTGAGCTTCTCCTTAACCCGATAAGGGCCTTCCCAGTTTGCCACTAGCTTGCCATCCCTGGCATTTTTGTTTTTGATATCGGCTCTTTTGAGTACCAGGTCTCCCCTGTCGAAGGATCGGGGCCTCACCTTCCGATTGTACTTGGCCGCGATGAGGTGCTTGGTGGCCATATCTCGGCAATGTGCCGTAAGCCTGCCCTCGTCAAGGAAGTCTAACTCCGTTAATAGCGCCTCATTATTCATCTCTTCGCCTTGCTGGAGAGTATTTAACCTCCTCCATGACGGCTAACCTATCTCGACCGGGACCATCGCCTCGCATCCATAGGTCAACCTGAAAGGGGTTTCCTGGGTTGAAGTCTAAACAATGGTCCTGTAACCCCACAGCACGGCATAGAGCTGTTCGACCCAGCTGGATTCCGCGTCCTCCATCCGCTTCCTAAGCCCATCCACGATTATTTTGTTTGCGGCTTCAGCTTGGTAGTTGGTAAACTTGAATGCAATTCGTTTTCAACAGATTAGTTGTTGAGAAGAATTGAATGCAACTCTATTTTTACAAAGAGAGCATTAAATGACCGTTGAAATCTCTAATGTAACCGTTGGAGACATTCTGCAAGGATTAGGGTGAACTTAGGTCTTCTTCTCTCACTACAATTTGCTTAATCCAGTTGAATAGATGTTTGTGCTTGACTTCTTGACTTTTAATCCGTTGGAAGAGCAGCTACTGGATGTGGAAAGGAAACATTAATCCCTTTGCAACGTGTGTAGAATGATTGTCCAAAAGAATGCAAGTTTTCTTAACTTTGCATTTAATGTCGACATCACTTTTTGCTTTTGTTCAAATCTTCATTTAATATCCTTTAAATGATCTGAAACTCACTAACAAAGTGGTTAAACATAGCTATGAATATTAATGAATGATGATAGGAAGTGTTAAGATCAAACAAGAAGGTTTCACAAATTCGTCAGATTTGAATTTCAAACTCTACGACACAAACTCGAGTTTGTTCAACAAAACTTGAGTTTGTCACTGTGCACTAATAGCAAAACTCGAGTTGCCAAAACTAAACTTGAGTTTCCTTCTTCCAGAGAGGAACGTTGCAATTTGAGCTCTGGACCATAGTTTTGAAGAGAACTCAAAACTCAAGTTTCCATTCCAAAACTTGAGTTTTGAACTTTTAACATGAAGTATGAATTTTAGTCCAAAACATCAAAACTAGAGTTTTCATCCAAAACCGGAAGTTTCAAAAACATTGAAAAAGAGCAAAGCTCTTGGCTTAGCCAAAACTCGAGTTTCCAAACCAAAACTCGAGTTTTCATTTAAGCATGAAAACCTTGAGAAATTCATGCCAAGTCAAAACGGAGTTTTCTATGAAAACTAGAGTTTTCAAAAACTGGGTAAAACTTGAAAACTCTCGCAAGTCGAAACTCGAGTTTCCAACCCAAAACTCAAGTTTTCACAAAAACATAGAAAACTCATGGCAAACCGAAAACCGGAGTTTCCATATCAAAACCGTAGTTTTCATAAGCTCAAAATGTTGAAGACTCGTATGACCAAAACTCGAGTTTCCAAACGGAGGCGGAGTTTTGACTTTTCCAAAATATTGAAGAGTCTCGTGTGGTGAAAACCGGAGTTTTCTCGAAAACCGGAGTTTGTGTAAATGTGAAAAACTTAGAGTGCTTTACGTAAGACCAAAACTCGAGTTTCCAAATGGAAGCCGGAGTTTTGCTTAGTTCATTAAAAACCGAGCTACTCACTCGTAAGGTCAAAACTCGAGTTTTGAAACCAAAACTCGAGTTTGCCTTTGACGAAGTTTTTCAACTTACCAAAGACAAACTTTACCTTGTGTTTACAATTGTCGGTTATCATCAAAACACATAGAGAACTAACAGAACTGGGTTCCGTTATCTGTGTCCACCTCGAAAGGGATTCCAAATCGCAAAACAATGCTGTGTCGAAAAAATCGTTGTATCCAAGCGAAGTGATTGTTGTTAGAGGTTCAGCTTCTATCCACTTTGTAAAGTAATCGACGGCTATGACAAGCCATCGCAGTTGTTCTGGAAGCTGTTTTGAATGGTCACAGGAGGTCCATCCCCCATTTGTAAAAAGGCCAAGGAGCTGAGATGCTCTTCAATTCTGTAGGAGGAAGCTAAATGATCTTCGCGTGTTTCTGGCAACTGTGGCATCTCTTCACAAGCTCCTTAGAATTCGCAACCATGGTCGGCCAATAATAACTAGCTCGTAGAGCTTTCCTGGCTAAGGCTTTTGCTCTCATGTGTTGGCCATTGATTCCTCGTGTATCTCCGCCAAAACGTATTCGACTTCGGGCCGAGTTCAAGCACCTCATCATTGGAGAGTGTAATCCCTTTCGATATAGCTAATCGTCCACCATGGTGTACATGGTGACCTCTCGAATCAACTTCTTTGCTTCGGTAGAATCAACGGGGATGATTCCTCTTTCAAGATAGTCTTCAATCGGTTTCCTCCAATCTGTAGCTGCCGATATGGTCATAACGCAGCTCGGTTTTGCTAGGTTTTGTTGAACCACAATTCTGTGGTTCCCCGGACCCTTATACTAGCAAGCTTTGACAAGATGTCGGCTCTAGTGTTCTCCCCTCGTGGGATTTGGGTGACCGTCGCCTCTTCAAAGCCGAAGATCATACCCTTCGATCCTTTTAGGTATTTGGCCAATAAGGGACCCTTTGCTTGGTAAGCCCCCTCAATCTGTGTTGCCACGAGCTAAGAATCGGTTAAGACCTTAACTCTCTGGGCTCCATGCTCCTTTGCCTGTTGTAGCCCGGCCAATAATGCTTCATACTCTACCTGGTTATTTGAGGTTGGGAAGTTGAGATAAAGTGAGTGTTCAATCACTACCCCCTCTAGGTTTTCGATTATGATTCCGGCTTCACTTCCCTTTGCGTTTGACGAGCCATCGACGTATACTCTCCATATTTCACCGCCGTCGGCTTCCTCTTTATAGGCCAGGGTTAGCTCCCTTACAAAGTCCACCAGTGCTTGCGACTTAATCGCATGTCGGGCTTCATATGTGATGTCAAACTCGGATAACTCTATCGCCAAACTGATCATCCTACTAGCCAGGTCCGACTTATGGAGCACCTGTCAGATTGGCTGACTGGTTCGAACGATGATCTGGAGTCCCTGGAAGTAAGGACGTAGTCTTCTTGCCGCCATGAACGGGTAAAAGCTACTTTCTCTAGTTTTTAATACCGCATCTCCAAGCTCTGGAATGCTTTGCTTATGAAGTAGATCGGTACTTGGCCGTTCTCTGTCTCCCTAACCAAGACCGCACTTACAGCTTCTTCACCTACTGATAAGTAGGGAACAACATCTCTTCTGGTTCAGTTTTGGACAAGACTGGCGAAGTTGCCAGATATTGCTTGATTTTTTCAAATGCCGACTCGCATTCCGAGTTACAACCCCCTTGTGCTTCCTTTTTCAGCAGTTTGAAGAAAGGAAGAGCATTCTCGGCCGATCTTGGTAAAAATCTAGTCAACGCCGCCAATCTTCCCATCAACTGTTGGACTTCTTTCTTATTTTGTGGGGCTTTCATGTCTAGTACCACTTTACACTTGTCCGGTTTGCTTCTATTCCACGGTTTGTTAGCAAAAAACCCAGGAATTTCCTGGCTGGGACTCCAAATGTGCACTTAGCCAGGTTCAAGCGGATCCGATATGCCCTCAACTTGTCGAAGGTTTGTTTCAGGTCTCGGATATGGTCTTCTGGGCCTTTTGACTTGACGATCATGTCGTCTATATATACTTTCATGTTCAGACCGAGCTGGTCTTCGAAGACTTTGTTCATCATTCACCGGTATGTGGCCCTAGCATTCTTCAATCTGAAAGGCATCACATTGTAGCAATAGTTAGCCTTCTCAGAAATAAAGGCTATATTCTCTTGGTCCTCAGGGTGCATGGCGATTTGGTTGTAATCGGAATATGCATCCATGAAAGATAACAGCTAGAAGCCGGCTGAATTATCGACTAGCTGGTTGATGTTGGGCATTGGGTATGAGTCCTTCGGGCAGGCTTTGTTCAAGTTAGTGTAGTTCGTACATACCCTTCATTTTTCGTTTGGTTTCATTACCATAACCACGTTGTGTATTGTATTTCATGGATAAATCCGGCATCCAACAACTCTTTGACGTGCTTTTCAGGGCTAGTTGCCTGTCCGGTCCTTATTTCCTCTTCTTCTATGCCACTAGTACTGATCCCGGACGGATAGCCAGCTTGTGACAACAAAATCTCGGTCGATCCTGGGTATTTCGGATGACATCAAAGCGAATATATCTTGGTTCTTTTTCAAGAAGTCCTTCAATTGGCCTTTCAGCTCCGGGCTCATTTTCCACCTATTTTAGTGACCTGGGAAGGCTCATTTCCCAGTATCAAATCCTCCAACTCAGCTCTGGCTCAAGACATGGGATCTCAGGCTCTTCTCGCAGATCTAGCTCTACCATACTTACTGGCCGCCCTAACTGCCTTCGTTTGCCCATGTTCGTACTTCTTTCGCCTTTTCGTAATAGCACCGTCGAGATTCCTTTTGGTCTCCGATGACCGTAACAACCTTATTCTTGTTTACCATCTTCAACTTCTGATGCTTTGTTGAAACTAACATGTCCCAATTATGAATAGTCAGTCTCCCTAATACGGGGAAGGGAAGTCAGCCACTATGAACCTTACACGTTCGGATTTGAAAGCTTCTTTCATTCCCAACGTCAATCTGAGGTTAATATACCCCTTGGGAGGATAATGTTCTCCGTTGAACCCTATGAGGGTTGTTTGGCAGGGTTTCAAATCTTCTTGATCCAGCTTCTATTGGAAATTATGCCCTAGGGGCAAGTATTGTTCTCCATTTAGTTATCATTTCATTCACATGTTTATAGTGATAACTTATCCCCTGGATATATCTTATAGATTATCCTAAATGTCCTCGGTTGGTCATCTACGCGGAGCGAAGATGAAATAAGACCGATATGACTTTGATGAGGTATAGAGATACGAATCAAAGTCATAGGCACTTGTAAGAGTACAAGGTGCTGGACTGACCCACTATGAGAAAGCTGCATGGATTTAGTCATAAACTTATCTCATGTATAACCGCGTCACAACGCCCTTTGACCTAAGATCATCATGGATTCCTACGTGATGAGTCGCTATTCTTTGACCTAGTCAAAAGTCACCTTTGACCGAGTGATGATAAAGGCTTGGATCGGGATCAATGGTTTTCATGCAGAGGAATGTGAATGGTTAAGATGGAATTTGTCTCTCACATTTGTAGAGAGATAATACTGGGCCCCTCGATGAGTGAGTCTGAGAAATGTATGGCCATACTACGAAGGAAAGGAGTTTCCATTATTAGACTACTCGAGAATCGAGAAAGTAATGGTCAAGAACAGGAAGTTGACATTATCCATGCCTCATCCTTGATCAAATTATCGCGTGACAAAAGGGACGTGACATGGTTGTATCATAGGTAGCATCGTATCATCGATCCCCATATGAATTGGGTAGTCGCAATGTCTTGCTAGAGGTCGCTTGCGACTTATGGGTGGTACGTATTGGCCCGCCGCCAATCTTATGTGGGCCGGGGTCGCACACAAGAATAGCCCAACACTAGCAATAGTGTCAGATTCATGAATCTTAGAAATGTCTAAGATTTAATGAGTACGTTTAATATAGGGTTGATATGTGTATATATATATCATATCACATTATATTATAATATAATATAAATTTAAAAATAATAATGATATTATTTATAGATAATAATATTATTATGAATAGTATTTAATTTATTTGATAAATTAAATAACTATAATAAATTGAGATATTGTATCTCGATTTAATTTTCGAATAAAGATATAGTATCTCGATTTAATTGAATTGAGATATTGTATCTCGATTTAATTAAATAGAAAGATATCATATCTCGATTTAATTCATGAAAATCAATTAAATCAGTAGGCTCATAATTCGAATTAAATAAATATATTTGATTAGATCTGTTGGACATATTTTAATTAATGTATTGATTTAGTTGATTCGAATTCAAGTTTAATTAGATTAATTTTGAATATTTTAATACGGCTCATTAGGGTTTTAGAAACTCTATAAATAGATATTGATCTAGTCGTATTGAGTACACGGATGAATTAGAGAAGCCGTAAGAAACCCTAGAGAGAAAAAGAGAGACACAAGGTTTGAAGGCGCTAGCACGCCACCGCCCGTGTTCCAGTGCTGTTCGTGTGGATACCGGTAGAGGGAGGAGATTTGAAAGTTCTGCTCTTGTTTGATCAAACAAGATGGAACCACGTTCAAGGCATACGACGGTCGAGACGCATGAAGCTGGAGATGCGCATCAGACCGGATCGAACGAAACTCTCCACCCTTCGCATAGGTACGGTTTTTCTAACGAACCTTGATTTAAACGCCGTTGATAGATCCTCCAATGGGATTCGTAAAAGTTTTATAATTCCGCTGCGTGTACGGATCCCAACGGCTTCATCCTCTTGAAGGCATCCCCGGCTAATGATGTCTGTCGAGCTTCCTGCATCCACGAAAATCCTTTTTACCCGGCAATTTACCAGAGTTCCCGTGACTACCAGACCATCCTGATGGCCTAGAACCACTTCCTTCAAATCTTCCTTTGTAAAAAGTAATGGGGGAGGCACCGGCTTGGTGAGTAGTTGTCTCTGTATTACGCTGTGTAGACCTCAGTTCTTCACTGCGAGAGGCATTATTGACATCTTGTGTCGTCCTTTCCTTCCTCCCACATGTGTCATCATGACCTTCTCTTCGAACCAACGTTTCAAACTGTTTGAAATGGTCCTCCATCATTTGCTGTATCACTCTGAAATCCTCTTGGCATTGGAGATTATTGCGTTTTTCCATATTCTCCATTCGCCTTAGCATCGAGTCCATATTTTTCTGAAGGAGAAGAATGTCTGGACTCTGGATCGGAATCTCTTTAAAGGGATCCTGCCGCTGGTCCTCTGGTGCCACCGCCTCCTGAGGATTAGCTGTGACTGAAGGGGAGGATGTCGTGTCGATACGTCATTCCCCCATTGCCGCCGTCGTGTTCAGGGATGTCTCCAGGCTGCGGTGGTCTTGAGTTTGTTGTTGCTGACTTGCCTCTGCCTGTGCTGGATTCTCAGGCTGAGGATTCCGACTGCTGCTTTTGGTGTGAGCAATCATCGGTCACGGGGATCGAAGTTTAACGTTCCCCATGGTCGGCACCAATGTTCTGTATGAGAACACAGATGTGTAGCCAGGTGGGCTAGTACGTTGATATTGGATCAATGGGTTCACCCTGAATGTCTATGAGATAAACACCCAGGAGAACGTGGAATCACTGTACACAAACGTGGCTGGTGCCCAAGGGGTGGGGTGTGTGCCCAGTGATAACCGTATGTAAATAGTGTAAAGTTAGAACGTGTGCGTCTTAGGGTTTGACCTCTGTATTTATAGAGTATGTCTTAGGTTGAGGCGTATTTGTGGCCTTAATATCACAACTGCCAGGTCTAGATTTAGATTTTCCTGGGTTATAAATAAGATAGGATACCCCTTATTGTAGGCGGATCCTGATATGCAATATGTATTCCTTGCCGGGCCGTCCTTCTATTGGGCCTAACTTAGGTCCATAACATTAACCTTAATTTTTTAATTAAATTGGGTCCTTGTGTATTTTATTTTGTTTTGATTAGGCCCTTATTTTTTGATCTACTATTTTTAATTTATAGACTTTATGAAATTTAAAGTTGTTCAAACCTGTGAAATGAAACAAAAGAGATTTCATAAAGTTTATGGATTCCTCTCATGTACGGACCAAACAATAAGAACTCAATTTAAACAAAATAAAGCTACATGACCTAATTCATGATTTAGGTAAACTATAAGGATCTATATGAATTAGTTTTTCATCTAAATATAATTCAATTGTGATTAAATTGATCATTATTAAAGTTTAATTTTCATTTTAAAACTCAAATATTACAACAACAAAAAAGAATTGTTGAAAAACATATATAAAAAAGTCGCAAATAATAAATTTAATTATTAATAAGTCTCATCATTTTCAAAACGCTAGATGACATGCAAATGTCATATATGTTGACATGAAAATGAGACCCATTACTTGGGAGTTCTTTATAATTTATTCCAAATTCGTTTCTTAATCAATTTTAAATTCTATTGTATAAAATTTAACTTGTTTTCAGTTGATTTTATTGATTTTTTAACTCATGCATCTTCAACAAGATTATTTTTTAAAGTATTGAGCACCAAATTAAACTTAAGGAGCTAGTTAAGCATATTTTTCTTATCATTCTAAGGACGTCAATGTCTGTATTTAAAAAGTGGAGATAATATTTTAAAATAAGTTATCCAAAAACATAATATTTCAAAAGAAAAACGGAAAAAAAGAAAAAGAAAAAAAGAAATCAAAAGTGGAGCATGTCTTGTGAAAAGTATTTGCCTTTAGCCGACCTTGCGCTTTTGATCATCGACACACTCTTCCACGCATATGCCTACATCCCTTTCATCAATTCAAAAATGCTCTCATGTCCATTCTCTAATGATCTATAGTCAATTCAATATGTCCGGACAGTCCGGTTATCTGTAAAGGTAAAAAATTGTATTACCACAGGTCTTAAATTTATAAGAGCTAGTTAACTAATTTTGATAGATTAAGGACTTAATAACATTAGTTATTTATAACAAATATATGTATTGATTTTTCTAAATTTCTATCTTTCATCACAACTACCACTCTTGTGTAGTTGTGTAGAAACTCCTTACAGCCCATTTGGAACTAGAAAGATTTAAGTAGGGAAATGAATTTTAGGGAAGGAAAGGAAGGGAATGGAAGATTGTGAAAGTGAAGGAAAATGAGTTGTTTAATAGGAAAAAAAATTGAGGGGTGGCTATTGAGAAATACTTATTTTAGCCTTAAAAGTAATTTATTAAAAATAAAAAGGAAAAAATGTAGTTTTTTTTTTAATATATAAATTGAAGATGAATGTCTCAGCCTTGACTAGCAGCAGTAACCCTTGTTGTAGCTAGGAAGGAGAGAAATCGATCGATTTCAACCGTAAAGAATATTAAGAAAATACAAAACGATATATTGTTACACATTAAAAAAATAAAATAAAAAAAACCATTATAATTTAAATAAATAAAAATCAAAATCAAAATCATTGTAAAGTAGCGATAAATCACCGATAGTATTGGGATAAATGGATGATAGTGGGAGTTAAAGAAATATTAGGGACTTGCACCAAAAAAAGAAAGAAAGAAATATTAGGGACATATATTTTTTAAAATCATCTTAGATATTTTTATTTTATTTTAATAATCAAATTCGAATTTACTGCATCAAATTCAAATTTACCACGACCAAATTCGAATGTGATGGTAAACATGTACCAACCAAGTGAAACTTATTCATCTTCCTTTCACTTCTCACCTCTTTCCCGTGTCAAATGGGCTCTTAATGTGTACAATCTATAGGAATATTTTAGGGAAAATTATAAATTTAGAAGACAATGTGTATTGAATTTTTATATTTAGAACCAAATCAAATATCTAACTAGCTAGCTCTTATATTAACAACCAGATATAATAAGTCAGTTTTCCAAAAATACCCTTTTTCTGAAAAGTTGTCCCTAATGATTGCAACCATTAATTAATAGAGGCAATTCAAGAAAGATAAAATTAATTAGAGTCTAATATTTAGTATTGAAGATTACTGCTCAATTAGCTAGCTAATTAATTCCTAATGCAGTATAATTTAATCGTTGTTCTTTTTAATGTTAGAATTCTTAATCATACTTAAAAAAATTAAATCCCTTTTACTCGACTCGGACACATGCTACCAACCACTTTGTCAGTCTTTTAATTATCTACCCCTCGGTCCTTAATATAAGACATATTAGGAAGTTAATGTTAGTCATAAATAGAAGACATAGTTTTCATATTTTTCAATATTTTTTAATTTACCCTTATTGATGCTCTCTTAACAATAATTAAGGAGTAAAGAAAATATGACAATTAAGGAATATGACTAGGTTTTTTAGAAAATACATGTTATATTAACTAACTCAACTAAATTTTTTAATATAATTAAATTAGGTAAATATGTCTTATATTAATGAAATTTATTGTTTATTTAATAATTGCAAACCTCATGCAACATGCAAAAAGGTAGGACAGGTGGATAATATCATTGTGGATCTCAAAGTGAAATTTTTAGTTAAATAATTTGAATTATCCAAATAAGACAATAAAAATATGGGATTCTACATGAATTTTACATTGTATCTATGGTTACAACTTACAACTCATCTTTTACTTTATATTACTCAAAATAAATTGAACCCCAAACTGTAATTATTTATCAATTAACTCCCTTCACTCATACATTTAATTTATTAAAACTAAAGAAATCGGTTAAGTTTGTTATTTATAAAGATATATATGTTAGTTTTAAAAAATGTCACATTTAAATCATTTGCATTAAAAACTTTTAATGAATAAAACAACCCTTTAATATGTGCAACCAATAAGATTATTGTTTAGAACAAAATTATGAATTTGTTAGCCTAAATGGATTAAAATCTTAAGACCAAAAGTTAAAACAAGCTTTTCAATTACCTAGCTTTTACATTATATTCTAGGATTGAATATTGTAGGATATAAAACTTGATTTTTTTTTTTTCCTTTATGTAAAACCATTAACAATATATATCCCAGTTTCTTTAGATTCCATTCATTGTACAGAGCCTATGTAGTAATCTCTATATCGAGTTAAATGAAACTATATGGAGAGGGAGGGAGGGAGGGGGGAGAGAGAGAGAGAGAGAGAGAGAGAGAGAGAGAGAGAGAGAGAGAGAGAGAGAGAGAGAGAAATTGTGTGTGTGTGTGTGTGTGTGTTTTTTTTTTTTTTTTTTTTTTTTTGGGGGGGGGTGAATGAGAGTGAGAATGTAAGAGAGAGAAGAGAAAATGATGAGATTGGTGGGGAAGCATGTGGTGGGGACCACAGCATTAACAGTTAGTTCGGGATCTCAACTATAACGAACCTTAACACATGGGCACTTGATTTATGCCTTGTTTCTGGACTTTCCTCCTTATAAATACGCCACTCCCTTATTGGCACTTGATTTATGCCTTGTTTCTTGACTTTCCTCCTTATAAATACGCCACTCCCTTATTTGCTTTGATACTCCTCTTCGCACCAACCCAATCAAACCTACACTTCTTCGAGCCATCTCTACACTTAATTTCTTAGTTCTTTCTTCCTAGGGACGTTTTTTCGTCGGTAATTTCAGTACTTTTTTTTTTTTTTTTTTTGTAGTGCATGCCTTTTATATTTTGCAAATAGTTAAAAATAAGTTACATACAACTGAAGAAGAGTTACACGGTAAAAATTGAGTTCTAACTGTGTCCTTAATAAAATTTCAAGTACCTTTGGATAATGAATTTTACAATACTAGTTTTTTTAGCAATTTTCCCTTAGAATTTTTCTTTGATACCCTTATTAAGTAGTATTTATTAATCAGATAAATTATTAAAAGCTACCAACCAATTATCAAATGAGGATATTTCTGGAAAGAAATTTGTATTTTTAACAGATTAATCAAACTAACTTTAATTATATTTTGTTGGGTTAAGGTGTAAATTAGTCAACGAACTATTACTCCAAGAGCGCCAACAAAATTTTTTTAAGTGAACCAAAAATATCAAAAAACTTCTAAAAATATAAAGTTAGCACAACGCCATTAGAAAAAAAAAACCCACATCCATTAACATGTCAACTTTTTAAAGGTTAAGATGCAGATTGGCCAACAAACTTTTACTATAGGAGCGTCTAACGCAAAAAAATTTTACTCAAAGTGCCTAGCATAAAAAAAATTCATGTGCAATCCACCCAAAACCGAGGCTGTTGTAAATCCTTGTCCAGACCCCCAACCATGTGCATTAGGGTTAGAAAAAGTGAATGCAACAAAAAAATCACAAATGTAACAAGTAGATTTTTTTTTTGGTCAAAGTAACAAGTAGATTTCATTTTGAGTAAGAGTGGTAAATTTTTGAACGTGCTTGGGCAAGTCTATGTGTTATCCACCCAAAATCCAACTGTTGCAAATCCTTGCTGAACCCCCTAACCATGTGCATTGGAGTTAGAAAGAGTGAATGCAACAAAAAAAAAAAAACAAATGTAACGAGTAGATATTTTAGGTCCAATTAAAAATCACAATCTGCACCTACACCGAGCAAGTTCAAAAACTTACCACCCTTAATTACTCAAAATGAAATCTACTCGTTATATTTGTGATTTTTTTGTTGCATTCACTCTTCCTAACTCCAATGCACATGGTTAGGGGGTCCAGACAAGGATTTACAACAGTCGAATTTTGGATGGATTGCACATGGACTTGCTCGAGCACATTCGAAAACTTATCACCCTTACTCAAAATGAAATCTACTTATTACATTTGTGATTTTTTATTGCATTCACTTTTCCTAACCCCAATGCACATGGTTGAAGGTCCGGACAAGGATTTGCAACAGTTAGATTTTGGATGGATTGTACATGGACTTTTTTGTACTAGACGCTCCTAGAGTAAAACTTTTTTATGCTGCGCGCTCCTGGAGTAAAAGTTCGTTGGCCAATCTGCATCTTAACCCTTAAAAAGTAGACATTTTAACGGACGTTGATTTTTTTCTAACGGAGTTGTTGACTTTATATTTTTAAAAGTTTTTTGGCATTTTTGGTCCACTTAAAAGTTTTTTGTGTTGGATGCTCCTAGAGTAATAGTTCGTTGGTCAATCTGCACCTTAACCCTATTTTGTCTATTCTTGAGAATTAGTTATCCATCTCTTATACAAGAGACAAGAAGGAGTAATAAGTATGTGTGTGATGATTGATGATAGGGTGACGTGTGTGAAGAAGGGAGGAATAAGATTCACAATAAATAGGAATTCCTACTTCAATCTAGTGCTAATAAGCAATATAGGAGGAGCTGGCGAGGTTTCACTACTACAGAAGGCACTTTTAACGTCCGTTTTTAAGACCATAAGATGACTGTTTTTAGTGAATAATATATGTAAGTGATGTTAAGAAGTTTTAAGATAGACGACTGTTCTTAAATAGTCGTTGTAAGTCTCACTTACAACGACTATTTTAGGACAAATAGTTATTGTAAATGAGAATTACAACGACTGTTATCTACTAAACAGTTGTGTATTTCTTACAAAGAAAACTATAATCGTAAGTCTCACTTTCAATGTTTGTTTTAAAAACAGTCGTCTTTATTTTTAATTTAAACTATATTCTTATTTTGTGTTAACAGCCTTTTTGTAATAGCCAACTAGAACAAAGATATAAAAACTGAGTAATAATATAAACAACCAATTTCTAGAACAAACAATAAAGAAAACTTAGTTTAATACAAAAGTTCTCTAAACATGTTTAATACAAGAATGTTCACAAGTTAATACACAACGACTCTAAAAAAAAACCACTACACTATGTTCACAAGTTGATACACAAGTTCACAAGTTCAACTATCACATGTTATACACTATGTTAACCACTACACTATATATATATATATATATATATATTTAAAAAAAATTATCGATATCTACACATATTCTATATGTTGTAGAAGATGTCCTACCAAAAGGTCTCTTAGCATATTAATGTCTTCCATAATATAGGGTTCCTCTTGACCAAAAAGCTATGGCCAAATTGAAGAATAAGTTAACATAAATCAATCAATTTAATGAAATAACTAACAATTCACTTACAAGAACAAAAATGAAAATCATTGAGAATGAAGAAATGATCACTTGTTCAAACTCGAAGTAACTCCACTAATGATGATGTTATGCATATTTAGTATAACGTATTACCCGCACTCAATTTTTCTTGGTTAGTGAGGGCACTATACATAAAAAGAAAATGGTCAAAATGAATAAAGACAATTATAAAGTGATTGTTAATTAAAGAATTTGAATTTAAATAACTTACCGGTACCACTTCATGTTAGTAACTTTGTTTGTTCGCTTCCCAACTAGGATAGAATATGTCTTCATCGCTCTATCATTATAATGAAAAGGTTTTTATATTTTGTTGTCAATATAGCACTTCCGTTGTCAATATGACTTTTTCTCGTTGTGAATAGTCTCATACATTTAAGGACTTGAGATTCAAAATGGCTCCACATTTTTAAATTTTGTTGTCAATATAGCACTTCTTGTTGTTAATACAACTAATATCAAAAAAGTCCCCGAGGACTTTTTTGATATGTGATTTTGGGTTGGAACTTTTTTTTTTTTTTTAATATTTTCTATGTTCCTTGGGACCCGAGTGATATCTTCCCTAAATAAAAATTGCATATGATTTCTAGCCGTCCAATAAAATGAAAGTTAAAATTTGTGATGTCACTTGATGTTCAAGCAACTTGCTCATGAGGTTGAAAAACAAAATTAATTATCACATGATAGTTAATATGAGAAAAATTAATCTTTGTCAATTATTGTGGAACCCATAACTCTTTATGGTACTCATGAGAATCTGTAACTCTTTAAGGAACTCATAAGTTATAACTGTAACTCTTTACAGTACTCATGAAAACCTGTAACTCTTTACGAAGCTCATGAGTTATGCCTAGGATGTTCTCGTTAAAATGCCTATCAGGGTTTAGGATTACCTTTTATCACTTGAAGACTTCAAAGTGTATGATATCCTCTAACATTGAACCACACGATTGCTTCTTGATTGCAACAAGAACTTATTCTCCTTGGATGCTTGCTAGGCTATGACAAGGTGCTGGTTTCAAATGTTTGGGTTTATTTTCTCAAGACAATGACGGTGTCTTGAGGTTAGGTGAGCCGTAATAATAGAGGATGGGGTGAACAAGATTGGGCGACCACGACTAGGGCTCAAGTATTTCTTGAGTTAGCGGCACACACCATCAGTGGCACCTAATGCCCTATGCCACCACTTAATTAGGGTTTAAACCTAATTCAAGTTCTTACTAGAAAAGGCCCAATCCAAGAAAAATGTTATCCAAGAGGATTAATCCTATCATGATCTTTGGATTCCATCCTATTATGATCTTGTATTCTATCCTATCATGATATTTTGATACTTTATCTAATCTTTATTCTAGGTTTGTTGCAAAAAGCCTTATCCAAACTTAATTGGATATAGCTTTGGATAATTCAAAATTATCCTTAACAACCTAACCTCACTTATGGCCCAAGAGCCTATTAGGCATTCTAACACATTTGGGCCTATTAGTAGAGAAACTAATTTCTCACTAAAAGCCCAAATGTGGCGCCTTAGTTAATTGGGCTTGGAGTCCTACTCCAACTCAATTATACATATAGTCTTGACAAAGCCCAATAAACAATTATTGACACAAAGTTGCTAAATCAAGGAATTAAGAACAATCTTAGTGTGTGACCCATTAGGTCCAGTTAGTCACTGACATAGATAAACTTAGACCAATTAAACTCCTTTAGCGGGCCTAATTTATCTAATAGCCACATAAAACACTAGCAATGCTCTGTGCCCTCAGAACTAATCGAATTGATCAAGTGATATATTTTTCTAATCTAGATACCATGCCGACATCATTCCTTACATCATCATTCACATTTAGTAGAGATTAAGGGTAGAGTATCATCTCCTTTGGTTGACTAAATGTAGCTTTTCACAGAACTAGGAATATTTTTTCATTGACTCTAAGATGGATCATGACTCTTCATGATCGCTTACTATGCATAGATTCCTGAGTCAATTAGAAGTTATTCAAGCCTTACCGATCTTGTGAACGACTAATCTCTTGTAGGGATTGTGAGTCCTTTTGGCATATCCATCTATATTCATGTATTTGAGTTATACTAAATAGTACATTATTCTCCCCATTTTTAGGCAGATAGAGTTTTACAGTTAAAGTATAATCCTATGACATAATGTTCGATGACCTGCTCAAGTTTAGGATGATCTATACCACCAAACGAAGGGAGACATTACAAATCCAATTATACTATCTATAATGAATCCTTGTGGAGTCTCTTGAGGGATCAGTTCAGTGCTATTTGGCCTAAAGCCAATTAGGTCAATGTGTCAAATCTAAAGACTTATAATGACTATCATGCTTTCTTCGACAAAGACCCTTCATTAGAGAATCAGCCAAATTATCATTGGTGGGAACATATTACATCTTTATGTCTTGTCTTTCAACAATCTCTCGAATGACATGATACTTATGGAGCACATGCTTAGACCTCTAATGAGACTTGAGTTCCTTGCCCTGAGCTATAGCTCTGGTATTGTCGCAATACAATAGTATTGGATCAACAATACTAGGAACCACTCCAAGTTCATTAATGAACTTCACGATCCATACTGTCTCCTTAGCCGCTTCATTAATTTGATATATAATATGGGTCAAATGGATATGTATATTAGTAGTTATGGATTTTTAAAGTTGGTCATGTGAAACTGGAACCAAATCTGAGATAGTTGCATTGATTGAGCTTTTTGGATTATTTTGCATCCAAATGGTAAGTATGATATTTTTACTTGAAACTAGACTCAATAAAGGTCATATAGCCTTTGGAACCACCTCTATTGAATTTGTCTAGATTTAGTTATGCTTTTTCAAAGATATATGAAAATATGGTAGCATAGGCTCTTACCTAAAAATGAGGAATCAAGGGAAATGGGTAGTGAGGATAACCAACGCTAGTATTCTATGGTTATGAATGGGTTGGATGAATTATAGCCCGCTGTATATGAATGTATGTTTGTAGGAGCTAACATTTGACCAGGAGGATGAAAGGATCAGGAGCCAATTTAAGAATTGGTAGATTGTACAGATAGAAACTTTAACTCTCACATATTATGTATGTTTGTATATGTATGTTGGACCATGTTATGTGTTATGTGATATGTTTGTAGTTGCTGCAACATGAGAATGGTGTTATGTGATTTTTGAATATTTTATACGCTGTTGTAAATTGTTTCCGCATATGGTTTCTTGTCATGTACTAGTTATACATTCTATGTGAGATTAACTGTTACTTCGGGAATCTTCGGGATCCCAGCCCTTGTTACTACCTATGTTTTGTATAGCGTACTAGATGCGGCTTCTAGAGCAAGACAATAGATGACAGCATGTAAAGATGTTGGACCTATTTAGCTTTGTTGTTTGTTAATTATAGTTGGATTTTTTTTTTTGTAAGTTTGAGAAATTGTAACATAATGTATAGATCCTGTGGATATTTTTGAAATGTAATCAAGAGTTTTATATCAGAATATTTTGCTATTTCTGTTTTTGCCCATTGAATTGCATAAATACTCGATAAATGCCTATTGAGCTATGCATAAGTACATTGACGAATGTTGGTATACTAGTGGGGTATTACACGTTCAATCCAATTGCCATGCCTTCAACCATCTTGTAGCCGAATAGCTCCTTAGAGGTCTCGAAGCGCTCAACCCTCCCTTGCTTATCATAAAACTCTTGGAGATGTAAGATACTGAAAGGAGCATCCATATGCTCGTGCTGACGCTGGAGTTCTGTGGACATAAACACCAGCAATATGCATACTACTTGATAGTTGTCAGCCAAGTCATGTTTATGGGCTTCACAGTCAAACTAATCATATCCATCTTGCCCCTTCAGTATGGGCAACAGGAATCAGAGAATCTAACAAATAATCTATCTTCTCAGAATGTAAAACTATTTTTACATTCTGATACTAGCTGATTTCTCTTGGCTTCATTGGCTTATATTCCTTTCTTGGATATTCTCTAATTTGATTTTAGTTATTGGGAGTTTATATCTCACCCCACCATTGTTAATATTTTTCAGGTGACCCTATTATTGTTAATATTTTTCAAGCGAGACCTCTAAGTCTGCTAGAGGCCAAGGGAAGCAGTTAGAGGGACCGTCATGTTTTTAAAATACTATATTTATTGTTTTGGATAATTGTTAAATATTGTTGGGTCCGAGGCCTTATGTTATATACACTCTGATATTTTGGTCAATCTACAATCATATCTTGTATTGAATTTTTTTTTTTTTTTTTTTTTTTTTTTTTTTGTGTAGACCTTTTGTTAGGGGGTTTTGTGTTGGAAAAACTCGTAAGGACTATGTTTCTTCTATTTGTTAATTGTACTCTAAGTGATGAATTTTCTGTAGTGAGTTTGTGGGAGGGATTTATGTCCTGGACCTCAATGTGTTTTCTTGAAAGAAATGATTTTCAGCTGTTACAAACTAAATAGGTTTTGTTAGACAATTATAGATAACTGTTGTTTGTGAGAAATGGACTTCTCATGAAGTCACTAAATATAATAAAAATTCAAAAAGCTAACACAACCTTAAAAACGAGTTAACACGATTTTGTTAGTTGGAAATGTAAAAACTATAAATTCGGCTAATGAACTTATGAGTTTAGCCAAGTTTAAAGTTAATACGAGTTTAAGAGTATGTCGACACAATTTTATAAGTCATAAATGCAAATACCGTGAACTCGGTAAAACAACTTGCGAGTTTGATATTAATGGTTAAACTTTATAGGCTGATCCATTGCATTTATTAGGAATGAAGATGTTCATATCCATACATTTAAGGGGGAGAATCTAGAATGGGAAATCGGGCCGAGCACTGTCAGGCCGACCCATTTAAGCCCTGGCCCTGAAGGGCTCGGGCTTGAAAAATAGGCTAGAAATTTGAAATTGGCCCCCGTAGGGCCTCGGGCTTGCCCGTTAGGCCCGTTTACCCGTAGCTTTAAAAAAAAAAATAATTATGTAGACTTCTAGTTAATGAATGTGTTTATTTGTAATTACTTAGTTTTTTTTAGTTTAAACTATAACTTTTTTTTTTATGTTTCTTATTATTCTGTATTAAAACACATAATTAATTATTATAAATTTTAAAGAAGGGATGTTTTATATTAAATAAACACATACTTTGGTATTACAATATTATATAAGTAATAAATTATAAATATATTTTGTGTAAAATAAGTATAATTATTTTTACCATCGTCGTAGAATCATGCATGAACCAGAAGGAATCAGACACACACAAAATTATGAGAGGGAAAGACATTTTGTCGTGGGCATACATAAAGCAATTCCTTTGTTTAATATTTTTGGAAAAAAAGGAAAAAAAAACATATTCTTAGTGTTTATTTGTTTTTTTATTACGAATTAATGAATGTGTTTATGTGTTGAATGATTTATATTGTTTAAATATTAATGTTGATAACATTTATTTGATAGATTAGAACTTTAATGGCTGCAATTGACTATATTTTTTTAAAAAAAAATCGAAGGAAAAATATTAAAATTTGGAATAGTAATTTTCAGATCAGTAGGGGTCGGCCACGACCCTGGTACTATCGGGTCGGAGCTTTGAAAAATAAATGTTTTCCTTATCCCAGCCTACTAGGCCCTAACCCTATAGGGCCATGCCTTGTCGGCCCAGGCCGGACTGATTTCTAACTCTAGGAGAATCCCAAATCTTAAATTCAACATCTAAGTCGAGAGCCTGAGATGAACTAACCAGTCAATAACATAACTGTAATTTGGTTTCCCTGAAAATATGTTGGGATATAAATATTAAGAGAATTCAAACCATTATAATCTCTACCCATATTTTATTATACTCAAGCCACTTGAGAAATAAACAATGGCTTTTAATTTGTAACATCGTTTGACCAAATGCCAGTTGCAAACTGTCGGTGGAAAGCATGTTGCTCTTTCACATTAGAATTAGAAGTAGGAAAGAAATATAGTACACCTTGTTTCTTTTCTTAGTTATTATCTATATTATGGCTATTAATTAATTTTCTTGGGCTAAATACAATATTAATTAATTCGGATCCAGGACTCGTTGAACCATGAAAAAAAATACTCAATCAAGATGGTTCTCTTATAATATTTGGAATCGAAATTTTATTTTCAAACATCCCACCTAATTCCGATGATTTTCTATGTCGGTTTACTCTTCTGTTTTGTTTTTTTATAAAAGATACTCTTTTTTTTTTTTTGGTTAAACAAATACTAATAAATAGTTCAGCCTAACAAATTTTTTGTCGGTTATTCACCAACCCTATAATATGAAACATACATACTGTGGGTATGTGTATATAATATATGTGCATATACACCATTATTGTTGTAAGAAACTTCTAACTACCTTATTAAAATGAAGGAAATGTTGTTAATAAATTAATTTTGATTAAATTTTTTAAAAAATCTTCTAAATTTAGAATATTTATTACCATAAATTACATCTATCAAATTATTGTAGTCAAACTCACGAGCTGTCTATAATTCAAAATCATGTTAACACGTTCTTAAATTGTGCTTCCTTTTTTTTTTTTTTTTTTTTTTTTTTTTTTTTTTTTAAATTTTATCATATTCAATGACTTTACATGTAGAACTTCATAGAATCTTTTTATTTAATATAATAAATTATGAATATTGAAGGGTTTAATTTTAGTTATTCATATTTAATATATATATATATATATATAAATTAAATAATAAAAATAAACTCTTATAAGCAAGGTAGTTAAAATCGAGATTTTACGAAAAATGGAAGAGAGATAAAAAATCGTAAAACGTAAAATCATAACGTGAAAAAATCATAAAAACATAAAAGCGTTTGGAAACTTAGTAAAATCGTTTTAATGAAAAGAAATCATAAAAACGTAAAATTGCGTGATAAATCGAGAATTTAACTACTATGCTTATAAGTTTTCAATTTAAGTTCATGATCCAAATTTATACTCATCACATGTTTATTTTTTGGCATGAATTCAGTGTGCTCCAAAATTACTTTAAATTTGAGTCTAATCTTTATGGTTGGAGCCTAATCTCTTCAAAACCTCTTAATAATTACTCCCCTCGGTCCTAATTATAGGGCAACATTTAAGAGTTTGTTTTGTTCCTAATTATAAGATAACATTCTAATTTTTGTTAATATCTTCTTAAAATACCCTTATTCATATGAATGAGAGATTATGTGAATTCAACAAAGTAATTGAAGCGTCAAATTTATATAAGGATATTTTATAAAAAAGAGTAAAATTAACTAATTTAACTCATATCCTTAATTCCTCCAAAATCAGTTAAATATGTCCTATAATTAGGACCAAAATATGTTTTTATGAGATTCTAACTTACACTTACAGCTTACCATATCAAACAATTGTTGATTGTCATGGGTTTATTTTAATTCGTGAGTTTGATTGAATAAAAAATAGGAATAATATTAAAAAATGCAATTAATATGACACTTATTTCAATTTCCCACGGTGAAAAGACTACACCTGATTGTTTTGGTTTAGTATTATTTTTATTTTTGGGTTAAATACATAATTTGTCTCGGAAGTTTTGCTAAAGGAGCGCTCAGCACCCGGAAGTTTTTTTGGTACCAAATTTACCCCGGAAGTATTAAAAAGATTACCCAAAAGTGACGGAAGTCCACGTAGATCGTTATGCCACCTCATCACACATGGCATACCACCTCATCAATCAAAAGTATCATTTTTGCCCGGGAGTTTTCATTAAGGAGCAATTTTGCCCCGAACTTTTCATTGAGGAGCAATTTTCTTCAGGAAGTTTACAAAAAGTAGCAATTTTGCCATTCTTTTCCCAATATTAAATTTGACTATTAAATCGGTCAAAGTCACACATGTCATGCCTTGAAAAGGTTGAACTTGGAGTCGAGAGAAGGAGATCCTTGACATGTTGAGCTCAAGGAGCCATAATTTGTGAAGTCGAATGGTCAAAGGACTAAAAGTCATCATCGCAAAAATTAGAGGAAGCATCACTTATGATCTAAGCATATGAAACGCATAAAACGAAATGAATTGTTCCAAAAATTGGTTTAGTAAAACAAATCAATAGTGATAATATTTAGTTTGTATAGCTGATCATTTGCTTAGATCATAAGTGATCTTCTGACCGATTCGGCTTCACAAATTTCCGTGTGCTTTGAGCTCAACATCTCAAGGATCTCCTTCTCTCGACTCCAAGTTTGACTTTTTTAAGGCATGACATGTGTGGTCTTTGATCGATTTAATAGTCAAATTTAATATTGGGAAAAGAAGGGCAAAATTGCTACTTTTGTAAACTTCCGGCAAAATTGCTCCTCAATGAAAACTAGGGGCAAAAATGATATTTAACGCTTATTGGTTGATGAGGTGGTATGCCACGTGTACAGTCAGTTAAACTTAACGGAGGGGCAAATTTGGTACCTTTTTCATACTTCTGGGGCAAATTTGGTACGAAAAAAACTTCCGGATGCTGAGCGCTTCCTTAGTAAAACTTTCGGGGCAAATTAGGCATTTAACCCTTTATTTTTTATTATTTGTCTTAGGCTTTCGCCATATTTAAAAAATTGAAATCCAGCGCCTGGAGCAGCACTCCTGAGATCGGAGGATGATATGAAAGCATTTCTCTCTCCGACTCTGAAGAATCGATCGCAGTGTCGCACCATTCCTTCTGAATTGCAGCATATTCTGAAGAATTCTCAAATTTGGTGACTCATTTCTCTCTTTCTATCTCTTCCCCCCTCCCTCGTGCTGCTTGCTTTCTTTATTCGGATCATTCTCTGTTAAAATACTCTAGATCTAGGGTTAACAGCGCTAGATTCTTCAAATCTTGTTTTTCCCTCTTCGAATAACTGGAAATTTCTTATTTTCCTATTTCATCTAGTCCTCTGCGCTTGGCATTGTAAGATTGAGCTGCTTCATTGTGTTTCATTACCTGAAACTTCCGATAGTTATGCCCGAATGAGGTTAGTATTTTCAGCTTCACCATTGTGTTAAATGCTAAAGCATTCGAGTCTTTTATCCTTTCCCCTCTTTGTTTATTTGTGTTATGAGTTTTTGAGAATGTTTTGTTGATACGAAGCGATTAGATCCAGGTAAGACTGTTCAGAAAGCATAGTGAAGATGAGTGAAGGTCAGAAGTTCCAATTTGGAACCATTGGAGCCCTGAGTTTGTCAGTGGTGTCCTCCGTTTCCATAGTAATCTGCAACAAGGCACTTATCAGCACGCTGGGTTTTACTTTTGGTGAGTGAATTTTACATTTATGGTATTTACAGGATTTTGGGATTGCAATATCTGTCATACAATACTTGCGACGTCCCTTTCAAATTGCTTTCAAGATATTTTTGCTTGTGACTTGGTAGTGTAAAATGAGAAACGCCGTCATTGCCCGGTAAAAATGATGTGGAATTTGATGGTAACTTTGCTTGTTGAACTGGTAAACGTGCTATGTATTTTGAGGGATACTTGATAATGTAGAAATATCGCATCATGCAATTTTTTTGGGCAGTGACGGGATAGCAACCTAACACTTTCACTAGCAATGTTGACCTCTGCCATCATTTTTGTTTCAAATTTAATGATTATTATCCTTTTTCCCCATGGTTTTTTCTTGGAACTGATCTGTTTAATTTTGCTTGTGTTCTATAGCTACAACTTTGACAAGCTGGCATCTTCTTGTGACATTCTGTTCTCTTCATATGGCATTATGGATAAAGCTGTTTGAACACAAGCCTTTTGATGCAAGAGCTGTGATGGGATTTGGGATACTAAATGGGATTTCCATTGGCCTTCTGAATCTTAGTTTGGGTTTCAATTCTGTTGGTTTCTATCAGGTATAATTATTTTTTTATTTAAAAAACAATTAAATTAAGATTAAAAGATAGTTCAAAGTATGCAGGAATTAAAAGGACAAAAGCAATCAAGTGTAATTATTTGATCACTGGAAACTTATACCATTTAGGGTTCAGATGTATGCTTTTAAGTATGTGCTGCATTTTTCTTATTCTGCGAAAGCCATTAGATATAGGGCTTAACCGATATATATACTATCACCAAGACATCAAGTAGGGTTTCTGATAATATTTATTTTGGAACACTTAGCATTTTAAAAGATTTGGTTGCTCTTAAAACCGGAAAGGAAAAAACACTAATACTACTTCATGACAAGACATCTTTACAACTTTATTCTTTTTGCTTAGACATTAGTGTGTGCCAAAGGAATGGGAATAATAAATCAAAGCTTTACAGTCAATATATACCCATAAGATTGCCGATGATGCGTGACCCCTTATATTTGAATCCAGAATGCTGACACTGTAATCCTTATACAACATCTTCAGAGTGTAATTGTTTTGTCTTGTTGAAGCTATCAAAGTATGTTTTTTTTTTTTTTTTTTTTTTTTTTTTTTTTTTTTTTTTTTTTTTATTGCCTTCATATGTGGGGTCTGTTTGGTATATAATGGAATTGGGGGCATGAAAATGGGGTTGAGGATGGAAATCAAATTTTAACCTGTCCGGTATGTCAAATCTTAATCCCATGTGGGATTCAACTCTACCAAGGGAGGCAGAATAAGACAAGGCTTGTTGTTTGGTTTCCTTGTTCAGACTGTAAAATGATCATTGACGGTGGCTGGCTGTTGATTATGGTGTTACCGCTTACCAATTCTGCATTGCAATGGCGAAAATGAGATTTTTTTTTTTCCTTTCCTTTTTCCTTTTTTTAAAGGGAATTTTGGACTTCTCATAATACGGACACATTAAATAAAAACTATATGAGGATTCTGTATACATACTAAACATGTTTTTAAGCCTCATTTCCAATTCCACCTCCATCTTGATTTCTACAACCATGACCGTTTTCATTTTTCTTAATATGAATTCCATATACCAAACGGGCTGGTAATTCTTTCTAATAGAGTGCGAGTTTACTGTTTTATTTCATTGTCTGTCTTAAATATATCTAGTTTTTTTTACTAAAGCAGGTTCTTGAACATTTCTTTCTTCATCTTGCTCTCTTTCTCCTTTTATTTATTAGATGACAAAATTGGCAATCATCCCATGCACTGTTCTTTTGGAGACTCTTTTCTTCAGGAAAGTGTTCAGGTAACCTTTGATTGTAATATTTTCTTAATGCAATTTCTATATCTATATACATTTTCTTTTAAGCTATGAAGTGCTCTTGCCTATATTTGAGTAAAGCATTAACGCCATTGTCAGTAGATTGAATTTTTTAATATTGGAACATTTATTGCTTCTAGTGAGAAGGGAGCACATGGAAAATTCCTTTGACGAAATTAATATTCAATGTAAATAATTAGCATGGTTCCACGTCCTCATCTGGACTTAGTAATAAACAATTGATTTGGTGGTTATGTGAATAATTAGCATTATTTTATGTATATGATGTTTCCTTCTGCTGTGTCTTAATCCATGAACCTTCTATTAACTATTTACCTCTTAGTCTTTCAAAAGATGCATCATAAGTATTACTAATATGATTTACGAAAATGACTTTGGATTATTATCCAGACTGATCAAGATGTCAAAACTCAAGACACAAGTGTGGTCTGTTAATATTGCTTCAGCACCAAAAACAAAATTAAAGATCCTCATTAATCGCATCAAGTCTATCCCACAAAGTGGGATCCATAAAAAATATTGAATGGTAAGCTTGAAATGATGATTCAGGATATTATAAGTGACAAAAATATTTAGCTCTTTCATTTTGACTATCACATTGTGGTCTTGTCATCTTGGAGTATAGGTACATTGACTTGTGAATACCATTTGCCTTTTTTAAAATGTGATGGAACCCAAGTAAAATTCTTCTCTTTCAAGCTTCACAGCGTTGGACTTATAGTGGTCTTGGATTCATTAAGACAAATCCTAAATAATGCGTACATAGGTTTGAGTTTGGACACATGGTTGCTGTCCTGATGAGTCAATCCTGTATATCTTGATTCAACACGTCAACTATATGATGTTAAGTTTTATTTGCCTACTGCTCTTTTAATAATTTGCCTTTTTGCTCACAGAAATGAATTTGATTGGTAGTTAAGGTAATGGTTCATGAGGTTGCTGATTAGTCCATGTATTCTAAACTTGTATGATTTGGCGATTTTGCATTTCTTTGCACTTTCAGTTGCCTTCTTTGATTAGATTACTTACTTTACAGTTAATATCTGCATAGTCCATACCAGGCTGTCATATTGAAGCTTTTCCCAAAAGCTGTAGAAGTTCTTGTTTCTGCAGCATGTCTATGTGTTTATGTAGATTTTCTATCAGTGTTGCAATTATTATTTTACTTCCTTTGTTTTTTTGTTTTTTTTTGTTTTAAAAAAAAATTGTGTTTATTGGTTCATTATCCTGTTATGATTGCATAACCAACATATCTTCTGATATCGCAGTAGGAGCATCCAATTTTCACTTGTCATCCTTCTTCTTGGTGTTGGAATTGCTACTGTGACGGATCTACAGCTCAATGTCTTGGGTTCTATATTATCTCTGCTTGCAATTGTCACAACTTGCGTCGCTCAGATTGTATCCTATGCTCCATTGTCTTTGTGGAATTATCACTAACCTTTGATTTCTTTTTTAATACATATAGGGTAGAAAATATTCAAATTGAAAATAGTTTCTTCTTGTTGGAAAGTGCCTTAACCACTCATTGTTAGATGACCAATACCATTCAGAAAAAGTTCAAGGTTTCGTCAACCCAGCTTTTGTATCAATCATGTCCGTATCAGGCAATGACTTTGTTCATTATTGGTCCTTTTCTAGATTGGCTCTTGACCAACCAGAACGTTTTTGCATTCAATTATACCCCTCAAGTACTGGTGTGTTGGCAATCTCCACGAGTCTTCTTTCCTCTTTAATCCATTCTTTGTTAAAGTACTATCTTTTTATACTTATCATCATTATGCATTTCTTGCAGTTCTTCATTGTGCTGTCCTGCCTGATCTCTGTCTCTGTAAACTTCAGTACATTTTTGGTTATTGGAAAAACATCAGCTGTCACGTACCAGGTCCTCGGACATTTAAAAACTAGCCTGGTTTTGACCTTTGGCTATGTTCTGCTTCATGATCCATTCAACTGGCACAACATTTTGGGCATCCTGATCGCTGTGATTGGGATGGTTCTGTATTCTTATTACTGCACTCTCGAGAGTCAGCAGAAGGCAGTGAGGCATCAGCACAATTGTCTCAGGTATAGTTTAAACTATTTTCTTTACATGCTTTTATTTTCAAATTTGGATTTGGGGCACTTCTTTATAGAAGTGCGTTTTGTGCATTTCATTTTTTTTACGCCCCCAGTTTTAAATACAAGTCACCAATATCTATCTTACAGATATTAAAAACAATTGATTAAATGTAGTTTGACTCCTAAGATTTTTACCGGAACACAAGTACTTTTCAGATTTGCCCAAATTAAATGGTTACCTCCTTTTATAGTAAATTGCCTTTTTTTCTTGGAACAATTTAAGAGGGGGTATTTAAAGGAAAATGCATTTAATGATCCAGACAATATAGAAGAAATGATGGGTATCTTGTACGAACAAAATCCTCTAATAAATGACTTATATTTGAGACTGAAGGGAGTATTTAGTAACAAATTATATGCATTTTTTTTCCCACCTACATAATTTAATAATAAAAAATGTTCTTCACCAGCTCCAAATCCTTTATTTCATTGGCGATTATTGGGAAAATCAAAATATGAACCTTCTATATACTTCATGTGAACCTTACGTCAGGATTTAACCCCTACGAAATGGTGTTTTAGGTCAAGGAGGTTGAGGCTGAACCACTGATTAATGTGGACAGTGGAGCTGGCCTTCTGGGTGATGCTGTGAAAGCCCCTGCATGGAATTCAAACAAAGATTTGGAAGCATAAGTGTTATTTAATCTTATTTTAATTCAAAAATATCAAAATTTAGTAGATACAATCTGTTCTGGCGATGAAGATGTTGCTAGCACAGGTCTGTAATCCATGTAATGTCCCCATAGCTTTGCAAAAAAGGGTTCATATGTAAAACCAATTCTTTACAGGGAATGCATTACTATATGGAAGTCATTTTGCGTATTTTATTGGCTCGGTTATGAACCATTGCCAAGTAAACTTGAAACCCTAATCCATATTTTTTCAAACCTAATGATGAATGATTTTCATGTGTTTTTCCCTTAAAAAAAAAAACCCAGAGATTAAAGCTATGCTTTGTTAGACATACGCTCCCATCATTTGAAAAAAAAAAAAATGGTTTTACCCAAAGAATGAGTAGATAAAAAAAGCACTAGGGTGAGATAATTACTTTCAAGTTTGGTCACAAGAGTTGATTGATATTCAATTCATTACTTCATTTGTTCATAATTATAAATTGTCAACAGTCATCTATAGGTGATGTCTATGTTCATCTTATTTATCATCATAACTGGTATGGCAGATGTTATTCTTTATTTTATTTTATTTTATTTTTTATAATTTTAAGTTAATTCTAAATAAATGTGAATGAAAACTTAACGTATATATAATTATTTAACAATACAAAAAGGATAGATAATGAAAGCACTCTTCACTAAAATAAGATTGAACTAAAATACAAATTCATTGTCCAATATCATCCTTTTATTATTATTATTATTATGATGGCTTATTTGTATTTCTACTATTTTTATTTGGTTCTTATGTGGCCTTTATTCTCATGTTAGGCCTTCACCTGGGAAAGTGAATATTATTTGCAGTTATGATAAATCACCAATTGTGAAAGAGGCGAGACCCATAATCCATTAAGTATAAATGGTAGATGTTCGATTATACCTAGTCCATTAGAGCTCAATCCCATTTCATTTGGGGCACAAATAACAATTAGAGAAAAGTGTGGGCCTAATCTTGTAATATTCCCACTTTGTTTAGTTAATTGGAGTGAACTGTTACACAATATATGTGGGCCTCAGGTATGCAGAACTCCTTGTAAGTTTTATAGTGTGCCTTGAATGTAGTTCGACTTCTCAAGATACCCACACGAACTGGATCATAGCGGCATACTTTGGTTATAACTCAACAAATGCACCGAAGACCAAAAGAGGAGAAAGTTTATAGAGCATATAGTTTTCATTGTTTGAGAAGCTAGGAATGGAGCAAACAAAACTGACTACTTACGTATGTATATCGGTTCCCTCAATCTATTCATCTCAACCCATGTACTAAGCAAAAAACAGTGTTCCTACTGAGGCTTTTTAAATTCAGTTGGGAATACTACACTTAATGTCCCCATACAAACTATTGAAGGGAGAAGTTTTAAAAAGAATGGGGAATAGTGACATCAAAATAGCTTAGAATAAAAACATCAAACTTACAAGGTACACAAAAACAAAGTAAAAAGGAAAAAATCTGGCTGAAAGAGTATGCTATTCCACATTACCCATATCGAGCATACAAGAGTGAAAATAATATAAGAGCCGAAGAGTCTTACTTGTAAGGCTTGAAGGCAATTATTATTGATTTTGCGTAAATGAAGTAGGTGGCTTTCAAGTGAATGAATGTGCTTCCAACAAAATGCATTAAAGCATATTAACATAATACAATTAATTAATTGGCATGCCTTAAAAAGATAATTGTATGAAAATAATATACCTCGTTCAATTATACCTTGTTTAAATTATTGCTAATCTCAATCATGTGAAATGGGCTTCTACTAACGTTCCAAGTGTCACAAAAGACCTGTGGGAACATAGAATGGCTAGTAGGAATAAGTTTAGTAGAATTGGTCTATAACATAACACAATTATATTAGGATTAAGGTGCAAAAATATACATGTAGTTTTTTTTAATTGCACCCAACACTAAGTGTTTTTTCTTAGGTGCAAAAGTGACTTATATATTTACAAAAGTGGAGCAAAAGTCACATATTTCGTTAATGTAGAAGACGTTGACCATGAAGTTGGATTGTTTGACTAAAAATGGTGACATGTATGATGAGGTGGAATTTGGTCGTTACTTTATGTTGGTGGGGCCATAGTGGTGTCCAGGTCAGCAAAGTTGTTCAATTTTTTCTTCAATTTTAACTCTTGCAGATGAGACGGAAGGGACGAAGCTATGAGGTCGAAGAAGTAGTAGCATCGTAGGTGATGTTTGGTTTCGGCTTAGGTCTCTTCCACTTCTGGCCATAGCTAATGCCTTTAGGCTTGGCCGAAAAATCACGAACCAGGCACAGATAAAGCTTGACGGGAAGAGCAGCAAAATGATTGTTCTCTTAGTCGGATGAGGGCATTAAGGCTACCCCAGTTGATGGAGAGGACAGGGACAAGGCACCGTTGGGTTGTGAAGACCGAAGAAAGGGCAAGTCGGGTGTGGACTTTGGTCTTCCTAAACTGATCAAGGTATTGGAGGAAGTCCATGGGCACTGGGCCGGTGATCAGACTTTGATTCCTTAGATCTCTTCACCACCACTTATTCTAGGGTTTGTGCGGTTGATGATGCGCCCTATTGTGGTAAGGCTATCCGAGAAGGCACCGATAGAGTCCTTGTTGTCACTGCCAAATCTACGACTTTTCCAACTCCGTCTTCTCGTTTTTCACTTCTCGATCATAGGTTCTTGCTCTATTCGTCAGATCCATGGAGGGGAAGAATTTTTCGAGGTTGACTTTGTCCCTTGGCGGCAGCGTGGATTGGTGGAAGTCACCTTCTCCAACTCCATCTCCATCTTCGTCCCATGGTGCTGACCTGGACACCGTTGTGGGCCCCACCAACATAAAGTAACGGTAGTGTTCCACCTCATCGTATACGTCACTACTTTTAGTCATTCAATCTAACTTCACGGTCAATGTCTTCTACATTAATAGAATATGTCATATTTGCTCCATTTTTGTAACAACATAGTCACTTTTACACAAAAAAAAAAAAAAAAAACATTTGGTGTTGGGTGTACTTTTAGAAAAACCACATGTGTATTTTTGCACCTTAACTCATTATATTAAATAAGTATACTTAAAAATATAATTATCGTGTTTATTAACTTTAGACTGAAGCTTTCTCTCGTCTTCCACTCCTTTATAATTATCGTGTTTATTAACTTTGGGGGACTGAAGCTTTCTCTCGTCTGCCACTCCTTTTTGTTTTTCTACAATGAATTTAAATTAAGAAACATATAATTCTTAACATGGCCCATTCTTCTACCACTTCGACTCCCCTTTGCCTTTTCTCTTGGGGGATCAAGAATAACACCAACTTCTTAAGATGCATCATGATTGGTGGCATGGATTTCTTTATTCGTTTCGACATTGTTGCCTTAATTCAAATTACATTGATATTCTTGAACTTGTTGAGATCCATTCTTGATGCATGTGAACCAAGAATACCCATATATCCAAATTTTTTGCAACTTCAAGTAACATCCTCATTAGAGGAAGCAAATTGAACAACCCACTTCTTTGACTCTTTCCCATCCACCCACAACTCATAATAGAAAATGTCTACATCCCTCCTCATTTCTTTAAACAAAGTCTACACTCTATCCAAATATTCCTTCTCACACAATTTGAAATTGTTTTAGTATAAATCATAGAGTCTTATTTAGCACAACACTGCAATGATCCTAAAAGTGTTCAGAAATCGAAACATTTTCTAAGTATTAAACCACTCGAGTGATGTGTTAAAACAATATAACTGGCAGAACACTCCAATGATGTAATTAAGTGATATGCTTTTCTGAAAATTCAAAAGAAACAAGATCACTTGAGTGACTTTGTAATTCGTCTTCACTAGCAAATCATGCAAGTGATACAACAAGTGATTTGAAAAGATCACTTGAGTAACTACTCAAGTGATCCCATTTTATGCATCACTAGCACATCACTCCAGTGTCCAATGGTCTAAAATATCTTTAAAATTGCCAAGAGAGGATCACTCGAGTAATGCTTTTCCAAACTATAGAGCAACACTTAGGAATTTCTTAAAGCACTAGAATAATTATAAAATTTGTTCTTCTTGCTTTTAATCATTCTAACTATTTACTATACTAGTACTTAAGTTTTATTTTAGTGATCAAACAAGGTTTGATTCACAAACGGAAAAAACATTTTTATATTAGAAGCATTAATTCGAAGGACATTCAAACGTTGAACATTCTCTTTGCTCCAATGGCTAATTCCTTGGACACAGCAAATTAATGTTCAGAGACTTCAACATATATATCAAAGATTAAGGAAACTCCAACAGATACATTCAACAAGACAATGGTCATTAATTCACTCTACCTATAAATAGCTAGAGCACTGAAGATGGAGCAATGAATTACTATGAAAAATTTCTATTACATTCATTGCAAAGTCTTAAAGCTCTTAAGTATGAATCTGTACTTCAGTGATAATATATATACTCTCGTGAGAGACATTTATTGATTTCTTTATTATCTAAGAGACTCAAGATTATGGGATCTTGAGTGGACATTGAATTGCAAAGTGTAAGGGGAGCAATTGTTTTTGAAATAGAACTAGTTTGTATTGAGGCAGCAAGAGCCTGACAAATCTTGGAGAATAGTGAAAATCTTATAAGGTTTTTGAGGACTAGATGTAGGTCAAGTGGTTTGAACCGAATTAGTATAAATCTCGTGTGCTTAACCTTGTTGACATCTTTTCAACTCTATTTGATTGAAGCTTGCAAATGTCAAACTGTTTAATTATTACGAAATTTATCGCCTCCTCTTAGGTTAAAGTCTTGTTCTAAAAGTTTTTTAAAATAGTTCTGGATTTGAATTTGAAATTCTCACTGTTCACGGCTTGTCTCTTTTGGGTTCGGTATACGGAGCCCAATAAATTATAATGAAGCCATGTAGGATCCAGGCCACGAGCCAGAGGTGAGAATAAAGTACTTGTTTTTGAAGCCATATAGATGTTGTGAACAATGTTTTATGAGATGAGCCGCAAGGAGCCGATGATCATAAGACTTCTTCATTATTTATGTTCTGGTGTAGAACACGTATGTCTAGCCTCTAGGGCTAGTGATTGGTTTATATTGGATCAAAGGGCTTCTTGAGGATGTCAGATGATTCAACACCCAAGAGAGAGTTACCCACTACTATCTATGAGGAAGATAGCACTGAGTACTTGCAGACTTAGACCGATTTGTGTTGACTGGCTGTCATATGCTGTGTATTAGTTTTGTTTCTTCATATTTTTTAACATAAATATGGTGGTTTATTTTAAGAAATAGAACGATTTAAGAAGTGGTTAAAGGTGCAAAAATACCTCTTAATTTTTTTAAAAAAGAGCTGCTGGCAAAATAAACAAATCTTGGATGCAAAAAATGTCCACAATAATTAAAAAAATGGACCAAAAATGCTATTTCCATTAAATTGTGGTAATGACCATTAATTTTTTCCACTAAAGGTCAAGTGGACGTGGTAGGTAAAGAAGATTATTGTGGTTGTTGATGAAAGTGAAGAATAGTTCATTGAAATTAAAGTCGAAACTCGATCTAGCTAATCCTTCCATTAAAGTGTCATCCACCTCATTTGAACCAATTTATTGTGGTCAAAAGTTAAAAATGGGCATCAATAGTGGAAATAATGAGCAGAGAAAGGACGAAGATGGCATCGTCCTCATCTTCAACAACATCAAGAAGTAGAAGAAGGGTGGCAATAATGCGACATCACAGTCTGGAAGACCTTATGAAGGTGCAAGGAGGTATTGTAATCACCAATTGGTGGCTCCTCGATGGATGGCATGAAGGCAACAATGGAAGGAGACTTTGTGGCTACCACAACTATTACAAGGTAATTTCATTTAAGGGAAAATATTAGTGAGGTCCCAAGAAAGAGGAAAAAATAAAAAAAGTCTCAACCTTAAATCCCCTACCAAAGAGTCCATAGGGACTTTTTTTTAAATATTAATTACGAATTCTAATATCAACAAAGTCTCGTTGTTAAAATGGCTTTTCCTGTTGTTAAAATTTCTCTATGAAAATATTGTTGTAAAAATGACAAAATTGTTCGAGTTTTTCCTCCGTCGGTTTTTTGGCAACAGGAAAAGCTATTTTGACAACAATATTTTCATAGGGAACTTTTAACAACATGAAAAGCCATTTTAACAACATGAAAAGTTATTTTGACAACGGGAGTTTTTCGATATTGGAATTCCATAATTAATACAAAAAAAGTCCCGATATTTTTTTCTTCCTTGGAACCTTACTGATATTTTCCCCTGATTTAATCTTTTGAAGGTGATTTCTTCTGTGAGGATGATTGAATGACGAGGATCAACTATTTTTGTATATGCGAATTTGATATTTGAGTAAAGAGGGATTTAAAGTTGATACATTTATAACATGATGTGTTTACAATATAGAATTGAAGTTGTTAATGTATTAGTAAAATGAAGTTAGTTTGGAGTCAGTCAAATTCCAACACTAGCAAAACAGTATAGCACATTGGACAAATTTTCTAACCTTAACCCATTGGATACAATAGTAAGATAGAGAGAATGAGAGAGAAGAAAGTTGAAACACAGAATGAAAGAGTCTTGAAATTATTCATATCCAGTTTCACCTATATATTAATATGTGTCTTGTAATTTAAAGGAATACATAAATCAAAGCAATATAAACTAATAAACAAGTTGTGGCATTTAATATGAAAGGAAATATATTAATAATTCGAGATAAGATGCTCCAAAGGGCCTGGAGAGATTACAAAAGGTTTGACATTGTAGTTGATTCAAAATAGAAGCATAGATCATGCCTAACAGACCGCAACATTAGTTACAAAATATGAAAGAGGTCATCATGGCATACACTTAAGTCTTGACACAAAATAGAGAACAGGCCATCATGGCATACACTTAAATCTTAACACACAAAAAGGGCCTACATATCCATAGTCTACTTCATTAGAACATGTTATATGGTAGAATTTTTGGCACGGGATGGCTCTGGCCTTTGTAACCCTGCTTTGTCTTTATGCAAGGAGCTACGATGTTGTAATACTTGGATTGCCATTCCACTTGAGTCATGAGGGATTGAATGGAAGTCGAAGAGTTGCACCGTCGGGTGTGAACTGGATCATCCTCCTAGAACCCTCTGCATAAATGGAACTTGTAGTCCTCGTCTTTCTCATTTGTGTCTTGCTTAGAATTGGGAATTTGGTCTGTGGATCATAATAGTGTTCCATATATTCTTGAACACTACTCTCCTCTATCACACCTCTAACCTTAGTCATGGCTGCAAGAATAAGAAAATGTGCAAGTTAAACACATGACTAAAAATATAAACGAGGTAAGTTTGTAAGAAAACTCACTTTAAACATAGTCCACTCTGTCTGTTCATCGACCCTTATACCCATACTACACTAAGCTCTTTGCTTGTAAACACATTTATTTCCAAGCTTGGGTTTTTAGGAAGCACTGGGCATGTGTTTGGGAAGGTTGTGATGGCTATGTTGGTAGTTGGAAGCTTGAGAAGCACTGGGTGCGTGTTGGGAAGCTTGAGAATCACTGAGTGTGTGAGAGAAAGGAGACTAAGGTTATTGTATTCTTTTCTTCCTCGGAGGTTGAGGATTGGTTAGAGGTAGTACCTAGAAAAGAGAAGATGAAATTAAGTAGATGACATTATCAATAAAACTTGAAAATGAAATAATTCCTATATGATTTACCTAGTTGCATGTTGATCTACATTGACCCTCTTCCCAACAAAAGTTGCATCTAAGTATACCAACTCATTTGCTTAACTTCTCAAGTTGAGATGAAACTACATTGTCACTCACCTCTCTACTCATGACAGCTTCACCCTTTTTGGGCAGATGAGGGCACCATTTTCAGCCAAGAATTCTCTAGAATTCTTGAGAAACAAGTCAAGAAAATTATAATTAAATCCGAGACATTCTTTCAACCATTGGGTAATAACCAAAGCTGGACAAAAGCCCTCACCCTTGGAGCCTATATAAGGACACCTCCTCCTTCATTTTCCACCTACCTAGGACAAGCTCAAGGTGAGAAAGAAGAGGGTCCATCTGAAGGTCTTGATCCAAGGGAAGAGGAAGGCACACGCAACCGAAATTCTAAGGTAAGCATCTCGTCGACAACCTAGCAATTCTCATTTCTGCCCTATGGTGTTTTCGTGGTAGTTGCAGTGGGATTTCCATGTTTTTGAGGTTCTAATTGAGTCCAAAACACATTTTTGTGTGGGGATAAGTGGGATCACCTTTTTTCAAACCCGAAAAGTTTAAGTCTTTAATATATGAAAATCTGCCAACTCTTACCGTTTTTGGGCAGCAAGGGGAAATTGATGGTTTTGAAGTAGTAAATGAAGTTCCAATGCTGTGAAATTTTACATGGTAAAATTATACCTCCCGAGGATGATTTTGATATAATATTTCATGTCATCTGGATTTTCCAACTGAGAGTTCTTTAAGGCTAAAATGGCCAAAAAACATGGTTTTTGTCTCGGACCAGTGGCCAAAGTTTGGAAACCAGAAAATGATTTGAAACCATTTTAATTTTTAAATTATTTTTCCTATAAAATAGACATCCTAAGGGTTCCATGTCCACTGATTTCATGTCAATACAATATTTATAGAATTTGTTAAAAATAGGCAAAGTTGGGTCAACGTTTCTGGAAAATTTTGGTGTTAGGCAAAATTCATGAAACTTGAAGCTAAGTTTGTTCATATGCTTAAAATCATGATGTTTGGCTGTGTTTAGGGTGTTAACATGTGTAGGACACATTCCCGACACTAAGGGAAGAGTTTACTGCTTTCAAGAAGTGCTAGGTAGTAACTATTGACTCACATATTCCATGTTATTGTTGTATGTCTGTTTTCCATGATTAAGGATGCAAGGTTGTAGGGCCTAGTGGACTGTGTGTCCTTAGGTCGTTACCAAGCTTGAGATGCATTTTGGGTAGTTGGGGTTAAAATCCCAAGCTACTATGTTGATCCTAGCACTGAGGATGGCGCCCGGGGTTATCTTAAGAGACTGCTCAACGGTACGCAGGCGTCCGAGTTGTATTGCGAGATGACTCAACGGTACATAGGCGTCCAGGGTTGCCTTGTTACGGTAGCTCGACGGTACGAAAGCGTCTGGGGCCTGCCTTGGTAAGGCGGCTCGACGGTACGTCGTTGTGGTTGTGATTGTGATTCTGAATGCATGTTTGTGGTATGCCATTTGTTTCCTGATTGTGGTTACTTGCATGCACTATATACATATTATACTTGCGTTTAACAGTTACTCTGGGGTTCAACTTTGAACTCCAGGCCAATTTAGAGACACAGGGGTAAGGCAGATGTAGAGAAGATGAAGAACTAGGGGATGCCTTAATGTCTGTTGTAATATCCTATTTTGAATGATTGTTGTTTATGATCAGTACTCTTTTTGGATGACTCTATTTAACCCCTTTGGGGACTTACTTACTGTTGGATATTGTATGTTTATCAGTACGTTAGACTCGTCCAAACTAGGTCCCGTGTCCTACTACATTCACTTTGTTATAAGTTAAATGGACTAAGTAATAAGGGAAGGTGATTAAAATAAAGGAATCCCTCTAACCTGCCACCCGAAAGAGCGAGGCTGATAGGGGTGTAACAGTTTGGTATCAGAGCACGGTTTGGACAGTACTAATAAACAGTAGAGTAAGGTGGTAAGCAGTACTAACAAAGTTGTGGGTGACTGTAGTAGGAAAGATGGAGCGAAAGTTTGGACGGGTGTACCGAACGAGGGAAGCACGAAGGAACGGAGCTCAGGAACCGGCTAAGCATCAAGGAAACCCACCTACACCTGAATTCCCACCAGCTAGTTCGCCTATGCCTATGAATGTGACACCGGCCCCTCTACCACCGCCTGTCCTCAACCCCAGCTCAGTAGTGGAACCTGAATCTATAATGAATCCTGACCCAAAGCCCCAGTTTCCACTACCACCCGAACTTCTTGTGGAGCCAAAACAAGAACGCCCATCTCCCGCACCGGCGCTTGAATCCCCACAAATGATTGGATCTCCACCTCTTCCTGACATACCACTTGATCCTGAACTAATATACCAGCTATTCCCATTTTTAGCCCTCAATCCTAAACATGAGGCAATCCCTGCCGTTCCTCTGGCAATTGTGCCTCCGGTCGAGCATGAACCAATGCTTGAACCCGAACCCGAGTTAGAGTCGGAACCGGAATAGGAACTAGAAGAGGAAGAAGAAGAGGGGGAAGGAGAAGAAGAAGTGGTGGAGGAGATAGAAGAAGAAGATGTGTCACTCATTTCATCTGTGGGAGACAATGTCGAGCTCCTGAATGGGGAGGATGAGTTTGGTAATCTTCCTTTTCCCTGGGAGATCGATGAAGGATTGTTGGTAGTAGCCAGGGAGGAGTACCATGTGGCTTGTATGGAGAGGGACACCCCGATAGCCCAATACCATCGATATATGGCTTGGATGTGAAACATTTATTATAATAGTGGGGTCAATGGGGTTGCACTTGAACAGTGGAAAAGGGTGCTCCTGTATTTTCTCCCAAGAACTCCAGAATGGATACAGCGAATCAACGAGATCATTGAGAGTGAGTAGTACTTTTACCTCGACATCGAAGCTTACATCGCTCTCATAGAAAGCCATGTGTACCCATACATGTAAAGCCACGATGGTAGAAGAATGTAGTAGCTAAGTATATATGTAAAATAGTTGCATGAGGAAATGTACGGTGTAGAAGCAAGTAGTAGGAGAAGGGCTAAGGTAGAACTATGTAAGATAAAATTTCTAGAACGAAGTATTGTGTATGAATGTTAGTAATGTGTAATGGAACTATGGTTATTATAAGTGTTCATGTCTCAGTACCCCGTAGAATCCTTATTTGCAAAATGGTTATTTATTTGGTATTTGCTATGTTGTAGTTAAAGATGCATCGAAGAAGAACTAGGGCAAGAAGAGAGCCCGAAACTGCTTGGAATGACCCAAAACCAAATAAAACTCAACAAATGATGGCTATGTTGCAAGAACAAAGCAACATGATGCAACAAATGAGAGCTGAGATAAATGAATTAAGAGCCTGACAAAATCAGGGAACAAGAAGAAGAAGATGGAGATGAGAGTAATGGTAACAATGATGACGAAGAGCAGGGTGACCACCATCAAGGCCATTAAGGAAATGGGAATATAGAGACTCCACTGTATTGGGTCTCTAAGTTTTGCAAACAAAATCCCCCCAGTATTCCACGGAAGGTTTGATGTGGCAAAAGACTGGATCTTACGCCTCAAGAAAATCTTCCAAGTGCTAGGATGTCCCGAGGAAAGGAAGGCACAACTTGCTATCTATAAGCTCGAGGGTGATGCTGATCGCTAGTGGAGGAACACTAAGTCTACCCTCCGCGCCTTAAACATCCCTGTCACTTGGGAGTTATTTCAAGTAAAATTTAATGAACTGTATTAGCCTCCCTCTATCAGGATTGCAAAGGAGTCAGAGTTCTTAAACATCAAGCAGGGAGATAGTGAGCCTTTTGAAGATTACTATGCCAAGTTCACTCGCCTGCCAAGATACTCTGCTTATCATCAGAACCCCAATACGGAAAGCAGTATGGCTAATATCTTCCTTTGAGGATTGAAGTATGAGCTAAGGGAGAAGCTGATAGCAAGGCAATTTCGCTTGTTAAGCTAAGCAGTGGAGGAGTGTAGAGTCGTGGAAAGAAATCTTAAGGATTTGTGAGCCTCCCGAAGTACCTCTAACTGCGGTGATTCTAGCCATGGAAATTCATCCAAGAAACGTCAAAGGCCATGGCTTGGTAAGGGAAGGCGTGGTAACAACAAGAAATCTTTCCAACATGGACAAAAAGATTATAGGAGGCCACTAGAGCCCCAAAAATGCAACAGGGGCAGAAAGGTTCATCCAGGAGCAAATTGCGAGGGGCAATCTATTTGTTTTACCATCTGTAAGCCTCGACACATTAGCCGAGATTACCCACAGCTAAAGACGAAGCCGAGACCCTAGAATCGGGGAAGGGTCTTCGCAATGACTAAGGAGGAAGCTCAGAAATCCCCTGAAATGATTCAAGGTATGATCTTAATCTATGGACACTCATTGCATGCATTATTTGATACTGGTGCAAGTCATTCATTTATTGCATGCGATTGTGTGGCACTCTTAAAGTTAGATGTCCATAAGTTTCCATATGATTTGCTTATATCTACACCTATAGGGGTTAAGGCTAAGACCACTGATGTATGTTTGAATTGCGTGGTGACTATGAATGGGCGTGAGTCGATGATTGATTTAATCTGCTTGCCCCTACGGGAGATTGATGTGATATTGGGCATGGATTGGCTAACGGCTAATAACGTGATTATGGACACTGGAAATAGGAGGATCATCTATCCAGAATCTTCACAGAGCTCCAGTGAAGAAGTTAAACTTGGTTTTCTCTCGGTCGTTGAAGCTGAGGAGTCTATCAGTAGGGTTGCCACGGATATATGGTGTTCTTTTCAGTACAGGCAGAACTTGAACTCTCACTAGATCAAATACCTGTCATTAAGGAATTCCCTGATGTTTTCCCTAATGACATCAATGGATTACCACCGAAGAGAGAATTCGAATTCGCAATTGAGTTAATGCCTAACACTGGACCTATTTCCAAAGCACCTTATAGAATGGCACCCAATCAGATGGTAAAGTTAAAGAAGCAAATCGAAGAGTTGCTTGAAAAAGGATTTATCCGACCAAGTGTTTCACCATATGGAGCTCCAGTCTTGTTTGTAAAGAAGAAGGATGAAAGCCTACGACTCTGTATTGATTACAGAGAATTGAATAAAGTGACAATCAAGAATAAATACCCACTCCCCAGGATTGATGATCTTTTAGATCAACTATCTGGCTCCTGTGTGTTTTCAAAGATTGATTTATGGTCCGAATACCATCAATTGCGAGTCAAGGCTGAGGACATTCCGAAGACCGCATTCAGGACCAGATATGGGCATTATGAGTTTCTGGTAATGCCCTTTGGGTTGACAAATGCCCCTGCTGTCTTTATGGACTATATGAACTAGGTGTTCCACCCTTATTTAGATCAGTTTGTGGTGGTATTTATTGATGACATACTAATCTATTCAAAAAGTGAAGAAGAGCATGAGAACCATCTGCGTTTGGCATTGAAGACTCTAAGAGAGAAACAGCTCTATGCCAAGTTTAGCAAATGTGAATTTTGGCTCTCTGAGGTCAAATTCCTGGGTCATGTGATCTCCAAAGAAGGCTTTACAATGGACCCTAGTAAAGTGGAAGCAGTACTGGATTGGAAAAGACTAGAATCTGTGTTTGAGATTCACAGTTTTATGGGTCTTGCGGGGTATTACCGCTGCTTCATACAGAACTTTGCTCAGATTGCGTCGCCATTGACAAAGCTCACCAGGAAGAACCAGTCATTTGTATGGGATACATAGTGTGAGGAGAGCTTCTGTGTGCTGAAGGAGAGGCTTATGACGACACCTGTGTTGATTATCCCAGATCCAAGTGAGACCTATACGGTCTATAGTGATGCGAGTTTGAAGGGATTGGGATGTGTCCTGATGCAGCAGGGCAAAGTTGTGGCCTATGCCTCTTATCAACTGAAGCCTCACGAGTTGAATTACCCTACACATGACTTGGAGCTTGCAGCGATAGTGTTTGCTTTGAAGATATGGCGACATTAGCTATATGGTGCTAATGTTGAGTTGTACTACGTCCACAAAAGCCTAAAGTATTTGTTTGACTAGAAAGAACTGAATATGAGACAACGTAGATGAATGGTGTTGCTTAAGGATTATGATCTAGAAATCAAATACCACCTAGGTAAGGCTAATGTTGTTGCAGATGCTTTAAGAAGAAAAGTTGTGCGAGTAGCGTCCATGATGATAGCAGAGCAAAAGCTGATTGAGGATTTCAGGGATTTGAATCTGTCAAGTCAAATGGTAATGGGAAAGAGTAAATCCCCTGGAGTCTACATTGCTAATCTTCTTGTCAGCCAGGAAGAGAATGATCTAAGGTCAGAAATAGCAGAAGCTCAGGAACAATATGAGTTGGCACAGTCCATCCAAGAAAAGATATCTTAGGGCAAACCAACAGAGTACGATATTTCACCAAGTGGACTAGTTCGGTATAAAAAGAGAACCTATGTGCCACCAGTAGAAGAGTTAAGGAAAAAGATACTGGATGAAGCGCATAAGAGCATGTACACTATTCATCCAGGAGCAGTAACGATGTACAAGCATCTAAAGATAGAGCTTTGGTGGCCAGGTATAAAGAACGACGTAGCAAGGTATGTTGCCGAATGTTTAACTTGCCAAAAAGTCAAGATTGAGCACCAACGACCGGGAGGTTTATTGCAAGGAATCGGGATTCCTGAATGGAAATGGGAAGATGTCACCATGGATTTAGTAGTAGTCTTTCCCAAGATAAGGCACTACGATGCTATTTGGGTGATTGTGGATCGACTTATGAAATCGGCACACTTTATCCCTATAAGTGTAAACTATTCTCCGAAAAAGTTGGCGGGGATTTATATCAAAGAGATTATACTACTCCATGGTACACTAAAGAGTATCATATCTGACAGAGATCCCCGATTCATTTCTCGATTCTGGCAAGCATTACATGAGGCAATGGGGAAAAAGCTGAAGTTCAGTACAGCTTATCACCCCCAGATTGATGAGCAATCGGAAAGGACTATCCAGACATTAGAGGATATGTTACGAGCCTGCGTTTTAGATTTCAAAGGCAGTTGAGATCGGTATCTGCCTTTGGCAGAATTTGCCTACAATAATAGCTACCATTCCAGCATATAGATGGCTCCTTACGAGGCGTTGTATGGGAGAAAATGCGGATCACCCCTTGGATGGACCGAGTTATCCGAAAGGAAGCTGTTCAGACCTGAGATGGTAGATGAGATGTCTGAGTAGATTAGCTTGATTCCCTCATCAGTCATGAACTAACTTCCTGAGGCTGAATGATGATGATTTTCTAAGTATAGAATGAACACCCAGTTGCTAGTTCCTAATTTAATATATTTAGTTTCCTATCAATGATTTAATTTCTAGTCGATTAGCAAGAGCTAAGGGCTAGATTAGTGGCATCGGCTTACTGAGAGGGAGTCGGGGTTAGACATCTCAGAAGCAATGATTGCTAGGCAGGCTGGTGCAAGGGTTGACCTATTATTGTAGACTTCAGGAATGGGTCTACTGCTCATAACCATACACCTTGATTTGTATTGATAATCCAACTAGAAAAAATTGCCATAGACATATGGGAGAAGTACAGACTAGGATTGTATGTATCGGACATGAGAGCTTCGATAGATTAGCGTGGTGTGGTTAACTGAATAACTTTGCATAGGGTGTTCATGCTGTAGCAATTGCGAGAGCTGTATAGTATGAATGCTATAGCATTGTGTATAGGCAGCTGGGGGAATGATATGCTTAGAAAGGATTCCAAATTCAATCTATCTTTTTACGACTACGGTCATTTAGTTATTTCCCTGTTTATTAATATAGCTATCAAAACTCTCAAACCAATCAAATTTATTTCCTTTTCAAACACAACTAATTCTGTAATTCGGTGTCATCATTTGGTATCCAGTCTCTGTGGGACGATACTCTACTTACTCTTTATTACTTGTTCGACTAGTTCACTTGCCATCAAGGAAATCGACCAACAGGTGCCAAGTTAAAGCTCTAAAATTCGACAATGTGAGATTAGTTCTAAATTCTTCAATACTTGGACTTAACTCTATCTAATAGAGTAGTACTTCTCAAATCGAGTAGCCATGAAATTTAGGAAGGATCAAGATTTTCTAGGCCTTGTGGCTGTGACACCCGTCCTTATTGCGCCTTTATTTATCAGAGTTATAGTGCACAGGCATCGAAGTAGTTTGGACGACTTAATTTGCGGGAATAAAAAATTTCTTTAAATAACTTGGTTGAAAACATGAGGTTAAATTTTTCACGATTCGAATCTATCTCATAGTAAGATGTTGATGCAATAATCCAAAAAGTAGACAAATGATAACTAAATTAATACAATCCAACTACTTAAACTACCACAAAAATCCCTTCTGTTGTATTCCCTAGAGTTGTATCTTTCCTCCTGATCTTGATCCACTACATGTCTCTTTCATGCGATCTGGAGTTCAAATGAATGAACTCCAGGGGTAACAGTTAATCTTATATGCAAGTATGAAATATAAATGACAACATATCACGTGTTAAGCATATAATAATTCATAGTAAACAAGTCACACCGTAACCGCAGTTATCGGCCAAGGACCGCAGCCCTTTAGGACATGCAGCCCTATGAGACATTTAGCCCCAATCCATACCTAGGACACAAACATGCAAAATTTCTAGCAAACATGGTTAGTCATACATGGATACATACATACAAGCTAATAAGATAATAGTTACCCACCTCAAGCTTGAATCCTTAACTTCATCCAAAGATGTTGGGATCAGTAGATATGTCAAGGTATGCCTATAAACGTTTATCATTGTCATTAGTCACTTCTAGAATCGTAACTAACAACGTGAATTTATTTTAGAGGATTAAAAGTGGTTATTAATCCCTAAAATTCCCTTAATAATGATACCCTTTTTATAAGGTCGTTCATACCTACATAAAGACATTTATCGAATCCATAGAAGATGTCAGGTTTGAGATATGGTGTATGGGCTAAGGAGGTGATGATTTAAGGAAAATTGACGGGATTGTGTAAGAGTATATGGGCTAAGGTAGTGACAGTTTAAGGGAGATTGCTGGAATTGTGCTAGAGTGTATGGGCTAAGGTGGTGACTATTTAAGGGAGATTGTCAGGATTGTGTTAGAGTGTAAGGGCTAAGGTGGTAACTGTTTAAGGGAGATTGTCAGGATCGAGATATGGTGTAGATGAGAGTGGGAGATGGATGGGTTAAGGGAGATTGTTGAGATCACAATATATTGTATGGGCTGAGGTGGAGTTAAGAGTGGCTGTTGGATTGAGATTGAGTGTATGGGCTGAGGTAATGAGTTAAGAGTGGTTGTCGAGATTAAGTTTGAGTGTGTGGACTGAGGTAATGAGTTGAGAGTGGTTGTCGGGATTGGGATTGAGATTGAGTGATTGAGATTGAGTGTATGGGCTAAGGTAATGAGTTAAGAGTGGTTGTCGAGATTGAGTTTGAGTGTATGGGCTGAGGTGGTGATGATTTAAGGGAGATTAATGGGATCAAGATTGAGTGTATGGGTTAAGGTGGTGATAGTTTAAGAGTAGTTTACGGAGTCGTTTCCCATGGTTTTCTAAGTGTGCAGCGTTTTATCAATATATCAGCAATACACTGCAAAGCTTTTGGTTTCCATACATATATACATACTCCCCAATTTTTCCTTCACTTATCATGCATGTACATTGCTGATATATGTATTTTGGGAATAAAAATCTATATTTCTTTAACACAGTCCCCAATTTATGGTTTATATAGTAGAGAATTTCTTATGGTTTGGTTTCAACGGTTTACTACTCAAACATTGCATTGGAAAACTGATAGAAACTAGAAAGAAGAGGGACCCGATGATTACCTTCAGTTTACTAGTCTACACGTTGTGATCTTCGCTGGAATCGCACACCCCTGTTTTCAGTTAAAAACGTAGAGGAAAATGAACAAGGATTATTCACAGCTGACTCTCTTTCTTTCTCGTTCTCTCTCTCGATCTTGGTCTTTGTTTTGGTTGCAACAAGGTGAGTCAATGAAATTCCAGGAACAACAATTCTATAAGGACCTAAGGTCCGGTCCGACTGGAAATATTCAGAGGTAAATGGCATTGAGTTCAAAATGTATGGTGGGGGGTCTAGAGAAGCATGGCGTCGTTGATCTTATGTGTACAGAGAGTGAGATAATCACGCTAGAGAAGTAAGGCTAATGGATTTTCTGTCAGTTTTCTCTCTCTGCTATCTCTGTTTTTCGTGTAAAAGTCGCTGGCGCTTCCTTTTGCTTTCTGATGGTGTTTTAATTGGAGAGATGGGGCTAGTTTGATATGGGCTGATGGATTAATGAATTGAAGGGAATATATGGGTTGGAAGTGTTTTAATGTTCTCACGTGTTGGCTAAAGGGGTTATGGGGTTCATATGTTGGGTTTAAAGAATTGGGTTGGGCTGGTATGTGTTAAATTATGAGGGAATGTGTGCTTTGCTTATATGGTCCAATACAACAAAACACTTACTAATTCTTACTTTTCCTTTTTCTAAATAGTATTGGGCTATAGACTACCCCTTGTAATTATTCCTTAGGTTTTATTTACAAGAAAATAAATTCATAATTCTCTAAATAATTAATTTAATTATTTGGCCAAACTCCACCATTTAATTCTCATATATTCTTTTAAGCCAAAATTTCATAATTAATCTCCATATATTATTCAAACTTTCAAAATCCCAAAATTTGGGATGTTACAGTGGCTCAAATCAGTTGTAATCCTAACCTATATATATAAGAATGTAGCAATTTACTATATGTTATGTCTCTTCAAAGTGTTGAAGATAGGAAAACAAGAAGAGGTGAAAACAAAGAATATCTATATCGAAAAGGGCGTAAGGGTATGCAAACATCGAAAAAGGCGTAGGTTTGCATACCCTTACACCATTTTCTATAGGAGTATTTAGTCTTTTTTACTCTTTCCTTGCTTATCTTGCTTAATTCCTATGAAAAGACAGAAGGTACAAGTCAACAGTTACATCACATATGTAGGTCTATAGTTGCCATTGATTTTTTCCTACAAAGCCTAGAATGTCTTGTGTTAGAATGGTTGACACCCAAGAAGGGGTGAATTGGGTGTGAAATAAAAATTGGGTTAAAGGCCATTTTTGCCATGGAAGTTTCCCAAATGGAGCGTCCAGCACCCGGAAGTTTTTAGGGTACCAAATCTGCCCCGGAAGTATGAAAAAGGTAGCAAGTTTGCCCTCCGTTAATTTTGACCGTTACGTGCCACCTCATCACACGTGGCATGCCACCTCATCAATCAAAAGTATCATTTTTGCCCTGGAAGTTTTCATTGAGGAGCAATTTTGCCCCGGAAGTTTACAAAAGTAGCAATTTTGCCCTTCTTTCTCCCAATATTAAATTTGACTATTAGATCACCAAAAACCACACATGTCATGCCTTGAAAAGGTCGAACTTGGAGTCGAGAAGGATATCTTTGACATGTTGAGCTCAAGGCGCGAATTTGTGAAGCCGAACCGGTCACGAGGGACTAGAGCCGGGAAATCGGGTCGGCCCGTTTAAGCCCGGCCTGCGGTGGCTCGGGCTTGAAAAATAAGCTAGAAATTTGAAATTGGCCCCGCAGGCCTCGGGCTTAATCGGGGCCCTGTTAGCTTGTATAGATTGATCATTTGCTTAGATCATAAGTGATGCTTCTTGTGACCGGTTCGGCTTCATAAATTCTGGTCGCCTTTGAGCTCAACATCTCAAGGATCTCCTTCTCTCGACTCCAAGTTCGACCTTTTCAAGGCATGACGTGTGTGGTCTTTGACTCGATTTAGAAGGGCAAAATTGATACATTTTGTAAACTTCCGGGGTAAATTTGCTCTTTAGTAAAAACTTCCGGGCAAAATTGCTCTCATTGGAAACTTCGGGGGGCAAAAATGATACTCAACTCTTATTGGTTGATGAGGTGGCATGCCACGTGGGACAAGCTAGTCAAACTTAACGGTCAAAATTAACGGATGGGCGAATTTGCTACCTTTTTCATACTTCCGGGGCAAATTTGGTACCTTTTTCATACTTTCAGGGCAAATTTGGTACCCAAAAAACTTTCGGGTGCTGGACGCTCCATTAGCAAAACTTCCATGGCAAATTTGATATTTAACCCATAAAAATTTAAGAACTTTGAAAAACTTTTTACATCTTAGTAAAAGAAAATAAGTATGAAAGTAATGAATTATAAATCCATAGTCCGTTGTTCAAATCATACATGCTAGAAATGTAAGAGCTTAGGGAAGAGAAGATGCAAACTATGATTTATCCTGGTTAGATCTAATTTGAGATGACCTACGTCCAGTCCCTAGGCTCCTCCAAAGATTTCAATCTACTATCTCCCTTAAGTTTAACTGAGTACTTGAAGACCTCTACAATCCCATACATTTGATCTATGTACTTCTGAAGCCACTTACAATCTTCTTACTAAGATAACAACTCCCCCTTACACACCGTAAGGTCATAATCTCTCTTAATGACAAATGTTTACAATCAATCTTCTCACCCAGAAGTGAATAATGATAATCATTGAAGCACAATACAAATAATATCTCTCTTAAAATAAATAGTATAAGCACTGAGAAAATAGAGACCATGTGAGATGAATGTTGGAGTCGAGTTTTGGCATTTTAGCTCTCCCCAATTATATTTTGAATGCTATTTTATTTATAGTCGATGAAAAGTATTTGGCCGTTGAGCTTTTTATTCTTCTTGTTAGGAATATGACCATTGAAAGTCCATTGGAAGTAGCCGTTGAAATTTTGGACAAGAAGTTGCTTCTTGGGAATTGAGCTCTGATCTAAGTTTAATCATATGTAATCTTCATATAAACTTGATTAGTAATGATTAGGAATGATTAAGGGCAATATAATCAAGGTTTAATTTAGTTTGAAAGAATATCAAGAAATTTGAGACATGGTGATTAATATTTAGCATCTTTATTCGACATCATAAAAAATAATCAAATCTAACATGTTGATCCACCTCAAATTGTATGGCAACTTGTTGTGAGAGGTAATATTCTATTTTATATAGTCTAGATCAATTAGCTCAGAAACTCTCAATGAAGAGTCTAACATCAATATATCACAGTTACGTTGTAAAAACTGTCATGTATGGTAAAAGTTCACGGTTCTTACTTATAGAACATTATTTTTGTTACTAAATAAATTATGGATGTTTAGGTGAGCCTATTATTTATTATTATTACTTCATGGTTCTTACATAAAAATGTTATGTATGTTACTACATATATAACGGTTTTTAAAGCAAGACCGATATGCATTATGTTAGCATTACCAAATATATGACAGTTGAGTTCGTGTGCCTGTTATTTGTTATCACAACACTGCACACAAGATGGCCTTACCAAATCTCAACACATAACGAGTGTTATAAATCATGACGGTTCGAAACCATGATTTATGGTCGAATATAACCATCATATATGTATGATTCTATAGTAGTGAACATTACAACGGTATCGACACTTATGGGATGACATTGATCCATTAAAATTGTTTAGGATAATACCACTTATTGTGAAATATTTAACAATGACCTTTAACTTTAGAAAATATTTTCTACACCAATTGATTTTACACCTGGTAGGGTACCCAAATTTGTAAATGAGTCGAAGGTGCCTTTTACCCCTGGCAAGGCATTACGCTTGATCTCGAGCTTGTGTGACAAAAAAATAATTGCAGGAACCCAAATTTGTAGATGAGTTAGAGATTCCTTTACCACTAAGGGAAATTGTCAAGTAGCTTGAATGGGCTTCTTTTGTACAGTCATTATGTGATAGAGCATTCAAGGTATATTAAATTAGAAGGAATAAAAAGTTAATAATACTTCTACAATCACAAGTGCAAAAAAGGCTTTTAAGACCGGACAAAAGAGGCATCATAGGACCGGACCCACGACCGGTCTTGTTCCAAATGCAGATAAAAGTCTACATTTAAGACCAGATCACGACCGGTCTTAAAGAAAATATTTTAGATAGGACATTTAAAATATTGGGTCTTAAAAGTCATACTAAAATAAACCGAAATACTTTTTGTTCGGTCTAAAACTCAACTTTTAAGACCGCTAATAATTAGGCCGCTCTTAAAAGATAGAATTTTAAGACCGGACAAAAATAAATACGGTCTTAAACTTAGCGGCTTCTAAGACCCGACTAATTATACGCGGTCTTAAAAGATTGACTTTCAAGACTTGGATGATAAATAAATGCGGTCTTAAAAATTTTATTTTAGACCACATGTATAAATTTACCGGTCTTAAAAAGACCGACTTTTAAGACTGGGCGCTTATTATGAAATGTGTTTCCTAACCTTTAAGATCGGACATATAAATACATCCGATCTTAAAAACTCACCATTTAAGACCGGCACATTTATTTGTGGTGTAAATTTTCCTGAATTGTTCCCCGTTCGTTCTTTCCCGATTGTATTACACACAAATCCACCACCCAATCCAAGACATAAAAGTCGATACTTTAAGTGTAAGCTATGAACAATTATTTGAATAAATTGAATTGGAAAAAGAATACAAATATTATTCACCATGAGTTATTTGGCCTCTTAATTAATGATTATACTATGACTACAACACCCAAATTAATTCATACAATAAGATAACTTACTTACAAATACAATAAGTTACAAATACAACGCATATGCCCAAAATAATATTCACCATGCCTTCATCTGATTCCACCTAACAAAGTAACATCCTCTTTTATAACATGCCCCTTTGGATCGGATCCTGCCACAAAAATAAAACAAGAACAAACTTCATAGTCGGTGACATTGTTTATGAATATAGAAGGAATATAATATAGTTAAAACCTTAAAGTTTTCAAAGAAATCTGCATATGAATATTACCTTATGAATTGACTCTTTTATAAAGTGATATCTTCCCATATCCTTTCTTGATGATCAATTCTTATGCTGGGTTCATTATCCGCTTCATCTTCTTCGTTTATGTCCAACAAGAAAGGGCCCGAGCGCGCTAGCGTCTCAAGCCCTCTCGCTTTGCTCGAGCAGCAAGAAGCAAGGGCCCGGAGCGAAAGAACAAGCAAGGGCCCGAGCGCGCTAAATACCATAATTCGAATTCATTTCCCCAACAATATCAATGACCCTCTTTCCTTGGAGAGTCGTGCACCAAATTTTATTTTCTTGATCGGTGATATAGAACACTTGTTTTGCCGGGTCCGCCATAATAAAAGGTTCATCTCCAAAACTTCTACCATGGACATCGACTAATGTAAATCCTAGCCGATCGATCCGAACACTATTATTGACATTGACCCACTTGCATTTGAAAATGAGAAATCTAATTTTCACATAGTCCACCTCCCAAATCTCTTCAATAACCCCATAATATGGCATGACTGCCAATAAAGGGCTTTTGTCTTTTGAACTTGAGAAGTGCATAGATTTAGCCTCTAACATAACACCACTGTTCTGGACTGTGCTCGTATCATCTACGGACTTCATGTAAAATGTATAACCATTGATCACATACGAATTCCAACTTATGACATCGACCTCAGGACCACGTGCTAACCATTTGATTGTATCAGAAACACATTCCTCTCCCTCGACCTTTTGTTTGAACCAGTTTGTAAAAGTTCTCGTTATGCTCCCTAATCAACCTTTGTTCACTCATTCGAGGATTTTCTTTCCTTACTGACTTCTTTATGTTCAGCTATGTCGGCTTGAACTTCATCAACATTATTCAAGATGTATAAGTGGACTTGTGACAATTCATCGGATCCACACTCTTTATGGAAACCCTCGTCTACCCCTTCAAGATGCCGACGTTTTGGAAGCCCAATATGTCTTACTTTGGCTAAATAATTTTGACAAAATTCCATGGCTTCTTCGAAACATATTTCTAAACAATCGATGCTTCGGCCGGTATGTGTTCTTCACGCACTTTTAGGAATTTCATAGATCTTTCAATTGGGTACATCCACCATAAATGGATAGGGCCGCACATCTTTATCCCCTCACTAGATGAACAATTAGATGAACCATGATGTCAAAAAATGTAGGAACAAAAAGCTTCTCAAGGTGGCACAAGATAAGATATCCTTCATTCTCCAATTCATCCAACTTTTCAATCTCAAAAACTTTACTACAAAGCGCATTGAAGAAGACACAAAGTCTAGTCAAAACGACTCGAAGATCATATTCGGCGATGCCTCGAATAGCTATTGGGAGTAGCCGTTGCATCAAGACATGACAATCATGAGACTTTTGGCCTACTAATTTCAAGTCCTTCATCGATGCAAGCCTCTTCAAATTTGAAGAATACCCCGTGGGAACTTTTGTGCCATGTAAACACTCACAAAAACTTCATTTCTCATCCTTAGACAAAGTATAAGAAGTAGGGGACAATAAGTTCTCTTCCCATCCGGCCTTGGATGTAACTCTTCGCGTATTCCCATTGCTATCAGATCCAATCTTGCCTTCACACCATCCTTAGAACTATCTTGTATGTTGAGAAGCGTGCCCACAATACTATCACATACGTTTTTCTCCACATGCATGACATCAATACTTGTCTCACATCAAGATTGCACCAATATGGAAGATCGAAGAATACATATCTCTTTTTCCATATATTTGTTTCTTTTCTACTCTTTGCAGTCTTACCGAAGACGACATTGATATTTTTCACCTTTTCATAAACTTGCTCCCTAGTCAATGCCACCGGAGCATCTTCATACTCTTGGCCACCAAAAAAGGCTTTCTTTAATCGACGATATGGGTGGCCCCGTCTAAGAAATCTCCTATGTCCAAGATAAACCATCTTTCTTCCATGTTGAAGTTGATGGTAGCGTGTGCCTTCTTCACAAACCGGACATGCTTTATGGCCTTTTACATTATACCCTGATAAGTTCCCATATGCTGGGAAGTCATTTATAGTACAAAATATCATGGCTTGCATTTTAAACACCTCCTTCTTGAAAGAGTCAAAAACATCGACACCTTCTGCCCACAACTCCTTCAAGTCTTCGATCAAGGGCTGAAGGTAAACATCAATGTCATTTCGGGTTGTTTCGATCCCGAAATCAACATAGACAACATGATGTACTTTCATTTCATGCATAACATTGGAGATAAGTTGTAAATAATCGTAGTACGGGCCATGAACTATGTATGCGCTAAGGCTTCCATATGGATTCATGCCATCCATGCTAAGGGCAAGCCTAAGGTTCCTAGGTTCTCGCCGAAGTTCGGAAATAATTGATCGATTTTCTTCCATTGAGAAGGATCGGGCCGGATGTCGAAGATTTCCATCGAAATCCTCTCATCTCGCATGCCACCTCAAATTTTTGCATCATTTTCATTCGCAAACAACCGCTTGAACCTTGGTATGATTGGAAGATACCACTACACTTTTGCAGGCCCCTTATTTGACTTGTACCTTGGGGTTTCACATATCGGACAATTCTGCTTCTTTTCAAACTCTTTTCTATACAATACGCAATCATTCGGGCATGCATGGATCTTTTTGTACTCCATCCCAGTGGACAAAGTATTTTCTTAGCATCATAGTATCGATGCGGCAACACATTATCATCCGGAAGCATGTCCTTAAAAGCCTCAAGCATTTCAGAAAAACTCTTGCCGCTCCATCCATGACGTGCCTTCAAGCTTACTAATTTCAATACAGCGTTCAACAATTGGTATTTTTTACACCCACGGTATAGAGGGGTCTTTACATCACTGCACATATTACCATATGCATGTGATTGATGAAAAGCCTCTTTTCCTACATCACGGATAATGTCCTCTATGCGATCATCCATATCCGTGTCATTATCATCAAAGGCCACTTCCCCATGTTGAGACCCACTTGGTATTTTTTTCACCATGCCATACCTAGACCGTATAAGTCTTACAAAATCCTTCATAAATTAAATGTGTGTGTATACTTCAACACTTAGTCGCCTCTCATTCAGACATTTTACACAAGGGCAATAAAACTTCCCACTATCATCATGGGCATTTTGTTTAGCAAATTCAATAAAGTCCCTCACCCCATTCATTCGATATTCAACACTCGTCGTAAAGCATTTATCCAACTGTGGTCCATAGTAGAATTCCTATAGACGGAAAGATTTAACATATACATAATCCGAAAAAAGACAGAGACTTGCATATAAAATAAGCCAACTCCAAATGCATATTTATGCTCAATGTCGGTTATGCATATCTTTTTTTTTTGGTTTTACGGAGAAACTTGCCCATTAAATGCATAACAAAGAATCACTTTTGGTCATAAATGTATCACAGTGAATCAAGAAGCAAAATAAATACATGACGAGGAAATTAAATGCATCGCATGAAGGTCTTGTGGACTCACCTGTACCATATAAATTCAAATACGTTTGCTGAGTCTTTCTTCTCCCGCCACGAACGTTGATGTTGCAGACAACAAGAGTAACCTAAAAACATTTCTTGCTCAATTGGGTAGGTCTAAAGTGCAAATATAATCTTCAAAATACAATATTCATTAACAACAGAGAAACCCACAATTACATTTCATCGATTTCGTTCAACCCATGAAAAACCTAGAACCATTAGAAGGAAAATCATAAAGTTATATAACCGAAACACCTCGTACAACTTGGTCTATACATGTTTAGCTAAGGAACCGAAGAGTTAATCTTGAGAGAGGAACACGAAGCGGCGACGACGCAACACACCCCGGAGACAGATCTGTGTAATCACTTTCGGCGCGACAAGAGAAGTTCCGAGAGGAAATTTAATTTTCCCCACGATAGAGACATGTCTTAATATTTTAAATTTTATTAAGACCGGTTAATTATACATTATACGGTCCAAAAGATATAATTCTATTAATAAATTTTTAATACCGAAGGTTAACAATACGCGGTCCTAAATTTTAGTATTCATTTAATTTTAAGGTCGAGATTTATAAAGCGTCCCCCTAAAAGTCAAATATTTATTAACTAATTTTAAGACCAGCGGTTAAGAATACTCCGGTCCTAACTTTCGTATTCATTTAATTTTAAGACCAGCGGTTATAAGAACTACGGTCCTAAAAGTATTTCGTTTATTAATTAACCAAAAAAAAAAAAAGAGGTTTGCCTTTGGCTAAAGGCCTTAAAACAGAACGAGTTAATAAAATAAATTAAAGGAAAACTGGAGAATATGAATATTAGAAAGACACAAGCTTAGTTTCCGCTTCCATACATAACTGGAGAATATGCACGTACACAAGAAAATTAAGAGAGAAAAACAAGCAAAGAATTATCAAAAACAAGAATCTGACTAAACATCCTAAAGCTTATTATCCTCCAAAGTCTTGGTGATATCGGCGTAAACAACATTAATTTCCCGCGGAGATCGGCAAGTTCTGTCTTACTCGCATCACTACCCACAATGCTTCATTAGAGGAAAGAGGAGAGGGTCGGTAGTAGTCGCGGTGGGACCAAGAGGTTGGAGAGGGGAGCGGGAACCTCTTCATGGTCTACAAGATGGAAGAACTCATGGAGAGGGTTGTTGGGATCAAGAGGTTGGGGGATATTGCCAGAAGAATGGGTAGGGGTTGCAGCAATCTCTTCATCATCCGAAGAAATAACAATGGGTCCAACGACCCGAGACTCTTCTGTCACAATAGGACGGACTCTCGATGGAGGAGGCGCACCGTATAACGATCGACGAAAGGCACGAGCATCACGAGTAAGAGCACCCCTACGAGCTATTCTCTTGTATCTAACCATGGTTTGAGCAGTTGGGGCAGAGAGGTATGAGGAGTTAATTAATAAAGGCAGAGAGCTGTTCTCAGATAGCCACATACGTAGTTTAGAGTTACGAGGTAGTGAGGAATTAATAAGAAGTTAAGGACGAGAGGTATGAGGAGTTAATAAAGGCGAGAGAACAGGAGACATAAAGTGAAAAATGATCTACTTTTAAGAGCGGGATTTATAGGTACGCGGTATAAAATTCTATCATTTAATTTTTTTAATTTTAAGACCGACCTTTTATAATATATCTGGTCCTAAAAGTGTATTTATTTTTTAAAAAAATTCTATTACTTTTAAGACGGACCTTTCATCATTTACCCGGTACTAAAATTCATTCCTTTCAAATTCAGATGGCAGAGTCGTATCCTTACACTCTGTTCAAATGAATGATTCAGAGTCTCTTTGGCTTCCAGATAAACTTCCCAACTAGGTGTCTCCTCGTATTCTGATGAACCATGCGTCTCCTCATTAAAGTTTCCGGTGTTTCACATTGTTTAGGATGGGTTCTCTATTTAAACCCGTTGTTACTTGTACTTTCTTCACATTCTTCTCCATCACTTCTACATGGCCTCGTCCACCTCCTAGCCTCCACTGTAATGGCTGCTCCCCCAGGTCCTCCGTTTCCTCCTCCTCCTCCTCTTCAACCTCAGCCCCCTCCGCCATTGCCTCCTCCAAATCCGACTGTGAAGCAGTTGGTGCAGTCATTGGTGGCCCGCGTCGATCGATTGGCCAATTGGTTCAGCTTGTTCATACCGTGAACAACAAGCTGAACATAGTACTTCAAGCCAATGACGTGGAGTACAATCCCGTGAAGATGACTCCGACTCCGACGAGACGACTCCGAATCCCCTCCCCTCCGACTACGAAGAGGATTAGTTGTTTTTTTATAATTTTTTTGTTGGTGTTTTTGTTGTTGTTTTTTTTGTAATCGTTGTCCCATAGAGGCAGCGATAAAAATTATTATATAAAATATTATGGACTCTTTTTGTTCTCGTGCGAGTTTAGTACTTTAATTAGTTAGTTTATCCATTATCGAACACGGAAAGCAATAAACAAGGCAACTATGAAAGATGGAAAATGATGAGACTCAAAATAGTAAGATGAAAGAACGAAGACTTTTAGGACCGCACACTTAGTAAATCGAGGGTCCTAAAAACACCGCCATTTTTTGTCGCTTTGGTTTCCATATTCGATTGCCTTGTCCTTTTCATTATAGTCTTTCTTTTTCCAACAAAAAGGAAACAAACAAAACATTGTCCTCGTGTAAATCAACAATAGAAATTCGCAGAATACGGTTAAGAACATACAAAAAAAGAAAAACATCTTTTACCTTATTTGAATAAAACCAAACACAGTGACAATTCTTCTCAAGGTTGGACCGTCGTTGTCATCGGTTTTACCTCCCCTGATTTGAAACAAAGTACCTTTTCAATATCTTCCTTCTTTTTCTAAAAAAAAGAAAAGAGACAAAGAAAAGGGAAACCGATAATGCTGCTCAAGATTAGGAGAGGTAACATCGACTACAATGAAGGACCTAGCTTAAAGCGAACGCGAGAACCTCGGTTGTCTCGAACCATAATGATTTGTCTCGAAAAGCGAGTGAACATTTCTATTTGAAGGAAGACTATTAAGACAGGACATTTAACAATTACATGGTCCTAAAGGTTAAGCCAACTTCTAAAATAAAAATAAGAGGACTTTTAGGAGCGGACAATAAAATAATATACGAGTCTCATAAGACTTTTAGGACCGGATGTTTACAATATACGGTCCTAAAAGTCTATCTATACCTAAAAGTCTCATATTTTTTAAAACGAACACTTTTAGGACCGGATGTTTATTATGTGAACTTTTAAGATCAGACTTTTAATTAATATACAGTCTTAAAAATGTCATATTTTTTAAAACGAACACTTTTAAGATCGGATGTTTATTATGCGGACTTTTAAGACCGGACTTTTAATTAATATACGGTCCTAAAAGTCGAGATCTTTCTCAAATTTCAAGCACTAAATAGCTTTATCCACCATCCAATACATTCGAAACCCAAAATGGACACAAGAAAATTGTTCGAAAAATTAAACAAATTTATTTATTGAATTTTACATTGCTTATGTATATTTACAAATGAATATTGTTCGGAAAAATAAACAAATTTACAGAATATTATTGTTGTATAGGATATATTTACAAATGAATTTAGGATATTAATTATTGTCCTGACTTTATTAGGTCATACAGATATTCACAAAACAAATTGCGTATGTGCTCCAGTTCATCATCAGAAAAGGGATCGGGCGTCAAACATCTCGTAACATCAAAGACAGACACTGAATTAACTTGCATGCATATTTCATGTGTAACATTAAGCCAGACATTGAATTAACATGCTCATAATACGTAACATCAAATACATTTACCTTTGCAGTTAATTTAGTCCTTCCTTGCGTGATAATATCATACATGTGTTTCATGACGATGGCCACATAAGTTGGACCGGTGGTTGCCGACGGGTCTAAAAAGAACAAGAAATATATATATAAGAGCATATATAGCTTAATCACCAAGTTCACAAGCGGTGTGCCGGTGTACAAATATTGTACCAACCTCTGGTGTGTCCCAGTTGGGGTCTTTGGCCCAATACCCACGCCTTTTCTTTACCTCGATTTGGAAGGTCTTCATGGCACTATCATCAAAATCACAAATTTATCAATAATGTTCACCGAAAATTCACACAGAGATTTCGAGACAAGAGAATCAAAATGACATGCTTACTCGTTGATGGTGCGTCAACGAAGGCAATGGCTCTCTCGTGAGTGGAGCATAAGAAGATAACTTTATACTCCTCCATGCACATGAGGACCAAGCGCGATGGCGGCTGAAAATTCACGCGGTAAAGTATACTCGGTGATATATGTAGCGAGAATTAAGTGAATTGTAGACAAGATTTGTGATATGTACGTGGAAGAATGGCAACAAGTACACCTTTCTTCTCACTTCACACAACCTCTTTGATATGTACTTGTCTCTCCTCCATGGATGTTTGACTTGAATAGACAGGGCACAAGAATCCAAAATCGTTGCTCCTGCCCTTTTGAACCAATTCTTGATGCAATAACCTACAATAATGACATCGATCAGGGAATTAGTATATATGTATGTGTGTCTAAATGATGTATTTAAATTATGTACTCATAGAGAAGATACTTACTTCATAAAAATTTGAACAATTGCATCAGTAAGCTCCTGTCGAGGAAGCAGCAGGGACTCAACATCAACGGTGTCAACTTGAATGGGAAGTGGATGAGTAACTTGAATGGGAAGTGGATGAGGGACGCCTAATACTTCATTGACAGGCCACAATTTATCTTTAAAATATCCACTCTTCACCATATCGGATATTTTTTCCATGGCAGTCAACTTGGCAGTAGGGGATTGAGCTTGAGGAGGGGATGGAGCTTGAGGAGGGGATGGAACTTGAGGAGGAGGGGTTGAAGCTTGAGAACCAGTAGAGACATGTACAAGCTTCACTGGCCAAGAGATGAAGGTTCCCTTGACATGACTCACAAGCTTCAGCTGATCAGTTGGGAGAGGGAGAGGTGCATCAATGATCACCTTTTCAACTGACACTCGGACTTCATTATCAGCCATTTGTTAGTGGTATACAGTTGATCCCAATAAGTTGTGACAGTCCCTTTTGCAACTAATCATGCAGGACTATCACGATCTTCCACATATAGGTCACAAGGTTGCTCGATTTGTCCAACAATGCAGCTCCCTCTAGTGCTTGGCGCACGAGGTGCGGGTGAATGTGTGACGGGAACACTGGTCTCTGGACGATTGCTCAAAAGCAGCTTCATCTGATTCAATTCCTCCCTTATATGGCTCATCTGATTCAATTCCTCCCTCATCTGGCTCATCTCCGATTGATTCCTTGCTTCTTTAGCCGCTGCATCCTCACTTAATTTGGCCACCGTCTCTTCCATCTCCTCCCGGGTAACCATACTTTGTTTATGGCGTTTGGATTTACCAAAGTATTCCTTCAGGCCTACCCATCCTCTAATCCCCCTTACACGAACACCATGATCCAGTTTTCCGGTCGCAATGTCGAACATCACTCCTCCCATCTCGACACAAAAGATCGCTCCGCTTCTTTCTTTTTAAGATCTTCGTAAGATACGAGATAACAAGAAGCTTAGTAATAAAACATGTTTAGTAACTAAAAAATAACAATAACGATACTTACAATTCTTTCAGCAACTACACGAGTTTGTTCATTCGTGTAAGCGCCTTTGGCTTTTTCCGAATGTGCAACCACAACTCCTGCGACGTATTGGAGATGGTGGATCATGTATCGCAGAATGATTGGATTCGCTTCATCATCCAATCCCTTCGCTTGGCCGCCATCAATTCTTTTTCAGCCTTTTCATATCGCAGCGAGAAGCCCTATGCGGGCAATCATTCTTTCTCCCTATCTCTTGTGCTCATTCCCTTCTTTCCGTGAATCAGAATTGAAAACAACTATTAATTATGAATTCCATCCATCTCACTAATAGAAATTAGAGAACTTCTGCTTGATATGAACCTCAAACACTAGTCAAATTCACTTCATCAAGTTTCAACATTTTATGTAAGGAAGATGTAGAATTGTAGAAGAAATTGGAGCTATGTCTTGTACTGCTAGATAGATAGGTTAAGAAACAAAAGAGAATTATGCTTACAGAATAATACAAACTTGATCCTTTTTAAGGCATCCAGTGGGTTCAACAGTCCTCATTAGATAGTAATAGAACTAACAGCAATGTCTAACCACTTCCTACTATAACAAAACTAAGACTATAATAATGGCTTGACTCTTATGCCATTATTATTTCCCTAATTACCTTCTTAGTATTTTACCTTTTCAGGGTTTACATATCAGACTTGCATAGACAAAGGTAGGAAATGTATACTTCTATTCACACACCAAACAATTTAACTAACAGGATTAGATTAACACAATAACATTCACACATCAAAGACAAAGTTAATAAGCAAACAAAAGGGCAAAAAAACTAAATATAAAATCACGAGCTTCGGGAGTGGTCATGACTGAACAAATTGTTGCCAAGTTTGTTCATCAATAAATGTGTACTTGTCCCAAGACTTTTGGTCAGGCTGAACCTCGGCAAAAATATACTTGTTAGCGAGAGAGGTCTTAAACTTCCTCCACCGATAAGCACAATAAGACAATGTCTTGTCTTTCAACTTCTCAGAGTCAGGGATAGTGTATGTAAGCCGGATAGTGTCCCAAATAGGTTGCTTTACTTTGCCGAAGTCCACATTTTTCCACGATCGGTCAAGATGCTAACCTTTTGCGTGCAAGGCAGTAATGACAAAACTAGTATATTTGCTTTTATTAGGACCGAAAGGTTGCAACTTTTCATCAAAGCTGAATCTCTAGCTTTGACCCGAAGTCCGACTTAGGGTTACATCCATCATTCTTGTGCCTCTTCTACCACGGCGTGCTGGGCGGTTATGAGGCACATTGTCATATGAAGAGGGTTCATTCTAACTGACACCAGTAACTGGCGTTCCCGGAACACAAATGGAATCATTTTCACCGTTCATTTTTGAGACAGGAAGAGAGGAATGCCTGAGCAAATGAGAGCATAACAGAGGCTAATGGTACATGGGCGAGGAAGAGAGGTAATGCAACAGGAAGAGTGGTTTCACAACAAGAAGAGGGGTTTCGGAGTTCAGAGGGACAACGTAAGTCGTAAGAAACGTTTCGCGCGAAGAAGAATATATTTGGCGCTTTATTTTTAAGACCGGATGAACTAAAAAGACGTTCTTAAATGTTAAGTTTTAAGACCGCCATTTATTAAACTCTGAACTTAAAAGTAATAAACTATTTAGTACCGGTCACAATTTATGTCCGGTCTAAAAAGTATAATCTTTAAGACCGTCTGTTATATATATCCGGTCTTAAAAGTTTATTTAATTTTTTCCTCATTATTTTGGACCGCGAAAATATAAGTCGGCTGTTCAAGATTTCTCTATAAAGAAATTTGAACTTTCAGTTTTTTTAATAACATTTTTAAGACCGTTTGTTTTGTTAAGCGGTCTAAATAATATATTTAAGACTCATTGATAAAGGATGCGGTCCAAGAAGTTCTTTATATTTACAAAACTGCCACCGGTCATACTATTAAGACCGATGCTCATTAGGATGCGGTCCAAGAAGTTCTTTATATTTACAAAACTACCACCGGTCATACTATTAAGACCGGTGCGTCATTACCGGTCTAAATGAGGCGGTCTTAAAGCCCTTTTTTCCACTAGTGAATGCAATGTAACTTTGACCTATTTGTTGTTTCTTTTCACAATAATTAAGCAAGACAAATAGGAAGAGGGTGAGGAAGAAAAAATCTCAATTCCAGAAAGGTCACAAGAGGTATGCAAACCTTAAGCAAGAGTTCATAGAGTAGAAAGGATCAGAATCATATGTTACTATATAACTTGAAATGTTGTGGGCTGTTATGAGGCAAAATAAAGAGGACAACATTGACAATCCTCATGTGCAGGAGGTTGTCTCAAGATTAGTAAGTATTGATAATTTTGATTGAATTATAATTTTTTTGGTATAAAAAGGTATTTAACATTTATTTTGCAACAGGAAAGCTCGAGCCAAGAAGTCTCTCGAGACGACCTTCTGCAGATGAGGATGTTTGGAAAAGGCGTTGGGTCTTAACTACGGTGGTATTCTAAGGGGTGTTGGCTATGGAGTCTCCAAGAAAGAATATTTTGGGAAGTACAAAAGCTGACAAGGTTTTCTGATTAAGAGCTTCAATAATATATGGAGATAATGCTAAAGCATCAGGTTGAATCACAAAAAGCAACTATTGATCGATACAAGAACAGTGACATAGTGGGAAAGTAAGGATGGCTAACACCCCAAGTGACAACGACAGCTGTACATTCCTCTCTTAGACTCTATCTGAGGTAGTATGACTCATACAGAAAGCCTATGAGTTAATTACATTTGCTTTACACTAATTTTCTTTTCTCTTTGTTTGGAGTCAGGCGGAAAATGGGTTTGTGGTAAATAGCCCTAAGCTGCATATGGTTGCTAGGAACTGCATGTTTATAGTGGAGCCAATGATTCACAACTTACCTCTCCCTCCTAATCATATTAGGGTAGAGCTAAAGATTGCTATCGATCCTAAGTATGCCTTTATGGTGCCCACCCCAGATGCAAATATAGTGGAAAGAGTTGTACTTAGCTATATTGCATGGCCTAACCATCTTATAGTCATACCACCTAAGGCAAAAATGTATATTGTCCTCTTATGAGTGGCTAATAAAGTTTATAAGATCTATTTTGCTAACTTATGAACTTCTTTAGGTGAAAAGGAATGAGAGCAAGGGTAAAGGTGCAAAAATGCACATGTGTTTACCCTCAGGAGTGCCCAACACCAAATACTTTTTCTGGATGCAAAAATGCACATGAACTTTCTCAAATGGAGAAAAAATGTACATCTCCATTAAAATGACTTAACCCTGTTATTTTTTCAGTGGGCCCCACGTTATTAAAACAAATAAAAATGCCTAACTTCTTAAATTTAATTTACTATCCTCTTCCCTATCAGTCAGTCGCTCTCCTTTGGATCCTAAGGTGGTACCAGCGGCGGCAACCTTTAGGTCCCTGAGGCAGTACCGGCGATGGCATATAGTATTCCCCTAACCAGTTGTGTGGGCAAAATCACAGGCATGTTGAAAGGCATTAAATCCAAACGGATAGCCGAGAGGTTGTTCCGAGAGACGGGGGCATCTAGAAAACCATGAAAGCGAATATTAAGAAGTGATGGGATAAAGCCACCAAAGGTCGTAAAGAGAGTAAAATTTCCTATCCTCACTATTGCCATTGGTATATATCCTCCCATCAATCCAAACACGAATTTCCAAATGGATTGGCTTCGATGCGGAGGTGCTTCAGACATTTGTCTACGATGCTTCAAGCAAACAAAATAGATGACCGCACAAAGTAATAACAGGGTCTTATGCTAAATAAAAACATATATTGCATTTAAAATACCCAGCATCATTCAAACCATTCCATGAGCAAGATGGGCTTTGAGAAGACGTGCTCGTCAATTCCCCAAATCCATTTGCCATGGCTCACCCCCTAAATCTACAATCTACAATCTATAAATGCACAAAAACAAAACCCTCTTCATCAATAAAGAAATTATGTGGATTAAAAAAATTAAAAAAAACTTTCAGAAAATTTGAAATGGCTACGAAACGCGAAGCTTCATCAGTAGTAAAGGGAGGAAAAGAATCATAAAATTCACCATCTTCATTCAAGGTTGAAAAGCAATAAAAAAGTTTTTACAACAACTGGATTGCATAATTGAGAAACTATAAAATAACCAATGAAAGAAAAGATAATCTCTATCAACCAATACAAGATCAGGGGAAAACCAAAAGGAAAATGCACAGATCAAATTATTGGAATCGAAGAGTTAATAAGCATAGAGGAATAAAATCCCAGGCGTATTAATCATCATGAGGGAGTGATAGGGAAGAGGGCAATAAAGTAAATTTAAAAAGTTAGGCAATTTTATTTGTTTTAATAACATGGGGCCCACTGAAAAAATAAGAAAGTTAAGTCATTTTGACCGAGATGTGCATTTTTGCTCCATTTGAGAAAGTTCATGTGTATTTTTTCACCTAAAAAAAGCATTTGGTGTTGAGCGCTCTTGAGGATAAAGCACATGTGTATTTTTGCACGTTTACCAATGAGAGCAATTTGGGAGCTTAGTTTGGTCATGGTTTAGTATCAGTGTCTTGTGTGCTGAAGAAGTCGATTGAGCTTGACCGCTTATTCTGTTAGTTTCCTCTAGATACTGTACCAGCCCACAAATCTCAAGTGGCCTCTAGTAAGACATTGCGACTACCCAACTCACATGGGGATCGATGATACGATAAAACCTATCATACAAACCATGTCGTGTCCCTTTTGTCATGCGATAATTTGGTCAAGGATGAAGCATGGATAATATCAATGTTGGTCTAATTCCTTGATGGCAAGTGAACCAGTCGAACAAGTAATAAAGAGTAAGTAGAGTATCGTCCCACAGAGACTGAGATACCGAGGAGTGACGCGCAATTGCTATGACAGTTGTGAAAGCATGAAATAAATATAATGGTTGTGAGGGTTGTGTGCTTATGCTACTAGCAATCGTAAACAAAATAACTGTAACGAGAGAAGATATCAGTGAGAAGTTAGGCTGGACTCAAACTCATCCTTAAGTGCATCAATCCCCTAGTTGCTCTACCAAATGCTATAGCATCTAGACTGTACAACTTCCGCAATTGCTACAGCAAATGGTTAACCTACCTCTATAGTCTACCGAAGCTTCCGCGTTCGATACTTATGATGCTAACTATACTCCTTCCATATCCCTATGGCAACTTTCTAGTCAGAAGATCCGTGCTACGCTCAGGGTGTTATGGTTATGAGAGGTAGACCCATTCCTGAAGCCTACAATAATAGGTCTAGCCGTGCATGGGCCGGCTAGCAAACACTATTTTTCAGAGGTCTAACCCCAACTCCTTGCAAGTAAGCTGAGGCCACAAATCTAGCCCTTAACTTCCGTTAACCGACTAGTAACTAGAACACCTATACGCAAACCAAATTTATTGAATTAAGAAACTGCAACTGGGTTCATTCAACACTTAAAGATTCATCCTCGTCCAGCCATATAAAGTTCAGTTCATGACTGACGAGGGATGCACAAAACAGACACTAACAGAATGAACCATGATCGAGAAAACAAAGATAAAAAGAAAGGAAAACAGAAAGCTTGATGGAATTTTTGACGGCGTGGTCGAGGTCCTGTCACATCACCACTCCACGTCTTCTTCGTTCCGTCGTACTGCAGGGAAGGATACTGGGTTGTCTGGAAATCTCGTGCTCTTGTGAGCTCTCTCTCTCTCTTCTCTTGAGTCTGCCGAAAGTTAGAATCTTGTTCTAGGGCTCTCCGACTCTTTTAGGGTTGGCGCCTTGTTTCTTTTTATAATCAGACTTCTCTTGCGGCGTAAGTTACAGCGAGTTGGGCCTTTCCTAATCTGTCGGAATCTATCATATCTCTTGATCCGAGTAGATTGCTTCTGTTGATTTTGCGGGATTCTCCAAATCTTTTAGTTCCGATCCTCCGCATCTTCTATTCCGTCATATCAGCAACCTATCTGTCAATATTGCCCTTTATTTATTCCTGAAATCATCTGGGTAAACAGTCAGAAAATATGCCACATAGCATTGCGTCCTTTACTTTGCTATAGCATTCGGGATGCCTTGTATTGCACTTCTGAAAGTGGAGCTATATACCCAAGAGGGGAGGTGAATTGGGTATTTTAAAAACTTTTCAAATCTGCTCTATTTTTAGATAACAAAAACAGAGATGAACAGAGTAGAGAGAAGAATAGCTGAACACAGGGAATTTATACTGGTTCGGTCTTAACAACTTGACCTACATCCCGGTCCCGGACTCTGCGGGATTTTCACTATCACAAAGATTACACACTATGTACTCAAAGAGTAGTTCTCTCTCTAGAACTCACTCCCCCTTACAAGTTGTAATCAATGAACTCCCAAATCACCAAGTCCCCTTGACTTGTGATTCTTTTCAATAAATGATTTACAGATAAAAACTCTCTCTAAGAGTAGATGATAATAAACACTGAAGCTTATAATGTCAAAAGACAAAATACAAGTGAAAACTGAAAGGTAGTTAAGAAACTTGAATGCTTGTGCGTTTTCAGTTGTTGTAGTTGTTGAGAAGAATTGAATGCAGCTCTATTTATAGCTAGACAGCATTAATTGACCGTTGCATTGATAATCGCACCGTTGGAGATGATCCACGAAGTTGTGAGCTACTTAGGTCTTCTTCTCTTTCGAAACTCACTTAGTCCATTTGGTTGGGTGGTCGAATTGACTCTCGCAAATTAATCCGTTGGAGAGGATGTTGCTTAATGTAGAAATCATTCTTTAATGCTTTGCAACCGTGTACAGATGGATTCACCAAAAGGATGCAAGTTTCGGGTTGAGCATTTAATGTTCGACATCACTTTTGCTTTTGCTTTAAACCTTCCGTAAAACTTCCTTGATCTGTCTCGAAACTCACCAAAAAGATGATTAAATATATCTAGTACCAATAAGGAATAATCATGGAAAGCATTGAGATCAAACACGAAGGTATAGCAAAATGGTTAAATTCGAATTTCAAACAACGTCCGAAACCACGGAGGTTTGTTCACAAACCTCGAGGTTTGATCATTTAAGCTTGAACACGTTTTTACATCAAAACCTCAAACCTGGAGGTTTATCATTAAACCTAGAGGTTTATCATGTTGCTATAACGAAGGTTTCTCGAGTTTACTCCAAACCTCGAGGTTTGCTCAGAAACCTCGAGGTTTCACATCGTGTGTGAAACTTAGCAAAGACGCGATGAAACCAAACCCGGAGGTTTCTCAAGGAACCTCGAGGTTTTAGAATGAGTGCAAGTGCATTTTCTCTCGGGTTGCCACAATACTCGAGGTTTCCGAAATACTCGAGGTTTTTCCCAAATGACAAGGTTGTTTGTTTTGACCCAAAACACAAACCCGGAGGTTTCTATGGAAACCTCGAGGTTTTCAAATTATTTGAAAAACCATTAGCTCTCCGGAAGCCGAAACACGGAGGGTTCTAATAATACTCGAGGTTTCTCATATAATTTTAAAATCCTCGTTTGGCGCCAAGGCACAACCTCGAGGTTTTGATGTAAACCTCGAAGTTTCACAACTTGGTGTGAAACCGAGTTTTTCTACGAAAGATCAAAACCTCGAGGTTACTTAATAAACCTCGAGGTTTCACATGTTTTTGTGAAACCAAGTTTTCTCAAGTTAGAATACATAACCTCGATACTTCCCCTCATAAGGCCAAACCTCGAGGTTTTCCCTGAAACCTCGAGGTTTGCTCTCACTTAGGGTTTTCCAACATCGAAAGCAAATCCTCATTCTTTGTTCACAATTGTTGGCAATCATCAAAATCTCTTCGAGAACCAACAACTTCGAATCACTATCAGAATGCTATAGCATCGTATCATCCCTACTATACGATTTCTTTTAAAAATAACGTAAACTGTTCCATTCTTAGCACATGCAAATGATTTCTCCTCTTTAGTCCCTATACCATGAATGTATGCCTTTTTGCTTAGATTATCTGCAGCTAAGCTTGTATTTAACATTTAATTCAGTCAATAAGTATAGGGAAAACATGGTACGAATTGTGCTCATCAATCAACCTCCTGTTCTTGACCATTACCTTCTCGATTCTTGAGTAGTTTAACAACTGAAATGGAAACTTCTTTCCATCGTAGTATGGCCATACATTCCTCAGACTCACTCATCGAAGGGCCTAGTATTATCTCTCTACAAATGTGAGGGACAAATTCTATCTTGACCATTCACATTCCTCTGCATGAAAACCACTGATCCCGATTGAAGCCTTTATCATCACCCGGTCAAAGGTGACTTTTGACTAGGTCAAAGATCAACGACACTCATGTAAGAATCCATGATGATCTCAGGTCAAAGGGCATTGGGACACGGTTATACATGAGAAAAGCTTATGACTTAATCCATGCAGCTTTCTCATAGTGGGTCGGTCTAGCACCTTACACTCTTACAAGTGCCTATACTTTGATTCGTATCTCCATACCTCATCAAAGTCATGCTGGTCTTATTTCATCTTCGCTCCCACGTAGATGATCGACCAGGGACATTTAGGATAATCTTTATGATATATCCAAGGATACAGTTATCACAGTAAACATGCAAATGATATGATAACTAAACGGAGAAATACTTTAAATAATAATAACGTTTAAAGTACAATGATCTGCCCCTAGGGCATAATTTCCAACAATGGTTTCATGCATACACTATACTCATATAATACATGAGTTTAACAGTTACTCTGGGGTTCATTTTTGAACTCCAGACAGATCTGTAGATACAGGGGATCGCGCCTGAACAGATAAGACCTTTTTGGAGAGGTAGGGCATATCAGTACAGATGGAAGAATAGGGAATGCCCTATTACTCTTGTATTTATTTTGGGATAACTGTAAATTTATTTCTATTATTTTATGTTGGATAACTATACCCCTTCGGGGACTTTAATTTTTGTTTATTGCACTTTTACTAGTACAGTAAGTAGTCCAAACCAGTATAATGCTCTGTTGTGCGCGCTTTGACATTAATTAAAATGGGAAAAGTAACTATAGGAAGGTAACAGATAAAAGGAATCCCTCTAACCTGCCACCCGAAAGGGTGAGGCCGGTAGGGGTGTAACATTCTCTCTTAGAAGTGAATAAGATAAACATTGAAGTACTTTACAAATAATCTCACTCTCTAAGGTAAATTATATGATCATTGAGATAATTGGAGAGTAAGTGATATAGATGTCAGAGTATTGGCATTTTGACAATGAAGCGTAATCTCATGTCTCTCTGTCTATTTTGAATGCTTCTCCTTTTATAGTTAATGAAGAGCATTGAGCAATTCTTCCACTTTTGAATATGACCGTTATGAGCGTATATGACCATTGGAATATATTATTGTTGGAGCTTCTAACATAATCATCTGCTTTTTTAATTGTTAATCCTTCATATAATCATCTGAAACTCATTAAGAAACGATTAAACCTAGTTAGGAATAGTAACAGTGATGATAAAAAGTAATGAGATCACAATCAATGATTTTGATATTTCGGACACGTGATTTTCTGAAGCGAAATGTTAACTCGAGTTATCATTAATTGACTCGAGTTAAGAGGTTGTTGCTTTACTCCAATTGCTTTCTGTCTCATCTTGACTTGAGTTAAAAACCTTTCTCAAACTTCATTGCTCTCTTGTCTTCAAATGACTGGAGTTATCATGCCTTGACTCGAGTTACAAGTTCATCTAACGTGGCTCACATGTGTTTGCTAGCATTGGCAATGAACTTGAATCTGAGCTTTTGATCATCTGAAACTTGCTCACAAAGATTATTAATAACATTGAGAAGTATAGAAAATAGTAACCAATTGATAACATTAATTTTAGAATTCTCGGAGACGTTGTGGAATAATGTTCTGCTACTGTGGTGTGAATTTCAGTGTCAACTTGTAAAATTCATATTTATTTCATCTGAACCCTTTTGGGCTTGAAACTTCATAAAAATGACTCATTGGGAGTTTAGTTTCATACAAAATTGGTTTCACCTCAATTGGATCTCTAGTTTGAGAGATATCATCGAATTACCAAACCTCGCCTGAGTGAAAAGCTAAACGGGTAGAATAGAGGTGCTGAAAAACACTCTAACTTGAGTCAACTCATACCGAGGTGCAAATCAATGTTGAAAACACTATTGACTCAAGTCAATAGTTGTTGACTCGAGTTAAATCATTTCTGTTGGATATGATTAGTTTTGATGATGTCTTATATAGATGCCATTATCCAGAACAAAAAGCTTCCATACTACATTTATCCTATACCTTGACTGATTCTTATATATTAATGTAGATATGAAGTTTAAATAATGAAGAATGATCAAGAATGGAGTTTGAAGACAGAAGAATCTGTTAAATATCATGAGAATATGAATATTCAAGTCTCTGTGATCAAATGGAAGTTGGAACGGTTGAATTCGGAGATAAAATAGCATTCCTGAAGTCATTCTCAAGTATGGTCAAGTAATTCTTGAGAATCATACATTAATTCTCGAGAATCCATGTTTCAGGAGCAATTCTCGCACATCAGGCATCAATTCTCGAGAATTAGACTTGAATTCTCGAGAATAGTCATGTTCTTCAGCATACTCTGTTCTGCTATGTTCCTGGCGACCTTCAGTAATTCGATGATATCTCTCAAACCAAGAATCGGATTGACATGAAACCAGCGGAAAATGAAACTAGACATCCAACACATATTTGTGACAAAAATTCATGCCCAAAGGAGTTCAGATGAATTATTGATGAATTTTACAAGTTGACACAAAGATCAACGTCACAGTCAGGACCAACCTTCAGTATTTTGAGCATATCTCACAAACGGAAAATCGGATTGAGATGAAACCAGTGCCATTTGAAACTAGACTCAAATATCTTTCCAAAAACATCAAGAACACAAAAAAATAAGATCAATTGAAGGATTTATGATGTTTTGCAGTTGACGTTCTATTCTGATTGCTGCAGAAAACGCTGGATAAGATCAACCTCCATTCATCTGATGTTAATGGATGTAATTCAACCAGTTTGGAGCTGATTTCTCTTGCATGAAAAGAGGGATTTAAAGAGCTTAAGCATTTGAATCAGAATTAACTCACTTGTACCTCCATGTGAAATTGACTCGAGTATGGTTCAGCGATTCTCGAGTATGGTTCAATGACCCTCGAGAATGCGTAACCCACAACGTTAAATGCTTTCTCCCATCTGAGCAATTCTCGAGAACGGATCAAGGATTCTCGAGAATGGTATGTGATCGCAGACTTCTCGTTCGTTTCTCATCTAATATGATTCTCGAGAATGAGCAAGGGATTCTCGAGAATGCGTGAAATCGAAATGCAGAAACTCTCTCTCGGGAATGGTTTGCGGGAAGGTAATTCTCGAGAATGAAATTCTGATTCTCGAGAATGAAGGTATATCTTGATCAGAATTTTTCCTGTTATAATTCTCGAGTATGAACAACTGATTCTTGAGAATACCTTAGAAAATCTATGCGTCTCGAAACCGATTCTCTCTAATCTGTCACTGTGTACCGATGGAATTCTCGAGAATGAGAATTCAAATTCTCGAGAATGAGCGTGAATGTTTCAATATCAATTCTAGATCAGAGTAATTCTCGAGAATGCTAGATGATTCCCGAGAATGAGCGCAGTTATCTACCATTCCTAATCAGAGCAATTCTCGAGAATGACTGAAGCAATTCTCGAGAATTAATTCTTCTTAGTTACGTGATTTTCCGATGTCGCTAATCGATTTCATAAAATTAATGGGTCATTATGTATTATCTATTAATCACATCTGAGCTTATTTATATCATGTTTAATCATCTGTTTGATTGAGTTTCGTTGATTAATCGTGTTAATCGAGTGTTTGAACGAAAGGCAATCGACGTGCAGACGCATTAAATGCTCGTTCGAAAAGCGAGCTACAATCGGAATAAGATCTTCATTGCAGACGGAAACATTCTTTCGAGGAATACTTAATCCAGCTATCACTCTAGGTCATTATCTGCATTAATACAAACGACGGAGATCATTAAATGAAGCAACGATCATTGCTCACAAACGAAGTGCACCTGTGCCTAACGGAAATACAAAGAGTCACAACGGCTAGTTTACAAAGCTTCTCAACGGTCATTAAGGACGATCAACTATAAAAGGAGAAGGATTCAAAATGGACAAAAATATATACATAAGCTTGTACTATGAATCCAACGCTCAACTCATATACTCTCTGTTTCACAATGTTTATATAGCTTTCAGTAGAGAGTGTGATGATCGATTATGTACTTCAGTGATTATCATTCATCTACTCTGTGAGAGAGTCTTATCAATCATTTTACAATTCGTTCAAATCTCAAGATAGAGGCATCTTGAGTGTGGGTGTATCAATTACAACTTGTAAGGGGAGTGGAGTCCGAGTGAGAGGACCATCCTTCGTTTACGAGTGTGTAATTGTATCCTTACTTGTGTGTAAGGGAGAGTATCTCGGTAAGAATTGTAAAGGCTGCACAAGTTCCCGTTTAAACTTGTGAGGTTGTAAAGGCTTTTCTCTTGTGCCCGGTTAAACAAGGAGATAGTGGATTGAAAATCTCAAGCGGAGCTTGGGGACTGGACGTAGGTCACGGATTGAGCCGAACCAGGATAAATCATAGTTTGCATATTCTCTTTCCTAAACTCTTATATTTCAAAGCATATATGTTTGAATGATTAACTATTGGTTTATAAAATATTTCTGTCATACGAATTGATTTCAGTAAGTTGTGAAAAGATTTTCAAAGTTCCTAAAGTTTTATCGAACACCCAATTCACCCCCCCTCTTGGGTGATAGTCAGGTCTAACAATTTCAAAGACGACAGAGGCGCTAAAAACACTTATTGACTCGAGTTAATGGTGTCTGACTCGAGTTAACTCATTTTGAAACTTATTTTTGCTGATTTTAACTCCGAATTGAGTCATTCCAACTTCTATTTGATCGTGAAAACTTCTAGTATCAATCTAAGATCTTGAATAATGATATTCTCATTCCATTCAGCAAGTTCTTCTTTTTGTAATCTCTTATCTCCTTCTTGATTATTATCCATAACTCAACTCTTTCTTTCTTTTCTTCTCTTGATCATTCTCCACAATTCAATTTAGACTAATCTACAATAAATATAGTAGTTAGTCAATGTAGAAGATAAATATATTATACAAGTTTTTTGTTCTTAATAATGACATCTATATAAGATATCATTAAAACTAATCATATCTAATAATTTTAACTTATTTAATTTATTTTTACCTACAGTACTTTGCATACAGTTTTTGTGAGCAATATTCGCCCTACCAAACTGAAGTCATAAAAGAGTTGACTATGACTATTTTTCATCAATATGTTGCTGCAGAACGAGTTAACTAGTATAGCCATTTTTTGTTTAGGTATATGTTAGGTTCTTAGTTTAGCTATTTTAGATTTGGATATGATTATATTTTTTTAATTTGATGGATATATTTGTTCTTAGTTTCCTCCATGCGTGTATAATTTGTTGGAAATATGGATCTCTTTTTCGATTTCTTCTTTCCAGGTATTTGTATGTAATATGCACAGGGGCTTATGGAAAATGAGTCCTATTAAAAAAAAAAAAAAAAAAAAAAAAATGGTCATCCATACTTCACGGACGTAATATGTTGAAACATATATCACGATTGTTTCAAACAACCATGAATTATCTAAAAATATTTTATGGTTATAGACCAGCAACCGTTAAATTAATCCCTTACAAATGATAAAAACTGGTGCCAAATACTTTACAATTCAGCCTTAGAACCGTAAAGTATTATGTAATATATTTCATGGTTCTTTGTGAATAACCGTTGAATATTGTGTACTGTATTTAACAATCATTAACTAAGAACCGTGAATTTTGCAACAAATAAATAACGGTTTTAATTGAACAATTGTGAAATATAGAGCCCTATTATATTTTATGGTTGACAACCGTAAAATATTAATATTTGGCGCTAAGATATTTAAAAGTTGAAAACCATAAAATATTACTAAAAATAACTATAAAATATAGACAATTTCGTAGTAATGCAAACCCAGTATAAATGGCCCTTTTTATTTTCTAAGCTAGTGGGAATGCCTCTTCTCAACATATTTTTGTGGGCTTTATTTCATCATGAATTTTGAAACTTAAAAACTGATATTAATTTTTGCTTAATATATGTAGTTTCTACAAGAAAGTCCTGTCACAACTTATTATTACTATTCTTCACGGTAACTTTAGTTTAACAAATTGCAACTTTTTTATGGAAACTGTGTATCATAAAATTCATCGTAAAATCAACTTGCAATAGATTATTCTTTTAATATTTGTCCAAAATATTGGTTTTCAGAGACCTTGTGAGATTCCCCAAAAGAAGTTGCAGCCAATATATGGTGATGTAGATCTGAAACGTTCATAAAGTGACAACAAAGATCGATCTCAAAGCTATTAAACAATCAGAAATAGTTGCATCTTAAACATTGCATGCATTTATAATAAAGAAAGGATTATCAGATTTCCAAGAAATGCATTATCGGTTTTGAAGTTCATCATCATGGTTTCTCACTATGACAGAATCCCATTAACAGTGTGCTATGTTTATGTAGTCTAATATAGTATGTAGTGTGATGCACCAAAAAGCTAAAATAAATTTCATTTCGTGTATTGTATGAGAGAAAGAGTTTGAATTTTTTTTGTTTTTTTTCCTTACTACAATGAGATGAGTTTTATTGTTATATGGAGGTAAATTTGTTCAATCTTACTTGTAGTCTTAAATTGTAAATGCTTATCCTTCTAATTATTTTTTAAAAAAAATAAAATAAAAAATCCCTTGTCCTTAATATATATGATCCAATTGGGGAGTTGATGTTAATCCTAGATGTAACACCTATTTTACATATTTATCATTTTTTTTTTTTTCAACAAATTAGCCTATTGGTGTATATTCCCACAACAATAAATAAGTAGGAGACATGGGGAAAATTAAGGAAGACGATTGGGGTATTTTAAACAAAAAGTCATATTAACTAATTTAACTAATCTAATCAAATTAATTAATTAGACCTTACATTAAGGGCTAGAGGAGTAATAATTATGGGTAAAGTTTAGGACTAATAAATGCCTATTATGAAAGGTGCGGAGTGGGATTTATCACACTATGCCTTGGTTTGTTTGATACAGCTTGTATGTGGTTAAAAATCAGAAACAACATATTGCTTTCAAAGTCTTTAATACCTTGAAACTGAAGTGTAATAATGATGGATACCATTTATGCAGCATAGCGTTATTGTATATACCAATAAAAAAGATGTGTAAAGCTTCATAATATTGTATCTTATTATTACTTAATCTTGAAGCTTATTAATATTGTATCTTATTAGAATAAATCTGTTGAAGATTGTTGGAAAAAGATTTCATATAGGAAAAAGCTGCGATTGCACCAAATTTTCCAGTAAGGTTTAGATAATAAAGTGAAGACTTTATTTTATTACCAGAGGAACTAAAGTGAGGTGGATTTGAGTTGATGCTAGCTGGAAGCTAGCTTGGCATTGTCTCTACAATATATATATATACACTATACAACACACACACATATACAGATATACTGAAAGAAACAAGACCTAAAGTGTATTTCTGTATGTAAAGAGACTGATCAATAGTGCAATTATGGTAAGGTTTTCCACGAGAACATTACAGATATATAGCAAAGTGGCTAACCGGACTTTCTTCATCTCTCACACGTGGTCCTCCCTTCCTCTTGATTATATATACCAGCTTTTTTGAGATGGTCTCGTGGTCCTCAAGTGTTCTGTATTTTTTTTTTTTTTATCATCAGACAATATGAAATAGGTATTTTTTTTTTTTTTTACTTTACAATATTCAAATAACTTAAGAAATTAAAAGGGCATTGAATTTCTGTCACTCGAACCTTGTACTGTGGTCCTAAACTATATATGTTGATTGGTTTTGTCACTTTTCATTAATGTGAGCAGTAGCTTGTCATTTGTGTACAGTTTTTGAATCACACGCAACAACACCGGCACTTGTTCTCTTCTACACTCAACTGAGTGTGATGACAAAATACTTCCTGATTTTAGTGCCTCCATTTATATCAAATGTTTCTTCAAGGCATGCAATAGTGTTTTATTGAAATTCAACAGCTGGGTTGCCATTTTTTACTTGTGATTCATGAAATCTACATTAATATTATGGTTGTTTCCAACAATCTTTTATATATATATATATATATATATAGTAAAATGATTAATGAACCACCAAATTGTGATGGGTGATTTACATATAAACATTTAATGTGTGTGTGTAGTATAAGAAAGGTTTAGAAAGTTGATTTACAAATTTTAAAAGACATTACTCATTATCTAAACTATATGTAATATATTGAGGTCCACCCAGGTGAAGAGCAAATGATGGGCACAGTGTATATATGGAGAAAGAAATTGTTTTCGTTCAACATAGATAGGTGAATTTTTAATAGTATGTTAAGATGTAAAAATTTCCACAAAGAATTCTATGAGGATCTACTGACATTTTAAACTCAATTTTAGTGTAACTGACATTTTAACCATTTTATTAGTTTTATTTGTTTAGTTTTATTTAATCGGTGTTTACTTGAACCAGTATTTATTCATACTCGTAACTGATTGTATGGTTTTATATATGAGGCAATTTATATTTATTTTGTTATACTGTTAAAAATATTTTTTTAATCACAAATTAATACATAAAAATTATACTGATGCGATAAAAAAATAAAAAAATAAATAAATAAAAGATTGTTGAAAACAGCCATAGTATTATGTAGACTGGTATATTTTGTTATAGACAATAGTTTATTAGGGTTCAAAGTAATAGTTTAATTTGGTTTAGTTTTGGACAGTAGTTTGACACTTTATTTTGTTGATATTTATAGTTTGAATTATGAAATTTATTTTTTTAATTTTTCTATTTGAAAATACGAGGAAAAACATCTAAAAAGTATAAAATAGCTTAAAAGCCTGCGGGCCGGCCTAAACCCACCTTTAAAAGAGTCCGACTTGACAGCATTTTAGGAAAACGAGCATTTTAAGCCAAAGTCCGTCAAAGGCCGGCCGTATAGAACCGGATCAACCCATTTTCCCATCTCTAACATTATAAATTAAAGGTACATATTGATCATATTAACCACAAGCACATAAATCTCCAATCCATAGCAGGTTGATGTGAATGTCAGAAATATTGAAATTTTAATTCATTTTGAGTTGTGGTGCAATGAGAAAGTACACGTGTTCCTATTTAATTTGTCCTAATTGCTAGAAACCGAAGTCACAATATATTTTAATTTGCACCACCATAGCTATATAACACTCCAATTTAAAATCCAAGAAGTTACCTTGATGACTTCCAATTTCCTTCTCTCTCTGATTCCTACAAAAGGAATCAGGATCAAGGGTTAGGCCAAACGTGCAGGGAATAGGGATTACCAATGAAAAATCAAGCCATGGCTAAGGTTAGAACACTTGTTATTGACTTGAGAAAGTTTTTGCAAGTACTTTTTGAAACATTAGGCTAGCACATACTTTTATTAAAAACATCTGGGAAAAGATTTAAATCAAATGTTAAAAATACGAGGGTGATAAATAATTCCCATACCTATTTTATTCTTGAAGTCAAAGAACCATATTTTAATTAATTTTTAATTTTTTAAATAGTTTTTCAAAATCTTACTACACATCAAACATTTGTTTGGCTAAAATTAGTTGAAGTCACTAGGTCTTTTACTTGATCATATTTTTTTTATTAAAAAAAAAAAAACCCCCCTCGTGAGAACAATATTTATTACGTGACACGAGCAGTGCACTGGTGATATATATGAACAATGCCTACACCTGGTTTTTTTAATCCTAGTGATAGTTTTGTTGTATCATTTTCATTTTTTTTCCCCTTTTTTCCTATTCTAAAGAAAAATATTTAATAGAGTTTTTTTTTTCTTTTGAGTTTTGACACGCTTTCTGTACATCAGTTTTTATTCTCATATTTATTATTAGATTATAAATATTGGGGAAATAAAAAATAAAAATAAAAAAGTCACTGAAAGACCATGAATTTCTGAAAGTACATAGAAGGACCAAAATTTTTAAAAGGGTTAAGGTGCAGATTTGCCAACGAACAATTACCCAAAGAATATCTGGCACAAAAACAATTGAGAATACCAAATTAGCCAACGAACTATTAAAAAGTGGAAAAAAGTACCAAATAACTATTTTTTAAAAAAAAGAGTTAAGGTGCAGATTTGCCAACCAACTATTACCCAAGGAGCACCTGGCACAAATAACTATTGAGGGGACCAAAATTGCCAACCAACAATTAAAAAATGAAAAAAAAAACATAATTTGGAGCAGATTCGCCAACGAACTATTACCTCGTCACCGTCTTGGTGTCTTCGTCTTCCATTGACTGTCTCAATGTCGGCGATGTCAGCATTTCCAAAGCTTCTATTGTTGCTGGGTGTTCCACTCACCCTCTTGAACTCATCCAGCAGTCCACAACATTCGTGACACACACCTTGCACCTTGGTTCCATCCCTCCGATGCCACAAGTAGCAACCGCTGTTGCCACAATGCCTGCTCCTATGGGTCCCATCTCTGTTGGTGTTTTCTTTTTCCAACAAGAAAGCTTAACCGCTCTTTTCTCCAACGTTTCCGCCACTGTCCGACACCAGTGCCTCATATTTTAACTTAATTGTGATAGTTGTTTTTTTTTTAAATAGTTATTTGGTTTTTTTTCACTTTTAATAGTTATTTGATTTTTTTTCACATTTTAATTGTTTATTGGCAATTTTGGTCCCCTCAATAGTTATTTGTGCCAGACGTTTCTCGAGTAATAGTTGGTTGGCAAATCTGCACCTTCATCAAAAAAAAAACAACTATCACAATTACGTTAAAATATGAGGCACGGCGTAGATTGGTGGCGAGACGCCGGAAGCCTTCTTGTTAGATAAGGCAAACACCAACAGAGATGGGACTCATGCGAGCAGGCGCTGTGGCAGCGGCAGTTGCTGCTTGTGGCATCGGAGGGACGCAACCAAGGTGTAAGGCATGTGCCAGTCGAAAGCTGTGGACTGCTGGATGAGCTCAAGAGGGTGAGTATAACACCCAGCAACAATGGAAACTTTGGAGAAGCCGACGTCGCCGACACTGTGACAGTCAATGAAAGACGGAGACACCAAGATAGTGATGGGGTAATAATTCGTTGGCAAATCTGCACAAAATTGTGTTTTTTTCACGTTTTAATAGTTCGTTGGCCAATTTGATACCCTCAATTGTTTTTTGTACTAGATGCTCCTAAGGTAATAGTTCGTTGGCAAACTGTACCTTAACCCTTTTTTAAAAGAAAGCAAATAAATGGAAATGCAATTACTTAGCCGATACGTAACTCAATTATAAATTGCTGAAGTTAAGTTGTAATTAAATTCAATACATTTAGTTCTAAAAATGAAAATATTAGTTACAAAGAATACGCACTACTATAAAAATCATGATAAATGATGGTTATTATTAGCCATATATAACGGTTCCGAACCGTCGTTTATGCGAACGCTATAAAAGCTCAGGCACGATACATTACATTACGATTCGTTATTTATTCCGGATATATTACAATAGTCATAATATAACATCAGTTATACATGGAAGCTTGGAGAGGCCATTATAAGCCCATTAATGTCATAATAATTAACGGGCTCACATGAACAATCATCATAATATATGATATGCTTGCATCATGCATAACGGCTCTGCTTATATTATTGAAAAAAATATGAATGTGCTTGATAAATTATGATCACCACCCACCTTAATTAACCTTGACATTTTCTGTGCATTGTCAAATTAGTTTGGTAGATTAATGTCACAGGATTAATACATATGGGTGCTTTTTAACAACCAAAAAGTTTGATTAGAGAAGTAACTAAATCTATGAGAACTGCTAGGAATCCCAATAATTGACACAAGTTAATTTAAGAAATCCTCTTCACTATTCATCAGTCACACACACACAAAACTTTAATTAGAGAAACATATGAACAAGTACCTATGAAATAGAGAGCTATGTTTATCTTTCTCATTCTGTGTTACCCACAAAACATCATTGCATCGTTGTCTAGTCCTTTCATTGTGTCGCCATCTGCTTACGTTTTCTCCAATAATGCTCTTCAAAGTAATCATACTGTTACGACGAGCACAAGCTCAAAAAGGAAGAGTAAAAGTTTTTAAATAAAAAAAATTGGCTTGTAGGGTGTGAAAGCCCTCAAACTTATTAACCACACTTTTACTCGTGAGAGTCCTCATAAAACCCCGTCAGCAACCCTCTCTATGAAGATCAACCTCTCAATATTAGGAATCAGATTAGGTACCCATCACTTTGATAGGCACCATAAGCTTAGTAGGTCTGAATCGTCCAGATTTAATACAAAATCTAATTCTTTTTATAAAAAAAAAAATTGTCAATTAAAAATAAATAAATTTAGATGGTGTAGATATGATGAACTTATGATGTGCATGAAAGTGATAGGTACCCATACTAGTTCCTCAATAAAAGCACCAGTATAGCTAGTCCAAGCCAAAAATGGGATCTCAATCCTAAAAAATAAAAGTACCTTTTAAACTTATAAATTACATTTCACTTATAAGAATCCTCAGACCCTCTGTAGGCAGCCCTCTCCGTAAAGATGGGCCTTTGAACCAAAGCGCAAAAACCACATATACTTCACTTGTATGCCTGTTTGATCAAACCAAAAATCCAATCATTACGTGCTTCTTTAAATTAATCAAGCAAATAATTGCAGCTTCCGGTTACTCTATCAAATTTGAAAGTATAAGGAAAAGGCAAACCTCCGTCAATCTCCACGTCTTTTACAGCTGTCTCCAACAAAAACTATATAGAAAAAGACAGTTCAAAATCTGATTAGAAGGCTAATGTGTTTGGTTGTTTCCATGTTGTCTGGAAAGTTGCAAAATCATGTTATCAATTGGGAAGGGCACAATAAATAAGGATTTTTCAGTTATGAAAACTTTTTAGCTAGAAAGTAGATGCATATATGTTGGTTTTGAAAACAATTTTTTATTTTTTAAAAACAAAAAACCTTGCTTGGTTATTAATTTTTAATTAAGTGTTTTGTAAAAAAAATAAAATAAAAATAAAAAATAGAAATATGTTTTTGAAAAAAAAAAACTTTTACATGTTTTATTATTTTATATTTCTTTTTTTATTTTGTTATTTTTCCTAATTCTCCTTTTCACCCGCCACCATGCTCTTCACTTTGTTTCTCACACTCCCCTACAAAACAATTATCCAAACATATTTTTTCATTTTAAATTTGAAAAAAAAAAAACAGAATTAGAAAACGATTCTAAAAACATAAAACAAAAACAAATAAGGCCTAGTTTTGTTATTGAAAATTGGAAGCCTAAATAGTAAATCAAATCCTACTATGTCAATATTCTCTCATGAGACGTATGTCAATGGTCTTAACATTGTCATTGGACCAAACTCACTAGGAAGATCTATGTTAGTTTTTTCATTTTCCTTTTAACAATTATCTAGTATTTAATATTATTTGACAACAAAATGGAGTACTGTCAAACTTTTTTCTTTTGGCCAAAGAGTACTGTCAAACCTCAAATAAAGGATAGGCAGTTATCTCAATATGAATTTTTAAGAGTTTTTTGGTTTTCAATTTTATCCTTTGTTACTTGAACATTGATTGTTATTTATCTCCATCTTATTCTTGTAGAATCGCAGCTAGATGGCTGGATTACACGGCAACATGAACTGGGAACATTTTCAAGTCACCAATTGGCAAGTTCATGAGGAAGACAAAAAAATAGTAATGGAGATACCTATTTGATATTTCCACTGTAACTTCGACAGCTTTTACTGCACAAGATTATTACAGATACAACAATTGATTTCTGCAGTATCTGGCATGCTTGATTGCAACATAGAACTCAGACAATTGATCTTCCAATTTTGACTAGTACTACAAATTCTTCTTGGTATGACACCTGTTTACCCCATCTGAAGATTCTGAAAAGAACCAAAACAATATATGAAAAGTAATAATCTTAATAAGAAAGAAACAGAGCCTTCGAACACGGGTTTTTGTTATTGAGCTTTTGCTTATCAGATCAGGCCATCAATCTAATATGAATGAGTCATGAATCTGAGTTTGATCCATAAAAAAGGTGGTACATACTACATAGTACTACTTACAAGACTATACACTGAAAATCTGAAAGATAATACATACATACAATAAAAATTTTTACAATTTAAGTTGAGCCATATCAAGCCAGATTTGCTCAAATGCTTTGACAATGAGCTCATGGTATTCACTTGAATTAAGTGAAAGATAGCAAGCAAGTAAATCTTCTAAATCCTTTGATGCCTTTATATTGTTCTCCATAATCATCTCCAACATTGAATCCCTGAAGTCTCTCTGTGGATCAAATGAGGACTTTACTACTGCAAAACCCTCTGGGAATCCTGCATTATTCCTTGAACCTTTAACACCCCTTCTTGCAGAAGCTTGGACTTTTCTGCTTACCAGCTTTGGAGAATTAACTCTGAGCCTAATTCCTGTAGAAGAATAATTAACCGGCGATTTTTGAGAATTACGACTTGATCTTCGGTCTCTTTCAGTTGTTCTAATACCCTCTTTCTTCCCAGTTTTGACATAATGTGACTTGGTTGAACTTCTCAACTTAGTGGTGGTGGCTCTAATGACCTTCTCATCATCTTCGTGGTCATCGAACTTTAATGGCTTTGTCAATACTGGGGGGAGATCCAGCTCTGAAATTGTTTCAGACCCATCAAGCTTCTCGGAATTCCCTTGAAAGGGTACTTCATTGTTCATGTCAATGATGATATCATTGGTGGAAGAACTAACTCTGCAACTGCAATTTGAGGGTAACGCATTGAACATATCAGCAGGAGGAGGAGGAGGAGCCGAAAAACTATGATCAGCATCACACTCAGTTTCAGACGAAGAAATATCATCATGAAGGTCTGATTCAGAAGAACTCTCAACAGAGGAGATATAGTAGTCAGGAGACTGAGTTTGATGATGATTGGGTTGAGGAGGCCAATTATTAGTGGAATGGCAGCTAGAAGTTGCAGAAACAGAGGAAGAAACAGGTGTGGGAGAAGAAGAAGGCTTGTAATAAACTGTTCTTCTCCTAGCTCTTCTCTTGGTAGAAGAAGACCTTCTTGGCGAATCAGTGAAAGAAATCTCAGAGCCTCTGGTAGTATTGAAAATGGGAGAATTGTACAACTTACCAGGTCTGTTACTCCTCATTTGACTGGGGAAATAATTCGAACACCTTGGCTGCGATCTCTGAGATGTCACCGAACTTGCCTTGTTCTTATTCTTCTTACTTGATCTGCTCATGTCTTTGAGCTTGTAAAACCAAGCATTTGGTATCATATCAGAGAATTTGAACCTGTGATTACCCATTTCCTCAAAGAAACTATTGTGTTCTCTGAAACCTTAATGGAAGAAAGAAGATGAAGTAAAGAGAAAGGAAGCATGTTGATATATAACAAAGAAGAGAATGAAAAGAAAATTATGGGGAAAAAACTAAAGTTGGTGGCCCAGAAGAAAAGTTTAGAGCATCAAAGCAAGGGGACCAAGATGTCCACCAAATGACTTTCTCTCATAATTACTAAACAGCCAACATGCAAAAAAATAATAATAATAATAATAATAATTAAATAAAGGGTCTTTTGCTTTTTTTGTGAAATCACAGTAACAATTATGGGCTTTCTTTATTCATGCTTCATGCTCATCTCAATCTATCATTATTTCTATCGGTAACAACTTTGTTTCCATATGTCGTTGATGAGCCTTTCAACTTTTCGTAAGACACACACTACCACTCTCTCTGCACTTACTCTTACTTCATCATTTTGCAAAAGAGGATGCCAACTTACAATTTATAAGCTTATTAAAACCTTAGTCGACAATAAATGTCTCAAAATAAGAAACGGATTTAATGTTTTTTTTAAATTCAATATTTGGATTTAATGTTTTTTTTTTTAATTCAATATTGTTGGGTCAAGATCTTGCTATCTATTTTGATCGGACAGCTAGTCTAACACCATGTCATCCTAAAAGCAAAAATTTTAAATTCATGTGAGTTAACCTGATTCTATTCAAATTATAGTTAAATCTAATCTAAATTAGTAAAAATATACATTTACTCCTCTAATCTCAATATGGTCCATTAATTATATAAAGTATTATTTTTATTGGTAATATATAAATTATTTTTTTCAGTCATTTAATCCCAATATCGTTAGTTTCAAACTATGATATTTCTTGTGACAATTATTATTATCTTAAAAATTAAACTTAATATATAGTCATTTGAAATTTTATTGTAAATATTTAATTTCAATATCATCATTTTCTTAACAGTATTAAAAAAATTTATAAGAATTAAAGGATTAAAATAGAACTTTGTACGAAGTTAAAAGATTAAACATACATTTTTTACATTAGGAAAGCCCCTGCCTAAAAATAAAAAAAAAAAAAGTAAGGCCCAGTATGACTTATAAAATTCTATTAATACTGGGCCTTACCAAAAAGGGGAAAATCAAATCGATAAGATTTTTCCAACTAATTTTAAGAAGATATAATGATTAGAACAAAATTCAAATGCATCAAAATGCATTAATTAATACAAGAATAAAGTTGCATTTATAAGAGTGTTGCATGCATGTTTTGCTCCATAAATGGGCAGATGTTTTGAAGTTGAAGATTGTACCAAAGTCTTCCCAGTCAATCTCAATCACGTCCTAAATAATTATGATCCAGATACCTCAAGAATTTGAAATTAGTCAAACTATAATCATAAGTAAGAATAAAACAATCAATTGATCTGTAAATTAATTAATACTCATTCTTTACTATGAGATACCTTCATTTAATTTTGAGTTAAGGTGTATCCTTATACCTTGAAGTATTTTTTTTCAAGTGTATCAAATATTCTAAAATATTGTGTGGTGTATCCAACACATTGAAGCATTTTTTCATATGCGTCCATAACCTTAGAATATTTTTTTTAGGTGCGTCCAATACCCTAAATTCTTTTTTGAGATGCATCTAATACCCTAAATTACTTAAATAGTTAAGCATAAAATTGTACCCCCAAAAAAAAAAAAAATTACTTTAGAGTGATAGACGTACCTGAAAAAATACTTTAAGGTACCAAATGCACCACAAAATTCTTTAAAACACAGGATGTATATAGAAAAATACTTCTTGGTGCTAAATACATATTAATCCTTTAATTTTTTGAAGGATCATGTACTTCTGAATTTCATCTTGATATAATGATAAATCCTATCAATTGTGTTACTAAAACATTTTTTCCCTTTGACGGAAATGGTCCCTCCACTCAATATTTTGGCTCATGACGTAATGAAATTTAGCCCTGATTTTTTTTTTTTTTTAAAAAAAACATGTGTTGATAGTGGAAAACACTTGAACAAGTTTCATTATATCATTAGTTAATTAGTTAAATGAAACACGGAATCTCTTTTTCCCTTATTAGGGCAGTTTTAATTGGAAAGGAAAAAAATACCACATGGGAAACTTTATTTTTGGAGAGCCAGATTGGAAAAAGTATCCAGACATGAAATTGAAATACTTTAACTTTGCATAACAAAACTATTAAAACAAACAAAAAGAATCGAAGTCATCAGATTGCTTTACAACAAAAACCACTATCATCTTACATGTTCTTTCAACAAATCTGTAAACTGCAATTACTTCTTTAAACAAAAAAACACTCACGCGAAAAAAAAATCAAATAAAAAAATGCAATTATATAATATTCTAGTATAGAACACAGATGTCTAGCCAGATAGGCTAGTAGGTTGATATTGGATCAGGCTGCTTTATTTGGGTATCTATGGGGTAGATAACCAAGAGAACTAGGGATCACTGTACACAGACGAGACTTACGCCCAAAGAGTGGGGTGTGTGCACAGTGATAACTGTATGTAAATAGTCAAAAGTTAGAACATGTGTACCTTAAGGCTTGACCTCTGTATTTATAGAGTGTACCTTAGGTTGCTCGGCCCCGTGCAATCTATGGCCCGAGTATCATAACTACCATATCATATCCTAAGATCTTCCTTGATTATGGGTAAGTTAGGATCCCCATTCATTGTAGATAGATCCCGATAGATAAGTTAGATATTACATTCACTGTTGGGCCTTACGGTTATTGGGCCTGATATAGGTCCGTAACAACTTGCCCCTAGCCGGTAGTTCAAGCTCTTGAGCTGCCGGGATGTATTTCGTCCCAAGGTAAGCTAATCGAGCATGGTTTCTTGTGAACCTTACCTTCTTGTCCGTTTATCGATTCTTGTTGAGCTTGGATGTGCTAACCTCGGCTTCTGATGCCAGGCATCCGCCCAAAGATCCGAGGACCTATCTCAAAGATCCAGGGTAATGTTAGGGAGTTTGCTTTAGTTCGAGGTCGAGATCTTTTTGTATTCTCCATCATTACCATCTGACACCTGGCTATCCTGGATTTGCGAAGGGTTTCAACTGCCACGCCTAGCCGCCTGCAATTTCTACGCGCATTTAATGCCCTATCGCGTTGCGTACGTCACCCCTATTTTTGGGTGATTGACTCTTTTACCCCTAATGTTTCGGTATCGTAACGTTTTATTGTTCATATTTCCCTCCATTCTTCACACTTCGCCCTTTCCATTATTTGCTCTCTCTCTCTCTCCCCTCAGAAAACTTTTATTTTTCTTGCAACGATCACCTTTTTGTGATTCACGGGTCTTGCCACCTCGTTCTTCTTTGACTCTCATTCACTTAGGTATAACTTCAGCTTCCCTTCATTTCCTTGCCTTTATTTTAAAGTTCCCAGATTCTATGATGAATAGTTCTCGTTTTCATGTCCCTACCTCGCATAGATGCTTGTTTTTTCGGGTTTTCTGGGTAAGTTTCATGAGGAGTTTTTAGGTAACCTTTTAAGTTCAAGCTTCCTTCATATGGCTGTATATCCTTGTGCGTAGGAGTATTTGTGGTGTAGTTTTGCTTCGGTTCCCCCCTCCTTATTGATCCTTTTGTGCCTCTCTAGGTTTCAGTTTCTGGTGATGATGGATAGGATTAACCATTTGCCCTCCTCGAGTCAGAACTTAACCCTATAAGAGGAGGAGTCGCTACTGCACTTTATCCCAGAACCAGTTTTTGGTTGTCTGGCTCTCCTCTTTCCGAAGAGCAACGGCTTGCCCCATGCTCCGCGGAGGGCCCAGTTGGAGGAGTGTTGGGGGGCCTCGGCCTACCATGGTTAGGCCCCAGGTTCAGAGCTCAGTCCATACTTGGCCTCGCTTCGGGGACCGGGGTGGTCCCAACGCCATCCCGGTGCGGCCCATCAATTTTTATGAGGCCCCCCCTCGCGTAGGGTTGGAATCCCTTCCAGATGGATACCTCGGCCCTTGCTGGGACTGTATCGCCTCAAGCTCCCACTACATTGCGAGCGACGAAGACTCCCTAGCCAACATCACTCTAGGCTCTTGTCGTCATAGATCTTCCGATGGCCCTACCCCGGCCATTAGGAATCAACGACACCCTGGTCCAACAATTTTTTCTTCCTCACACAGTAGCTTGTATACGTCAGGTATACCTCTCACTTGCTGATTTTAGCCTTTTTTGTGTTTGTTATAGGTATATATGGAATCGTCCACTTCGCCCCATAGTGCCCGTTCTGACGCTGAGGAGTCGGATTCTTCGAGTCCTCCATAATATTTGATCGACCAATACCCCTGTGTGACGCATGAGGTATTGAAGACCCATTCGCTGATGACCGCTGCCGACATAAGCAGACTGGGTTTGGAGGAATTAAAGGGATGCTTCATTAGTCCTCCCGACGATAACGAGCCGATCTGCTCTACCCAGGTGGAAGGGCGCACCAATTTCTTCTTCTTTTATAGGGACTACATGTCCTGGCTCGATATTAGATTCCCATTTACCGAGTTCCAAATTTATGTTTTGAATCACCTCCATTTGGCCCCCTCTCAACTTCATCCCAATAGGTGGGCTTATCTAGTAGCCTTTGAGAGCTTATGTGGCTCCTTTCCAGAACCTATACCCTATACTGCTACCCTATTTTTTACTTCTTTTGTCCTTTTTCTCCTCGCTTCGGTAAGGAATCAGCCACGTTGAAAGGGTTGACCTCCCTCCGGGGCGATCCCGATAGGAAACTTTTGACCTCCTATTCTGAGTTGTTCAAGCACTTTAAAATAGCTTTTTCATGGTGGTAGCCAAACCTGGGGAGCAGCCTTGGTTTCTCAAAGGGGCCGAGTCCAAAGATGTGGAATAAAGGTTCCCTTTGTATTGGACTACTGACCATCACAAACTGACCTCCACTTCCTATCAAGTCAAGTTTGACGATCTCCCGGCCGAAGATGTTATCTCTGTAGATCAGTTGTCATCTTATGTTCCAGTGCACGGCGTTAGAAGCACAGCCTTTTCATTAACGATTTTGCATTGCCTAGTATGACCTCTTTTGTTACTTGTCACAAACTCATATTTATGCTTTTGCTTTTGCTACGTCCAGTATGAATTCTAACTTTTGTTATTTGTTTTGTAGCTCAAAATATGGAGGAGTTGTCACGTTACTTGTCCTATGTGAACCTGGATGCCGGTGCTCCGAGTAAGAGGGTTACGAGGAAACGTGCTGCCCCGAGTCCGAGAAAGGAAAGGCCGGAGCGGCCTCTAAAGCAGCAACGGCCAAGAAAACAAAGGCCTCAACCCAGCAAGGAATTTCTTCTTCTCCTCCTACTAGCCATATCGCCCATCCCGCCAATGTGCATTCGAAAGGGAAGGAGGTTTCCCCTTCAGATCCATTAGCGCCTCCTTCTCCCACCATGATTCCTACTGTTCTGTTTCCAACACCCAACATCCCCCGTGGGCTTGCATGGGAAAAAGTGGTGTCAGAGGACCTCTGTGTCGCATTTCTCCCTCCACGTCGATTTATGGATTCCATTCCCCTCTCTGATGTCGATCGATGGTTAGTTCATGACGTGCAAGATCATGCCTTGAAGTCCGTCAGGTTGACACAAGTGTTTATTCATCTGAAAAACAAATATGTCGAGGTTGTAGCTGAAATACAGCGGATGAAATTAGAGAAGGACGAAGCCATGGAGGTGAAGAAGCGGGCTGAAACTGAGCTCAGCGTGTCCAAAGTCGTGCTGGGAAAGCGACCAAAGAGCTTCTCACGACGAAGGATGCTCTGGAGAAGACAAGCTCGAACCTTGCTAGTGTGCAGGAGGCTCATACCAAGAGCACAAACATCGTGAAGGCCCTGCAGATCTAATTAAACGAGCTAGTCATTGAGCTAGATTCAACAAAGGCTGCCCTTGCGGATGAGAAGGAAGCCAACATCGAGTGCGTGGAAACACTGAAATAGGCCGCCGTGGATTGCTTCAGAATGGCATTCATGCAGATCTATCACCTGAACCCCGAGCTCGACATAAACGTCACCGGATATGATCACCGAGCTTATATTAAGGATGGCGTACTGGTTCAGCCACCTTCGTCGCTTGGGAATGACTCAATATCCTTTGTGGATGAAGACCAAGGCAGCGAAGAGGATCCTATCGCTGTCCTGGGGGGTCAGGTTGGTGGAGAAGCTTCATTCGAGATCCCGCTCGAAGGGGAGGAAGTTTGACCTGAAGACGTTGCCCCTCCTAACTGAGTGTCTGAGGTTTCCCTAGTCGTTTTTTGTGCCAGTGTATTATATCAGTTTTATTTATCTTGTAATTGTCGACTTCGAATAGTTCAATCATTAACATCAATTTCTCTTTCTCTCTTACTAAGTGTAGTTTATTTTGTATCTTTTATTCATCGTAGTGACGAATTAACTTTTGTAAACCCCCAATATGTGTTGGTAATTCCGTCATCGCGCCAGGGAAAGGTATGCAAGATCCACTTTTATTCTTCCGGTTATCAAAGACTAGGTATATAGGTAGGGGTTTTCATTTTAATTGTTCTACTGTGTTCCGGTTCCGTTGTCTGAGATCTTAGCCAGGATAAGGGTAAACTGTCACATGTCCAACCGTGGTGTAGAAACGCAACGCTTAAACATTCTAACCTGATCAGCGTCGGGATGACAATTCACCTTCTTTTCTAGGAGCGAGTTTTGATGCATCAAAATTGTGAAGGCTAATAATAGCAGCTTCACGTAATGTAAGACTCGAGCTTACAAGCCTTGGTGTTCGTCTCTATATTGCGACTTATGTGAGACCAAGGTCGATGTCTCGTGTATGTCACTTGTTCCTTTGTTTGTTGCCAGTACTATTTTGGACAATCTAAAAATTGAATCTCCACTGAGGAATTCTTTATTAATTCAAGAAATAGTCTGCTCCAACGAGCTAACAACTTTAAAGAAAGAAATAACATAAAGAGCAACAGATACTTAGAATTGAAATACTGAATTCAAAAATGAACTAACTCGGCCATGGACTGTTCACCATATTAAGCATGCAGCAACTAGGTCTAGCTATAGTAGACTTTCTGCTTGTCGGAGTTCCATGTCCTTTTGATTGGCTTCCTTCCCAAGGTTTTGAGTATGTAAGCTCCTTTATCAAGCTTCTCCTTAACCCAGTATGGACCTTCCCAGTTTGCAGCTAACTTGCCATCCTTGTTGTTCCTATTTCCAATGTCTGCATGTCGGAATACGAGGTTACACCTGTTGAAAGAACGGGACCTGACCTTCCAATTGTATTTAGCCGTAATGAGTTGCTTGGTGGCTAGGTCTAGGCAGTGCGTCGTGATTCTAGCTTCGTCAATCAAGTTTAATTCCATCCTTAACGTGTCATTGTTCGACTCCTCGCCTTCCTGAAGAGCCTTCAGCTTCCTCCACGACGGCTGGCCTATCTCAATTGGGATCATTTCCTCGCATCCATAGGTCAACTGAAAGGGGGTTTCCTGGGTTGAAGTCTGCACACTGGTCCTATAACCCTATAGCACACTATAGAGTTGCTCGACCCAGTTGGATTCCGGATCCTCCATCCATTTCTTTAAGCCATCAACAATTATTTTGTTGGCTGCTTCAGCTTGGCCATTAGATTGGGGATGTTCGACAGAAGCAAAGTGTTGTTTAATGCCGAGGTCCGACATCATATCCTGGAATCCATTATCAACAAATTGGGTCCCGTTATCCGTGACTATCTCGGCCGGGATCCCGAAGCGGGTGATAATCACAATTTATGTCGTGTTTTCCCTGTATTAAATGACAGAATTGTACAGTGAATACAAGCTTAACTGTGTTAAATCTAAGAAACAATGCATTAATTCATTATACAGGGAACTTAAGGATGCATTTCACACATATCATAGCATCAGGACAGCTTATCGAAGTGCAATACAAGGCAATTCTGAAGCTATAGCAAAGTAAAGGACGTAATGCTATGCGACATATGTTCTGATCTTTTGTCAAGATTATTTCAGGAAATATAATGAAGGTCGAGAAAAACAGGTAGATTGCTAACGTAACAGAATAGAAGATACGAAGGACCAAAACTAAAGATTTGAAGAATCCCACAGGATCAGTAGAATCAATCTACTAAGATTGGAAAGAGAGATACGACTAGATCTCGACAGATTAGGAAAGGCCCAGCTCACTGGAACTTACGCCGCAAGAAAGCCTGATTATATAAGGAAACAGCAAGCCAACCTTAAAGAGGAGTCGAGTCGCTAGAGTCTAATCCCATTCATATACTCGAAAGAAGAGAGAGATAAAGTTCACAAGGCATGAAAACTCCAAGAGAACCCAGCATTTTTCCTTGCAGTAAGACGGAGAGAAGAATATGTGGAGTGGTGACGTGACAGGGCTTCTTCCATGCCGTTGGAACCTTCGTCAAGGTTTCTGTTTTTACTTTTTGTTCAATCTTTTGATCATGGGCTATCCTGTTACAATCTGTTTTGTGTTTCCCTCGTCGGTCATGAACTAAAATCCGTGGTCGAGCAAGGATGATTTCTTAAGTTTGGAATGAACCCAGTTGCTAGTTTTTAATTCAATAAATTCAGTTTGCTTATCAGTAATTCAAATTCTTTTTGATTAGCGGAAGCTAAGGGCTAGATTAGTGGCCTCGGCTTACTAGAAAGGAGTCGGGGTTAGACCTCTGAGAAACAGTGATTGCTAAGCAGCTGGTGCAAGGCTTGACTTATTATTGTAGGCTTCAGGAATGGGTATACCGCTCATAATCATAACACCTTACTTTGTAATATTAATCTAACTAGAAAATTGCCATAGGTATATGGGAGAAGTAAAGTTAGAATTACACGTATCAGATGCGGAAGCTTCGATAAACTCTAGTGGGGGGTTAGCTGAATAGCATTGTAAATAGTATCTATTTTGTAGCATTGCGGAAGCTGTGTGGTATAAATGCTATAACAATGTGTCAAGCAACTGGGGGAATTGATATGCTTAAGAATGATTTCGAGTTCAGCCTATTTTCCTACTAATATCTTCTTATGACTCTGATACTCTATTTACTTTTTTGTTATTTAGCGTAACCACAAAACCCCCCAAATCAATCAGATTGTACTTTCTGTTTCACATAACTATTATAGCAGTTGAGTGTCACTTTTCGGTATCTCAGTCTCTGTGAGACGATACTCTACTTACACTTTATTACTTGTTCGACTGGTTCACTTGCCATCAAGGAAATCGACCAACAGCGAGAAATAAGTTGTGATGAAAGAATCGCTGTATGCGCGCAGAGATGATTGTTGTTAAGGGCTCGGCTTCTATCCACTTTGTAAACTAATCAACCACAACCACGAGCCATCATAACTGTCCGAGAGCTGCTCTGAATGGTCTGAGGAGGTCCATCCCCCATCCCCCATTTGTAAAAGGGCCAAGGAGCCTAAATGCTTTTCAATTCCGTAGGCGGGAGCCAAATGATCTTGGCGTGTTTCTGACAACTATCGCACTCTTTACCACCTCCTTGGAGTCTGCCATCATGGTAAGCCAGTAATAACCAGCACGCAGAACTTTCCTGGCTAGAGCTTTCCCTCCCATGTGCTGGCCGTTGACTCCTTCATGTATCTCGGCCAACACATATCTGGCTTCGGCTAGACCCAAGCACCTCATCGTTAGAGAGTGCAAGCCTTTTCGATATAGCTTATCATTGACCATTGAGTAAATGGCGGCCTCTCGGATCAACTTCTTTGCTTCGGTTGAATCAACGGGGATAGTGCCTCATTACAAATAATCTTCAATCGGTTTTCTCCAGTCTATTGCCGCTGATATAGTCATAACGCAGCTCGGCTCTGCTAGATTTTGTTGGACCACGATTCTGTGGTTTTCCTGGCCCTTCGTACTAGCAAGTTTGGAGAGAATGTCGGCTTTGGTATTTTCTTCTCTCGGGATGTGAGTCACAATCACCTCTTCGAAGCTGGAGATCACCTCCTTTGCCTTGTTCAGATATTTGGCCAACAATGGGCCTTTTGTATGATAAGTGCCCTCAATTTGAGCTGCTACGAGCTGTGAGTCAGTGAAAACCTTTACCCTCTGTGCTCAATGTTCTCTTTCCTGTAGTAGTCCGGCAAGCAACGCTTCATATTCGGCCTGGTTATTTGAGGTTGGGAAATTGAACTGAAGAGAATGTTCAATTGTGATGCCCTCCGAGCTTTTGACTATAATTCCCGCTCCACTCCCTTTTGCGTTCTACGACCCATTGACATAAAGCTTCCAAGTTTTATTATCGTCAGTGTCTCCTTTATCTGCCGGGTTTAGTTCCCTCACAAAATCTACCAATGCTTGTGATTTGATGGCATGCCAGGCTTCGTAGCTGATGTCAAATTTGAACAACTCTATGGCCCAGCTAGTCATTCTTTAGGCTAGGTCTGGCTTATACAGAACTTAACGAATCGGTTGACTCATTCAGACAACTATCCGATGTCCCTAGAAGTAAGGCCGGAGCCTTCTTGCCGTCATAAGCACGGCGAATGACACTTTTCAAGTTTTTGGTATCTTAGTTTCGAGCACTGTAGTGCCTTGCTCACAAAATAGATTGGTGTCTGGCCAGTATCTGTTTCCCTGACCAGGACCGCACTTACCGCCTCTTCTCCTACTAACAAGTATAAGAACAAAGACTCACGTGGATCAGACTTTGATAGGACTAGTAGGGTAGCCAGACATTGTTTGATTTTTTCAAATCGCCTCACAACCGAGTTCCAACCTCCTTGTGTTTCCTTCTTTAGGAACTTGAAGAAAGGAAGGGCATTCTCGTAGATCTCGGTAAAAACCTAGTCGGTGCGGCCAACCTTCTTGTTAATTTCTGGACTTCTTTCTTGGTCTTCGAGGCTTACATGTCTAGCACGGCCTTGCACTTATCCAGATTGGCTTCGATTCCGCGGTTTGTCAACAAAAAACCTAGGAATTTCACAGCTGGGACTCCGAATGCACATTTGGCCGGGTTCAGTCGAATTCAGTATCTTCTTAACATGTCAAAAGTTTGCTCTAGATCCCGGATATGGTCTTCCGGGTCCTTCAATTTTACGATCATGTCGTCGATGTATACTTCTATGTTTTGGCCGAGCTGGTCCTCGAAGACTTTATTCATCATTCTCTGGTATGTGGCTCTAGCGTTCTTTAACCCAAAAGGCATTACGTTGTAGCAATAGTTTTCCTTTTCAGTGATGAAGGCTATTTTTTCTTGATCCTCTGGGTGCATAGCTATTTGATTGTATCCGGAATAGGCATCCATAAAGGATAGCAATTGAAAGCTAGACGAATTGTCCACCAACTGGTCGATGTTGGGCATTGGGTAGGAATCTTTTGAGCACGCTTTATTCAGCTAGTATGTTGGAAATTATGCCCTAGGGGCAAGTCATTGTACTTTAGATGCTTATGTTATTTAAAGTATTCTCTTTTAGTTATCATTTCATTTGTATGTTTATATTGATAACTGTATCTTTGGATATATCTTATAGATTATCCTAAATATCCTTAGGCGGTCATCTACGTGGGAACGAAGATGAGATAATACCAGTATGACTTTGATGAGGTATGGAGATACGAATCAAAGTCATGGGCACTTGTAAGAGTACAAGGTGGTGGACTGACCCATTATAAGAAAGCTGCATGGATTTAGTCATAAGCTTATCTCATGTATAACCACGTCACAACGCCTCTATGACGAGATCATCATAGATTCCTACATGATGAGTCACTGATCTTTGACCTAGTCAAAAGTCACCTTTGATTGGGTGATGATAAAGGCTTGGATCGGGATCAGTGGTTTTCATGCAGAGGAATGTGAGTGGTCAAGATGGAATTTGTCCCTCACATTTGTAGAGATATAATAATGGGCCCCTCGATGAGTGAGTCTGAGAAATGTATGGCCATACTACGATGGAAAGGAGTTTCCATTTCAATTATTAGACTACTCGAGAATCGAGAAAGTAATGGTCAAGAACAAGAAGTTGACATTATCCATGCCTCATCCTTGACCAAATTAAAGCGTGACAAAAAGGGACGTGGCATGGTTGTACGATAAGTTGTATCATATCATCGGTCCCCATATGAATTGGGTAGTCACAATGTCTTGCTACAGGCCGCTTGCGACTTGTGGGCTAGTACAGTATTGGCCCTCTGCCAATCTCATGTGGGCCTGCATGGTCACACACAAGAATAGCTTAACACGAGCAAAAGTGTCCAGATTCATTGAATCTTAGATATATCTTAGATTTAATGAATACTGAATTTAATCTAAGATGAATATATATATATATATATATATATATATATATATTAAATTAGAAAATAATATAATAATATTATTTAATGGAGATTATAATATTATTTATAATATTTGTTTTGTATTTAATTTATTTGATAAATTAAATATCTAAAAGAAATAGAGATATTATATCTCACATTTAATTTTCGAATAAAGATATCATATATCCATTTAATTTAAATTGAATTATATTATCTCATATTTAATTAAATAGATAGATATCATTTCTCGGATTTAATTTATTGAGATAAATTAAATCGGAAGGCTTTTTAATTCGGATTAAATAAATAGATTAGATTAGATCTATTAGATAGATTTAATTAATATATTTTTTAATCCAAATTCAAAATTAATGAGGATTAATTTTGAATATAATATGCCTATCGGGTTTAGGAAAACCTACGGACTTTTGTCAAGCGTATTAGAAAGCCATGAGAAACCATAGAGAGAAAAGAGAGAGATGCACAGTTCGAAGGCACTAGCACGCTGCCGTTCGTGTTCGAAGGTTATTCGTGTGGATACCGGTAGAGGAAGGCAATTCGTGGAGTCGACTTCTGCTGATCGAGAAGGTAGCCTACTAATTCAAATCGAACGAGACACACACCAATTCGGCATAGGTACGATTCAGATTCTTTTAACCTTGATTCAAACGTTGTTGAGCGATCCTCGAAAGGGATTCGTAAAAGTTTTAATTCCGCTGCGTGTACGGATCCCAACATGGTATAGTCTGTGTATACCCTCCATTTCCCATTTGGTTTTAAAACCATAACCACGTTAGAGGGCCACGTGGTGTATTGTATTTCTCTGATGAACTCGGCATCCAATAATTCCTTGAAACAAGTGTCATGTAATACTTACAAATAATTCTTCTTCCAACCTTACATCAGCAAAAACACAAACATTATGGTTATATCTATTGACCATAAAGTAAGAACGAAAAAAATGACATTTCATAGTAAACAACCTTCTTGCAATGAACAAATCTAAAAAGCACCTTTTTAAAATCTCGTTTGGTCGGACACCAAGTACTGGTTCTCCTAAGTTAAATATACTTTAGAGAGAAGTATTCAACTCTATTTAAACTAACATATTCCTTTTATTTTAGCACTTTTCTAAAAAGCACCTTTTCATAATCTCATCTTTCTCTCCCTTATCATGGACAGACGCTAGAGAGCTCTTTTCATTAACCCTCCTTCTCCTCCTCATCATCATGATAATCATCATCCTCACCCTCCTTCTCCACAAGCCCCTGTTCCACCACTACCTCCACTACCACAAACTCTTCTACCTCCTCCTCAAATTGAGGATCTACCGCAGATGTTGACTAGCCCTGACCGCTCCATAAGGCATCTCACTATACACACCTATAGTCTGAATAGGAAGTTGAACCCCATCCTTAATTACAATCAAATTGTATATGATCACTTCGGTCGGACCCATTAATCATTACGGAAACTCGTAACTCCTTACGATCCTCATGAATTACTAACCTTATCCTTACACTAATTAGTCATTATTATTATATTCATTAATCCGTAACTCTTCATAGTACTCATGAGAACTCCTAACACTTTATGATACTCATGAATTGTTGGATTACTCGTTAAAACAACTACCAGGGATTATGATTATTTAATAAAACAACTATTGGAGATTAGGATTACCTTAGATCACTCGAAGACTTCACAGTCCTTAGATGCTTGCTAGACGATAACAAGGTTGCGATTTTGATTTCTTGGGTTTTTCTCTTTTCAAGAAGATGGTGGTTTCTTGAAATTAGGTTGAAGATTGGATCTTTACCTTTCTTGGATGGCGCCTTTTTCTCTACGTCTTGGTAGTTGGCCGAAATTCTCAAGAGTATGAGTGTCTATGAAGTTTGGCCAACTCCCTTTAAATAGCCTTGGTAGGCCGAAAATTTTGAGACTTAATTGTCTTGTGTATTTTTTGCCACCAAGCTAAAAATAGGGTTTTAGATGATAGGCCCATTACTTGGTGTTATCCAAATCATTAAGATAATGAATTAAATCCATATCTTGATTATTTGATTGAATTAAAATTTAAGATTGATGGATCACAATCATATTTTGATTGATTGAATGAATCAAAATTTAAGATAATGGATCACATCTATATCTTGATTAATTGATTGAATAAAAATTTAAGATGATGGATCACATCCATATCTTTAATTAAAAATCAAGATTATTTTTAATTCAATCTTTATTTATTATTTCTCCTATCTTCATCCAATATTTATTGAATATATATATATATATATTAGATAATTCAGAATTATCTTTTATAACCTAACCTCTTGAATTTAAATTTCAAGTTTAAATTCAAAATTCAAATTGACCAAAGACCTCGTTGGGTCTTCTAACATATTTGGGCTTTTTTGTGGAGAAACTGATTTTCCACTAGGGCCTCAAATGTGGTGTCATTTTTACTATTGGGCTTAGTCCTACTCCAACCGAATTACGCATTTATTCTTGATAAATCCCAATAACAATTATTGGCTCATTCTTTTTAATTTTAATCAATCAGGAATAACCTTTGTGTGTGACCCATTAGGCCCAATTAGTCACTGACATAATAAACTTGAACTAATTAAAGCTTCTTTAACGGGCCCAAACTATCTAATGACCACATAAAACACTAACAATGCTCTATGGCCCCAGAACTAATTAAGTTGATCAAGTGATCTACCTTTCAAATTTAGATATCGTGCAGGCATCATCCGTCACAATGTCATTCACATTTAGTCGAGAGAAAAGATAGAGTATCATCTCTCTTGATTGTTTTAAGAAAGCTAATTCATAGAAGCGAGAATCTTCTTCTATTTACTCTATAATAGATCATGACTCTTTGATAATTGAATATTTCATACACTACTTTTTGTCTCTTGATTTATAATTTAGGACTCTTTAGCTAATAAATAATGGCTTTTATACTTATTTGGGCTTTGGGCCTTTTATTATATTTTAGCCATTATTTAATAATAAATTCCATTTTTACATTGCTTCACCATTTTTACCATAACTCTTGAACCAGGCATCGGAATTGCCTCATTTTTGTCTCATATTTCAGATGATTCAGAGAGCTACAATTGTTATGAAGACATGAAGAGCAAATTCGAACAAGAGGACGGTCGATTTTGGAGCCGAAGTCATATATATTTTTGGGCTCGAATTTTGTAATTAAAGCCCATTTTATTTTATTTTCGTTTTGGGCTGACCCATTTCCATTTTAGGTTTAGGTTTAAGTTAGACAGCAGCCACAAACATTCAGTCATTCACGTTTTTAGATTTCAGTGGATCAAAATAGTAGTTTTCAAATTCTCTGCAATGTTCTTCGTGTTCTTCGCGTTCTTCATCTGTTTTTCGTCTTTCTTAATTATGTTCGGCTAAATTTCTGAGATTAACCCAACGATAAGGATTCCATCCACTATCCAGAGGACTCGCGCTTAATCGAGAATCGTCTAACTCATTTCGCATTCTTTAATCGGATTTGATTTTTGGATTTGGATTGGGTTTTTGATTAAAAACCCAGATCGACATTTCCCAAGGATGTAGTTCGGACTAGGTTAAAGTATCCGTGCGATCGTACAAAGGTGCGCCAACGATTCGAACAAATTCTGAATGATTGTTCAGTTGAGGGAATTTCGGACAAACGTAGAGATTTCGGTTTGTCAGTCGATCACGAAGTTCGGTTATAAATCTGTTTTCGTCAGGAAGGGAAGTGGTGGAATCCAGATCCTGGTTTAATCCTTTAATCCTCTGTTTTTGTTTAACTGTGTTATTTCATTTTGTTTTACGCATATTTCCGTTTTCAATCTCTTCTAAATCAAAAACCCCGATTTTTTGTTCAAGTTTTTATTATTGTTCAAATTAAACCGAGCGCCAATTCGTTGGGAAATGACTCGGATTACATTATACTGCAAATCCTTTTCTAATCTGGTTATTTTGGGAGATTACGGAAAATCTCTGTCACTCTTCATGATCACTTGCTGTGTGCACAGGCTCCTGAGTCAATTAGAAGTTATTCAAGCTCTACCGGTCTTGTGAATGACTAATCCCTTGTAGGGGATTGTGAGTCTTCTCGGTATGTCCATCTATACTCATGCATTCGAGATACACCCAAAGTATAATGTTCTCCTCATTTTTAGGCGGATAGAGTTGTACAATCAAAGTATAACCCTATTGTTGGAAATTATGCCCTAGGGGCAAGTCATTGTACTTTAAACGTTAATGCCTTTTAAAGTATTCTCCATTTAGTTATCATTTCATTTGCATGCTTATAGTGATAACTGTATCCCTAGATATATCTTATAGATTATCCTAAATGTCTCTGGTCGGTCATCTACACGGGATCGAAGATGATATAAGACCAGTATGACTTTGATGAGGTATGGAGATACGAATCAAAGTCATAGGCACTTGTAGGAGTACAATGCTGGACCGACCCACTATGAGAAAGCTAGATGGATTTAGTCATAAGCTTATCTCATGTATAACCGCATCACAACGCTCTTTGACCTGAGATCATCATGGATTCCTACATGATCAGTCGCTGATCTTTGACCTAGTCAAAAGTCACCTTTGACCGAGTGATGATAAAGGCTATGATCGAGATCAGTGGTTTTCATGAAGAGGAATGTGAATGGTCAAGATGGAATTTGTCCCTCACATTTGTAGAGAGATAATACCGGGCCCCTTGATGAGTGAGTCAGAGAAACGTATGGCCATACTACGATGGAAAGGAGATTCTATTTCAATTATTAGACTACTCAAGAATCAAGAAAGTAATAGTCAAGAACAGGAAGTTGACATTATCCATGCCTCATCCTTGACCAAATTATTGTTTGACAAAAGGGACGTGACATGATTGTACGATAGGTAGTATCGTATCATCGATCCCCATATGAATTGGGTAGTCGCAATGTCTTGCTAGAGGCCACTTGCGACTTGCGGTCGGGTACAATGATTGGCCATTGCCAATCTCATGTCTATCAACGCGGGTCATACACAAGAATAGCCTAACACGAGCAATAATGTCCAGATTCATTGAATCTTAAATATGTCTAAGATTTAATGAATACAACTTTAATCTAGGATATATATATATATGTGTGTGTGTGTGTGTGTGTGTGTATTATTATATTATAATATAATATAAATTGAAATTAAATAATAATGATATTATTAATATAGATTATAATATAATTATATATTTGTTTTGTATTTAATTTATTTGATAAATTAAATATCTAAAACAAATAGAGATATTGTATCTCATATTTAATTTTCGAATAAAGATATCATATATCTGAATTAATTTAAATTGAGATATAGTATCTCGATTTAATCAAATAGATAGATATCATTTCTCGATTTAATTTATAGAGATAAATTAAATCGAAGGATTTCAATATGGATTAAATAAATAGATTAGAATAGATCTATTAGATAGTTTTAATTAATATATTATTTTAATCCAAATTCAAATTTCAAAATTAATGAGGATTAATTTTGAATATAATACGCCTATCGGGTTTTGAAAAACCTACAGGACATTTTGTCAGTCGTATTAGAAAAGCCCTAGAGAGAAAAAAGAGAAGACACGCTAGAATACTGAAGACGCTAGCACGCTGCCGTCGGTGTTCGAGGCCGTTCATGTGGATACCAGTAGAAGGAGTAGATTCGCAGAGTTGACTCTTGTTGATCGAGTGGGTAGCCCACGAGATCAAATCGAAAAGAGACACTTATTAATTCGCATAGGTACGGTACGGTTTGTAACGAACTTGATTTAAACGTCGTTGATGGATCCTCAAATGGGATTCGTAAAAAAAATTTAATTCCGCTGTGTGTACGGATTCCAACACCTATGACATAGTGTTCGATGACGTCCTCAAGTCTAGGACGATCTACACTACCAAGTGATGAGAGACTTTTTTTATCCAATGAAACTCTCCACAATGAATCTTTGTGGAGTCTCTTGGTGGGTCAGTTTGGTGCTATCTGTTCTCCAACAAATCTACCCACGACACCAGATAAGGCATCACCTTGCCTGTATTCCATAAGGTCCTTACCTTGTATCTCTATCCAAGTAGATGATGTCATACTAGTCTTATTGAGATCATCAATGCTCACAACAATCATAAATGTCAATTGCGTAGCAAAGCATTCAAGATAAAGTAACCAACTAAGCCAACGACAAACCATCTGCTTATTTATTGCTCAGTTCATTCTCTGACAATATCTTCTAATATTCAATTTGCACTTTTGTATTTATCTATTTACTCTGTGAGAGAGTTTACCAACCATATTCAATTCTGCAAAATCTAAAGGTAGAGGCACCTTGAGTGTCATTGTGAAATTATAAAGTATAAGGGGGAGTGAGTGTCCTTGCTGAGGAGCTTTCTTTGTATTATGGTCTCAAGAACCCAAGAAATCTTGGGCATATAGTGAAAATCTCAAAGGCACTATAATGCCTAAGGCCAAACCAGTGTAATCCCCATGTGTACACTTCGATGATATTTCTCTAACTCTTATCCCTTGATTTAGTTGTTGATTATATTTTTTAAAATTTTTAATATTACCCAATTCACCCTCCTCTTAGGTGAAACATTGGTACTAACATTTGGTATCAATGCCTAGTCTTCTCATTTTAGGATTAACATCCCGAGAAGAATCCGATCGAAGGAATTCTACCGAGATGGTGCCTCTATTTCAAGACCTCCTAGCTTCAATAGAGAACTTTTTTCATTATGGATGACAAAGTTTAGAGTCTTCATAATGGCAACAGAATACGGCTTATATCAAGTAATCCAAGACAGGGGTTATATGCCTATGAAAAGACTTGAGGAACGGCTAGCTCCAAAGACTCATAGAGTTCGACGACAATGATAAAAAGCTGGTGGCTCGAGTAGCAAAGCTATCTTAATGATTCAAAGTGCTTTGAGTCAAAAGGAGTACTTGAGAATTTGCAATTTCTCGACTACAAAAGAAATGTAGGAAGCACTCAAGATTTCCCATGAAGGAACCTCATGCATAAAAGAAAATAGAGTTAATACTCTAGTTACGGAGTATGTATAACATCCTCCATTTTACTTAACATAATAACTATATGATAGTAAGATCAATAACTTAATAATACTTCATCATTAATCAAAATATCCAAAATAAACCAGAGTATGCAAAATGAGCCCTAATGTGGCAATATACAATCATCCAACATATACCAAAAAGATGGAAGCCCTACTTTGGAGAGTAGCCTAAGCTTCCGAGGTCTTCTCTGATGAACCCACACGGGAACTATCACCTGAAAAATGTTGGTAACCATCAATCCAATTCATTATGAATACTAATATGTGCTTGTGAGGTGCCATGTGGAACAATTTATATAACAAAGTATTAAAAATATAATTCACCAATATACACATCACAAAATTTTCATATCATAAATTTTGTATTAGAAATTATGTATCACAGTTTTCATTAACCCCGTTCCAATATGCCTCCCATCAATTCAACCGAACCGCCTTATTTCCGTTGAATAGACCCATGGGCTAAGTTATCAACCATGTTACTGGCTACTCAAAAGCTCACTGGTCATGTGATGAGGACCGGCCAAACTTCCCATAGCACATGTCCCCGACTATGGGTCTTTTCCTCTCATTGAACTAGTGGGGTGTCGCAAGCCCTCATTGAACTAGTGGGCAGTCCCTCATTGAACAAGTAGGACAATAGAAAGCCAACCATCGTGCACCAATGGAGGCTACACCACGTGGTGAAATAAACTACTCCATTTCTTCCCAATTCAACCCTTACCATAATTATCACAATAAATAAATAGCTCAACAGGGATTTTCCAAGATTTTCCCATTAATATCATGTAATTAAAATCATTCTCATATATATGTCATAATATCACAATTCTCAATTCTTATACATAAATAATATATATATATATATATATATTCACAATTCAAATCATAAGGTTCTGCAAAGCAATTTCTATTAAAATATTCATAATCATTTCACAAAATACTCACAAACAACATATTAATACGCATAACAAGTGGAAAGTGGTTACCTCTCGCCGAAGCTAACTATTATACATTGCTCCTAATCCAAGAGTTCAAACACACGCCAAAAATCAATCTACCACAACCAATTTACTAACCATTAATAACTCTTCTAAAACTCCACATAATAAAAATTATAACTTATAATTTCATAAAATTAAAATATACAAATTTTAACAATAAATTTATTTGGAATGCTTGGAGTGAGCACATTATGACGAGAGTGAAAAATCAGTTAGACCATTGTAACTATTAATTCTCTGTTCAATTTATTATTAATTAATGACTCCCTTTTCTATTTATTATTAATTAATAATTCCCTTTATTATTTGTTCCCTTTCCTAATAATAACAATAATACTTATTTATTTTATTATTATCATCATTATTATTATTTTATAATTATTTTAAACTCTCGAGGTTATCCTAACATTTTAAATTAGGAGTTTATAAAACCAAATCACCATATATAAAAATATGCTTTAAATGTGTGTGTGTGTGTGTGTGTGTGTGTGTTAGCTAATACTGTAAGGCTTTGTTTCTTAGGTAAATGCATTTATACACATGTGTAGTAACTTATTCATAGATATATGTGTCACCTAGAAACGTACACAGTATTAAGATTTGGGTTTAATGTGTGTATATATATATACAGTTCGCGCACACCTTACACACAACTCTTGCCTACTCCTTACTTTAATACATTACTAATAGTTTATTTCTCATGCTCACGCTTTATAGTTTATAGTTATACGCACATACTTCATGCAATAACTACACACATTACTCTTATATTATTTACATGCATATTCACGTTTTACCCTGTTATTGCAACTACACACTTGCTCTTTGCTACTATTACTCAGCTTCCCTCGCTACACTTCGTTGTTCTTTGCTCATTATATGCTTCTCACGTCACTTCTGGCATCACTGCGTTCTTGACACACTGCTCCTACATCTCTTCACAAATGCATAACACAACAGCATATCATTATTGTCTCACCACTGCACTATGTTTGCCTAGCACACATCTTAACCATACACTACTTTACACACTTACAAATTGTTTTATAATCTACTTAATGCACACATTTTAATATCCTACTTACTCTACTAACGACACAGTTTTCTGACGACAACTTATATAGATTTAGATAATAGCTTTCCTTCTCTTTCTTTTTCCCAAGCCATATATATATATATATATATAAATCTGTTCCTGACAGTAACTATTATATTTCAGCAAGCTTTTGGGTTCTTAATATTTAGCAACAGTTGCTTCTTCGTTTTAGGACCAAGCCATGATGTGTGTGTGTGTGTAAGCTAAGCCTCCCCTATTTCAACGTGTATAAAGCAGAGGCTTCATGGTGATAATTCCTACAGCTTCTATAAAAAAACTTGCTTGGCTTTAAGAAGGCAAAGAAAGCTTAAAACTTACCTCTGCTTCCTGGTTCAAAAAAAAACAAACCAAGGTGTTCACGGTTTAAGTTTCCCTCTCCTTCCTCTCTCTCTCTCTCTTTCTCGTTCTATCTCTCTCTCTGCTTTCTCTCAATATCGATCGTGAGAACAAGCGGTGAGAGATTTGTATCTCTCAAACAACCAGCAAAGCACCCAAACGTTGACATATATAAGGACTAAGGGGGTTCGGTCTGAGAAAGGGAGTGCACAGGGAACATTGGCGTGGTGCTCGAGATGCAAGGTAGGGGTCTGGAAAAATTATGGTGCCGCTGATGCAAGAGAGTATGGTGTTGTTCCTTGGTGATGTCGGTTATCCCGTGGAAGTCACTGTATAATCTCCTTTTTCTGTATTTACATGATTTAGCTGATATAGGAGATGTGATCTCATTATACATTGCGCGTTGGATTGCTTCATGAATTATGGGATGATTAAAGTGTGTATGGGTCAAATATGGAGATGGGTTGGTTTTTGTTGTTCACCCAATAGCCACGGGTTGGGCTATGTTCAATGGACTGGAGGTGTTAAATATAAATGATATGGGCTTTTGTGTGGGTTTTGATGTTGGGCCAATGGGATTAATTGAATTAAATGATGGAATAATAGAGGAGTATGGATAGATATATATATCCTGTTGCATTTTGGTGGTGCTATGGCTAATGTATATAAACTTGGTGTCTCAATATAATAATAAGAGGGTGTGTGTTTCAAAATTATCTCTTGCAAATTAGATAAATATTAAAATTCAATCCTTAATTCCAGTTAAGGATATTCTTTCTCAACTAAATTTCTTTTAGGCCTTAAAATATTATCTCTAAAATATTTATGCCAAAAATTATTCCCTAATTATTTGTCCTTACCTTATGGTAAAATATGTCTTAAATTCCAATAATTATTTTAGGCCATAAATCATCCCTTCCATATATTCCTTGAATTTATTCTTTTTCTGGAAGTTTCAAGAAAAGAAAGAAAATAAACTTTATCTCAAGATTTGGGATGTTACAGTATGATTTGCTCCAAATGAAATCTGGGAAATGTATAGTTGAGTTTGAACTCAGATATACACATTTGATCAATCAATTGGCTGCACTGGGAAGAACATATGACCAAAGCATTCCTAAGTGAGAAAAATTCTGAACATTCTCACAAAGGATTAGGAAGCTAAGGCACAGCTATTAAAGAGGCCGGAGGAGGGTAGATGAGATCGTGGCTGCCTTATTTGGAAGCTTTTCCAAGTACGAAGGAAAGATGAAGTTTCAAAAGGGCTTGGAAGAGATCAATGACAAAAAGAAGAAAGGCGTAGTGCTCAACGCCATTAAAAAAGAACTAAAAGAGGAAGAAGAACTAGAGGAAGACAGGGCTTGGAATGATAGTCCGAAGGTCCAAAAATTCTATAAGAAAGATCAAGGCTTGAGAAATTTCATAAAGCCAAGACTAGTGCATGAAGGAAGGGAGAGATCAAATCATATGCTATGTGTGGAGAAATTGGGACATATTAAGTATGAATGTCTTGTTTTGAAGAACAGAGAGAAAAAGAAGAGTAATCAATTTAAGGAGAAAGCTTACATCTCTGCCATTTGGAGAGATAGTTTGTCAGACAAATAAAGCAACGAAAAAGAAATGGCCAACATTTGTCCGGTGGCCCATGAGGAGTCGGATAACGAAGAGGTAAATGAATTTGAACCATCCTATGATTAATTGTTATCTAAGTATAATGCTTTGCATTTTGAATTTGAAAAATAGTTAAAGAGTTGGTGAATTCAAAGAGAAGGGTCAAGTTTCTTGAACAACAACTCAAAGAAACTCTACCAAGTATTTGTGAAACTTGCCCAATTTTAGAAAAGGAAAACTCAAACCTCAATAAGACTCTTGAGAAATTCACAGGAGACAGTGAAAATGCTCAAGTGATCTTAAAAGCTTAGAGATTCACGAATGATAGATCTGGAATAGGCTATATAACCCAAATCTAGACAAAAAGAAAGGGAAAAAGGAAAGGGGAGGAAAAAGTATGTAAATTATTTTCAACATTATGTTCATTCATCTAATTCCTTTGCTCATTGTAACTATTGTAATAAAAAAGGGTACACTTTGTATCTTCTTATTTTCACATAAAGGAAAAGCTAATAGGTATCGAAATGATCATAGGTTCCCCAAATGATCTATACTTATCATAAAGGATCATAGGTGAGACATAAATATGATAAAGATAAAGTGTGCTTATATATTTAAATCATAAAATACCAAATAGTAAAAAGTGTTCATCTGATAAAACATATTGTCTCTAGGATACATTTATACTAACACAAACTAACTGCAATCGAGAAGTTCCAAGGACATGGAAATGTCTTAATTAATTGCGATCAAATTGATCCCTTCCTTGGTAAGAATTGTACACTCATATGTTATTCTATCTTACATTTCATGATCACCTCTCATGTTAATTGAAGGTAATCCAGAAGTTGTGTGAAGCATCAACTTAGGATCTGTACACAAACATCTTTCGAAATTGATAAAAAGGTACATAGAGAATTCCTAAGTTGGTTTGCACGTTGAATACTAAATGACCACAACCCACACTCACCAGATTTCAAAGCTCTGGTAATCGGCCCACTTTTCCATGTAACAAGGTTTACATCATACAATGTCAACGGTTTCAAGTTCTTTACAATTCACGAGATCAAGGATCGCTAACCCTAAACTCAATTGTTTATGGCACCTTTAGGGCAAGGAATTATGCAAGCAACAATGACGACAACATGCGGTTCGAAGGCGTACCTTATTATGGAAAGCTTCTTGATGTCATCAAACTAACTTACGAAGGTCGTTTCTCCGTGACGCTCTTCAAGAGTTTGTTGGCAAATACAACAACTTCATGGGGACTCATAATTGACGAATTAGCCATCACATCGTAAACCTCTCTAGGTCAATCGAAGATGATGAGCCATATATTCTTTCCTCCAAGGCACACACGGATTTATTATGTCGATGACAAAAGGCACATGCATTGCAATATGGTGGTTCACTTAAAGGCTCGAGACGTTTATGACATAGGTGATGCTGATAACATCACCTATGAGAGTAAGTCATCCCATCCCACCAATTTCAAAAATTTCTTCCCGAATGTGATGGCAATTTACCTATAGTTAGGTACATTTTTATAAGCTACATTTTATTATCTTGTACAAAATCATACACTCAACACGCATTTTTTTAGAGATAGTGACAAATAATGACTAAAAAATATAACTTTTTTTTCTTATAAATCAATTTTTTTATTTTTTATTTTTTGAAAAACTACAAGTAATATCATAGCGGTTCATAACTACTACAAACTAACCGCTACAAACATCTCACTTATCCTTATAAATACCCCCACCACACCTCATTTCATACCCTCTTCCATTTCTTCCCACCCATATCCCCTCTCATTTTTCTTTCCCTTGTTAATTTTTTCCTCAAAATCTTTGATTTCATCATTTTATTTTATTTTGCGTCTTCATATAATTCTTATACCAAATTTTTCCCCTTATACAAAATTTGAATGTTCCTTTACATTTTCAACATTCCTTCCATAAGCAAATATATCTTTCCATCTTCAACTTTAATTTCGTAAAGTGAAGAACCTAAATCATTTTATTATCTAGACATTCTCAATATTAAACATACATAATAATATCCATACTTATCTAACTTGATTTAATCATTTTCCTCAAATAATAATCACTATCATTTAAATTGTTACTTAAATGATAAACCATTCAAAATAATATTGGAACAATAGATTGAAAAAACTATTCATGCAACTTTTTAAAAAAAAAAAAATTATGCAACATTTAGTAGCGGTTAGTCAACAACTACAAAGTTAAATTTAAATTTAAATTTTTGGCTCAAAAATTTGAACTTTCATTAAATATTAGTACCGGTTCTTCAACCGCTACAAATGTTTGGCGTTGTATTTTAAATTTTCTAATTAGTAGCAGTTGGTCAACCACTACAAATGTTGGCACCAAAGTTTCAATTTTTTTTTTTTTTTACCACCACACCCGATTTTGGAGGGAAAAAAAATTTGGTGCCACATTTATAACAGTTAGTCAACCGCTACAAAGAAAAATTTAAAAAATATATAATCCCCGAAATTCAAATGACAATTGTAGAAGTTTGCTAAACACAAGATGCGTCTACAATGTATAATCTACATACGCATCTTGTAGCAGTTTAAACAAACTGCTACAACTATAGTAGCAATTTATGTTGACATGTATGGCGATTCCATAAAACCACTACAAAATCGTTTGCAGCAGTGTGTTTTATAGCGATTTGCCTAACCGCTACTATTGTCGTACATCATTTTAACCACTACAAATGAGCGAATTTTTTATAGTGTTTTGGCGGGGTTTTAGGGTTGATCGGTATTTTTGCACCCAAGAATTGTTTACTGTACCTATAGCTCTTCCAATAAAAGATAATGGCTAGTACTTGCTCCTTGACCCATAGTTATTTGTTATTTTGTTAATAATAGATTAAAAAAATTCCACCATTTTTATTTAAAAAAGTTATTTCTAGTTTATATTTTGTGGCTACTTACATATTGTTTAGTCAGCATCCACATCAACCCTAACTAACATATTATGAGCATAGGAATTAATGCCTATAATTTATAAAACTATAAGAATCCCAATAAAAAAAACTACAAAGACCCAAATAAAAATTAGGCTATAGTATAATTTTAGTCTTTTAAGTTTGTGTGAGGTGTATTTTTGGTCCCTTAATTTTAAAAGGGATAAGGGTCTTAAATGCCATGGAAGTTTTCAATCAAGAGCACTGGTAAGACGGAAGTTTTTTTGGGACCAAAAATGTCACGGAAGTTTTCTCTGAGGAGCAATTTTGCCTTGGAAGTTTTCACTAAGGAGCAATTTTGCCCCGGAAGTTTTCACTTAGAAGCAATTTTGCCCTTCTGTCCCCAAATATTAAATTTGACTATTAAATTAGTCAAAGACCACACATGTTATGCCTTGAAAAGGTCAAACTTGGAGCCAGAGAAGGAGATCCTTGAGATATTGAGCTCAAAACGGCCAGAATTTGTGAAGCCAAACTGGTCAAAGAGACTGAAAGGTCGACTGTCACAAAACCCAAAGGAAGCATCACTTATGATCTAAGCAAATGATCAGTCTATACAAACATAAATATTATCACTATTGATTTGTTTTATTGAACCAATTTTTGGAACAATTCATTTCTCGTTTTGCGTTTCATTTGCATTTTGTGACAGACCTTTCGGAGTCCCTTTGATTTGGCTTCACAAATTCCGTCGCCTTCATTTCAACATCGAAGGATCTCCTTCTCTGACTCCAAGTTCGACCTTTTCAAGGCATGACATGTGTGGTCTTTGACTGATTTAATAATTGCTACGTTTTGTAAACTTCCGAGGCAAAATTGCTCTTGAGTGTAAACTTCCGGGGCAAAATTGCCCCTCAGCGAAAACTTCCAGGGCAAAATTGCTCCTCAGTGAAAACTTCCGTGGCAAAAATGATACTTCCGGGGCAAAATTGCTACGTCTTGTGAACTTCCGTGGCATTTTTGGTCCAAAAAAAACTTCCGTCTTACCAGTACTCCTGAGCGAAAACTTCCATGGCATTTAAGACCCTTAACCCATTTTAAAAGGTATAATTTTATTCATATCATTCTAACATCGTTAATTTTGCTAACGGAAAACGCTGATGCAACACACTCAAGCGATGATTTGTATAATTAAATACTATTAATCTTAAATTGAAAATATGTGTAAATTAAAAAATATCTAAATACCTAATGGAACAGTCAATATCAAAACCTCAATTATATTATAAAATATTTTAATTTAATAATCTAAATAGTAAAACTTTAATTTCCTTTGTAGTAATTTTTTAGTTTATTTTAATTTAATAATCTAAATATAATGTATTACAAAATTTAAATTTAAATATGATTTGTGGGTTATACAGTCATCACTTGAGTTTACTACATCAACATTTTCCGTTAGCAACATTAATGGTGTTAAACATATATATGACCAAAAGTATAGTTTATAAAGTTAAAGGATCAAAAATATATTTCACGTAAAACTTGAAAGATTAAAAGTATACTTTAAGCCTAAAATTTATATGGAACTATAATGACTAAGAAATTAACTTTCCTTTTATTGATAACTAAAGTTTGGTTGAATTAGGTATTATAGCCTCATTAAGGCTAGGATAGACTACAAAGCTCAAAAAACAAAGATATTTACAAATTACCAACTAAACATCCACAACGAGTACTAAGCCAGCAGCACTCTTGAGATGTAAGAGTATAGTAATATGCGTACTGACAAAACCAACTTTGGTCAACTCGACATAGAAGAATTCATTAGGAAATCCAACTTCCTTTTGGCCTTTGTTTATCAATGAAGTTCAAATGCTTCCCTTGAGAATAGCTTGTGCCCTTTAGTGGGGTGTATTAAAGATAGGAACTCATCATCCCTTTCTCCACGCTTTGTTTGGTCCAATAGCTTACTCAACCTTGTATAAAAGTAATCATGAACATATATAGCATACAGTGCTGGGGGAGACTCACGTTTCCCCCTATTCTTTGGCTTTACAAATCATGACATTATATTATGTTCCTTTAATAATTAATTAATATTCACTATTATATACGTGTCTTGTAAGGATTTTGTTGGCAAATGCCACTACAATGCACTTTTTAAAAATTAAAAAAAAAATAATACCTTATCTTGGGTAGATTTTTTTTTTTTTTTTTTTTTTTTTTTTTGGCACCTTATCTTGGGTAGATTTATTATAGGCATAACTTATCTAAGTCTTTTTTCTTTTAAAAAAAAAATGTTGTATATGTATCTATATTTTTTCGCAATTTTTTATTTGGTACCTATATATTTGTTTTTCTTTTTTATTAAATCATTTATTTTTTTCTCTATTAAAACCGTTAACCCCTATAACTTTTATTTGCAAGCACGTTTGGCCCCTGAAGAGATGATTCGTCCATCAAAGCAGAGGAAAGAGTTTAATTAAGAGAGAAAAATGCATAGGAGCTAAATTAAAACTTGAGGAAAATCAGAGGTGCTTTCTGTTTTTTTTTTAAAAAAAAATTTAGCAAAAGCATGTTTTGGTGCTCTTAACTTTATATTGGGTTTTATTTTTGTCAAAATATTCCTAATTCCTGATACTATCAATTATGTTAACAAAAAATGTTGATTAAAAATCTTAAATGCTTATAAAAGCTTCCCTAAATAAACATATTAACCTAACTCATTTTTTAAGACAGGAAATCCAACACGACTTTTTTCGTAAGGGGTAAAAATGAAGTGTCTTTGGATTTGTTTTTTTCTTTTTGCCCCTAAAATTACGTTTATATGATTAATATGTTTATATGCCCGTGTTGGATAGTTTTTTGTCAATATTTAAGAATGTTTTATACAAAAGTTGTTGGTAACATAACAGAATTAGAAATAAGAAAACTCTTAATTATATTTTTAAAAATTAAATGAATAAAATAAAAATTAAATTAAATTAAAGGACCACAATAAAACATAGTATAGAATTAAGGGAATGAAAAGTGTGTTTTTCCCTTTTTTTGTTAAATACTTTTAAATACAAATAAAAAAGACAAATTAAATGGACTAGGCGGCATTTTTCAACCCACGGTTTTTTTTTTTTTTTTTTTTTTTTTTGATAAAAAGAAATTTTAGGAAAGGGTTGGCTCACCCTACGGTCCGGGTAGGACGCTTGGAGCCCGAAATTCATTTGGGAAATCTTGGCGCTCTTTTACTCCGCCTTGGCGTTAGCATTACTACCAGACCTAGGATCTCCCCAGCGCCTTGACCAACACAGGGATCGAACCTCCTCCCTAATGGTGAGGAAGACCATGACCCCCACGCTGACCAACCCAAGTACGAGGGGTCAACCCACGGTTTTAGATTGTTTATTAATTAATAATTTTTGTTTTGGCCCAAGTAGGCAAAACCCCTTAGGGCCATCTTGTTCTCTTACCGTTGACGGAATAGTCAAACACCCTAAAGTCTGAACAGATCTAATATGTGAATTTCCAGAATTTAAAATAATCAAGAAAGTAAGGGAACAATAATAAAGGGCTTGTTTGATTTTATTTTTAAAAACAATTTTTTTATTTTTGAAAACTAAAAAACTTGTTAGAAAAACTGTTTTTAATAAGTTGAAGTAGCCACTTATCTACTATTAACACCACATCACCAGATACGATTATCGCCACGACACTACTGGCGACGGCAGCCACCATATCATTTCAAAAACATATTTTTTAAAACAACTATCTAGATAAATTTTTTTATTTTTTTATTCTCAAAACTTGTTTCTAAAACCAGTTTTATTTGTGAACAAAAAATATAAAAGAATCAAAAAAGGCCAAAGTGTCGGCTAGTTTGGTTTCCTCTTTTCAAAATTCTTTTTTTAAAAAAAAAATTTTAAAAATTTTAAAAAAATTTCTTTTGTTATATATTCTAAAAACAAAAAACAAAAGTACTAAATTTTATTCTAGAGAACAAAAAATCATAACATCATTTTTAGGGAAAATTGGGGATAAATCCCCATTTAGCAAACTAATCCGTAAATGGTCCCTGAGAAAAAGTAAAGTTACAAGGTACTTGAATGTATATAAGTTTGATAAGAAAAAGACCAAGATACCCTTTAATAATGAAGAGACCAAAATACCCTATAACTTTAATAAAGGCAAAAGGGGGAAGATGAGAAAGAAGAAATCGCGCACAACATTCTTCCCCTCCCCTATGTCCATCAAGCACATTGGGTTGTGTGTGCCAAAGCTTCGGTCATCGGTGAAGGCTAGGAAGGTAAGCTGTCTCGAATTCTTTTAGATGTTTCAGTGTTTGGTGGAGGTGATTGTAGCTTTATTCATTATTGGCCTAGGTTTCTTTTTTGCTTTGTGTGTTTGGCAACAAACTTCTTAATGTACACATGGACTTCATTAGCTCTTCTAGCCTCCTCCATCATACCCCTATTCATTATAGATATATCAATGTTCATTATTAATTAGCATATGCCCTTTATAAAGGATTACTACTGTTACGATCACACAATGAAAATAATGAAGAAGATAGAACTTCTATTTAATATTGATATTGCTCACTAGTAATCACTTCTGGAATTACATATATGTTCGTAATACAAAAGGGACACGAGAGATATAGTAGGAAATAACAAAGGAATAAGAATAATAGAAATGGGAGGAGTCACAGAAAGAAAGGGAGAGAGAAACAGATTTCCCAAATACAATTCCACACCTCCTCTTCATAATGTTTGTCTTATTTATAACTACTCAGCATGCATTATCTGAACTTCCAGGGCCTCTCTATTCATTCGTTTGCTTCTTCTTATGGGCATTTGCCCATTATCTGATGATTTAGTTATTGGACCCATTGTAGTATAGCCCAGGAGATCTTCCTTCATTACATTACCCTCCTCATCAATTGAGACCTTGTCCTCAAGGTCTATATCTGGATATAATTAAGGAAGATAGTGTCTCAGCATTTTCCCAAGACGTATCTGTTGTGCCATCCCACTGCATGCCATTTTGAACAATTCCAATATTCAATTTTGGTAGGAGTGACGATGGGGCCTTCTGGTACCGACATGAGAGGCAAGGGAACCACAGGATTTGGAATTTCAAAACCAACACATTGCAAAGCAACCCAAGCCATACATGTAGGTGGGTCAAGACCATTCCAACAAACGAAAATGTGGTACCTCCAATAAAGAAGATGTTACACCTCCACCGGCCTCGCCCTTTCGGGTGGCGGGTTAGAGGGATTCCTTTTATAATTTACATTTTTCTTATTATTAGTCCAATTAATTATAAATCAGAGTACACGCAACAGAGCACAAGATCAGTTTGGACAAACTAACGTACTGGTAAAAAGTAAAGTCAACAGAAAGTAAAGTCCCCGGAGGGTTAAGATATAGTCATCCCACAGTAAATACCAAAAAAAATAAGTACAGTCATCCCAAAATATAAAATATATAACATGATAGGGCATCCCCTATCCTTCATCTGCACCATCATCCTACCTCTGCAAAAAGGCCTTTAGACACGCCCCTCTGTGCTACAAAAAGCTTATGAGGTCCGAAAATGGCCCCCAGAGTAACCATCAATACTCATGCACTAAATGTATGATGTGTATGCATGCACCCATGTAAGTACGTAAACACATATAAATATGCCAAATATACCACAATATGCAAACAGAAGCACACACAGTAACACGCCTTCGCATCGTCGGGCCGCCGTACCAAGGCAAACCCTGGAATTACCGGAATCACAAGCTTGTTTCCATTGAGTTGCCACGCAGACGGACCCCCGTGGCCCGCTGTTTTCATTGAGTCGCCACATAAGCAAACCCCGACAGGCACCCTTAGCGCTAGGGACACAGTCACAAACATGTTCTGTATGCATATTTGGCAACACATACACCAAAAACAAATATGGCAAGCAAAACATACAACAAAACACATAAAAGTGCCGGAGTAAAGTGGTTACAACCTAGTGTATAATATACTGCCCTTAATATTTATTATGCTCAATGACCTTTCCAGAAATTCCCCTGACCTAAAAACACCAAAATACATCATTTTTAGTATTTCCAAAAATACCCTTGCATTTTCTTGTTAAATTCGAGCTTAACCAGAATTTTCTAGAAATTCGGTGTTTCGGCCCAATTTCGGGGATTTTTAATAAATTCCACAAAAATCATTTTTGTATGCAACCAGCGCCACTTGAACCGTTGAAATGTCTATTTTTCAGAAAAAAAAAAAATACCTAGACCCTGAAAGTACACATATTTTGGCTGAAGCTCAAATTTCACTCTGGTCCAAATTCGCTCCCCTGGTTCTAGACCCTTTTTCAACCATTTATTTCACCCAGTATTTTTATTCAAAAATTATCATATTATATATCCACATTCATGCCCCCGGATGTCTAGTTTCTTAATTTAAAATTTCAGCTCAAAACAAGTTCGTTTACCCCTTCAAAAATGTGTTTGAAGCTTCGCTGCTTGATTCCCAAAAACCGAGAAAGCTCTTACTTAGAGTTTTCGATGTTTTCGACTTCGGAAACTCAAACCATGACTATACCCCTACAAAACCATGTTCCAGAGCCATTGGAGACCTTCAAAATACAAAAATCCAACCCAAACACTAAGCTTCTACCCTATGCACGAAAATACCATAGCAAGAACTCAAGAAAATAGAGTTTTCGGAGTTACCTACGATCGGTGTTCTTGAGATCTTGGTTCTTGAGTCTTGGCTATGGTGGTTTGCTGGTCACTCCTTTTTGCTTCTGGAATTTTCTCCCTTTAGGGTGAAAATGAAGAGCCAAATGCCTTTTTAATAAAGCTAAATTGATCCGGTAAAATTAGAATTAACGGGCGTAAATTTGTCCTTTTGTGGAATAAATGGGATCTCGCTTTTTGACTTTTTCCCCAAGTTTTTCCAGAATATTCCAGGGAGCTCTAGGGTTCTGCCAAGTGGCGAAATCCTCTCCCAAATATCTAGATATTTTTCTTCTTTTAGAGCAAATTACCTATTTTGGCCCGAAACTTTTAGAAATTACAATTGTGGCGCAAAACTTATTAATTATTGTTGACTTTTCCCATGTACTTTCATCTGCTCAAAAGGAAATATGTGGCACCATTTAGGGCCCACATATCTTCCCTAATTACTTTTTGCACCTTTTTTCCCATTTTACCCTTTTTTATCGAAACGTGGGACCGCGGTTTGACTTTTTACTTGATTTTTCTTTCTTTCTCCCCAAGTAAATATTTTAATAATTAGAGGGGCTGTGTGGCGCATAAGGGGCCAAAAAATCTGATCCCCTTCATTTGTTTTTATTTTTCCCACTTAATCGGTCCGGTTCTGGTCTACCGTCCGTGTCGGTCCCCGAGCTTGAGGATGTTTCCTTTTGCACTTTTCTTCATCTTTTTCAAATATTTCCCCCTTGAATAGACACTCACATGTGGTGCCCTCCAAACTTCCTAGAGTGGCCCCACACTTGTCCCACTCAGTCCAAAGGAACCTCTAACTGGTCCCTATCAGTCCCGTTTCTATCGGTCAATTGCCTGTGGGACCCGCATTTCGAGTTTGAGCCTGAATATGACTTAAATCACCGGTTTTTTCTTCTCTCTCATGGTGAACGAAATTTAATGCCAAAAGGACAAATAATTAACTATTTTTCCCTTGCTTTTCCTCTTTTAAATTATCTCTCCAATTGAATTATTACGATAATTAATAATGATTCGAAAATAAAACTTCTCATTAATTCAACCATAATTACAAGTACAATAGTTACAATAGTAGGGGTGTTACAGAAGAGATATCTGAGGGAAAATCACCATCTTCAAGTCTAAGATGCACCAGAACAATCGGTAAGAAACTAATGGGGTGATATTGGCACAAGGTAACTTGCCAAAAACAAGAAAATACTGCTGAGGCTGGTAGGTATCCAAGCATTTCATTGGCCAAAATTTATAGAACCAAGAAAAATAGCCACTCAATAAGCCAAATTGTAAGAAAATCTTGAGAATGACATTAAACTGTTGTGCGAGTTTCAAGCAGTCAATACCACTTTTCAAATTTTGATCCAAGCTTTTAGAGGCATTGAGAGAATAATGATGAAATATAACATATTCATAATAAAGATCCTTTTCCTTGTTAATTCCCATTTCACTTGAAGATAATTTAATTTGCATGCTCCAAAATAAATCAGCATATGAGACTTTGATCAGACATATCAATGGAAAAGCTTGACCAACAAAAGGCAGATAACCACTATTGATGTTGTGATGGTTTTCTACAAATGATAATGCATAACAGAAATCATGTTCATGGCTTGTCTCATCAATTTGCAAATGACCCAAATGAAGGCTTGGAGGTGCAATACGAAGCAACAATTTTAATGGTGATAAGGTAAAGCTCTATATAACATATCTAATTGTGCTTCCTAAAGGTAAGATAGATTATCAATCTAGGAAGTTTCCAAAGAAACTTGCATATAGAGTCACTTTCTTGTTCACGAAGTTGGAAAGAGAGAGCTTTAGTATCAAAGGATCAAGGGAAATCTTTGCGGCAGTGTAATTCCTCTACCATGGAATGTGAACAACTTGAGTAAAACCTTCTTCTAAAAATATGGGTGGCCAAATAAACTTGAAACACCCATGCCCCCTGTCATGTCTATGGTCAAAATTCCTAAGAAAAAGTGATAGCAATGTAGGAATACTAAGATATGAGTCATGAATTTCAACCCTTAAGGCAAAAGGATCAATGATGCAATTTAGCCAACACAAGATATGCATCTCAACAACACCCATCATTACGATATTTATGAGTTCAATTTGGGAAAATTATAGCATCAACATATCTCACTCTCATTGGTTCTAATATCCCCAGGATCAAAGATAATATTAGAAAATCTAGGACCAATGCAACAACGTACCCGAGTATAAGAGGTAATTGAGATACCTCGGTAATCAAATTCAAGAACAATCTCCTTTAATTTGCCCAATATCAACCATAGTAGGCAAATAAACATGACAAAAGATGGTAGTGATAGGTCCAGGGTCAAATATTAAAGGAATAATCAATTGGCGGAGAATCTTGCCTTTGAACAGGGAACTTACTCAACTTAATTTCATGGCATGAGAATTCTCCAGAGTCAATAAACCAAAACTGAGATGCTTGTAGACTATAATGCTTGAAAAGATTAGTTAAAATAAGAATACCCGGATCAAATGCCACGCAATGAACCAAACCATGATTATTCTTATGATAGTAGTCTAAGTCGTGACCAGCCAAGAGCACAATATCAAAAATAGTAAAATCATTAAGAATCTGTCGCTCACTCATGGTAATTAGAGGTAACGGATTGAAGGGATCAGTGAACGCATCTGACTTTGGAATAGGGGCAATGTTCTGGAACCCAACGTTCAAGTCAGTGCTCTCACCATGGTCACCCTTGATTGCAGGGGTTGAGAACAAATCTGCTATGGAGCCATCATCAGTCCCGCCATCGGCACTATTTTGTAAAGGGAAGGAAACTTGGCATCTCGCATTCGAGTCACGGCAGAACAAGAATCCTCTGTAGATGATTGAGTTGGTTCAACCTCGACTTTGAGAGGGTCACTGGCATCATCGCCTATTGCTGCCTCCCCCGGATGCACTTCATCCTCAGCTGCAGGGGTTGTGACCGAATTTGGGATGGAGTCATTACCGGACCCGAGAATATCCATCGGCATTGTCGTGGTCAATGGTTGAGAAAAATTAACTGGTGGAACAATGGGAATTCCCGATTGTCGATTGTGTACCGTTGAAATCACATAGGAAGATGACCCAACCTTGAACCCTGACTTAGACCCTGTGCTTGACGATTCCATCTTTCGATCTAGCTTATCGAGCGATTGGAGAATAGCTTCCGTCAATCCTTCGAGGCAATCAAATCGGCCTTTGGAATCCTCAAAAAATTTATTCGCCTTCTTCATATCAACCTCCAGTTGTTCCAGTTCGGCTTCATCCAGTTCGTCGTCCATGGCGGAAGATTCGACTCTCAATGAAAGCACCATTTGTTATGATCACACAATGAAAATAATGAAGAAGATAATGAAAGTGGAGCTATATACCCAAGAGGGGGGTGAATTGGGTATTTTAAAAACTTTTGAAAGAAGCTATGTTTTTAGACAATAAAAACGAGATGATGAGAGTAAAGGGAAGAAGAGCTGGACACGAGAGATTTATCTTGGTTCGGTCTTAACAACTTGACCTACATCCCGGTCCCGGACTCACCGGGATTTTCCACTATCAAAGATTACACACTCGTACTCAAAGAGTAGCTCTCTCTAGAACTCACTCCCCCTTACAAGTTGTAATCAATGAACTCCCAAATCACCAAGTCCCCTTGACTTGTGATTCTTCTCAATAAATGATTTATAGATAAAAACTCTCTCTAAGAGTGAATAACAATAAACACTGAAGCTTATAATGTCAGAAGACAGATTACAAGTGAAAACTGAAAGGTTGTTGAGGAACTTGAATGCTTGTGCGTTTTCAGTTGTTGTAGTAGTTGAGAGGACTTGAATGCAGTCCTATTTATACTCAGAGATCATTAGATGACCTTGCTATTTCAACAGATCCGTTGGAGAGACTACGCAAGGTTAGGAAGTGAATTTTGGCTTCTTCTCTCTCTAAACTCGGCTTAATCCAAATGGCCAAGTAGATTGTGTTGACCTTCTCGCAAACCAATCCGTTTGAAACACGGTTGCTTGTTGTAGAAAAAATTCTTTAATGCTTTGCGGCCGTGTGCGAGATGGAATAGCCAAAGTAGTGCAACTCTCTGTACATAGCATTTAATGTTCGAACCACTTTTTGCTTTTTGCTTTATCACTCCAAATCATTCTCTAAATCACCGAGACTCACTAATAAGATCATTAAACATAGCAAGGCATAGAGAGAATATTCTTGGAAAGTATTAGGATCAAACAAGAACACTTTGCAAAAACGTAGAAATCAAATTTCAAAATCAGCGTTAGAAACTCGAGTTTGCTTATCAAAACTCGAGTTTTCAACTGTGCACTTAAGTCTAAACTCGAGTTTCAAAACCTAAACTCGAGTTTTCATCTTCCAGAGAGCAAAGTCGTGTTTTGAGCTTTTGGACCAAAGTTTAAATGAATCTCAAAACTCGAAGTTACGAAAACCAAACTCGAGTTTTGGATTGTTAATGAAAATAATATGTTGAAGTCCAAAACTCGAAACTTGAGTTTGAGAACAAAACTTGAGTTTTCAAACATTCGATAAAGTGAGTTGTTTCTCGCTAGAACAAAACTCGAGTTTTGAAATCAAAACTCGGGTTTTCATATTATCATGAAAACTTTGAAAACTTGTAATGCTCTTGGGTTGGCCAAAACTCGAGTTTTAAAATCAAAACTCGAGTTTTCATTTTATCATGAAAACTTTGAAAACTTGTAATGCTCTCGGGTTGGCCAAAACTCGAGTTTTGAAATTCAAAACTCGAGTTTTCATTTTATCATGAAAACTTTGAAAACTTGTAATGCTCTCGGGTTGGCCAAAACTCGAGTTTTAAAATCAAAACTCGAGTTTTCACTTTACTAAGTGAAAACAGAATAATTCAAATTCATGATGACAAGGCGCGAGACTAAGTTTGAAAATTTAAAAGTCCTTGTTCTGTCAAAACTTGAGTTTCGCATGCTAAACTCAAGTTTTGAGTTGAGTGGAAAACTAGGAGCTCTCTGTAGGTCTCAAAACTTGAGTTTTCTACTCAAAACTCAAGTTTTGCTCAGATCATTGAAATCGACCATTTCTCTGCCAAGACCAAAACTCGAGTTTTAAAAACAAAACTCGAGTTTTGTCTTGTCAGTAAGTTTTTCAACTTCCTAAGACAAAACTCCTAGCTAGTTTACAATTGTCACTCATCATCAAAACATATAGAAAACTAACAGATAGAACTTCTATTTAATATTGATATTGCTCACTAGTAATCACTTCTGGAATTACATATATGTTCGTAATGCAGAAGGGACATGAGAGATATAGTAGGAAATAACAGAGGAATGAGAATAACAGAAATCGGAGGAGTCACAGAAAGAAAGGGAGAGAGAAACACATTTCCCAGATACAATTCCACACCTCCTCTTCACAACGTTTGCCTTATTTATAACTACTCAACATGCATTATCTGAACTTCCAAGGCCTCTCTATTCATTCGTTTGCTTCTCCTTATGGGCCTTTTCCCATTATTTGATGATGTAGTTATTGGACCCATTGTAGTAGAGCCCATCACATCTTCCTTCATTACAACTACTTTATTTGTTCTTGAAATAATGTAGACTATAAATGATTGTTGCTATGTTCATGATATTAGCAAATGGCCTTTATTTGTTCATTATATATTATATAGTAGATGCCCTTTGTTTGAATTTGTTATCCTATTTGATTGAAAACTTACGTTTTGAAATGAAGAAATAGGATCTTCATGGTTCTCTTTGTAACATATCATGATAGATATAATGTGACGTTATTGTCTTTGTCCTTTGTATTAAAAAAAAATCTAGTTTTACAACAATAGGTTTTGATGGAAGCATGAGGAGATGGGTTTTGGTTTAATTTATAAAAAGTGGAGTTTCATCCAATTTTGGTTTTGGCATGAAAGCAAGCTAAGATTTTTCAAAACATGATTCAGATCATTCTAACTACATTAGATATTGATTAATTTATGGGTCAAGCATATTGTAAACTTTAGTTTATTTGACATTAAAGCTATATTGTTGTAGGTGTATACTAAACGTGATGAATAGACTACCAAAAGAAATATAGTTTTTCTTCCACATAGATGGCAAGATTTTCACTAATTAAGGGAGGGTTCAATATGCTGGGGGAGAGGAAATGGGAAAATTGTAACGGAAGGAATGTCTCACTTAATCAGCTTAAAAGAACAATATTCTCATGTCTTGTTGTTGAAGGTAAAAGATTTTAGTTGAAATGCACATTGTTAGGATTAAATCAAAACAGTGGTTTAGAAATAAAAGATGATGAAGGAGTGCAACAACTAGTGCAATTTAATGATAAATGTGCACATTCGCATATAGTTGAAGAAGTAGGAGAGTTGATAGATGAAGGAGAACCCATGATAATTTTACAACCGTAACTTATATGAAAGTTTAAATGTTTTTTGAAACTGGTTGGGAAGAAATAGTTATTAATTGACAAGAATATTTTGATGCAAGTTAGAGACCTCAGAAAGATCACATGTATTTTCAATTTTTGGAGCTTCATCAAGTACTTTATCACAAGGCATGCAATATTTAATTCAAAGTGCACATGCACACCCATTCGAGAGCGTAATTCTGAGAAGTGAAAAGACTTGCATTCTAGTCCTACTATGAACTTTACAAATGCCACTGAATTCTAGCAGACCCAAAACCAGTGGCAAAATGGGAAGGGTCTACTAACCATAGGTTTTACGAGTTATTCATCGCATATGGATGTTGCATAAAAGGATTTTTGGGAGGATGCCGACATATTTTTATTTTTATTGATGGAACTCACCTCAGTGGGCCTTAACGTGACCGACATTGTAAGTTCTCATGAAGTGGTGATTGTTTTGGATAAATACTATGCAATAATACACACTGTTGAAGTTGTGTTAAGGGGTGAGAGGCATGCCTATTGCTTTAGGCATGTGAAAGAGAACTTTAGTTTAAAGAATTCAAAGGTCTATAGAGGCCTAAGACAAAATACACCAATTAGGAAGGATGATGCACTAAAGAGGTTGGATAAGATAGAAGTAAAACTAAAAGAGAATTAATGTCTTGTGTGTTGAGACAATGGAGGTTGTTCTGCATTCTACCCATACTTTTCAAATACTAATGGGAGAAGTTTGTGTTGCTGTGAACCTTGAATTGAGGTAATGTGCCTGTAATGCTTAACAAATGTCTGGTATAACATGCCCACATGCATGTGTATCCAATAAGCATGTGAATGGTAATGTTTATAGATATGTTGAAATATAATGTTACTTAAGCACAACACAAAAGAATATATATAATAGGAGAATTCTTGAACTCTTCATCAAATGTACACTCCGGGATAAGTGACTTCAATTTCATATGTCCCCACCTTTTTAAGTTGGTGCCAGTATGATATCCAAGTACTAAGGCAACTAGTCTGACCTAAAAAGATGTCAAGTCTGTCATGCGTGATCAAGGACAATAAGATGCAACAATGAAAAGAAGATTTGGAGATCCTTCAAAGGCCATCGAACACAATTTCACAACTTGAACTCAAACACATACATGATTGCATTGCTATAATCAAACTTCTTGAAGAAAGATAGACATATATTGAAGTTTTCTGTGACGCCCTTACTTAATACGTCTATATTTATCAGAATTTAAGCTCATAGGCATCAAAGTAGTTTGGACAACTTAATTGCGGAATAAAAACTTTCTTAAAATAACTTAGTTTGAAAACATGAGGATACATTTTTTGCCATACGAATATATCTCATTGGGGAATCTTAATACAATAATCCAAAAATGGACAAATGATAAACAAATTAGCACAGTCCAACTATTTATACTATCACAAAAATTCATTCTGTTGTAATCCTTACAGCTGCGTCTTTTCTCTTGATACGATCCACTACCTATTTCTTTCATTTGATCTAGAGTTCAATTGAATGAAACCCAAGGATAAAAGTTAACCTTCTATATAAGTATGAAATATAAATGACGACATAGCACATGTTAAGCATAGATTAATTTACAGTAAATAAGTCGCACTAAAACCGCAGTTATCAAATAGGACTGCAGCTCTTTAGGACACGCAGCCCTATTTTAGAAGAAGCAACCCCAATCCATAGCTAGTATATACATATAAAAATTATCTAGCAAACATGGTTAGTCATACATGAATACATACATACAAACTAATAAGATAACAATTACTCACCTCAAGCTTGAATCCTTAAATTTGTCTGAAGGTGTTTGGATCGGTTGAGGTGTCAAGGTATGCCTATAAACGTTTACCATTTGTCATTAGTCACTTCTTGTGTCACAAGTAACTAACTACGGGAATCATTTTTAGAGGATTAAAAGTGGTTAATAAATCCCTAAAATTCCCTTAATAATAATACCCTTTTTAATTTATTACTTATTTCCTTCGATAGTAATAATATCTATTTATTATTATTATTATTTTCTTTGCAATTATTTCTCCGGCTTAAGGGGTTCGGGTTGAGGGTTCGGGATGAGGGTGGTGGGATGGGGTTCCGGGATGGGGTGCGGGATGGGGTCTTTGGGATGGGCGGGGATGGGGTTACGGGATGGTATGCTAGGGTGCTAGGATGGTCCGGGATGGGATCTTTGGGATGGGGTCTTTGAGATGAGGTGCGGGATGGGGGTTCTACACCAAGCTTTTCCTCTCTTCTCCAATGATCTCGGCACACACATACATAAGCTTATGACTAAACTTTTCTTTTTCTTTTCTCATGCAGTGGCTCGTATATATTTGTCTATTTACAAGTAAGCTTCCTCTATATGTATATACTACAACATGACAACAAGGTCCTATATTTTCTTCCAAGGAAACGATACATATGTATTCTTTCATGACAGCCAATTTCTTTTTGTTTCCAAAGTATGCAGTGTTTTATCATATTATTAGCAATACACAGCAAAGCTTTTGGTTTCAATATATATATATACACACATACATACATAGGTAGCAGTAGCTATATTTAGCTTAATGACTTACCTTGTTAGTCTTTCAGATATGCCCAGGTTTGCTGCTTCACAACATTACACCAACCTCTATTTTTCGAAGCAAGAATAGGGCAAACTCTAAATTTCTCACTTGCTCTTAGTTTCACTTGAGCTAAGTAAAGTGAATGAATGCAGATCAAGGAACAATGCTTAAATAAGGACGCATGGAGAGTCTGCTATCATGAGTGTAAATGGAGGAATCACAAGAGGGGGTGAATTGGGGATTTTAAAAAATTCTTTTGCGAATGACAAAACGGGGTAAAATAGAGGAGAGAAGAAACATTTGACATAGAGAATTTATACTGGTTAGGTCTCAACTCTTGACCTACGTCCAGTCTCCAGACACTCTAGGATTTTCACTATCACTCAAATCAATTACACACTCTGCACTCGAAAGGTATCCTCTCACTAGGATACACTTCCCCTTACAAGTTGTAAACTAATAAACCCAACCTCAAAGTTTCACAACTTTGAGATTCTTACAATGATTGATAATCAATGATAAACTCTCTAAAAGAGCAGATAAAATAAGCACTGAAGTACAATGTATCAGAAGATACTTTACAAGTAGGTAGAAAACACTAAATGCAGTTGAAACTTGATAGCTTTTCGTTTTCTGTATTCTAGTTGTTGAATAAACTTGAATGCTTCAGCTTATATATGTTGGAAGTATTAAATGACCATTAGAATCATTAATGTAACGGTTGGAACATTAATGTAGCTATTAGGTTATAACTTGGTCTAGTCTCTCTCGAGTCTTGAGTTAATCCAGGTGCACAGCTAATCTTGTTGACTTTCCTTCAGATTAATTCGTTGGGAGATAAAGTTTCCATAAAGGGAAAGAAAATATTTAAACCTTTGCAAAGTCCAGGGAATGATTTGCCAAAAGGATGCAAGGTTTTCTAGACCAGCAATAAATGTGTTGACGTCACCTTTTGCTTTATGCTTTAATCGTCATTCTAAAACACTTTTAATCATCTGAAACTCATTAATAAACTGATTAAACATAGTTAAGAATAGTAATGAGTGATGATAGGAAGTATCTAGTTCATTCATGAAGATTTTGCAAATTCAAAAAAGTTGTTTTCCAATTAGAGCAACACAAACTCAAGTTCGTTCAAGCAAATTGGAGTTTGCAAATTTTGCTCAGGAGCCAAACTTGAGTTTAGAAACACAAACTCGAGTTTAGTTCTTTCTCAAAAAGATTATCGCGATTGAGCTTTGAAGAACATTTTGAAACAGGAGCAAACTCGAGTTATTAAGTGATAAACTTGAGTTTAAGACTTCTTGAAATGAAAGTAAAGTTAAGTCCACAAAGCTCAAACTGCAGTTTTCAAATGCAAACTCGAGTTTTCTTAAATTCAAAAATAGTGAGAAGCTCTCGGCTTGACACAAACTAGAGTTTAAGAAAATAAACTCGAGTTTTCTTAAAACGTGAAATCTTTGAAAAACTCTCGCCCAAGCGCAAATTGGAGTTTACTATTCTAAACTGGAGTTTGCTTAAAATATGAAAAACCTTAAAAACTCTCGGCTAAACACAAATTGGAGTTTGACATACCAAACTCGAGTTTGGTTAAGTTCAAAAACATTGAGGGCTCTTTGGTGACAAAAACTCGAGTTTACCATAATAAACTCAAATTTGGCTAAGTTTAGAAAACTTGAGCTACTCTCGGTCAAGTCCAAATTAAACTCGAGTTTGAAAACTCTAAATTCGAGTTTTTCTTTGACATAAGTTTTTCAACTTAATGAAGACAAACTTTATTTTGAGTTTACAATAGTCGTTATCATCAAAACACATAGAGAACTACTAATGGTGAGTGTTTGAGTGTTTAAGCACTGGAAGAGTGTAACATCCCAAATTTTGGGATTCTTAAGTTTGAATAATGTATAGAGATTAATTATGAAATTTTGGCTTAAAATAATTATGAGAATAATTATTTGGAAATTAATTTCTATTTTTCCTTAAATTTATTTTAGGAAAAGATTAAGGAATATTCATAAAGGATAATTTTAAGCCTAAAACATCTATGGAATAAATTAATAAAGAAAACAAATCCTTATATGGAATTAAGGATTTAATGTTATCATTATTCCAATATTTGCAATTAATTGAGTTAAGGACCTAATTGCAAATAAAGGTTTGGAAGAGGATCAATTAGGTATTAAAATGGGCCTCATAACACAATATTCACCATAAGCCCAATTGTGTATAATTCCAACTCATTATCCCTGACAATTGAATATTATTACACTTATTTGTATCTCTTGGTGAATAAATTTAGAAAGGTTTGACTGATAAATCATGGATTTTGTTACTTAATTGGGCTTTGAGCTTTTAATTGGATTTGATTCATTTTTATGATTAAATTCTAGATTTACAGTGATTTAGTATTTTTGCCATAACTTTTGATTTAGATATCCTATTAGCCTGATTCTTCTTTCCTTTTTTAGATTATTCAGAGAGCTACAATTGTTGTGAAGACTCGGAAGACTGATTCGGAGAAGAAGATGGATGAAATTGGAGCTGAAGACGGATCCATTTTTCTGGATTTTTATTCTGCTCAAATTTTGTAATAAAAGACCATTTATTAAAGGTTTCCTATTTTTGGGCCAATCTTGTAGCCCTAGTGTTCCCTATTTATAGGTTAGATTAGATGGCTAAAAACATATTCTCAATTACGTTGTATGAGATTTTTGGATTTCTTCTTCATCTTTTCTTCTACGTTTTGCTTAGTCATGCTTGGCTAATGGTTAACCCAACGTGAGGATTCCATGATTCATCCAAAGAACTTGTGCTTTATCGGTGATTTAACTCGTTTCTATTTTCATGTTATTGGATCCGATTTCTGGAAATAGTTTGAATATTAGATTTAATATTCGGTTTGGTTTATCCCAAGGACTGAGTTCGAACTAGGTTTTAAGTTTTCTTTGTGCGATCGCACGGTGGGACGCCAATGTTCGAACATATTCTAGGTGATTGTCTAGTCGAGGAATTTTTTGGGCGAATGCGAGAGATCTCGGTTCGTCAAAGCCAAACGTGGGTTATTTATATTTCGTTCGATGATGAAAGTCTCGGAATCTAAATGTTGGGTTGATCGATTTTAATCGCTTCGAATATTTCGTTCTGTTTCTATTTATTTCATCTTATTTGCTTGAAAAAAAAACCCCCATTCTCAGTTCTTGTTTTTACTTGTTTCTTGTTGATTTTAGACCCATTGTGAATTCCTTGAGAGAAACGATCCAGGTTTCCTATACTACAAATATTTAAATCCTGGTTATTTTGTGAGGGCTCAAGCAACTCTCATCAATCCCCATTAACTCCCTCGGCTAAAGCATGTGGCGGTGGAGCGGAGCAGACAAAATATATACAAACCTATTTATTTAATATCTATTAAGCCGAAACACGTAAAAGTAGCAGAGGTAGCCATACTCTTGGCAATAAACCGTACGTGCAAGATCAGAAACACCATACTCTTTCAGTGGATTAAACACTCAAACACTCATGACAACAGACTCTCCATACGTCCTTATTTAAGCATCGTTCCTGGATTTTCATTCATTCACTTTGCTCAACTCAAGTGAAACTGAGAGCAAGAGAGAAACGTGAGAGAGTGAGAAAGAGAGAAAGCCACGGCTGGAGAAAAACGAAGGAGCTGATCGTGAAGCTTGAAGAATCAAATAAGGTGAGTTCCTTAATCATTATCCTTCCTATTTTTGTAGCTTTAATATGCTACAAGTGGTTTAGTTAAAAGAAAAACGTGATCATGTTCTATTTTTCTTGTCTGAAACAGAGAATCTTGTGTGCTTCTGTTTAATAGTCAAACGTTTGAGTTTTTTCAAAAACTTTTTGCAGTAGATAGTAGACTGAATAAGGTTTAAAACGAGCAAAAAAACAACCAAAACGGACATGTAGATTGGGAGTTATGATTTTTCAAAGTTTGACAAAGAAAACTGAAACTGTCATTTTCCGAGAAATGAACAAGTGATTTTCGTGTTAAGTTTTGAAATAGTAAATGATTGAATTTTGTCATGAAATTTTTGAAATAAAGTGGACACAACAAGGTTTAATTTGATAGGTCACACGCTATATTCGAAGTTGTATCGAAAGATATACGAATTTTTGAAATTGTCCTATTAAATCTAGAATTTTTTTGGATTGTATGTTGAAGTATATATATATGATTATTTGAATGTGTTTAAGTGTAGGGAAAACTTGGTATGAACCTGGATCTGAATCCCTCCACCCTCAACCCGGATTCTGGATCCGGATCCCTCCACCCAAAGACTCCCATCCCAACATCCCGGATCCGAACCACTCAACCTGGATCTGGACCACTCATCCGGATCCCAAATCTCGGACACCTCAACCCTCAACCCTCAACCACTCACCCCGAACCCGGACCACTCATCCCGGATCTCAAATCCCAGAACCCGGACCACTCATCCCAAAGCAACCCCATCTCAACATCCCAATCCCAAGCACCTCCAACCCGGAACCCCTCAACCAGAACCCCCTCATCCCGAAGAAATATTTATGAAGAAAGTACTAATAAAAATAAATAATTATTATTATTATTTTAGGGATTAATAACCACTTTTAATCCTCTAAAAATAACTCGTGTCATTAGCTACTTTGCGACGTAAGAAGTGACTAATGACAATGATATACATTTATAGGCATACTTTGACACCTCAACTGATCCCAACACCCACGGACGAAGTTAAGGATTCAAGCTTGAGGTGGGTAAGCTGTTATCTTATAAGCTTGTCTGTATGTATTCATGTATGACTAATCATGGTTGCTAGATAATTTGCATGTGTGTATCCTAGCTATGGATTGAGGCTGCGTGTCTCATAGGGTTGCATGTCCTAAAGGGCTGCGATCCTTGGCCGATAACTGCGGTTACGATGCAACTTATTTACTGTAAATTATTCTATGCTTAACATTTATTGTACTATTGTTTATAATTCATACCTGCATATGAGATTAACTGTTACACCTGGAGTTCATTCATTTGAACTCTAGACTGTATGAAAGAAACATGTAGTGAATCGGGTTCAAGAGGAAAGATGCAGCTGCAAGGATTACAACAAGAAGGATTTTTGTGATAGTATAAATAGCTGGACTATACTAAATTGTTTATCATTTGTCTATTTTCGGATTATAGTACTAAGATCCCTTATGGGATATATTCGTATCGTGAAAAATTTATCCTCATGTTTTCAAACTAAGTTATTTTAAGAAAGTTTTTATTCCGCAATTAAGTCGTCCAAATCATTTCGATGCCTGTGTGCTTAAACTCTAATAAATATAGGCGTAATAAGAACGGGTGTCACAAAGAGTATGGTGTTTCTGATTTTGCTTGTACAGTCTATTGCCAAGACTATACTATCTCTGATTTACTGATATTTCTCCTCAATCAGCTTTGCTCAGACGTGTTACGCAGAGGGAGTAGCTAATTTGTATATTATAAAAAATAAAAGATGTTGGGTATTGAGTATATAGGCCAATATATGGTTTCATTGTTTCAAGTGGTTCGCACCCAAAATGTGTTAGTTCTCTATGTGTTTTGATGATAAGCTGACAATTGTAAACTCAAAGAGGTTTGTCTTTGGTAAGTTGAAAAACTTTCTTTGTCAAAGGCAAACTCGAGTTTTGGTTTGGAAACTCGAGTTTTTACTTGCGAGAGTGACTTAATTTTAATGAACTAAGCAAAACTCCAGTTTTTCATAGGAAAACTCGAGTTTTGGTCTTACGAAGAGCACTCTAATTTTTCATCTTGAGACAAACTCGAGTTTTGACTTGCAAACTCGAGTTTGCATCATCTGAGAGACTCTTCAATATTTCTGAAGAATACAAAACTCCAGTTTTCATTTGGAAACACGAGTTTTGGTCATACGAAGAGCCTCCAACATTTTGAGCTTATGCAAACTCCAGTTTTGATATACAAACTCCAGTTTTCAGTTTGCCATGAGTTTTCTAAGTTTTTCAAAGTTTTGAGAAAACTCGAGTTTTACTTTGGAAACTTGAGTTTGTGCTTGTGAGAACATTCAAGTTTTACTTAGTTTTTGAAAACTCCGGTTTTCATAGAAAACTCTAATTTTGACTTGGCATAAATTTCTCAAGGTTTTCATACTTAAATGAAAACTTGAGTTTGGCTTTGAAAACTCGAGTTTCTCGAGTTTTGGCCAAGCCGAGAGCTTTGCTCATTTTAGTGTTATTGAAAACTCCAGTTTTAAAGTTTTGGACTAAAACTCATTTTACATGTCAAGGTCCAAAACTCGAGTTTAGAAATGGAAACTCGAGTTTTGAGTTCCATTCAAAAATATGGTCCAAAGCTCAAATGGCGATGTTCCTCTCGGAAGAAGGAAACTCGAGTTTAGTTATGGAAACTCGAGTTTTGCTATTAATGATGACAAACTCAGTTTTGGTGAACAAACTCGAGTTTGTGTCGCAGAAGTTTGAAATTCAAATCGGCGAATTTGTGAAACCTTCTTGTTTGATCTTAATACTTCCTATCATCATTCATTAATATTCCTAGCTATGTTTAATCACTTTGTTAGTGAGTTTCAGATGATTTAGATCTTATTAATTGAAGGTTAAAAGCAAAAGCAAAAGGTGACGTCAGCACATTAAATGCAAAGCCCAGAAAACTTGCACCTTTTTGGATAATCATTCTACACACGTTGCAAAGGGATTAATGTCTGCTTTCCACATCTTGTAGCTGCTCTTCTAACGGATTAATATTCAAGAAGTCAACCACAAACTTCGTGCAATTGGATTAAGCAAAGAGTAGAGAGAAGAAAACCTAAGCTTATCCTAATCCTTCCTGAATGTCTCCAACGGTTACATTAAGAATTACAGCGGTCATTTAATGCTCTCTTAGTATTTATAGAGATGCATTCAATTCTTCTAAACAACCAATCTGCTGAAAACGAATTACATTCAAGTTTACCAACTACTCTTTCAGTTTTCACTTGTAAAGTATCTTCTGATACATTGATCTTCAGTGTTTATCTTTATCTACTCTTAGAGAGAGTTTCTTTATTGAAAAACATATATTGTAAGAATCTCAAGTCTAGGGACTTGGAGATTGGGTTATTGATTGCAACTTATAAGGGGGAGTAAGTTCTAGTGAGAGAATTACTCTTGAGTTACAGAGTGTGTAATCAATTGATATAGTAAAATCCCAGAGTGTCTGGAGACTGGACGTAGGTCAAGTTGTTGGACCGAACCAGTATAAATTCCTTGTGTCTTGCTCTTCTTCCCATACTCTGCTTAGCTCTATTTTTAGTGTTCATAAACAGAGCAATTAGAAAAGAATTTTTAAATCCCCAATTTACCCCCCTCCTGGTGATTTGCTCCACTTTCAAAATGAATATATGAGCCAATGGATAAAGGGTTGTTGTGTGCTTTAGTTTTGGGCTTGTAAATATTTAACCCAATGAATATTGAACATTGAATAATTGTTAAGATTAACTCTTTAATTCCATATAAGGGTTTCATTCTAAAATTTTCTCTTGCAATTATTTCTTTGATTTTATTTTCCAAATATTCCAAGGAAAATAATCTCTAATTTTCCAAATACTTAATTTCATAATTATTTAGGGTGAATTTCATAATTCAATTTTCTATATAATATTTAAATTTTAAATTCTCAAAATTTAGGATGTTACGCAAAACAGGGAATTCAGACCGCTGCCTCACAAAGTACACCGTGATATATGCTTAATCCAAAGACTACCATTGTGCCAATAGGATAATAATGTCCCCACTTAATATATCAACAAGATCTATATTGTATTCTCTAGAAAACCATAATGTCCTGAATTTCTAAGCTTTGAATCAATTATTTATGGAACATTAATAAAGGCATCAAGAAAATAAATTTGTTGAAATAAGCTTATTTTCGAGTGGAAGAATCCAGACAAATTAAACACGGAAAGGAATGATCATTAAATATATAAAAGCTCAAAGTAATTAAGGAAAGTTAAAGATAACTTTTAAAAGCCGATTCCTAGAATCAAGGCTTACTTCTTGAGATATATTCTAATTCAGAAATACTAGCTTATAAGGCTTATTGAATAGGGAAAATCTTATATATAAAGACGGTTGAATTACTTAAATTCTAATTTGTGTTACTAAACTTAACAAATTATTAATTAGGTTAAGTGACACAATTAGGAATTTAGAATTTGGGTTAAATTACCTGTATATCCCTTAGTTATTTAAAAAAAAAAAAAAAGCAAAATTGGAGATATAATAAAAGAAACCTAACGACAGAAAATTCATTGGAAGCCTCGACACCATCTGAAAATCGGTAAAGAAGAATATTGTAAGTTAGTTCTAACATTAAATCTTCATTTCTTAACTCATTTTAATTAATATATGTACTGGAATTAGAGGTAGTAAAGCATATTTGTACAACATCGGAGCCAATTTTTCACAAAACCATCAAACTTTCTGAAGATATAAACATGGATCCGAGCCAAATTTTCTGATGGTGTTCTTTCCATTCAAGTGCCAAAGCAGGTGAAAGAAGCGGTAAGTGAACTTGTTGCGGAGAAGAAGGTAGCCATCATCGGAGGGATTCATTGGTTGGTTGGGGGAATAGTGAAGATGAATAATTGGGGAGCAATAATGAAAGCTGCAATAGTGCTAGCTATGACGATGGTTACGGTGGGGGTTATGATCAAAGCTAAATCTGCAGCACCACCACCGATGCTTCCCAATAAGGAAGATGTTGTTGTGGATCGGGCTATAAAGGAACCAGATAATCGACCCAAACCAGACTTTAAATTTCAGTTCTAGTAGATTGTTAATCAAAACTGTAAATAGAATTCGTGCTTTTATCTGCATAAATGGTTAACTTTATTCCTTCCCCTTTTTTTTTTTTTTTTTTTTTTTTTTTTTTTGGCCATGGGTTATAGGTATTATTGGAAAATAACCAACATTTGAATATTCTAAATTGGGTCATTGACCCAATTTAAGATTTATTGAGTTTACCAGCTTTATATAGAATTTTCCTATTTCAACCGTCTTTATATGGGATTTATCCCTATTGAATAAGCTTAGGAATTAAAAATAAGGGTTAAGGTGAAAATTGATCAATCAAATGTTACACCAAGAGTAGTTGGCACGAAAATGTTTTAAGTAGATCATAACTACCAAAAACCAATTAAAAGCGAAAAATATCACAATACCATTAGAATTAAAGTAACGGCCGTTTAAAAAATAATGGGGAAAAAGTAACGGCGGTTACTTCAATTCTAATGGCATTGTGATATTTACTACTTTTTAATTGTTTCTTGGTAGTTATGATTCACTTAAAACATTTTTTGTGTCAGTGCTCTAGCGTAACACTTGATTGGTCAATTTGCACCTTAACCCTAAAAATAAATTTGAGCTTGTTTGGAATACCGGTGGAAAAAATAACTTATAGTCAATCTGACTTATGGAAAAGTTAAATTGTGAAATGTGATTTATGTTCAGATTAATGGCAGCATAAGTAGCTTTTGTGAGTTAAACTTATAGTCAATTTAAAGTATTTTTTAGGGTACTAATTGATATTAAAAATATACGTCATGATACTAAACAATACTAAAAAATACTCATGAACTTGAAAAATCATTTTAGGATCTTAAAAAACTTTTTTTCTAGTACAGTCAATACCCTAAAAAATATTTTAGGGTCTTGAATAGCACTAAAAATATACTTCATGATACTGAAAATACTAAAAAAAATACCTCATGATTTTGAAAAATTATTTTTAGTACCATTCACTATCGTAAAATAATTTTTAGAGTACTTAAATGATACTAAAAATATACTTGAGAATATTAAAAAGTATTAAAAAATACTTCATGATTTTGAAAAATTATTTTAGGATCTTGAAAAGGAACTCAAAAGCTCCCTAAAGTAAATTTTCAAATTAGTAAGTTTTGTTAGATAAGTCCGATTAGAACAACTTCTCAACCAAACATAAAAAGGAAAGGAAAAAAAAAAATTCCTATAAGCCAGTGGCACAGTGTATTAGTCCGATTAGAGGCACCCAATGGACGTCCCAAACATGCACATCTACCTCTTTCAATTATTGATTCACGTGTTTTCTTTTCGCTTCCTCTTGCCTCACACCTAAATCCTCCCTCAAGTGGCACACACTCGGCCACCGCCCTCTTCTCCATTTCAGCCTCTGCCACCCCTACCCTCCATTTTCTTTGACAATCAGGGGAGGCTTGTGTAGCATGATTTCCTCCTACTTCTCAGACACGGACATTGCTAAGGAGGAAATGAAGTATTATATAGTGGAAGAGGCCATGGAGGAAGATATCAGAAAGAGGACGCTGAGAGAGAGAGAGAGAGAGAGAGATCAACGCAGAGGAGGCTATCAGGGAAGAAACCAGTCACGTGTAAGCCAAAATTTCAAACCGAGCTAGGTAAATATTTGTTATCTCCTACTCCTTCAATTTCATCAGTTTGAGGATGTGAGAAGTAATAAGGGAATCTAGGTTTTGGAAAAGGAGAAATCAATAATTAAGAGCAATAATAACAGCTGTGGGAATATTAGTCATGAAATAAGAGATATATGCATTTGGCTTGCTCTGTTTTGGGTTAAATCGATCAGGGTTATTATTTCGTGGCTTCGAATCTCTGAAATCAAAGTTAAGGTAAATGAAATTGTTTGATATCATGTTACATCAGTATAAAAGGGTGTGTAGATGTCTAAATCGTAACTTTATGTAGATTATATGTTTGAATTGTGATTTCCAAATGAAGATTTGTTGTTCCTAATGGAACATTGTTGGATTCTTTAACAAAGAATTAAAGAGAAACATAAGTGTTTGAGAACGATGATTTTGAATCTGTGAACCCCATTTTGCTATGTATACAGTCAGGTACTAAAGTAAAAATGGCTAAAGATAGTATAAATATTAGAAGTATACGTCATAAGAGGTGTATTGTTGAGTAGATAAATTATAACAGGGTTGTTTATTAAATTTGTGAATCTTGGAACCCAAATGCAAATTCATGGAATGATTAGGGAGAAAAAAATACTCCGAGAGAAAGGAACACCAAGAAGCTAGCAGAGCAACGTCGCAAGAGAGAGAAACGGAAGCAAATACACTGCCTATCATTCTCTACCCATCCCTCCTCATCTTTGATCGCGGTAGTTGAAATCTTGATCTAAAAAGTCGGAAACGATTTTTTTTAAAAAATCGCATGAAGTAAAAAAATCACATGCGGTTTTTTAAAAAATTGCGCCCTTGGATCAAGATTTCAACGACTGCGATCAAAGATGAGGAGGGATGACGAAAGGTGATAAGGAGAGAAACCGGACTTGAGATAAACACTTCCAGCACAAAACCCAAAAAGAGAAAAAACATCACGGATTTGCATAATCACTATTAAAGAAATGTGAAAACAAATGGAGAGACTGAGATTGTTAATCGTTAGCGATGATGAAGAATAAAATGGCCTATCAAAGAGAGTTTTCTTTCCACCGAATCTATAGAGACTAGTTTGGGATTAAATTTTATAAAAATTTCAGAAAAATTTCTTACCAAGTATATATAACAACAATTTAACAAAAAGCAAATTTATCTTATAGAATGATGACAGTTAAACTAGTGGCCACTAGTTATTTTAGGACAATTAACACATTTCACACAAAAAATTCTTTCTAGAATAGCCTTTAAAAAGAATCTCCCTATAAAAAAGGTAAATCCAACTCGAAGGACTCTTGAATCTATCAAACCCAACTCAAGTGAGCAAGTCAAATCCATAAAACCATAAATTAGTCCACTCTAACTGGTCTAGTCCAGAATTTTACACATGTTATCTAGGTTTTATTCATTTTTTCCCTCCCCTTACTCAACTAAAAATGGCATTATGTTTTAATTAAAATAATAAAGGTTGAGGAGCAAAATTGTCAATTCAAATTTTTTCAAAAGTGCGTATCACACTATAAACTTTATTTAGGTGTAAAAAAAGCCTATTAACTTCTTCTTTTTTTTTTTTTTTGAAGGTACAGGCAAGTAATTTGAGCTTGGAGTGATGAAAGAAGGACTAGATCATGAAAATCTAGTCCTTAATACATCAAAAGCCAAAAGAAAACTAGCGAAAACAGACCAATCGGTCTCTAAGAAAAGTATCTAGACATTCCCTAGGAACAGATGAAACAAAAGTCACGTCAGCGTCATTAGGGGCGTCATGGCCCTGTCTGGCCATGCAATCAGCACAAGAAATGTTTTCTCTCGGGGTGTAATGAAGCTCAACACTCCAATCTCCAAAGAGCAGATCTCTAGTCTCCCCAATAATTCTTCTAAGGGGGTGATCAGCATGATAATCCCTCATAAGAATGTTGATAGCATCCATCGAATCCGAATAAAGGGCCACCTTCTAGAAGCCCATCTGATAACCCAACTTCAAGCCTATTAACTTCTTTAAATAAGAAAAAAAATGCCACTACCATTAACTTATAGAAATGTCCATTTACTTTCCTTTTTTTTGGTGGCCCCACATTATTTTTAATGATTACTTTGAAAAACTCACACTCTTTTCCGGATTTGGCTTTGGTGCTTTGCACCATATCGTCCGCTGCAGCGCCTTGCACACAAAGATTCCATCTTCTTCTTTTTTTTCTTTTTTCTTTTTTTAAAAAAGGCACTATCAGATAATAAAAAGATAATTCAGGATACCGAGTAGTACTGAAAAAATCCTTCATAGTCTTGAAAAATTATTTTATGATCTTCAAAAGATATTTCAGGTACAGACTGATACTTAAAGGATGCTTCATCATACTGACGGGTACTTAAAAAATTTATTTTAAAATCTTAAAAAATATTCTAAAGCATATTTTTAGTAGCAGTCAATACCTGAATTATTTTTTTAAGATCCTAAAATAATTTTTTAAGTACCAATCAGTATTCTAAAATATCCTTTAAGTACCAGTTTGTATCCAGAAATATTTTTTGAAGATCCCAAAATAATTTTTTTAAGATTATGAAGGATTTTTCAGTACCACCCAGTATTCTGAATTATCCTTTTATCATCTGTTAGTGTTAAAAAAAAAAAAAAAAAAGGGGGGGAATCAGTGTGTGCAAGGCGCTGCGGCGGACGAAATGGTGCAAAGCACCAAAGCCAAATCCCTCTTTTCCCACCTTCAGCATTTCATGGCCAGATGAGACGCGTTGGCTTTTTTCTGAACCTGTACCTTCCATTAATCTTTCTCCACCATTTGTCTGCTGCACAGCTCTCTGTTTTTTTTTTTTTTTTTTCTTTCTTTTTTTTCCGTCAAAGTGAGAGTGAAAATGGTGTTTGACACAAATATACAAAACAAAGGGAGTGAGATAGGCTTTTAAAAAAATAATAATAATAATAATAATAATAATAGCCGAGCTGGCAGGCTCAGCGCTAAGGGGTGGGCTTCACAAGCCCGCAACTAGCAAGTTAGCCCGCATTATCGGATCTAAAGTTATTGTTTTTGATATAGTTATCGGATCTAAAGTTGTGTAAGAAGGAATATCAGCATCATATAGCAATGACAATTGTTATCCAAATATATATATATATATATATAGCAATGACAATTACGATACAAAGGTTGAGGTGGGAAGAGAAAGTGGAGTTTTTTTCAAAAATAATCATTTTAAACCAGTGTGGGCCCACAAAACAAAACAAAACATTTAGTGGACATTTCTATAAGTTAACAATGGGGGCATTTTTTGCCATATATATATATATATATATATATAATAGATACTTTTGCAACTAAGTTTATGGTGTTAAGACACTTTTGAGAAAAGTCATGGACATTTTCACCCCTTAATCCAAAAAATAGAAGTCCGTGAAGGTTGTTCTTTAGTAATTTTATTTTGTTAGATTATTTGTGGTTTATACATACATGATTATTTCATTTACTAATAGATTGATTTTTTTTTATTTAAATATACTCCTTTTAGGTTATAAATGAATATTATTTATATTTTAATTATATTATATTACTTTAAATCATTTCATGTTTTATAATGTAACATTTTTTCGAAAAAAATCATTACTAATTTTGGTTTAAAATTACCCTTTACTAATTAAGTTTCAGCTACTTAGAGATTGGTATTAAATAATTTATCTTTAAAAAAATTCATATTTCTAGAAATATTTTTATTTTGCAATTTTCTCCAAAAATTTCGTAAATTGAGACAGAGATAATGATAAATAACACAAAATATTAATAATTTTCTAAATATCAACTCATAAATATGATTCTTTTAGATTAAATTAAAAATAATAACATCTAGATAATCGCGATAACAACACAATATTTTTGGTAAAAACAATCCATGCTTAGATTCTATTTGACAGTATTTAGTGTGTGGTAAAAAAAAAAAACAAATGAAATGGAAAATTTACACTATGGACGTGATCTCTTATATTAAGCATATGAGGCAGTATATCATTATATGGTGGAGAGAAGTTGAAAGAATGTGAGGTCCATCGTTGGTAAAACCAGCTAGAAGAAAGGACTGGAAAGGATATATAATAAATATTAGGTCTACAATAATAATAAAAAAATGTGGGTGAGACTTACAAATTTCATTTCGATCAAAAAAATTACCAACTTAATTCCCCTAAACTGTAAAAAAGTTGTCTTGTAATTTAGTGAACATTTTTGTTATGTTTAGAATTACAATTTACACGTAATAGTAAATTCTAACTAAAATAATTTATTGCTTTGTATTCTTATTATGTACAAAATAATAAATTGTTAAATAAAAAAAATTAATAAAATGAATTGCTTATATTTGCACATGATATGTATTTTCAATGGAAAATTTAGGTTAAGTTCCTTACAATCATTTGGTTATGTTCTCTAGTCACACTTTATCATGTGTTTTTTCCAAACAATCATTTAATCTCAAAACTCCCAATATATTTTGAACTGGTGTAACTCTTCTTCAACTATATTTTATCTTCAATTGTATATGTACAAAACAGAAGACAATTGGGTTGTACACAGATGAAGAAGAATGGCACCACTTAAAGATGAATTGTACTAGCTCAAGGACTTGATGAGTCTGACTGTATATGTTGAATAAATATTCTAGGAGAACTACAATTTACTCAATATTTAACTTGTGCTAGTTTTATTATAGGTTTTGTTTTTTAAAAAGGAATTGAGAATATGTAAGATTTTATTATGGGTAATTAATATGAATTAATTTTCTTATTTAGGGCTTGTATGTAATTCTGCCTACATTTAATTATAATATTTGAAGCAGGCACAAATTAAAGTGGTGAATCACAGAATGTGTGTCATTGTTCTTAAATCCCCTAATTTAGATGAAATTAAATATTCGAGTTTTCATAATCCAGATGCCATGGCCCACTTTGGACACTACTCTTAGAATTTAGACGTGAAAGCCACTTCTGTTACAACTCAACCCACCACAGTATATCCAACTCTATATTTCTTGCCATGTATTGAATAAAACTACACACATGGATCTTCTCCAACCTCATAATAGTTCTCTCTAACTATAACTAACACCACTTGGAGAATTTTTGTTTCTCTTTCTCCTACCGCTACCAGACTCTACTACTCATTATTCTTCCTCCACACTCCTTGTAATTATGATTACCAGATCGATGAAGAAACTGATGAAAGCATTCATTGGAGTCTTCAGATCCAAGCTTTTCACCAAGTCATGCACAAAACTTAACAAACCTCATATCCTTATAAGATCTCCTGCTCCTAGTCTTCGTCTTCGTCGTTATCGTCACACTCCTCTTCTTCTTCTTCAACCCTTCAAAAGCAATGTTTTCTCCTTCTCCTTCATTCTTCTCAGTGTTTCGCTCCCCAAAGAGATCACCCAAACAAACCAAGAAGAATAAGCTTGAACAACGTGGTGACTATCATGGCGCAGCGGGTCCCTCCATTGATATGCCAGAAGTCGAAGCCGTGCTATTTCCATCGCCATTGTTAACAGTTTCTAATGGTGGAGGAAGAGAAAGTGATCTGCAGAGAATGAGAGAAGGTGGTGGTGTTGAAGTAGAAGAGGCTTGTAGAAGGTTCGAGAAGCATCTAGTGGAGATGATAGTGGAAGAAGGGAAGACGAAGGACTTGAAGGATGTGGAGGAGCTTCTGCGTTGCTGGAAGAAGCTCAAGTGCCCTGTGTTTGTTGATTTAGTCTGTAGTTTCTATGGAGAACTCTGTAAGGACTTGTTTTCTTCTTCACAAACAAATTCATAGACAAGTTAAAAGTTTGGAATAATATGAACTAACGTACGTGAATAATAGTGTAACTTAACTTGTTATGAATATATTAATTCTAATAATACGTACTGATGTATTTTTTTTTTTTTTTTTGGTTCTATTTATCACAAAGATTTTTATGTTTATTTTGATATATATGTGTTGTCGATCATTTGTCATCACATTGTGGTACTCCTGATCCGGTCTTAAATAGAATACTTATTTTATAGTTTAATTATTTGCTAAATCTGATTACATCATCATTATAGATCGGTGGCTGATATGTAATTCCAATCAATTAAACTATAAAATGGGTCATCTATTTAGAATAAGAGGGAGTATTAATTTTCAAAACGGTGTTGTTTGAGACAGAATGTGACAAATCAGAAACAAACAATACTCTATCTTGTCTTTATTATAAAACACTAACTAAATATTATATTTAGTTATTTTTGTAAGAGACTTGCTTGTTTCCAAAACGCATTAATTTTTTTTTTTTTATGTATAGCTATAATTATTAAGAGTAGTAGGTGAGAGTAATAATTAATGTAATATTAGAGTTTAGTGTAATTAGTAGTAATAATATTAGAAGTTATTTAAATTTTAAGATAATTTTAACTATTTTTATTAATTTGTGAGAATTATTAATTGATATCTTATAATTTATAATAAGAATTGAGGAAGTAATAAATCAAAATCCTCAAATATTATGACAAGACTGAAAACGTGTGGTGCATTAATGGGACCGCGCAATTCTCGGCCTTCGATTAGTTTGCATGTTGGCATATAGTCATTGTACTAGCAAATAGTGCTGAGTTGTAGCCGACAAGTGATTAAAGAACTGGACTAGATTCGGACGGTGCGCGGACCAAAGTTGCTGGTGAGTCACTTTAGATGATAAAATCATCTCTCATTATATATATATATATATATATATAGGTTTATCGTGTGTCATGTCACTTGACATAAGTTTATATCAAGTTACCTAAAACTATGTTGTTGTGGGGTTAGAGAAATTAATGAAATATCAAAATGACGTAGTTTTGGGGTTAGAAGAATTAATGAAGAATTTTTTGGTAAAATTCATATAATAAATCCAAAAACACCCTTCATTAATTCCCTTAACTCCCAAAATGACCTAGTTTTAGGGTGACTTAACATAATTTTATGTCAAAATGACACGACAAACGATGACCCTATATATATACACATATGTACTCCTTTTAGTCTTTATTATAAGACACCAATTAACAAGTTTATTTGATTCTTTTTATAAGACACTTGTTGATTCTTAATGAGCATTAATTAATTTTTTTTCATGTCTCGCTATAATTAATAAGGGTAGTTGATGAAAGTAATAATTAATATGATATTAGAGTTTAGAACAATTAGTAGGAATAATATTGAAAATTATTTAGATCTTAAAACAACTTTATTAACTTTAACTATTTTTATTGGTTTGTGAGAAAAGTTAGTTAGTCCCTTATAATAAGGATCAGAGAGGAATATATGCCTAAGTCGAGCCAGATTAGAGTTGAGCTACCACGAGCAGAACCCAAAATTGATCAGCTGGAACCGGAACAATTTTTAAAAAACCTAACAGTTTGCAAGCCTGATAGAAAAATGCTAAAAAAGAAAAAGACTTAAACCAATATACTCTCTGTGGTTTTTATTATAAGGCACCAACTAGTAAATGTATTTGGTTATTTTTATAAGGATTGCTTGTTCTCAATGAGCATTAATTATATCTTTCTATATATGCTCTAATTATAAGAATAGTGGGTGAGAGTAATAATTAATATAATATTAGAATTTAATGTAATTAGTAGAAATAATATTGAAAGTTACTTAAATTATAGGACAACTTTATTGATTTTAACTGTTTTTATTAATTTGTGAGAATTGTTAGTTGGTGTCTTATAATAAGGATCAGAGGGAGTATGTTATTACATTGAGAATCTCATAATCTGTGATATGATTTTTATATTTACAATATTATATTTATGATTTTTACGTATAATTATTTTTATTAAATTTTTATTTAATTATTATGACGGGCTTAACCACTTAACCAAGTAGACTGAGAGAAACGCTTTCGGACTTCAAAGCCCTTTCTCTTCCTTTCCCATCATTTTCCCTCATCTTAATGTTTTTTAATCATTAGATCGAACTTGTGAATAGTTCGTATTTAATCTTTTATAAAATTATTATTAAAATGTTAAATAATAAAAAGGAAGATAATTAATTAAATACAAAATTGTAAAATTTTGATATGAATAATTCAATACTACACTAAAGAAAATAAAAATAATAGTTTGTATAAAACTAAGAGCCCATTTGGTTCAACCCCATTGCATACCTGCAATTGTAATAATGATTGGATTACTAAGAGAAGAGTTTTTGATTGCTCATTTTGCCTATCACACCACAATTGTCGCCACTACTTCGTCTTCTTCCCCATCCACCTCTATCCTTTGTCCCCGCCATAGCATCAGCAGTTGCCATTACTACCTCCTTCTCCACCATTGTCGTTATCACCACTTGCCATCACCACCACCTCCTCCTCCACCGCTACCTCCATCATTATTGCTGCCACCACCAAGACCGTTGATGCCACCCCACTACCTCCTCTTCCATCATTATCAATGTCACTACCACCTCCTCCTCCACCGCTGTCACCTCCCCTCGGCCACCACTGCCACTACCTCCTCCTTCACTACTGTCGTTGTCACCACTTGCCATCACCAACACTATCTCCTCCTCAACCGTCGTTGTTGTCGCCACCTCCATTGTTATCATCGCTACTACCATGAATCATGTTGTCGCAACCAACGCCTCCTCCTCCATCGTTCTCTCTATCACTACAATCCATTGCCACAACTACCTCCTTCTTCCTAATGCACATGATTGGGGGTTTGAGCAAGGATTTGGAACAATTAGATTTTGGGTGGCATGCACCTGGACTTACCTGGGTAGGGTCCAACTTTCGCCGACATTATCTCCTCCTCCACCGTCACTGTCACCACCGCCGTTGCCGCCACACCACTATCACCTCACCTCCACTACCACAACCTTCACCATCGATGATCCTCGCCGAGGTAGCTTGTCGGTGATGATAAGGCAATACGATGACTATTAACTTTTTTTTTTTACAAAGATTACAAAGGGTAAAAAAAATATTTTCTGTGATAATTTAATTTTAAATAATTATTAAAAAATAACACATTGCACCTTATTTAAAAATCAAACTAAACACTAGTTCTAATTAACATTGCATCGTATTACCATTACATCGTATTACACGTACGACTATGTTGCACCGACACCGACACCAACACGAGACATGAGATACGACACGACTCGACACTCTGATATGTTAATCCTAAAAAAAATCTAAATTTCGACACGTTAGAACACATTTTGATATTAAATATATATTATAATTTACATTCAAGTTCAATTATTTTCATCTTCATTTCCTAAAATCCTAGCTTTCAAACTCGGCTCATCATAGATTCAATCTCATCATAAAAGCCATGTCTCCTTTTAAAAAAAAAAAAATACAAAAGGAAAGTTCATCATCAATTCAGTAATATTCAATGCCACATATATTTTTTAAAAATAGGAGTGTCGGATAATGTCGAAGTCCTACACTCGTCTGAGTGTCCATGCTTCATAGAAGCACTGTATAATGAGATTAAACCAAATGGATCTTAGATCTACATCATTTAAATGTTGATCCTATAACTAAAAAATGACGAGGAAAGAAATGGAAGAGAAGGGTTCCAACCACATCTTTATTTCTAACTTTCTAAAGGTTGGTGCTGATGACTAATGACAAAAACAACAAACCCAGTCAAGTTGGTCTGACTTGAGGCTATCCGATCTGACCCGATCCAGGAGAAAAGATAATCCGAAATTGAAATCAGATGAGACAGATTGGACTAGGCCAGATCCCCAAATCAGATTTTATGGACACCCGTGTAGCTTTTGCCGTTAAAGAAGCAGATGAGAACCTTGACTGGGAAATGTAAGAGGGGATCATAGCTATGGCCTATGGGAATACTGGAAGGACTAGCCTATTGCCTAGGGTATAACATCTCATCGGCTACGGCTAGTTGAGGCTGTTCATTCCTCACGTAAACCTAGAATCTTCACCTGTTTTTGCCTAATTGAAAGAAATTGCATTGCTAATATATATATATATATATATATGTGTGTGTGTGTGTTAGATTTTAGTTATATTAAAATCTTTTTAAACAAATGTTTTTGACCCGCAATTATGTTAAAAATTAGTCTTATGTTGTCTATTAACAAATAATTTTGGGTAAATTTGCATATAACACTCTAAAGTATCTTATCATTTGCACTCAATACCTCAAAGTATCTTATAGTGTATCTAATACTTCTCTGAGCAAAAAAAATATCTAATACTTTGAAGTATTTTTGTAAGGGGGTGGCTATGGTCCATTGCAGTGGACCATCCACTGCCCCCAAAATGCAAAGAACCTCTGCATTTTTTTTTTTTTAATATCTTAGGATACTGGCGGGTATTAAAAAGATCTTTCAGGATACTGATCAATACTGAAAAAATAATTCAGGGTACTAACTGCCCCCAAAAATATTTTTGAGGATACTGAAAAAATACTTTATGATCGTGAAGTACTTTTTCAATACTTGGTCAAGATATCGAAAGATTTTTTTAATACCCGCCAAAGATCCCAAAACATTAAAAAAAAAAAAAAAAAAAAAGGTAGAGGTTCTTTGCAATTTTGGGGGCAGTGGATGGTCCACTGTAGTGGACCGTAGCCACCCCGAAGTGTCCCTAACGTCATAAAATATTTTTTATGCCGCTTGATGCATGAAAAAATATATTAGAATGAGAAAATAATTCAAAGTACTGGATGCATAAAAAATATTTTAAGATGCTAGATAAACCTAAAAAATACTTGAAGATGCTCAATGCATTACAAAAAAGTTTAGAATGTTGGATGCATATAGGAAAAATACTTTAAGGTGGGTGTCCTTTATCACAATAAGTTATACTCTTTAGGGTCTAAATATAAGCACATGATTTTTTTGGAGATATTAAAAAACTAACTAAATTACTTTAAAATATTTATATTTGTTATTTGGGAAAATCATACATAAACTGCTTGAAATAGGGAAATTCTAAATTAGGTTGGTAAATTCAAGGAATCTCTAATTAAGTTATCGACTCAATTTAGAATTTTAAAATTTTGATTAAATGGTGTTACTACCTTCTCATATTCTCCTCTCTCATCTTTTTCAATACTTTTTAACTTATTTTTACAATAAATGTAAATATATATAAACATTAATATATAATAACATATGATTAACTTAGAGAGGAGAAACTTTTTATAATACATCTCGTTAAATTTTTCATGGTAATGCATATTTTTTCCCTTATATTTCATTGTTTTGATTTTGTTTTTAATTTCCTCATGTTATAAATATAAGATATAATTGACTTTTTTAGGAGATTAAAGAAACTAAATAAATTATTTAATTATATGTATGTTGTATATCCTTAAATTATATATCAGTTTATTAGGCAAATTAATTGGTTTGATGAAAAAAATAAAAATAAAAATATTTTGAAGTAATTAAATTAGCTTCCTTAATCTTTTCAAAAAAAAGTCAATTATGTCTATTTACTACCTCCAAGGTCTAATTATAAAACCTAGTTGACTTTTCTTTAGAAAGATTAAGGAAGTTTTAAATAAGTTACTTAATCATTTTATATGTTGTATATTCTTAGATTATATATTTGTTTATTAGTTAAAATAATTAGTTTGAAAAAAAAATACTCTAAAGAATTTAATTAGGCTTTTTTAATTTTTTTTTTAAAAAAGTTAACTAAAACTTTATAATTGTGAGGGATGAGTAAGATATGAGTGAGTATTAGATAAGAACAAAGTTGGGAAGCCGTGAAATGTATAGCAGAGCCAATGAAATTTAATGTTTTTTTTTTTTTCCGAATTAACTTATAAATAAGAATATATAATATTTTTTTTTTTTTTTTTTTTTTTCAGAAAAAGAAAAAATCATTAGCAATTACAAATTCAGGGCTTAACAAACCATGTTCATGATTGATCCCTTCAGTCATAGGCATAGAAAAAACACAATTAACCATAATCATAAGCTGGTGTGTTAGGAAATGCAAATGCAAATGAGGTATCGGCTCTAGCAAAATCCGATGACAGTTGTGCAGAGAGAATAGATCGCGGGAAGAAGAGGCGACGAAGAAGGAATGGTGGTCAGATCCTCATCGCCGTTGGAAATTCTAGTGTTGGGACTCTTCAGTTTGCTTCTGTTTCTATCCCAAACTAATCTCAAGAGATCATCTATTGGTCCTTGCGATCCCAACCTCATCGACGTTTTTCAACGCAATCACACCGGATCTGGTCGACGGTGGCAAGTGGTCCACTGCTCAGGCGACCAGAGACTACGGCTGAAGTGATTGGCCTGATTTTGTGGCTACAGAGGAGCGATGAGTCACGGCATTATCTGCAAAAAATTTGTCTATCCTAGAGAGTGAAGAGCTTTTGATACATTTATCCGAAGCATTCAACTCTCCGACGGATGAAAGGAGAGACGAACCTATGCAAGTTTGAAGTAGGCATACCAATTGCTAAACGAGACTAATCGGTATTCCTCCTCCTCTCCGATTTCGCAATTAGGGTTTTCTTCTTACCAAACAATGCCTAAGATGGCAGTGATTAGCTATTGTCTGAGAAAATGTTCTTTTCATTGGAGGTAAAATCCATTCAGGCTGGACAAAGAGTGAGAGATGCCATGAATACAAAACATGAAAATCCTTACTGTTGTTTTAGAGAAAGAACACAGTTGGATCACTTGGAGTTTCTTATATAATCTTTGGCGCATTATCCAAACAAAGTGTTCTGCATTTAAGTAAAGATAACAAATTAAGGGCCTGGCTCAATTCTGATAAGGAGAAACCACATGCCCTTCTTATCATCAATTGTTTGATTAGGGAAATGTACAGTTTTGAATAACACTTTAAGACACAATTGCAACAAAACAAAGAAAGTGTCAGCTTTATTCCAAGTTTGAAAATGTGGAGTGGTAAGGACAGTATAGCCTGCAAAATGTCACGCTAAAAGTTTCCTATATCTCTATCAAGACCTAAAGCAAGGATGGTGGGGGCGAGGGGGTGAATTTAAAGCTTGAAATGTAAATGAGAAATTCAAAGGACAGTGGTGGACACAGTGAGATGGTGTTGCTGGTAAGAGAAAGAGGCAATGAGTCATTGAATTAATCACCTTCCATTGCATCACAACAACAGCATGAGAACAAGTCTGATTAAGGTAGGTATGGTGGCTTTTCCTTTTCTCCACATATCAACATCGCCATCTATTCTCTATATATAGGGTCACATACTTGGCTCTCTCTCTCTACTTTAAAGAATTGAAATATGTATAGTTTTTCTATATCAATTAAATGTGATTGTTGAGCTTCTAAATCTTAAAGAAAAGATTACATTGTGATTATTTGTCACTTTCTTCTTTTTCATTTGTTCATACTGATAGTGCATACAATTATCAAGCGAAAAATAAAGGGCTATAATTTAATATGGTGTAGTTATGATGGGATTTCACATGGTTCGTTATCTAGTATATGTAGCAGTTACAGGCTTATTTTCATATATAATATTTGACAGAGAGAATGGTTCTCAAATTTTTAACTTTTAGTTATCTCTGATTATTAAATGTTATCCTTTGGTTTGGCGTACATGTGGTTTTAAATTAAGGTCCCTTACCATGAATTTGTCGTAATATCACCAGAATTGGTCGTTCATCATTAACCTGATCCACACACTACTTGTTTTCAGTAATAGCATACCTGTTTTTGTTATTGTGTCATTATCCAAGTTATCCATGTAGTCATATATAAAGTAATTTAATAAATGATATTTACCAATATTATGACAGCAATTATCATCATTTGTTGTTTTTGGGACGCCCCAGTAAATTAAGTCTCCATGTAAAAACTGAAACTCAAAACCAGAAATAACTTTTATATTTGAAATTGTGATTTCTGTTTTCACTATGAGGAGTTTCATAGACCCTTTCCACATCTAATATTGTCAAAAATCTGCAGCAGGAACATCCCAAACCAAATATCACACTATCACAGCGTCCTTCCCTCTCATTATTGACAGAATGGCTTGAGATGCAAACACGTTAGTGCAGTTTAGTTATTATGTTTGAGAATACTGTTAAATCGTTTAAAGTAACAACAATGCAAGTTTTTCATTATTACTGGATTTCCTGTTTTGGCAGGAGAATAGACACATGGAAAGTGTAGATTAAATGTGAATAAGTGAATATTATGGGTCATTTGTTGCTGACAAATGAGAAGAACAACATAGGGCCCTCATTTTCTAAAGCAGCCTTTGAATTTCAAGGAAGAGAAAAAGCACTGCATGTGATCTCTGCATAGTTGTGAGCAAAATGGTAAGGCTGCCAAATAATATTTTTCAAATGACAGAAATGATATTTCATCCTGCAAACTGCTATAGCATGAATTCAGGTGTTCCCAATACTGATTTTTACATATATAGGAAAGAGATTTGGGGTATTGTGTGTTATTTCTTCATCATGCAAATCTTAGCAACTTAAAACAGTTTAGGGAAACAGAGCCAGCTAATAAGGACATCCCCATAAAGAAAAGTTGTAAACTATGATATCAATTATTGGTGTTATGTTGTGGAAGAGTGAGGAGCTTAAAGGTCTTACCCAGTGAATGCATAAATAGGAAATGAGGGCAAAGCCAGAGAATAAATTTCCTCTGTCAAAAAAACACACCAATTCCTTTATTTGTTTGGACAACATAGTTTGTCCTCGTTACCCTGCCTGCGGAATCTGACTTCTTTGATACTCTTTTTAAGCTCCCATTTCAAGCAGTGCCCACGCCATCCCTTCATCTTCTCTCACAAGTTTCCTTCTCTCTCATTCTAAACATATCTTTGGTGGGACAAAAACAAGGACAATGAAAGGTGTAGTTTAAGTAAAGTTTCTTAAAACAGCCGTTATCATAAAAGACATAACACACACAAAAATCAGTGGAGGATATTATTGTAAATTCAGGTGGGGTGAATGTGTATTTCCTTTCCCAAAGAGTTAAAGTGTATACAGATTGAACCGAAGGCTTGTATTTATGTGAATTATTAAGTGTATTATGATTCCCTAATGCAAGTACCAAAAAATTCCTGCCTTTAATTATTTTAATCTTTCAGTAACTGTACCAAGCCACTATTTGGTTGAGATTAAAACACGTACTTATGGTTAATTTTCTTTCAGTCTACAAGTGGTTCTCACGTATTGCTTTGTTTGAAAATCTTATTTTAGTGTCGTTTTGTAGTGAGATTAGTGAATGTAATGCATCCAAATGCTCAAGGACAGAGGGCTTATACTAGAGTACTACTGCAGCAATAATGTAATAAAAGCTTAAGAGTTTCTGAAAAATTACGAATAATTAATGAAAAGAAAGTAGAAAAGAACAAGGAAAAGGGCGGGAGTTGGTTGAATGCTTTTTATCTCACAGAGGAGAGGCTAAATAGAGAAAGGGAAAAAAGCAGAGAAAAACAGTGCAAGGGTGAGAAAAAGAGGGTTGGGTAGTTTTAGTTAATATGGGCTTGGGAATAGTTGAAAGACAGAAGAAAGCCTGTAAGAGAATCCGAGACCCAAACATGGAAAATCTTATGAAGCCATGACTCTCATAGTAATAGATTCACACTTTTGTTCAAAAAAATTTAACCTCTTTCTTCACTGTTCAAAACACCACCTTTAATTTGCCGTACCATACCATTCACTTTTTCCACCATATGCCTACTGTCTCTTCTCTAGCTACCTCCCTCTTTTAATACTAAATTACAATTCAGAAAAAAATTAAAAGGGTATGTTGCAGTGACTTTATCTGAGACAAAATGAGATGAAGTTTTAGGTATTTGTTTAGCTTAATGTTTGCATTCAAGGTACAATCCCCCTGGATATTGTAAACCCTATTATTGGTTCATAGCTTCACACCCTCTTCTCCACAGGGTCAGAATCTGAGAGAGAGAAAGAGAGAGAGAGAAAGATACAAAGAAAGAGGGTGTCACTCATATATATCTGAAACCATCCCACTTCTTTCTGCTGTAGGGCTTCAGAAGGAATTTTCTTCTTTGTTCATGGAGAGGAAGAGGAACAAGGTCCATCTTCGTTTCGGTGTCTTTTTCTTCTTCATCTTCTTAAATTTCACAATCTTCAGCTCTGCTACAACAGGTCAAGGTATGCAATCCACTTTCACAGTTTCCCACATATTGTTCTGCTCAACACTTTGAGATATTTTCATTTCTAACTCGCATATATATTCCTTCTCTGATGTAGATTCTAAGAAGTGTCCCATGTTAGCTGATGTAGATTTCCAGGTTAGTTGGTTCTATTATTTGTACAGCATGAGTCAGAGCCTGTTTTACCAATCAGAAGTTTTTATCATTAGTGCAGAATAGTGGGTATGCTCTGTAATTTTTAAGCTTTCTAGTATGATTCCAATAATCATCCTTTTGCTTTTCTTGACCCATCTGAGTCTAGTCCTGGTTATGAAATAGATGGAGGGATAAAGGGAAACTTTAATCAAACTATAATGAAGTCTAATGATTTAGAAAGAAAATCATGTGGGGATAAAACTAGTAAGCCATGGTTATTGGATGCAAAGGTAAATAAAAGTTGTAATATTAAAAAGGTTTTGATTCATCTAGGTGCATGTGACTCAGGGAGGTGGAAGAAAACAGTGTAATTAAGAACACTAGCTTACTGGTGAGAAATGAAATTTTGAAAATTTTATTGAGTACATGTAATAACCCAGAGTTAGTTTGCAAATCTTAGGTTCTTCTGGTGCACCCGAAAATTTAGTTTGTCCTGGGCATAAGAGAGAATAGTTTTTCTTCTGCAATATTTTTAATTATTATTCAGTTCTTTTTATTAGTTTAAGTAATTCTTTTCCAACTTGTTTTTTAATTTATTTGGAGTGACATATATATTACAAACGGATTCTTATGATAAAGATGCGAGTTTTGGTTGATGCATGAAGTCCACCATGATCAGATAGCAAACGTGGGAGGTGGTCCTACATGTGGTTCCAGATGTATTCTTTTAATTTGTCATAATTAAATTCTAATTTCTTAGGTAATATTAAAAGTGTGTGTTCTTGTAAGTGTTTTAGAATCATCTGAACTCTACTTACACCACACTAGCTCGCTAGATTATTAGAGTTCGCATGATTGTAGAGAGCCATTTATTAAATCAGGTTGGTTTGTCTGTCCTTTTTTCAGATAGATTGGAGTTAATAGGAACATTAAATTTGTAAACCATATACATGTGCATGACACTTTTTTTCCTAATAAATGTATTTAAGCAGAAGAAATTTGGGGAGAAAATCAGACAAATTTCGCTGAGGAGGATTCTGGGTGGCCTCGGGTCATCACCACCACGGTGCAGCTCCAAGTGCGGCAAATGTACTCCATGCAGGGCAGTTCATGTGCCAGTGCCGCCGGAACTCCGGTGACTTCCGAATATTACCCTGAAGCATGGAGGTGCAAATGTGGCAATAAGTTGTACATGCCATGAGTATATATATTGCGTATATATATTATTATTTCTTTATATCTATATTATTGTAGCACCTCGTTACCTTAGTGACCATATAATGGACTCTTCAGTTGTTTCAGTTTAGTTTGCCTATGATAGATATCTATTATGATTAAAAAAAAGATACAGCATGACTCAATCTTAACAATATTAATGTCATTAATATTTACATGCTTATGATGCATACTTTGGGAGTTGATGTTCTGATCTTGTTTGAACGTCTTAGTTTGTGTAGAAATACTGTACTATATGAAAGAAAAATGAAGGGAATATACTAGGAAATAGAATTTAGGTTTTCTTCTTGAAAATCTAAAAAATCATGTTCCTTTTTGCTTGTGATAGTAATTTGTTGGCTTGATTTCTTATTTTATTTTTGGGTATGGTGGCTTGATTTAGTCACACGACCAAATCATATTGAGTTATTTTTATTTTTTCTAACAAATCATATTGGATTTTATTGCATTCCTATTGATCACAAATAGAAAGAAATTCAAAATTATATGTTTTTTTTTTTTTTTTTTGATGTGAAGGAATATATTAAATCGGAAGAAACAAGAGGGGGAACATGGAGTCAGAAAACAACAAAAGGTAGTTTGTGAATAATTGGTTAGTGAATTGAGTGAGTGAAATGAGGGATTTGACTAGAAAGAGGTAGGAAATGGTCAAAGAGAAGAGAAAGTAGGACCCCATGGTCAATCTTGGGAAAGTGATGCATCCTTTTTACAGTGTTACAGATAAGAATATCGAATTCAAAGTTTCAAACTTCTGATCTTGACAGCGTCACGTTCTACAGTGCCACTATATCTCACACACACACCATAGAAAAATTACGGTACTATATATCAACTCATGTTCCTGGATGTTGACCCCAGATAACTTACCATTCTTTTTCTATTTATAAGTTCTGTTTGGGAAAAAAATTGTCCTTATTATAAATTCATTTAGAGAATAATTAATGAAGTGTTACAATTTTGTCCCTATTAAATGTAATAAAAAATAATTAATTCACTGTATCTAAAAAAAATAAATTAATTTATGTTAGAAATAGAGAAAGATACCAAAGACCTTGTAGCTTAGTGGTATTGGTACTCCCAACTAATGGGAGACTGGAAGGTTACGCTTGATCCCGTTCGTTGTAATTCGCGTCATTAGTACCGCCTTGTAATTCAAAAAAGAAATAGAGAAAGATGAGATAGAGAATTGGGAATACCATTCACAAATAAGGATAAAACTAGAAAAATTTATCAATTTAGGTCATAATGAATTAATTAATTTTCCTTGATATGTTAGAATTAGGTAAACTGGCTTATAAATAAGATTACCCATTAAGGAAATCGAATAGGACTATCTGACCGATTGGTCATCAACTTAATTTGCTTGGTTTGAACCTAAAACTCGTTTTCATGGTTGAGCTAGGCTGGATCAAAGTCGAGCTGTCAGAATGGTTGTTGTTATTGGATTTTTTTTTTTTAAAGTAAAAAGTGGAAAGGTATGTTGCTATTTCGTTGTAAACTTTCATATATTGTACTGTTATTATGTAAAACGTACCATTAGATTTATTTATGTGTGTGTGTGTATAAGTTTGAATGCCATAAAAAACTAGTTAAATACTGAAAACTAAAACACGCTAGCCTTTCCGGCTTCATGTAGAATCAAACTCTTAAAACATTTTGAGCAAAAAAAAAAAAAAAAAAAAAAAAAAAAAAACTCTTAAAACATTGACCCAAGTGTTAATAATGCTTACCGTCATTGGCTCCAATTTGTTTTCGGGGTTAAGGTACCAAACTATACATGTTTTTTTTAAGTGTGCTCAACACTAAATGTTTTTTGTGTGTGTAAAAGTGACCATGTGATTATAAAAGTGGAGTAAAAATACTCATCGATTGTTGGTTTAACTTTTTTGTAATTTTAAAGTTGACATAGATGATGAATCAACTAAATTCATCCTAGTTGACACGAGAAAATAACATAGATATTTTGAAAATTGTAGTTCATCCCTTCTCTCTCTTATTTCTAATCTTACCCATCAAGGGCCCATCTCTCGCCTCCTCACGCCATTGCCACTTTTTTGTAATTTTAAAAAAATATCTCGGGCCCTTTTTTGTAATTTTTTCTAGTTCTTCACCGCTTAGTTGAGATGAAATTTAGCCGAGTCATCGCCAATGTCAACCTTAAAAATACAAAAAAATTAAACTAACCGCCAATGACTATTTTTGCTTCACTTTTGTAATCACATAGTCACTTTTACACTTACGTAAAACACTTAATGTTGTATATACTTTTAAGAAAGGGATAAGGTGCAATTTTACACATGAGCTTTTCCCGTGAAATTTAAAGACCACGAGCTTTTTTCGGGAGCAAAAGTACATACGTGGTTACGTTTTGGAGCAAAAATGCAACGGCCAGTTAGTTGACCAGATTAACTTGGACTAACGACATGGCGTTGATTGGACGACTAGGCATAAAAAAATTAAAAAAATAGGAAAAAATTCAAAAATAATTTAAAAAAATTAAAAAAATTAAAAAAAATTAGGATAAAATAAAATAATTAGAAAAAATAAGGAAAAAAAATCAAAAAATTAGTAAAAATTTAAAAAATAATTAGGAAAAAATAAATAATTAGGAAAAAAATAAAATAATTAGAAAAAAATTCAAAAAATGAGGAAAAAATTCAAAAAATTTAGGAAAAAATAGGAAAAAATTTAAAAAAAAATTTAGGAAAAAATTAAAATAATTAGAAAAAAATTAGGGAAAATTCCATTATTATTTTCCCCCACCCCCATCGTAGGCCACCACCATCGCGGCCGCCACCACCGTCGGCCACCACTAGTCGGCCACCCGCCACCACCACCGACCGGCCGCCACCACCACCACCGCCACCATCGTCGTGGCCACCACCACCACCATGGCCGTCGCACGGCCACCACCATCGCTTGGCCGAGGCCGGGCGATGGAGGCCACCGATGGTGGTGGTGGCACCGCATGGTGGCGTGGTGGCCGACGGATGGCCGGTGGCATTGGCCGAGGTGGTGGTGGTGGTGGTGGTGGCGCGGCCCGATGGCCATGGCGGTGGGGAAAATAATAATGGAATTTTCAATAAGTTTTTTTCTAATTATTTTAAATTTTTGAATTTTTTTCCTAAATTTTTTGAATTTTTTCCTATTGTTTTGAATTTTTTTTTTTTTTTTTTTATTTTTATTTTTTTCCTAATTATTTTAGTTTTTTCCTAATTATTTGATTTTTTTCCTAATTTTTTACTAATTTTTTGATTTTTTTCCTTATTTTTTTCTAATTATTTTATTTTTTTCTAATTATTTTTAATTTTTTTCGAATTTTTTTGAATTATTTAAATTATTTTTGAATTTTTTCCTATTTTTTAAATTTTTTTTATGCCTAGTCAAGATTCAATCGGCCGCCACATCGCCACGTCAAGATTCCATCCAAGTTAATCTGATCAACTAACGACCCGTGGCATTTTTGCTCCCAAAACGTAACCACGTGTGTAGTTTTGCTCTTGAAAAAAGCTCGTGGTGCTTTGGCGCTCCTTTGCAAAAAAAGCTCACGTGTAAAATTGCACCTTATCCCAATATAAAACATATTGTCATACTTGTCATAATTTATCCCTATTGATCCTTACAATAATTAAGGAGGAGAGGGAAGGAGGAAATTAAGGAAGATGATTAGAGTTATTTAGAAAATACATGTCACATTAACTAAATTAACTTCCTTAATCTAATTAAATTAGGTAAATATGTCTTATATTAAGGATATCTAATTTTAGAGAAAGGTGGAGCCCGGGGCATTGCATTGCTAATTGAACATTGTAATCAGAATCTTGGAGTTGTGACCGTGAGATTTGTGTCTTTTTCCCCACTGCAGTTAGAGAAGATACTTGGAAAAGCGAAGACAGAAAAGTATGGAGATAGAATTGTTAGTATTTAGGTGTCTAGAGACAACTGTGAAGGATGACAGATCAAGCACCATTTCTACGTTATAGTATTTCATTATTAATAAATGAGCATATTTTATCTTTATCATATTTATGTCTCGCCTTTATTTTAAGGTAAATATGTGTTTGAAGATAAAAGCCCTAGGAATAGAACATGTGTTATTCTTGAGGATCAATGATAGAGATCATGATCATGAGGACTCAAGAACACTGGATGTCTATTGCCTAAAACTTGTTCCTAGTCTTGAATCACCAAGAAAGGGCATTGATGATCTCAATAAGACTAGTACGACATCGTCTACTTGTATAGAGATACAAGGTAAGGACTCATGGAATACGGACATGGAGATGTCTTAGCCGATGTCGTGGGTGGATATGTTGGAGAACATATAGCATTGAACTGACCCGTAGAGAGACTCCACAAAGATTCATTGTAGAGGGTATCATTGGATATGTAAAGTCTCTCATCGTTTGGTATTGCGGATCATCTTGGACTTAAGGATGTCATCGAACACTATGTCCTAGGGTTATACTTTGACCGTACAACTCTATCCACCCGAAAATGGGGAGAACAAGTGTACTCTTGGGTGTAACTCGAATGCATGAGTATAGATGGACATGCCGAGAGGACTCATAGTCCCCTACAAGGGATTAGTCATTCACAAGACTTGGTAGAGCTTGGATAGCTTTTAATTAACTCAAGAGTGCGCCAAGATAAAGAAATGATCATGAAGAGTCATGATCCTTATGAGTTAATATAAGAAGATTGTCAAAGTTTCACGTGAAATAGCTACATTTAGTCAATTAAGAGAGATGATACTCTATCTTTGCTCTCGACTAAATGTGAATGACGATGTGAGGGATGATGCTTGCACGGTATCCAAATGTGAAAGGTAGATCACTTGATCAACTCAATTAGTTCTGGGGCCACAGATCATTGCTAGTGTCTTATGAGGTCATTAAATAAATTGGGCCCGTTAAAGGGGTTTTAATTGGTCCAAGTTTATTTATGTCGCTGACTAATCGGGCCTAATGGGTCACACACAAAAGGTTATTCCCGATTGTTTAAAATTAGCAAACTTGGGACAATAATTGTTATTGAGCTTTATCATGAGTAAATGTGTATTTGGGTTGGAGTGGGACTCCAAGCCCAATGAGGAGAAAATGGCGTCATATATGGTGTCCCGAGTGGGAAATCAGTTTCTCCACAAAAGGGGCCCAAATGTGTTGGAAGACCCAATGGGGTCTTAGGCCAAGTTGAATTTGGAATTCGAATTTTGAATTTAAGTTTGAATTTTAAATTTGAATTTAAATTCAAGAGGTTATAAAAGATAATTCTGAATTATCTAATATATATATATATATATATTAAGATCCAATGATGATTGGATGAAGATAGGAGAAATAATAAATGAGGATTGATTGAAATGATTTTGAATTTTAGTTTAAGAGATGAATGTGATTCATCATCTTAAATTATTATTCAATCAAGATATGAATTTAATTCATTATGATTTGGATTTTCCAAATCAAGTTTGGATTGGGCCTTTCTTGTAAGCACTTAAATTAGGGTTAGACTCTTATAAAGTGCTGATTTTTTATATACCCTTTTTATGGACGTTTTTTGAAGGAAAAAGGAAATAAATATAATCCTTCATCTTAAATGATTGATTCAATCAATCGATCAAGATATGAATGTGATTCATCATCTTAAATTCAACCAATCAATCAAGATATGAATTCAATTCATTGTGATTTGGATTGTCCAATTCAAGCTTGGATTGGGTCTTTCTTATGAGCACTTAAATTAGGGTTAGACTTTATAAAGTGTTGATTTTTGGTGTGCCTTTTTTTCCCGCACGTTTTTCCTCGAGAGAAAAACAAGATCCTTATGCTCTCTAAATTTTGGTCTTTACCAAAGGTTTAGAGAAAAAAAGGCACCATCCATAGAAAGGCAAGGTTCCAATGATCTTGCTCCTCCTATCTTTAACCCGATCCTAAGAAACCATCATCTTCTTGAAAAAGATAAAAACCCAAGGAAACCACAACTCAACCTTGTCTTCGCCTAGCAAGCATCCAAGGAGTGGGAGGTTTCAAGAGAAGGAGTTCTCATTGCAATCGGGGATAGTGTGGATCAACGTTAGAGGACATCAACAACCTTGAAGTCTTCGAGTGATCTAAGGTATTCTAATCTCCAATAATTGTTTCATCAAATTATCCTAAACCCCATAGTTGTTTTAACGAGTAATCCTAAAACTCATGAGTATTATAAATTGTTATGAATTCTCATGAGTACCGTAAATGAGTTACGGATTAATAATTATTAACTAATTAGCGTAATGAGTTAAGGTTAATAATTCATGAGGACTGTAAAGAGTTACGGCTTTCCGCATCGATTAAACAAAATTTTTGTTTTCAACCTCATGAAACTTTACATGAAAGTCATGTAATAGGCAAAATTAACCAACAAGAATACTTGCGCAAATTGAAATGTATTCTGATTTCAAACCTCTTGATGGGAGAAATGAACAAGACTCTGAAGTTAGAGTTGCAAAGAGGTCCAAAACCAAGAAAACTATTGTGCTTCTTGAGAGCAGTGAAGAAGATGAAGCATGATACCATAAGCAGGACGGGTCTTCTCTGTGTTCCTTGGCCGGTGGTATGTATGCTTTTATTAGGAAAACGAAGTTTCACACTTTGATATATGAAGCATCTGAGCCCTCCAATAAAATCCTGTGATGGTAGTTTCAGGTGCCCGCAGAGTTTGATTAGTATTTTTCTGTTTTCTACGAGGTTAATAGGGAAAGGAAGCTAAATGGGAAAGAAAGTCAACTTTTTAAAATATTTTTGGGTCACAAACTGTGTAATTCAGTTGATTAGAGAACATTGTTGGAAGCTTAGATTTTAGAAGATTTATTTATAAAGTATTCTAGTCCATGAAATTCAATTTTTGTCATACGATTAAAAGAGGATATGTTATTTACATAAATAAAAAAGATAATAATAATAACTGAGGATTTCACAATAAGGTTAATTTTTTAAAAAAAAAATAAAATGAAAAAGATCAAATCCATTAAATAAAATAAAAAGATTACGAATCAAATTCTTGCCATCATATTCATGACCGAGCATGAATGCAGAGAGTTAAAAAAGAAAAAAAAGAATCAGCAGTGATTATTGAAATATAAGAAATGAGTACTGAATTTGGATACCTAAGTTGGGATGAGACCTTGATTTGATATTAGCTTTTTAATTAAATCATCTTTACTCTTTCTAAATAAAATTTCGTATTAGGAAGTTGGCAATTTTTTTTCTCTGCAAGGCGACGTATTGTTTGAAGATATGGTGCATGATTTTTTTTTCTTTTTTTTTTTTGCTATAAAATTTTAGGAAAGAGATTTGGGCTCACCCATACCCAGTCATATGGCGTTTGGAGCCAAATCCGTAAGGATATCTTTGGGTTAGAGAATACATACGCTCCACCTCTTCCCCAACGTTTTTCACCGCTTTCGTAGATCCATTAATGCCTCCCCCAGCCGCTCTTTAACCAACTTTAGGATCGAACTCCTTCTCTTTAGGTGAGAAAGTCTGACCCTTTCGTTAGTTGAACCCAAGAAGGAGGGGTTGTGGTGCATGATGTTGTGTAGCCCTTTCGCAACAAAGTGGAGATTTTCTTGAAGACTTCATATAAGCAATCCAACTGTATAAATTTAAAAGCCAATGAAGACTTGTATATATGAAGAATACAAATAGTTTAACGATTCATTTAAAACTTAAGTCAAAATTAAATCTGATTAATCATTAATAATTATTAATCAGTTAAAATTCTTGATAGCCACTTCCATTTTTTTTTTTTTTGGGTCCACCTGGGTTCACTAGATCCTTCGGTTCCGTCTAATCCGGATTTGCCCCGAGTCGGGCCCATAGTCATAGAGGAATATACCCTAACACCATTTTCTCTATTCTCACGCTTCAAACTGAGGACGTGGTTTTAATAATTTAATTTTAAAAATGCAGTTAAAGCTCCGCACCTAACAAGGACCGGTGCCGTCACTACCAGAAAGAGGGCATTAATATCAACAAATGTCCAACTACAAGTTACAACCTTTCGAATATGATAGCTTTAATAGAGTCAAAAACAGACAAAATAACCTTTTGATGCTAAATCCTGGTATGGTTGGTTGGTCCAGCTCTATTTAAGCTGGTTTGGGATCACTTCTGGTCTCAAAAAATGTTAAAAGTCATATTGTTTCAACCTCAACTTCACTCCCACCCTGAAATCTCATCTCAAAAGTCATCACAGACTTTAATCATAAACCAAAATTGCTTTCTATGACTGATGATGCCAAACAAACCGTAAAGCACTGCCCCAAAGGCACATTTGATCAAAATATGAAAAAGTCACCAACTCATTAACCATGGTTAGTTGGTTACTAAGCATGAAATTTATTATTAGTATACTTTGGTTTTAAAATCCATGACATGCTATATATATATATATATATATAGAAAATTTGTGAATTCATTTAGGGACATTTGGACTTCTAAGAGAAACAACAAAATTGTCAATTATATGTTACAAACATGTGGTGTGCACTCAACTTACTCATCCCATCTTCTATACATAAGCTCTGACGCTATCTTAATATCTTACTATAAAACACTTTTTAGAATAAATGTTTGATCCTTATCATAAGTTGCTAAAGATATATCAATTATATTTTTTTATTTTGAAAAAAAAAACTTAATCATCTCTTTTGATTCTAGCGAGGTGATGGAAGCTTCCTTCTAAATTCTAATATATTTATGAATAGTAATAGGAATTGAAACGAGTATAACTTAATTTTAGATGATTTTAGGATGTTCACAATTCATTTCATATTCCAAAAAAAAAAAATTGTTTTTTTTTTTATAAGCCTTTTCTTTTGGCGACCCCAATAAGAAGAGAAGGGGGATGAATGCGTAATAGGGAGGCAAGTCGGGGGAACTACTCATTAATGGCGGTGATGTTGAGGGGACTTCATTACTACATTGCCACCTCATCCTTTTTTTGTTGTTGCCAATTTCTTCTGTTTATTCTTGTTGCCTATTCCCATGGAACAGTTTCAATGCTCATCATGTTTCAGTAACTAATCTCATCAATATATCATTCAGATTGATTTGGATGGATTAGATTTTTTTTTTTTTTTTTACTTTTTTTTTTCTGAATAAAATTATCTTAATGTGAAAAGAATCATACTTTCTTAATTGTCAATTTTTCAGAAAATAATTTTCATTTAAAAATGATCATTTGAAAATATTAAATCTAGATCATTGAAATCATAATTAAATGGTGTAGATCTTGTTTCATTGATTAGTTCTTAATGCTCATTATTACAATAAGCACTCAAACTAATTCCTATCCACCACTCTAATATTTTTTAAAGCGTACATAGTATTTTAAAGTATTTTGTGGTGTATGCAACATATTGACGTATTTTTTCTGTGTCTAGAACTGTAAAGTACTTTTTGGATGATTAAACACATTGGAGTATTTTTTTGGCCACTATATGGGCGTGTTTGATGAAATGAAATGGCAAAACCAGTGGAGAAGGAAATAAAAGTAAACAGTGCCGACATCATAGTTAATTACTAAAATTTAAAGGATCAATTTATGATCAAGTTTCTTACCTAAAACCTATTTAAGCCAAATTCCTCCTTCCTTTCTTTATCAGCCGACGACGTCCGTGACGACATCCGTGAGGGTGGAAGGATCACAGCAGTACCCCTCAAGTAAGCAGCAGCAGCAACAACGCCAAGCAACACGGCTGATCATCAACAAAGAAGAAAAAAACAATTAGAAGTTGTAGAAGCTGAAGAAGAAGTAGTTGTAGAAGTAGAAGAAGAAGCTGAAGAAGTATTAGAAGTAAAAGCTGAAAAAAAGTAGAAGTAGAAGCTGAAGAAACAGAGTAAGGGCGGTTGTAGTTCATTAGTGAGTGAAGAGTGACAGAGAAATAGTGGAAGAGGATGGCGAACATGAACTCATGAGATTAGAGCCTCTTAATAATGGAAGGTCACCAGTTTCCTCTTTGTAACCTCTGCTTTTTCTACTTGCTCAAGAACTGAAGATTTTGTGTCAATATCAGAACGCCGTTGAAGCTTAGCAGAGAATCTGCCACACCAGTAGGGTAATCGCGAATTGCAGAGTACTTTCATCGAGGAAACTGGTGACTTTCCATTAATGGCTTCTTCTTCTTTCCAAGAACAGAGTTTGAATCGGAAGATGCAGAGTAAGTGCTTAAAGTTTCTTCCTTTTTTTATGCAAGAACAGAACAGAGTAGGAATCAGAGAAACAGAGTAAGGGCGGTTGTAGTTAATTAGTGAGTGAAGAGTGACAGAGAAATAGTCGAAGAGGATGGCGAACATGAACTCATGAGATTAGAGCCTCTTAATAATATGATTGAATTCTGGGACTTACCATATCTCAAGGAAACCAGTGGGCGGCGGCGGCGGCTGAGCATACTGCTGAGGAGGTGCCACCACAGGGGGACCTTGATAATACAATGGTGGTGGCGGCGGCAACGGAGGAACATACTGAGGCGGCGGAGGTGCATACTGAGGTGGCGGAGGAGCATACTGATGTGCCATCACAAGCAAAAACAAGAAAGCCAAATGAACCTTGATAAGAAAACAAGAACAGAAGGCAATGAGAGATGGATATATAATAGTGAAGGAGCGAAAACAAGAAAGTCAAATGAACTTGATAAGAAAACAAGAACAGCAGGCAATGAGAGATGAATATATAGTAGTGGAGTACCCCTGAATTTCAAATATGCAGGAAGCATATTTGGCATATAGCAGACGCGGTTTTTCTGTATATAGAGGTCTGAGACAGTGAGGAATCTTTTGACCCACCCACCCGTTGGAGGAACCCATCCAATCGCCCCTGTGCTTAATTGATCTGCGCCATCCACTTCCTGTAATTGCACAAAACTTTTCCAGCTAAGATTAACAGCTATCTCTGGGTACTTCGGCTTCTCAAAGCCTTGCTGAAATATGTCATTATTCCTCCACAACCACAGTTTCCATATAGCCACATAACTTATCTAATTGCACAAAACTCTCCTTTTTTTCCCACTTGAAACAATATGCAGTTTAAGCCATACTTAACTTTGTATCTGCCTCTTTTCTTAACAGTTCAGGGAATCAGGATGTGAGAATTGCCCTTTCTTTAAGATGGAAGAAGACCATGAGCGTGTTGTTGATTGTACAACTCCTAATTTCAATGGGTATGGATGTTGGACTAGAACTTCTGTGACATCGCATCTGTTGTGCATTCGTTTAGACAAAGGCTCTTATCATTTGCAATTGTCCATGTCCTTCCCTTTTACCTTTCACAGTATAATTTCAGTCCTGGATCCATCTCAAAGTTGGGCTGCACGTTGGTTGTGAATTGGTATGCTAGTTTGCCTTCTGTTAGGCTCAGTAATATGTCCTATATGATTTTCTGCAAATAAAAGACTATCTTTCCTCACACATATGTGGAGATAATCCTAGGATTTCAAGTGTAATGGCAATTTTCTTTGGTTCTACGAGGCCTCACTTTCTTTGAAAAGGCTTTGTAATGGTAGAATGAGCTTATTTTTGTGAAATGCTTCCAAAGCCCTAACTATTACATATAACGAAGGAAATTTTATTAGTTAAATAAAAATCAGAAACTATTATTTACTTACATGAAGGTGGATTTTATTAATAGATTTATTTAGCCTTGCTCAGTCTTTGTATCAGATAGGGGTGCACACTTCTTGATGGTTCAGGGGCTTGCAATTGCTACTTTTGTGAAATCCCTTTTTCATTTTTTTTTAAAGAAAAAAGGGGAAAAAAAATACTTCTTTCCATCAAATCATCAATTTCCTTATATGGCATCAGAATGAGTCTATAATGAGGTTCTTAACTCACTCTCAAAATTCAGGGATTTGTGTCTTGACTAAGAAGTATTTTTTAAAAAATACTTCTTTTTTAAGAATCTCATTACAGACTCATTCTGATGCCATATAAGGAAATTGATGATTTGATGGAAATAAGTATTTTTTTTCCCTTTTTTCTTTAAAAACGAAAAAGGGATTTCACAAAAGTAGCAATTGCAAGCCCCTGAACCATCAAGAAGTGTGCACCCCCTATCTGATACAAAGACTGAGCAAGGCTAAATAAATCTATTAATAAAATCCACCTTCATGTAAGTAAATAATAGTTTCTGATTTTTATTTAACTAATAAAATTTCCTTCGTTATATGTAATAGTTAGGGCTTTGGAAGCATTTCACAAAAATAAGCTCATTCTACCATTACAAAGCCTTTTCAAAGAAAGTGAGGCCTCGTAGAACCAAAGAAAAGTGCCATTACACTTGAAATCCTAGGATTATCTCCACATATGTGTGAGGAAAGATAGTCTTTTATTTTGCAGAAAATCATATAGGACATATTACTGAGCCTAACAGAAGGCAAACTAGCATACCAATTCACAACCAACGTGCAGCCCAACTTTGAGATGGATCCAGGACTGAAATTATACTGTGAAAGGTAAAAGGGAAGGACATGGACAATTGCAAATGATAAGAGCCTTTGTCTAAACGAATGCACAACAGATGCGATGTCACAGAAGTTCTAATCCAACATCCATACCCATTGAAATTAGGAGTTGTACAATCAACAACACGCTCATGGTCTTCTTCCATCTTAAAGAAAGGGCAATTCTCACATCCTGATTCCCTGAACTGTTAAGAAAAGAGGCAGATACAAAGTTAAGTATGGCTTAAACTGCATATTGTTTCAAGTGGGAAAAAAAGGCGAGTTTTGTGCAATTAGATAAGTTATGTGGCTATATGGAAACTGTGGTTGTGGAGGAATAATGACATATTTCAGCAAGGCTTTGAGAAGCCAAAGTACCCAGAGATAGCTGTTAATCTTAGCTGGAAAAGTTTTGTGCAATTACGGGAAGTGGATGGCGCAGATCAATTAAGCACAGGGGCGATTGGATGGGTTCCTCCAACGAGTGGGTGGGTCAAATTGGAAAGATTCCTCACTGTCTCTGGCTGAGACAGCAAAGACCTCTATATACAGAAAAACCGCGTCTGCTATATGCCAAATATGCTTCCTGCATTTTTGAAATTCAGGGGCATGAGTACCCCCTCCACTACTATATATTCATCTCTCATTGCCTGCTGTTCTTGTTTTCTTATCAAGTTCATTTGACTTTCTTGTTTTCGCTCCTTCACTATTATATATTCATCTCTCATTGCCTTCGTTCTTGTTTTCTTATCAAGGTTCATTTGGCTTTCTTGTTTTTGCTTGTGATGGCACATCGGTATGCTCCTCCGCCTCCTCGCATGCTCCTCCGCCGCCGCATGTTCCTCCGTTGCCGCCGCCACCACCATTGTATTATCAAGGTCCCCCGTGGTGGCACCTCCTCGAGTATGCTCGGCGTCGCCACCGCCGCTTGGTTTCCTTGAGATATGGTAAGTCCCTGAATTCAATCATATTATTAAGAGGCTCTAATCTCATGAGTTCATGTTCGCCATCCTCTTCGACTATTTCTGTCACTCTTCACTCACTAATTAACTACAACCGCCCTTACTCTATTTCTCCGATTCCTACTCATTCGTTCTTGCATAAAAAAAGGAAGAAACTTTAAGCACTTACTCGCATCTTCCGATTCAAACTCGTTCTTGGAAAGAAGAAGAAGCCATTAATGGAAGGTCACCGGTTTCCGATGAAAGTACTGAACTCGCGATTACCCTCGGGTGTGGCGCATTCTCTCGCTAAGCTTCAACGGCGTTCGATATTGACACAAAATCTTCGTTCTTGAGTAAGTAGAAAAGCAGAGGTTACAAAGAGGAAACTGGTGACCTTCCATTATTAAGAGGCTCTAATCTCATGAGTTCATGTTCGCCATCCTCTTCGACTATTTTCCGTCACTCTTCACTCACTAATGAACTACAACCGCCCTTACTCGTTTCTTCAGCCTTCTACTTCTACTTTTTTTTTTTTTTTTTCAGCTTTTACTTCTAATACTTCTTTGCCTTCTTCTTCTACTTCTACAACTACTTCTTCTTCAGCTTCTACAACTACTAATTGTTTTTCTTTTCTTCTTTGTTGATGATCACCGTGTTGCTTTGCGTTCTTCGCTTACTTGAGGGCTACTTGTTGTGATCCTTCCACCCTCACGGATGTTGTCACGAACGTCGTCTACCGATAAAGAAAGGAAGGAGGAATTTGGCTTAAATAGTAACTATTTTTATTAATAGGTTTTAGGTAAGAAAGTTGATCATAAATTAATCCCTTAAATTTTAGTAATTAACTATGATATCGGCACTGTCTACTTTCATTGCCTTCTCCATTGGTTTTGTCATTTCATTTCCGTCATCAAACACGGCCATATAGTGGCCAAAAAAATCAGCGAGGGAGGTGGAAAAAACGTACTAAACCGTAATTAATATTCTCACAGTGTGCTGGTCATGCAAATGAGTTAAGAAAGATGAGGCACATTAATTGCTTATTTTTATAATTTCTACCAATTTATAAAACAAAATTAAAAATGGAAGTGCCGGAATTCTAAAGTCTTACCCGAAGGCTAAAGATTTAGTGGTTAAATTTAATTGGCAAATATTAGGATTTAGTATGGAAATATTTAAGTATGGGAAACATACTGAACTTGGTAAAATTTGATTGGCAAATGGCAAGCAGGGCACTTGACCTCGAAGCTAAAATTTAGGTTGAAAGAATCAAATGGTATACTCTATTCTTGATTGTAAGAAATAATTATATGGAAGTTAATATAAACTTTTTTATTCAACGAAATATTGATTTCAATGGAATTTTAAGTTAAGAAAAAAATTCGCTGGAATAATATATAAAGTGTAAAGGAAGATAAAAACAGCAGAAGCAATTATATAAAATAATTATAAAAAACAAAAAAACAAAATAATCTGAAAACAAAATAATTTTTTATATGTAATAACTTCCCAACTCTACCCTTATTACATACACACACTTTTTAAAAAATAACAGTCCACAAAATAGAAAACTACATTTTACTACAAACTAGGGCAATTCAGTTTCCTTTCAGTCGATAAGGCTGCAAGTGATTCACAAGCATTTGGGGGGAATATATTGCACACGCTTGTCTTCACAAATTGCTTGCAAAAGAGTATAAAATGATCAAAATATATAAACATCAGCACACAACATTGCTTCCCTCAAAGATTTAAGTAAAATAAATGAAAAAGAATATATTAGAAACTGAATTTCCAAATCTTTTAATAATACCTGGGTCCTGAATATAAGAATTGAAGCAATAGGTTTTTCTTATCCTAAATATAAAATTTCAATTCACTTTGTCCTCCAAATTTATAATTTTTCCCCAGAGTATCTCTATTGATTGCACATAGGAATGAGGTTTTCATTCAGGGTATGCAGATAATTAGAAAGGGTGTTTTAGACAAACCAACATATATTTATTACAAATAACTAAACTAATTTTCTTAACATCGACAAATTAGTTCTCTAGCTTTTATATTAATAACAGAAGAGAGTACCTCTCAAAATTTGTTATCTTTGCAATCTAAGGAAGAAACTAAGAAAGGATGATGTCAGCAACAACATTTAAACTGTTGTGCAGTGCGTGCCATGTCTAATATGGGTCAAATTTGTGTCCCGGACCAACCAACCAATCTCTACTTTTTTTTTTTTTTTACCCACTGGTGATTTGTCAAGTCTTGTACTGAAAGAAGATAAAGTTTAACTAACCAATTATGCCATCAGCACATTAAAGGAAAATTACAAACCTGCATTTCTTCTGGAAGAGCCTCTGAAACAGCAAGAGTGTAAACACCAGGACGAAATTTTCCTACAATATATTTTATAAATAACCTTAGGTTCCATTCCAAGCCTTAAGTGAGATACAAGAACTCAATTCAGGCAGAGATTTGTTTCAATTAATATACTTAGTGAGAATATTGAGTTAATGCTAACTGCACATAGATTGCATGCTGAGTGCTGACTATAATATCTCAACCTAATGTAGTTCTAATGTTTTGTCATTTATCATGCATATCTATTGAGGCAATTAAATGTAGGTCAAAATGACCACCTACAATTCCAACAAAAGAGGCTTCCTCCTTGTCTCTCTCACGTTCTATATGATATTAAAGCCAAACAAAAATGGGAAAACACTCAATCTTAGACAAACAAAAAGGTTGATTCATAGCATGAAGAATAAAACTATCATGGACTCCCTTAAGTAGCAATGAGCTACAAGTAAGCATGCCACCAGCCATATAAAATTCTTACCAGATGTTGTCATAATGGTGGTCTTGTAAGAGATACACCATGTAATAACCAATGTAATCTTTATAAAAAACAGTTTCCAAGACCCTCTCATTACTGAGAATCTTTCCCCCAACAAGATAATGATAAGCTTTCTCCAGAGGGGAAAAGTCAGCTTAAGAAACAAAACTTCAATTTCTTCGGCTTCTAAAATTCTTCCCCATTTCATTTGCAAACAAGGATGCATCTAGATTTGACTTAGAAGAAAGCAACTTTGGAGTCTAACAAGAGGACAATAGTGATGAAAATAAAAGTCATATGTTTATAACTCTAATGAAAATTGTAAAGCTTTCTTACCCAATCATGTTCTGAAATTGATGAAAGAAGCCCAATGCAAAACAATCAAGACCTGATGGCTTTATCCATCCAACCCAAATGTCCTATTTCTATTTTCATCCGCCTCAAAAGATCAGCTGCCAGGCTTCAGCTAAACTCTTCAGCAAGCAATAACATTTAAATCTTTAATCCAATTCTCATCTAGAAGATCCAATTTTTCCTTGTTTTCTAAGCAGTCATTCTATGAATTATTCACAACTCAGATCGTTGGTGCTAGAGGATCAAATACACACCTAACTAAGAAACAGGAATGAATGGCAAAGTTCCCTAATCTTCAGGAGGATCAAATCTCCCCCACTAATTTGCATTCAGATTCTGCCCGCCCGGCCGCCTATACTCACCCTCCCTTAACTTTATAATCCTCTCATTCTTTTCTCTCTCTATGACCGTCAAGGCACAACCCAAGAAAGGTGGTGATGAAAATAAATAGCACCCTCCGCTCCCCAATAGGTCACTCCTGGGCCCATTTCCCAACAGATCCCCCCCTCCCCCCCAAAACAAAACAAAAAAACCCAGTTCTATAACAAAGGTAGTGATGCAAATAAAATTCATATCTACCTAACTGTGTCATATTAATGGAATTCATCAAGCACCCTGACTGAATCCTCTCTGATAGCGTTCTATAAATTATGAAGCCCAGTGTAAAACCACTCTTCATCTTTGCTAGAGATAAACCACTCTAATTTCAATGAAGATGTAATTTTCTTAGTCAAGACACAAATCCCTGAATTTTGAGAGTGAGTTAAGAACCTCATTACAGACTCATTCTGATGCCATATAAGGAAATTGATGATTTGATGGAAAGAAATATTTTTTTTTCCCCTTTTTTCTTTAAAAAAAAAAAACGAAAAAGGGATTTCACAAAAGTAGCAATTGCAAGCCCCTAAACCATCAAGAAGTGTGCACCCCCTATCTGATACAAAGACTGAGCAAGGCTAAATAAATCTATTAATAAAATCCACCTTCATGTAAGTAAATAATAGTTTCTGATTTTTATTTAATTAATAAAATTTCCTTCGTTATATGTAATAATAGTTAGGGCTTTGGAAGCATTTCACAAAAATAAGCTCATTCTACCATTACAAAGCCTTTTCAAAGAAAGTGAGGCCTCGTAGAACCAAAGAAAAGTGCCATTACACTAGAAATCCTAGGATTATCTCCACATATGTGTGAGGAAAGATAGTCTTTTATTTGCAGAAAATCATATAGGACATATTACTGAGCCTAACAGAAGGCAAACTAGCATACCAATTCACAACCAACGTGCAGCCCAACTTTGAGATGGATCCAGGACTGAAATTATACTGTGAAAGGTAAAAGGGAAGGACATGGACAATTGCAAATGATAAGAGCCTTTGTCTAAACGAATGCACAACAGATGCGATGTCACAGAAGTTCTAGTCCAACATCCATACCCATTGAAATTAGGAGTCGTACAATCAACAACACGCTCATGGTCTTCTTCCATCTTAAAGAAAGGGCAATTCTCACATCCTGATTCCCTGAACTGTTAAGAAAAGAGGCAGATACAAAGTTAAGTATGGCTTAAACTGCATATTGTTTCAAGTGGGAAAAAAGGAGAGTCCAGTGGCAAATTAGCATAACAAACCCTAAAATGTTCTATAAAAAGAAAGAAAGAAAGAAAAAACACCAATGATAGTGCATATAATAGGAGGATGAATTGAGTGTAACCTGGTCGTAGGTTTTGACAAGGCGGCAACGAAGACATGTCCTTAGCTCATGGCCAAAGCTACTGGGAATTTGTCCTGCCATACTTCCCATTTGGATTTCTTTTCCTAAGATAAAAATTGTCAAATTCCAATCGTAAGAATAGACAAAAGCTCACCCTAAGCCAGTATCGTGAGACTCTCTCTCTCTCTCTCTCTCTCTCTATATATATATTCCGCCACTCTTGAACAAACAAATGGCAACAATTGTGGACCAAAAGTTAAGCCTTTCATGATGAATTCCCACCAATGTTTTAAAAGCCGGACTAGACATTGAAACAAAGAGGATGCTGCTAGGCCTTCAACAAGTTGATATGTCATTCACCAAGGACTAATTCACGTAATCCATGTGGATTAATTCTATTTATTTAACAAAAAAATAAGCTCCATCTTTTACCAAGTATATTTTACTATTTGATATTCCATCAAAAAATGCATTTTGGGTACTAAGAGATTATAAGATTTTTTAGGTCTGGTCCACCTTTTAGTTTAAGACTTCAAGAATTTATATTAAAAACAAATCAACTAACAGTTTATGACAATTATAAATAATGTTAAGACAGTTTAACCCACAGGTGCCACTCAGTAATTTTATATTAAGAAACCTAGATTTCGGTAAGATAGGGAATAGTAAAGTACTCACAGAACGAAATACCGTCTAAGCATCTCAAGAGTAGATGGCTTATATGCTGTTGGAAATATGATCAACAATGGTGTTAATCCAACTTAAAACGATCATGAAAATACAGGATGTGTTCTACCACTAACAAACCATATGGACCAAATTGATAACAGAAGGAAGGTTTAAGGATGAAATAAGTTATATTTTTGCATCCACAGAGGTTACTTGCCTAACAAATAAAAGAATAAGCTAGTTTGGGTCCCCCCCCCCCCCCCCCCCCCCACAACATATATACACCTGCAGAGATGATTTACATTTGTTTGGTAGTACTATTATCATTTTTACTTGAAATTTTCCCAATACTATGATACATCACAATCATTATTTTTTTTTAATCTTAAACTCACTGATCCTTGTTTAAGTTCATATAAAGAAGTCTGTTGCTTCCACAGCAGAACATGGTAGATTAAACCACCATTATTTAACAAGATAATATCACCCGACAGAGCAGAAACAAAAATGAAAAAGATAAGTCAACATTTTGGAACACAGATAAATTTGCTAAAAAGATTAGAGCAAGAACACATTATATGCAGTCTTGAAATTGTAGAAATAATTGAACTCACTTTTCAGGAAGTGGCAATTGAGGGTACAGCTCACGTAAAATCTTCACAACCTCCGAGTAGTGGGCCACTCTCTCAACCAAACAATATCTTCCGTTAGCAGAAGGAACTTCAAATGCTTGAATATGAGCATTTGCAACATCTTTCACATTGATCCATCCAAATGACATGTTTGGAAATGTCTGGGCACCTGCATAAATCAAGGATGGAAAGAGTCCCTAAAAGGTGGGATGCCAAAATTCTTGTCTGGGGGCCAAACAGAATACATATAACACATAGAAGTCATCAAATATTTCTCAAAGTAACAAGGAAAGTTAAATCACAAAGAAGTCAGACTATTGGATCCTTAATAAAGAAATTTTGAAGAAAAGTACATTTAGACTATAACTTTGTTCATCTGAAAGATCTCCTTTACATTTTGTATAGGATAGAATTTTGTCACTCATTTTTGTGCCAATTCCAGTCCATGATTTCAATTTTCCTTTTAATGCACAATTTTAGTCAATAAGGATGAAGAGTATATAACATTATAAAGTTTAAAGCTACATATACCACACCAAAAAAAAAAAAAAAAAAAAAAAAAAAAGGAAAAGGAAAATATTCTGATCTAACATTATGGTAAGCATTATCATTCCAATGTGCATTAAAACAAGTTTAAGCTACAGATTAAAATCTCACAACGTTCATTTTCTTACACTTTGACATAAAGTTACTACCTTGTTACAATAATCCCTGTTCCTTTTCCATTTATGATAGCCATAAAAAGCAGTTGAGTTGGAGTTGATAAAATAAGTCAGATGCTTTATGAATAGTGAAAGAAAGTACCATTGATTATATTCAGAATTGCAGCAGCACTTGTGTTAAGCGTTGGTTGCAAGAGAGGTCCTATCACCATTGCTGGATTGATGGTAACCATATCAATGTTGTTTTCTTTTGTGAATTTCCATGCAGCTTCTTCTGCCAAAGTCTTTGAAAGTGGGTACCACAGCTGAAAGCCCAAAATTTGAAACAGAAGGAAACTTGAGGACATTGTAAATTACTATGCATGACAAATAATCACAATTGCACCCACTGGATCAACTGTTTGACATCAAAATCAAAACTTAGATACTTTAGTCAAAATAGAGGACTTGAAAACAAGCAAAATACACCAAGTTTCCTCAGAAGAAGAAAATAATTGGGGAAACATGAAAAGAAAAACAGAGGCACAGATGTCTGTGGGTAGTTGATTTGAAAATAATAAGAGAAAAGATGAAATAGATATGACTAAGGATTTGGGCAAAATCTGATATTGTTTCAGGAAGGAGGGGCCTTCATAAATTTCTCAGTATTGATAGCACATGATACAATATTGAATGATTGTTATGGACATTATTTATTTACTAATGTCCCATACGGATTGTTCTGTGGTATTGAAGGAGGCCATAGCGACCATCTTGAGCATCTTCATAACCACCAAGATGCCACCAATGTGGAGCCATTCCACCTTAGTGGCAGATGGGCCTCCAATATCTAGCCATTCCGCCATAGTGGCCACCACAGACAATGTTCATTCAGAATACAGTATATCATGCCAATCTGATTTTCCCATTAGATAGATAATAGCTGTCCCAACTCTATAGAACATTCACTATCACAAATTTAACCAGCATGATAACGTCTGTATCAGTAATTTGGTCCAATGAAATATAGCGGATACCTGAGATGCCCTACAAAAGTCAGGATCTGAAAACCATGCCTCATCAACAACAACTTCAGGAGTTCTAGGCTTTCCATTATATGTAACTGCAGCAATGGAAGAAGTTAAAACAACTCTTTTTACAGATGGAAATTTAGCACATGATTTTAGAACATTGAGAGTTCCCTTCACCGCCGGATCAAGCAGTTCAGCCTGAAATGAGAAAGACAAAAGCCATGAGCTAGAAAATAAGGCCACAAGAGAGTGGTAGCTTCTATACTTGACTGATAAATAAAAGAAAATGTCAAACGTGTAACAATAAAATATTCAAAAGAGTTGACCACTATCTTTAGCCAAGAATCATGATTACAAGATTCCAGACAGCTATTTATAAATGAAACCAACCATTAATCAAAATAGAAACAAGGACATTCAAAATGAGAGACATTAATCCAATCATTTCTTTGATATAAAATACAAAGTTCCATTTGAAGAGGATATGGGAAGCAAGCGTACTTATACTTCTCTTCAATTTTAGGGCATTTTAACAATATAATTATACATCAAGAACAGAACTTGCCTAAGGCATGGCATTCTAACGTTTTACGATATTGTGCTTAGAGCTCCAAGAATTTTCCCATTTACTAAAATTTCCTACCTTCTAGTACAAGAGTATGAAATTAATTCATTTCATTTAACTATATCAACAAGATCATGCTATTATTTGCCAAGTGAAAAATTTTGGGAATTGTCAACATGACAATTTTTTAGTGTTCAGAAATTAACTGCCTGCTTACCAGAGGAAATGAAGTACTATAATAATGGGTTCTAGCTCTCTTACTACAACGCCTTCAGATTCCTACGGTTTTGATTTCTCATTAGGAATTGCAAAAAAGAAGACCTCATCTTAATGGTTCTTGCACCCCACTCCCACTCACCTTCCTAGACATAAGAAATCACTGTTCAAGCATATTAAAGCAGTAAAAACAGAATGCTTTACAATAGAAAGACCACATTTCATTATCCATCAACAAATGCAGAATGGAATGAACCTGGGGATCTTTGACATCATGATAAAAGGGAGACACAGTATGAAAGACACCCTCACACCCCTCAACAACAGGGTCAAAGGAACCTTCATCCAGGAGATTCGCTTTAATCAAGTGCAATCTCTCCTTTGCACCATCAAGGTTGAGCAAATGGTCTACCTTTCTTGGATCATCTGCAGAGAGTTACAAACCAAAGTAAAATGGTCATCCAAAACCTTAATAATTAGCATTATGGGAAAGAACAATAAAAATTGATGCAATTTAACGACACAGAAACCTGGAAAGCATAAGCAAAATGGAATCTTCAGGAACCCATGTAAAGTAAATATTTACCCTTGTGAGCATACGCTAATCCTTTCTATTTATTGCATATATATTCAATTTCACAATAAAAAGAATATGTTATATGAAAACAAGGATACGGCCACACATTTACTACAAACAATAACAAAAGTCCAAAGCAAAAGGAAATATCAGAGCCATGGGTTCCCGTCACAGAACTATAATCATTTCTTGGTAACTTAGCGATGATATGCTTAGCTGGAGGCAATTTTTTCTTTTATGAACCATCGAAAGGCATGGGTCTAAAGTGCATCGACGGAAAGATGAGATTCAGCTCAGATAAACTTAAGAGCTTGAAGGGGCATAGCTCTCCTAGAGGTTCCTATCATCGTCTCTCCATAAATACCCCAACGGATCATCTTCCATTTTCAATTGCCATATAAAATCCCCCTCGAACAAAACCAGAAATAGAAAAAAAGAATCTGGAGATGTCCATCCAGGCAATGTGAAATCCTAAACAAAAATAGAAACAGGATGCAGCAAGGAAATCGAATTCCTGACATTACACAGAGATAAAAGCAAAGGTAAAAAGAGGATCACTCACTAGGGTCGCGAACAGTGGCTTTCACCGTGTGACCACCGCGAAGAAGAAACTTGACGAGCCACGAAGCAATATATCCAGAAGCACCAGTGACAAAAACGAGCTTCCCTGCGTTGATGCTCATTTTTCTCTCACTTTCCCTCTTTTTCACTGCTCTGCTTATTTGTAGGAGGGTGCTAGGATTGGAGTGGCTCCATGAATATGTATACCCCGGGGCGCAAATAAATCCAATAAAGTGGGGAGTTAGAACGTATTTATTTAATATTTAGTATTTACTGCCGTGCCGATGCCTGATCGCAACGGTTGGTATTATAAATTTTTAAGATGAAATGTCACCCCAGGAAAATCACTACCTCATAGACATATGTAAGATTAAAGAATTAATTAAATTACTTTAAATTATAAAAATTAATTAAATTATTTTAAGTTATTTATATTTGGGATATATTATTCTACTTACCCTTATTTTACCTGCATTTCTCTATCTTTACCTACATCTCTCAATACCATATTAGATTATAATATCATTCAATGATAAATATTTGAGGGATAAAATAAACCTTTTACCCTTTCCTTTCTCCCACGACCTTCCACCCTCTCTTTCTCTCCTCGGCTGGTATTTACGAACTCATCCCTTTTCTCTCTCCTCGTAGCTCTTTCACTGCCACACTTGTGCATCGCAGCTTTCGTTGAACAGAATGTCAGAGAGAGAGAGAAGCAAAATCAAATCAAACATGTCTGGAAGAGGAAAAGGAGGTAAGGGTCCGAGAAAGGGAGGAGCCAAGCGTCACCGTAAGGTTCTCGAGGCATAACATGCAAGGTATCACAAAGCCGGCGATTCGCCATCTCGTTCTTCTTGGCGGAGTGAAGCGTATCAGCAGTCTTATCTATGAGGAAACTCATGGTGTGCTCAATCTTTCTTGAAAATGTGATTCACGACGACATCACCTACACTGAGCATGCCCGTTGTAAGACCGTAACCGCCATGAATGTTGTCAACACCTTGAAGAGGCAGGCAGGACTCTATATGGGTTCGGAGGCTAGAGATTTAGGAATTTGGGGAATTTCACGATTTAGGGTTTTGTGTTTGCTTTCTCTGTGCAACTATTGTTGATATGAAGAAGTGGTAAATGTTCATTGAATCTTAACAAATTAAACAATGTTCTTCTTTTGAGTGATTCATTTCAATGTTATAGTCTCACGACACGATTTCTTTCCCCTCTAATTTCAATAAGAAAATTGGGAATTATACTCTATAGTCATTGATTAGCGACTGATGAAAACACTTATTTATCTGAAATTAGCAATGTGTGTAGTCTTTCATGCATTTGAGGAGAATTAAATTTAAATTTTAGCATAAGGAGGATCAATTGATTCAAATTATTTTCTTGTTCTTTAGTTTCTGGGTAGCTTTAGATGAACTCGGCGTTAATTTTCGTACAATAAAAGAAAACAGATTTCCTCGAACCTTTTTGTGATTTGCAAGAATCTTGGGTTTTTGAGAGGATTGGAGAGAGAAACAATTGTCTTTGGAGGATATTTAGTTGCTTAATGTTCTTTATAATAATCATACCAATTTTGCTCAATGAACTCGGCACTATTCTGATTGCATACAAATGAATTAATCAAGAAACTTCAGTTTTGTACTTCTCTACTTTTTGCAAGAGACGAGTTCGTACATGCCAGCGGAGGAGAGAGAGAGAGTGTGGGAGGCGGTGAGAGAGAGGAATGGGTAAAAGGGTTTATTTTATCCCTCAAATCTTCACCGTTGGATAAGATTATAATCTAATAATATTGAGAGAGGTAGACAAAATAAGGGTAAGTAGAATAACATATCCCTTTATATTTATCATTTTTCACCGAACTAATTTATCTAATTTATAAATAGGTTTATGTATAAAAATATCCATGAACTTTTACCAAAAATATGTCCAAGACCATATACATTTAGGAAGTACAAAAGTACCCATAAAAATTCAAAATGAGAGCAAAAATTGCATTATTGTTAAATTTGAACTAACATCATTACTTTTGTAGTGGAACTCGTATTTGCATATGCATATATAAGGGCACTATGCCAAATTTAACGGTGTTGGTATTTTTTCTCATATTTTGAATGTCCATGGGTATTTTGTACCTTTGAAATGTATATGGTCGGGACACACTTGTAGTAAAAGTTCATTGGCATTTTTGTGCCTTAACCCATTTGTAAATTGATATATAAGTTACTAAAAATACAAAATAAAAAGATATTTTTTTTTTAAAAAAAAATGATAGCACTACAAAAAAAAAAAAGGATTTAGTGATGGACAAAATCCATCGCTAGACAAAGAAAATCTATTATAAACAAGTTTAGGACCGAAAAAAATTCGCCGCAAAAATCTTCATTGGAAACGAAATTTGTGATGGCAAAAAAGAAATGTCGCAATCGCAACGGATAATGCAACGAACAAATCTTCCATCACAAATTGCAACGAAGGAGCAATCCATTGCAAATTGCGATAGAAGAGCATAGTCTATCGCAAATTGCGACGAATATTTTAAAAACTCCATCGCAAATTGCGAAGTAATTTGGAGAATAATCTGTCACAAATAAAGTGACAATTTGCATCAAAATATGTAAAAATTCCGTCACAAATTGAGGAATTATTAAAAAAAAATTATAATTACCGAGGCTCTTCCTCAAAGAACCACTCAAATAAAGAAAAAATATTATTTAAATAAACAATACATAATAATGTATTGAAAAAAAGTGTATATGAAAAAATATATACAAGAAGCAATCCTAAAAAATTATACATAAAGAAAATGAAATATAAATAACAATCTTTCTAACAAAATGGACTAAAAAGCACAAAAATCATAAATAATGCCTATATAGTAGCGGCATGGTCATGCTTATCATCATCACCTAGAGCCAACCCCTTATCCTTGTTGTTTTCTTGCTTGTCTTTTAATAGGGACTAGAGCTGTCCCTGCATCTGTTTCATCATCTCTGCTTCTTGATTCATCTTCTCCGCTTGCTGATTCCCTCGCAAATCTACGATGTAATTCTAATTCCTTCACACATTAATTGCCATGGAATGGAATCATGATTCAGTAACAAATAACTTGCGACGAAATCCTTATTCTGTGGTAAATGAAAATTCCGTGCCAATTTTGATACCAACTGTTCATTCGTTTGCAACTTTGAGACAGAATATTAATTATGTCACAAATTTGTGACATAATTACTACTCTGGGGCAAATTTGCAAAGAATTGTGATTTTGTGCCAAATTGGCGACATAATGTCTATTCCGAGGCAAATTTGCTAAGGAATTGTGATTGTCAAAAATTTGCGACAAAATAATGAGTATGTCACAAATTTTCCATGGAGTTTTGAATCCATTGTTAATTTATGACGGAATCACAATTTGTCACCAATTGCATTGCAAATTGCGATGGATTTGTTTCTCTCACAAATTTCGTCGCCATTTCGTCTTTTCTAGTAGTATAGAAGAAGATTTGTTTCTCTCACAAATTTCGTCGCCATTTCAATCTTTTCTATTAGTATAGAATAAAATTTATTTTATTATCAATGTAAAAGTAAGAATTTATTGTATCCATAATCTTATCTTGAGTTTACATATAATTTATAATTTATTTTGATTTAATTCTATTTAAATCTATGTGATAAAATTAATATTTTATTTAATACTAAATTTAACTGACGACATAGACTCGGTACTTCAGAAAATTTGGATTATAAAAGAAAAAAAAAAAAAATATCATGACTCATCCCCACAAAGATGACATTGCTGAAAGTTTAGTTTTGAGATATGGATTACTACCTCCCGTCCTAAATATGGAACATATTTTGTAGTATAATTTGCACTATAAACTATAATCTATATTTAACACTAGAGGAGTACTATTATTTCTTAGTCTTGAACTCACCTATGTTTTTAATTTATTTCATAAAAGTATTGGAACTTTAAGCCAATATTACGTTGTTATTTGATGATGATGAGGGAATGGAAATGATTTTATTAATTTAAAACTTTAATTTGCCTAATTGTAATATCCTAAATTTTCTCCGACAAATTCCATGTATGATATAAGTGCATTTGGAGAAAAGAAATGGTAAATTTTGATTAAAAGGTCAATTTTACCCAAAATACCCGATTTTTGCCGAAACCAAAAACTTTAAGACATATGTTAGCACCAATGGGACATATGAAATCAACACTTCTTTGTTCCATTTTAGTGCATTGAATTTGGCCAAAAAGGAATGAGATGAAGTTACATGAGTTTTATTGGAAATTATGAGAAAATTGAAGGAAGGTTAAAAATTGCCACTTTTACAAAATTGTGATGTAAGTTCCATAATTATTTTAAATTTACGGACACTTGAGTATGAATTATGAGCCCATAAAATGGGTCAATCTTTTCCTAAAAATGGCCCAAGAATTTTTGTCAATTGGATTAGAAAAGAGAAAGTTGAAATCCAGTTAAATTGTCATAATGGCACGACTGGTACATATGCTACGATTGAGGAGCAAAATGGTCATTTACCTTCCCTAAACCGACTTGGACTCTCAATAATTACTAAATCCTTCCTATTTCTTCATTCAAGTCAGATTGCATGCCAAAAAGGGATGGAAAACCAAAAATCAAGTCAAAGATCATTGGATATCAACTAAATTTCTAATCGATGGCAAATTGGTAAATACGCCATAATTGAAGGGCACTTTGGTAATCCTGACCTCCAACCGACTTTGATCCTCTCATAATGGATTTTTATCTTCTCCTTGCTCATTCATTTCGTTCTCATCAGTACACCAACACTGCAAGGTTGAAACTCAAGGAGGAGAAGAAGAAGCAAATTCCGCAAAAACTGAGGTTGAAATCCCCAATCCTTCTCTTCTCCTACTTCCTAATATGAAAAGTTCTTTTGATCAGTGGTTTTAGGGGTCTGGTCGAAACCCATTCAGCCAAGGAGAGAGAGAAAATTTGCGAGAGACACCGAACAATGATTACGGTAAGCGATTCTAAGCCTATTGGTGGTATACTAGAGTTTGTTAGTGATTTCTTTGCTTTTCTTGAATTTGGGCTGTTGAAACCCTTATGAGGAGGTCCTGATTTGTTGTTTGAAATGGTATATATGTGTATATGGTTTAAATAACGAGATAAAATGTGGTGAGGAACCGAAATTAGGGTGTTTGCGAAGTGAAAATTTCAAAATATTGATGATCATAAGGGGTCTTAATTTTGGTTGGCTAGAAGATAGACCATAGGAGTTGGGTTTTTTTCCAATTTGATTATTTCATAGTGTTTAAAGCGTGAAAATTTGTAGGATATAGGTTGATAGGAATTCTGGAAGCTCCGAGATTGAATTTTGCTGAAGCTAGAAAATCTGCCTTGAAAATTCTAGTCTCAGTAGTAATCTTGTGACGAATGTTTGGGGTAGTAAATAATATCTAATTGCCATGAAAATTTTCAGAATTAAAGTAGACATAATAAGCTTTAATTTAATAGGTCATTGGTTGAATTTGAATTTGTGTACACTGAGTTATGAATTTCTAAAATTGGCTTGCAATTTTGGAATGAATCTGGACAAAAGCTACTATTTTATCAAATTGGGAATTATGTGCGTGGAACAACTGCTGCTGGAACCATTTTTACTTGAAACTAGACTTAATAAGGAGTTCATAAGCTTTAGAATCACTTTATTTAGACACTTGTGCTAAGAGATATGAATTTTCAAAGTTATGGTAAAATTCTGGAAACTTTGGTTTGAAGGGCCAAAAATGAAACAAGTAATGGTATATGATGATTAGTATGATGTTCATATATGAAATGGATTCTTGGAAATAGATTGGGCCTATTAGTTTTATGTTTAAGTATGATATACTAGATGACATTTAAAATGTCAAGAATTGAAGTAATGAACATTGTTCGTAATGCATCCTTATAGAAACTCAAAATCGCCCGAAACAAGCAAAGTACTTGGAAACAACTTGGACAAATATGAAGTAATCAGATAGCGACTCCAATCTCACATACTCTATATGGTTGTATATATGTCTGTTTGAATCACATATGTGAATGTCCCAGTGGTTAGAACTAGGTCTCGGACCTATCGGACCGGTAGTCCTTAGGTGACTAACGTAGTTGTATTCAGGCGACTCGAGAACTTCTGATTGAGAATGCTGGTGGATTCCGGATAGGACTCTCGTTAGTTTCTAGTCAAATATTCTTAGTTGGATGTCCCAATTGAGAATTCTGACTTATAGGAAGACTCTCGGTACATCTCAACTCGTTTTGTCTAGCGGTATGGTTATGTGTTGTCTATACGCTGATTTAGAAGTATATATTCTGGATTATATGTTCTGAATGTTTGATGCTGCTTGGACGGTCTATTTTGGTTAACTTTCATTTGATATACGTTAGTGTGAGATTAATTGTTACTCTGGGATTTAAATCTAGGAGTTTAGAATCTAGACATGGTTAGGATAGCAGACAAGGTTCAAAGGGGAAGGCAATGAGCAATGTTATTATTGACGACTGCTACTTGGATGTTAGATAGAGTTGTAGAACTTATAGTTTAATTTTGTTTAAGCTTATTTTAGACTATAATTTTGGCATTGATGTAATGGATCACTGTATTTGAGAACTCTGTATATATTCCTACACATTACCAAGAATGTTTTAATTATCGGTGTACTATTTCTTATCAGTTTTGCTCACTAAAATTTGTTGTATTACTCTAATAAATGTCATAATTACAAGGAGTATGACACTAATCATAAGCACTATCATTATTTTTAGTGACTAAAATCATCATTAACTTGTAATGATTGTATATTTATCGTTAAGAATTGTTATTAGGTTTTGGGATATTATATTTCAATAATTTTTAAATTTGATAACAAACTTTTTAAAACTTACGTAATAATTTAATCAATTGAGGATAACTATAATTTAAAGTTTCATAATTTTATTCATAGGGTGTAATTTTATTTATAAAATTAAACAAATTTAATATCTTTTCCAAAACTAAAGAAATTCTAGGGAAAGAATATTGGGAAAATTAAATTCATTTGTGGAGTTTGTACAAAGAAAGAAGAAATTTTGAATAGAGGATCTTTCAACACTTTTACTGTTTCAAAACGATTACCGAGATTTAAATTATGAAATTTTTAATTAAATCCAATTAAAATACCAAAACTTAAATTTAGACGCATATTTTTTTATAAATTTTTAATTAGGTTGAGATACCTAATTAATTTTTTTTTAATATTGTTAAAAGACCAAAATATCCCTATGTAATTAAAATATCGAAGGTAGCTAGAAGCCTCATTTCAGTTTTGACTATTTAAACAGGATTTAATTGAAATTTTCTCAATGTTTTTAATTTAATTTGTTTATTTCTTGGTTTTATCAACAGTGCTGCAAAATGGGGTAGGCAAATTCTCGAAACCTCTTGAAGAATCACATACTTGGAAATGTAAAAAAGTTAGCACGAATTTAAAAGTGAGTTAACACGATTTTATAAGGTGTAAATATAAAAATTGTAAACTTGGTGTGTAAATTCATGAGGTTGACTTAGTTTACAGTTAGTATGAGTTTAAGTATGACTCGACATGATTTTATAAAGTAAAAACACAAAAATGATAAATTCATAAAGTCAACTCGCGAGTTTGACAATGATGATTATAAACACAATAAGGAATAAGTTATCGTAGTCATATTCATAACTTTTTTATGAGGATATAGATCATTACATAATAGCAATAGCTAAAGTTGAAAGTTTGTGATAAATTTTTAGAAAAAAGTAATCATTTAGTCTATAAAATTTTCATTTTATTATAACTCAATAGTCAATTCCTAAAATTTATTTTGGTTTAACTTAATCCCTGAGTACTAGATACTTTCTAAAACTGCAAAAAAAAAAAAAAAAAAGATTATAAATATAGCTTAAACTTAAAGATTGAGTTCAACGAATTTAATTTTAGGTATCAAATATTTTAACAATAATGTCCGGTTTGCTGTGTCAAAAAAACTTGGGAAAATCATGTCAGATGCCAAGATATAAACATTTCATACCAAAGTCCCAAAGACTTTTTTGTTACTGGTTGTCGATATGAAATGACTAAGTTGGTGCAAGGAAAACGCCATATGTAACCATCTGCTCCACCTATCGTTCTTCCAGTTCTCAACACCACTCTGTTTGAAAATTCACCCGCCGAGCCTTCTTCTGTAACCTCTCGCTTCTATAACAAAGAAACCAGCCTTCATGGTTCTATCCCAATGACTTCTTCTTCTTCCTTTTCGGCATCACTGAAATGAAGGGCAAGAGTCTCCTTCTTTCCTATTTTCTTGAAAATTGGCAAAGACGCTGAGGCACTCAAGGATGAGCTTCTCGAGGCCATTGCGCCGCTAGATCGGTGCCCATGTTCCCATCACTCCCTTGGTTCCGATGCCGCCGGCTAAGTCCTCTTTTTCTTGTTGTGGTGATTGTGATGGCGGAGAGATGTTCGGAAGGTGCCTGGCATTTTGGAGGGCTCCAGTGTATTATGCGCCGGACGCCATCGCAGGAGTGCCAGTGAGATCAGAGTACAAGGGATACAAGTTGGAGAATTTGGACATGGTGGTGGGCGAGGAAAAAAAAAAAAAAATGCGGACAGAGAAGAAACCGTTGATGATCGATCTTAACATACCACAGCTTCTGTTCTGAGGCCGTAGATGCTGTCGAACAGCGTTATGCTCTGGCCTTTAAAAGCTTTCTCTTTAGTTGTTTTCTTTTTTATTTAGTTTTCAAATGACTGGGAACAGAGTATTGCCCTGTGATGTACAGTGGAAAGTGTAGGGTTTTATTAACTGAAGTCACTTTAACATGATTTTGGTCCAAATGCATAACGTCAAGGCATAAATGGTTATAGAAATTCTTCATTTTGAGTTTACTGATTGTTGGAATTCATGCTTCATTCTGCCTATTGTCAGAAATAGGCTCATGAAGTTGCCCATAAGCTACTTGTGTGAAATATAGGACAATAAGTATTGAAGTTTCAAAAATAATCTAGGTGTGCAAATTTCGTTGTCAAAATAGTTGTTAAAATATGCATAAGTTACTAATGTAAAATTTGGGACAATAAGTACTGAAATTTTAAAAATTCTAAAGTATGAAAATATCATTATCAAAATAGGCTTCTGAAGTTGTCAAAATAGGCCCATGAGGTTGTTAAAATACACATAAACTACTGATGTAAAATTTCTTTGGGGTAACTTAGTCATTTCACATTGACAACAATCACAAAAAAGTCCCTAGTGACTTTTTTGTTAAGAGAATTTGGCACAAGATTTTTGTGTGGTTATATTTGTACCTTGAGACCTGACAGTGATTTTCCCAAAAAACATCAACTGCTCCCTTTCGTTCTCGGCTCACTTAATCCAACATGCTTGTTACATTTGTGTTCCACTTAGGGATGATCATAGTCATAGACTAGACTAGACTGGGTTGGATTTGACATCAACCTTAGATCTGGTTTAGAGAGGACTTTGGGATGTATAAGCCTATAAGGCAATCTAAGGTCTAGTCTAGCACCAACCTGAAGTTAAGCTGGACTATACCATATTTGGTGGACTTCTTGGACTAATCTAGCCAATCTATGATCTATATTTACCTCTTTTTTCTTTTTTTAAAATCCTCTTTGGAAGTTAAAAATCTGAACCTATTAAACTTAATCAGGACCATAAAAATACCTATAATAATATGAAACACGTCATATAAAATTAAAACATCATAAATATATAAGAATATCCAGAACATTCAACAACTATAATAAAAAAAATGGAAAAAAATTTAAACATGATAAATACAATTAAGATGATAAAAATACCTATAATCATATAAAAATTATCATAAAAAATAAAGCTTAACTATATATGAATCCTTAAAAAATTCAAACAACATTAAATAAAAAATAAAAAATAAAAAGTAACATATAAATTATAAAAATATTTCTTAAAAATTGACTTGGACTAGTCCAAGTGGTCAGGCCCTTGGTCCGGACCCCAGTCCAATCAAACCAGTTGGTTTGATTGAATCGATCAATTTTATTATGTTGTTTATTTGTACTCAACCGGACCATTAGATTTTTTCCCACCTCTAGTCCCACTAGTAAATGGGTTACGTTAGGCAAGGAGATAAACAATAACCCAACATCCCAAAGTTACAGGTCCAACGTCTTTTTCTTCATTCTTTCATACTGTGTGTTTTGTTGTGATTGCATAAGCATGATGCGTTCATTTTTCCATGTTTGATCACTCACGCCTATTCTTCATGGGCTTTATATGCTCATACATCTTGTTGCTTCACCGGATCGGTCACTTATCCTTGTAGATTATGTGTCCACGCCTATTATCATTATGTCTACATCTTGATAAAGACCATAATTGATTTTTGGATCGCACTATTACAAAAAGTAGATTTAATGACTCTTATCTAACGACCGATTAAATGAAAACAGACATAGAAAACGAGGCGGTGACATTTTTGAAATTTTGACGAGAATATTCAATGACTGTTTCACACAAAATGGACGTTAAAAAATAGGCGGTGACACTATTGTAATTTTCTCCTTACTTTTAAGGTCTATTTTTTAAAAAACAGACGTTAAATGCTTTGATACAACGACTGTTATGATAAAAACAGTGGTTGTATCTTAGACACCATTTATTTTATTTTGAGACACCATTTAATTTTATTTTGCGAAAAATTGGTGCTACTTACCGTTAGAATAAAATCTTCAAGATTATATGACCATTGTGATTTTATCCCATATACGTAGCTATATTTCCTAGTATATAGCCTAAAATTTCGATAGGTAAGGAGGTGGTTCGCGGCGCTGTGTTCTCCGTCTTTGCGATTTTCCCTCTGCGTGTCTCTGCCTTTCTTCTTAGATTGGTTAGGGTATTTAGCAATTTGCAAGGGAAGAGTTCCCTCGCAAAAAGAGGATTTTTCCGAGGGAACCGATATTCCTCGCAAATATGCTCCCTTTTTTTTTTTGCGAGGGAATCACAGCCTCGCAAAATGAAGAGTATTTTTGGCCTGTTTTGCGAGGGAACCAATATTCCCTCACAAAAAGGGCCCAATTTTGCAAAGGGAAAAAATTTTCCCTCGCAAAATGGTCATATTTTGCGAGGAAAAAAATTTTCCCTCACAAATTTACCCCAATTTGCGACGGAATTTTTTTTCCCTCGCAAATTGGGCATTTTCTAGTAGTGGTTTAAGGATGTATAGTTACTATTCAATAATTGTAATTATACAAGTCCCGTATTATTGTATCACATGAATATTCCTTCGGGAAATTTTTAATATATCAGCTTATGCTTGGGCATTTTATATCAATTACTCACCGTCCAAACATTAGTGCATGCTCTCCGTTCCGCATTACTATGAGCTGTAGCACCTCAAACTCTGTCCATTTTCCTAAAACTACGTGTCATCGGACACAGTAGGTAGTATGGAATTTGGGGTGTTACATAACTCAAAATAAAAAATATAATAAAATGACATGAGATGGCGCTACGTTGTAATTTCCCCTTCCTTTATTAAAAGTGAATATTTAACGTTCATTTTATAAAACGAACATTAAATGTTGTGATACAATGACTTTTTTAATGAAAACTGTCATTGTATCTTAGAAAAATTTATTTCTTTTATTATTTTTAGACACTATTTATTTTTATTTTGCGAAAAATTAGTGCTACTTACCGTTAGAATCAAAGCTTCAAGATTATATGATCATCGTGAGTTAATTCCATATTTATAGCTATTTCCTAGTATGTAGCCTAGAATTTCGATAATTAAGAGAAAAAATCTAATCATATTTTCATTTAGTTAGTTTCTAATTGAATTTAATAAATTAATAAAAAATATATCTTTTATACACACACACACACACACACACACATATGGTTTTATCCCATATTTATAGCTATTTCCTATTATGTAGCCTAGAATTTCGATAGTTATATAAGAGAAGAAATCTAATCCTATTTTCATTTAGTTAAATTCTAATTAAATTTAATAAATTAAACAATATATCTCTTTTACACACACACACACACACACCGTATTTTCATTTTGTTAGTTCCTAATTAAATTTAATAAATTCAATAATATATCTCTTTTATATATATTTGGAAAAAATATATATCAATATTATTTAGTGCAAGACTCTCTCATGTCATTTTATTTTATTTTTTATTTTGAGTTACAACGGTCGTTAAACTCAAATTTACCTCCCTCATTTCATTTTATTTTATTTTTTAATTTGAGTTACAACGACTGGTTTTTCAAAACCAGTCGGTGAAACCCAAAACTCAAATTTTTCATGACCTAGAGGAGATTGTGTCGCCAATGAGCCACACTTGACGATATGTCAACCATTAAGCTTGAATCGTGCATTGGGATCTGAGGGAGAGAGATGAAACCGAATTTTCCTTAAGATTGTGCGTCTTGCGGAGTTTTTTCAGATTTAAGTCCCTCGAGTTGGTGTTGGTACTAGTGCAAAAAAAGCTTTTAAGACCGGACAAAAGAGGCATCATAAGACCGGACCCGCGACCGATCTTGTTCCAAATGTATTAAAAGTCTACATTTAAGACCGGACTACGATCGGTCTTAAAGAAAATATTTTAGACTAGGACATTTAAAACATTGGGTCTTAAAAGTCGTACTAAAATAAACTTAAAATACTTTTTGTTCGGTCCTAAAACTCAACTTTTAAGACCGGCTAATTATTAGGCCGCTCTTAAAAGATAGAATTTTAAGACTCGGACAAAAATAAATACATCTTAAACTTAGCGGCTTCTAAGACTCGACTAATTATACGTGGTCTTAAAAGATTGACTTTCATGACTGGATGATAAATAAATGCGGTCTTAAAAATTTTATTTTAGAGCGCATGTATAAATTTACTGGTATTAAAAAGACCGACTTTCAAGACCGGGCGCTTACGACCTTTAAGACCGAACATATAAATACATCCGGTTTTAAAAAATCACCATTTAAGACCCTACGCATTTATTTGCGATGTAAATTTTCCTGAATTTTTCCCCTGCTCATTCTTCCCGATTGTATACAATGTAAAATCCACCACCCAATCCAAGACATAAAAGTCGATACTTTAAGTCTGTAAGCTATGAACAATTATTTGAATAAATTGAATTGGAAAAAGAATACAAATATTATTCACCATGAGTTATTTGGCTTCTTAATTAATGTTTATTCTATGACTACAACACCCAAATTAATTCATACAATAAGATAACTTACTTACAAATACAATGAGTTACAAATACAATGAGTTACAAATACAACACACATGCCCAAAATAATATTCACCATGCCTTCATTTGATTCTCACCCAACAAAGTAACATCCTCTTTTATAACATGCCCCTTTGGATCGGATCTGCCACAAAAATAAAACAAAAACAAACTTCATAGTCAGCGACATTGTTTATGAACATAGAAGGAATATAATATAGTTAAAACCTTAAAGTTTTCAAAGAAATCTGTATATGAATATTACCTTATGAATTGACTCTTTTATAAAGTGATATCGTCCCATATCCCTTCTTGATGATCACTTCTTATGCCGGGTTCATTATCCGCTTCATCTTCTTCGTTTATGTCCAGTGAGACCCCTTGAAAAAGAAGTACTCTCGGGAATACCATAATTCGAATTCATTTCCTCATCAATATCAATGACCCTCTTTCCTTGGAGAGCTACATACCACATTTTATTTTCTTGATCGGTGATATAGAACACTTGTTTTGCCTGGTCTGCCATAATAAAAGGTTCATCTCCAAAACTTCTACCATGGACATCGACTATGTAAATCCTAGCCGATCGATCCGAACACCATTATTGACATTGACCCACTTGCATTTGAAAATGGGCAATCTAATTTTCACATAGTCCACTCTCCCAAATCTCTTCAATAACCCCATAATATGGCATGATGCCAATAAAGGGCTCTTGTCTTTAGAATCGGAGAAGTGCATAGATTCAGCCTCTAACATAACACCACTGTTCGACCGTGCTCCTATCATCTAGGGACTTTGTGTAAAATGTATAACCATTGATCACATACGAATTCCAACTTATGACATCGACCTCAGACCACGTGCTAACCATTTGATTGTATCGAAACACATTCCTCTCCCTCGACCTTTTGTTTGAACCAGTTTGCAAAAGTTCTGTTATGCTCCCTAATCAACCTTTGTTCAGTCATTCGATGATTTTCTTTCCTTACAACTTCTTTATGTTCAGCTATGCTGGCTTGAACTTCATCAACATTATTCAAGATGTATAAGTGGACTTGTGACAATTCATCAGGATCCACACTCTTTACGGAAGCCCCTCGTCTACCCCCTTCAAGATGCCGACGTTTTGGAAGCCCAATATGTCTTACTTTGGCCAAATAATTTTGACAAAATTCAATGGCTTCTTCAGAAACATATTTCTGAACAATCGATGCTTCTGGCCGGTATGCGTTCTTCACGTACCCTTTTAGGAATTTCATAGATATTTCAATTGGGTACATCCACCGTAAATGGATAGGGCCGCACATCTTTATCTCCTCACTAGATGAACAATTAGATGAACCATGATGTCAAAAAATGTAGGAACAAAAAGCTTCTCAAGGTGGCACAAGATAAGATATCTTTCATTCTCGAATTCATCCAACTTTTCAATCTCAAAAACTTTACTACAAAGCGCATTGAAGAAGACAAAAAGTCTAGTCAAAAACGACCGAAGATCATATTCTCGCGATGCCTCAAATAGCTATTGGGAGTAGCCGTTGCATCAAGACATGACAATCATGAGACTTTTTTGGCCTACTAATTTCAAGTCCTTCATCGATACAAGCCTCTTCAAATTTGAAGAATACGCCGTGGGAACTTTTGTGCCATGTTAACACTCACAAACTTTGTTTCTCATCCTTAGACAAAGTATGAGAAGCTAGGGGGGACAATAAGTTATCTTCCCATCGGCCTTGGATGTAACTCTTTGCGTATTCCCATTGCTATCAGATCCAATCTTGCCATCACACCATCCTTGGAACTACCTTGTATGTTGAGAAGCGTGCCGACAATACTATCACATACATTTTTCTCCACATGCATGACATCAATATTGTGTCTTACATCAAGATTGCGCCAATATGGAAGATCGAAGAATACATATCTCTTTTTCCATATATTTGTTTCTTTTCTACTCTTTTACCGAAGACAACATTGATATTTTTCACCTTTTCATAAACTTGCTCCCCGGTCAATGCCACCGAGCATCTTCATACTCTTGGCCACCAAAAAAGGCTTTCTTTAATCGACGATATGGGTGGCCTCGTCTAAGAAATCTCCTATGTCCAGGATAAACCGTCTTTCTTCCATGTTGAAGTTGATGGTAGCGTGTGCTTTCTTCACAAACCGAACATGCTTTATGGCCTTTTAAACTATACCCGACAAGTTCCCATATCCGGGAAGTCATTTATAGTACAAAATATCATGGCTCGCATTTTAAACACCTCCTTCTTGAAAGAGTAAAAAACATCAACACCTTCTCGCCCACAACTCCTTCAAGTCTTCGATCAAGGGTCGAAGGAAAACATCAATGTCATTTTCGGGTTGTTTCGGTCCCGAAATCAACATAGACAACATGATGTACTTTCATTTCATGCATAACATTGGAGATAAGTTGTAAATAATCAGTAGTACATGCCATAAACTATGTATGCTGTTAAGGCTTCCATATGGATTTATGCCATCCGTGCTAAGGGCAAGCCTAAGGTTCCTAGGTTCTTCACCGAACATCGGAAATAATTGATCGATTTTCTTCCATTGAGAAGAATCGGCCGGATGTCAAAGCTTTCCATTAGAAATCCTCTCATCTGCATGCCACCTCAAATTTTTTGCATCATTTTCATTCGCAAACAACCGCTTGAACCTTGGTATGATTGGAAGATACCACAACACTTTTGCAGTGCCCCTTATTTGACTTGTACCTTGGGGTTTCACATTTCGGACAATTCTGCTTCTCTTCAAACTCTTTTCTATACAATACGCAATCATTCGGGCATGCATGGATCTTTTTGTACTCCATCCCCAGTGGACAAAGTATTTTCTTAGCATCATAGTATCGATGCGGCAACACATTATCATCCGGAAGCATGTCCTTAAAAGCCTCAACCATTTCAGAAAAACTCTTGTCGCTCCATCCATGACGTGCCTTCAAGCTTACCAATTTCAATACAGGGTTCAACAATTGGTATTTTTTACACCCACGGTATAGAGGAGTCTCTGCATCACTACACATATTACCATATGGATGTGATTGATGAAAAGCCTCTTCTCCTACATCACGGATAATGTCCTCTATGCGATCATCCATATCCGTGTCATTATCATCAAAGGCCACTTCCCCATGTTGAGACCCACTTGGTATTTTTTCACCATGTCATACCCATACTGTATAAGTCTTACAAAATCCTTCACAAATTAAATGTGTGTGTATAACTTCAACACTTAGTAGCCTCTCATTCAGACATTTTACATAAGGGCAATAAAACTTCCCACTATCATCATGAGCATTTTGTTTAGCAAATTCAATAAAGTCCCTCACCCCATTCTGATATTCAACACTCGTCCGTAAAGGATTTATCCAACTGTGGTCCATAGTAGTATTCCTATAGATGAAAAGATTTAACATATACATAATCCGAAAAAAGATAGAGACTTTCATATAAAATAAGCCAACTCCAAATGTATATTTATGCTCAATGTCGGTTATGCATGTCTTTTTTTTTTTTTTTGGTTTTACGGAGAAACTTGCCCATTAAATGCATAACGAAGAATCACTTTTGGTCATAAATGTATCACAGTGAATCCAAGAAGCAAAATAAATACATGACGAGAAAATTAAATGCATCACATGAAGGTCTTGTGGACTCACCTGTACCATATAAATTCAAATGTGTTTGCTGAGTCTTTCTTTTCCCGCCACGAACGTTGATGTTGCAGACAGAAGAGTAACCTAAAAACATTTCTTGGTTAGTGGGTAGGTCTAAAGTGCAAATATAATCTTCAAAATACAATATTCATTAACAAAGAGAAACCCACAATAACATTTCATCGATTTCGTTCAACCCATGAAAACCCCGAAACCATTAGAAGGAAAATCATAAAGTTATATAACCGAAACACCTCGTACAGATTGGTCTATAGACGTTTAGCTAAGGAACCAGAGAGTTAATCTCGAGAGAGGAACGCGAAGCAGCGACAACGCAACACACACTGGAGACAGAAACTGTGCAATCACTTTCGGTGCGACAAGAGAAGTTCTGAGAGGGAAATTTAATTTTCCCCGCGACATAGACATGTCTTTATATTTTAGATTTTATTAAGACTCGGTTAATTATACAAGATACGGTCCTAAAGATATAATTCTATTAATAAATTCTTAAGACCGGAGGTTAACAATATCGGTCCTAAATTTTAGTATTCATTTAATTTTAAGGCCTAGGAGATTTATAAAGCGTCCGGTCCTAAAAGTCAAACATTTATTAACTAATTTTTAAGACCAGCAGTTAAGAATACTCCGGTCCTAACTTTCGCATTCATTTAATTTTAAGACCGGCGGTTATAAGAACTACGGTCCTAAAAGTATTTCGTTTATTAATTAACCAAAAAAAAAAAGAAGAGGTTTGCATTTGGCGAGCACAAAGAGAAACTGAGTTAATAAAATAAATTAAAGGAAAACTGGAGAATATGAATATTAGAAAGACACAAGCTTAGTTTTACTGCTTCCAAACATAACTGGAGAATATGCACGTACACAAGAAAATTAAGAGAGAAAAACAAGCAGAAAATTATCAAAAACAAGAATCTGAATAAACATCCTAAAGCTTATTATCCTCCAAAGCCTTGGTGATTTCGGCGTGAACAACATTAATTTCCCGCGGGAGATCAGCAAGTTTCTGTCTTACTCTCATCGACACAATGCTTCATTAGAGGAAAGAGAAGAGGGGCCGCAGTAGTCGCGGTGGGGCCAAGAGGTTGGGGAGGGGGAGCGGGAACCTCTCCATCATCCGAAGAAATAACAATGGGTCCAATGACCCGAGACTCTTCTGCGTTAAAGCAATAGGACGGACTCTCGATGGAGGAGGCGCACCGTATAACGATCGACGGAAGGCACGAGCATCACGAGTAAGAGCACCCTACGAGCGGTTCTCTTGTATCTAACCATGGTTTGAGCAAGTTAGGCAGAGGTATGAGGAGTTAATTAATAAAGGCAGAGCTGTTCTCGATAGTCACGTACGTAGTTTGGAGTTACGAGGTAGTGATGAGGAATTAATAAGGAGTTAAGGATAGAGAGGTATGAGGAGTTAATAAAGGCAGAGAACTTTTAAGAGCGGGATTTATAGGTACGCGGTATAAAATTTTATTATTTAATTTTTATTTTAAGACCAACCTTTTATAATATGTCCTCCCTAAAAGTCTATTTATTTTTAAAATCAATTCTATTACTTTTAAGACCGACCTTTTATAATATGTCCGGTCCTAAAAGTCTATTTATTTTTAAAATATTCAATTCTATTACTTATAAGACCGACCTTTCATCATTTACCCGCATCAAATTAATTCTTTTCAAATTCGGATGGCGTGAGTCGTATCCTTACACTCGTTCAAATGAATGATTCGTAGTCTCTTCGCCTTCCGAGATAAACTTCCCAACTAGGCGTCTTCTTGTATTCGATGAACTATGCATCTCCTCCTTAAAGTTTCTGGCATTTCACATTGTTCAAGATGGGTTCTCTATTTAAACCCGTTGTTACTGTACTTTCTTCACATTCTTCTCCATCACTTCTACACAGCCTCCTCCACCGCCTAGCCTCCACTGTAATGGCTACTCCCCCAGGTCCTCCGTTTCTCCTCCTCCTCTTCTTCAACCTCAGCCCCCTCCGCCATTCCCTCCTCCAATTCCGACCGTGAAGCGGTTGGTGCATCGTTGGTGGCTCGTGTCGATCACATGGATCAACGTGGGCCAATTGGTTCAAATTTTGTTCATACCGTGAACAAAAAGTTGAACATGGTACTTCACGCCAATGACGTAGAGTACGATCCCGTCGAAGACGACTCCGACTCCGACTCCGATGACTCCGCTTCCCCCTTCCTCTCCGTCTACGAAGAGGATTAGTTTTTTTTAGTTGTTTTTTGTTGCTTTTTTTTGTAATAGGGCAGCGATAAAAATTATTATATAAAATATTATGCATTCTTTTTGTTTTCGTGCGAGTTTAGTACTTTAATTCGTTAGTTTATTCATTATCTGAACCTGGAAAGTAATAAACAAGGCAACTATGAAAGATGGATAATGGCAGACTCAAAAAACTAAGAAGAAAGAATGAAGACTTTTAGGACCGCACACTTAGTAAATTGCGGGTCCTAAAAACACTGCCTTTTTTTGTCAGCTTTGGTTTCCATATTCGATCGCCTTGTCCTTTTCATTATCGTCTTTCTTTTTCAGACAAAAAGGAAACAAACAAAACATTGTCCTCATGTAAATCAACAATAGAAATTCGCAGAATACGGTTAAGAACATACAAAAAACAAAAAACATCTTTTACCTTATTTGAATAAAAACAAACACAAGTGACAATTCTTCTCAAGGTTGGACCGTCGTTGTCGTTGGTTTTACCTCCCCCGATTTGAAACAAAGTACCATTTCAATATCTTCCTTCTTTTCCGACAAAAAGAAAAGAGACAAAGAAAAGGGAAACCGATAATGCCGTCTCAAGATCGAGAGAGGTAACATCGACCACAGCGAAGGACCTAACTTGAGCAGAACGCCAGAACCTCGGTTGTCTCGAACCATAATGATTTGTTTGAAAAGCGAGTGAACATTTCTATTTAAAGGAAGACTATTAAGACCGGACATTTAACAATTACATGGTCCTAAAGGTTAAGCCAACTTCTAAAATAAAGAAACTTTTAGGAGCGGACAGTAAAATAATATACGGTCTCATAAGACTTTTAGGACCGGATGTTTATTATGTGGACTTTTAAGATCACACTTTTAATTAATATACGGTCCTAAAAATGTCATATTTTTTTAAAACGAACACTTTTAGGACCGGATGTTTATTATGCGAACTTTTAATTAATATACGGTCCTAAAAGTCCAGATCTTTCTCAAATTTCAAGCACTAAATAGCTTTATCCACCATCCAATACATTCAAGCTCAAAATGGACACAAGAAAATTGTTCAAAAAATTAAACAAATTTATTTATTGAATTTTACATTGCCTATGTATATTTACAAATGAATATTGTTCGGAAAAATAAACAAATTTACAGAATATTATTGTTGTACGGGATATGTTTACAAATGAATTTAGGACATTAATTATTGTCCTGACTTTAAGATCAGGTCATACAGATATTCACAAAATAAATTGCGTATGTGCTCCAATTTATCATCAGAAAAGGGATTAGGGCAGTCAAACATCTCGTAACATGAAAGATAAAACCGAATTAACTTGCGTGCATATTTCATATGTAACATTAAGCCACACACCGAATTAACTTGCGTGCATAATATATAACATCAAATACATTTACCTTTGCGTTAATTTAGTCCTTCCTCCCCGTGATAATATCATACATGTGTTTCATGACGTACTAGCCACATAAGTTGGACCCCGGTGGTTGCCGACGGGTCTAAAAAGAACAAGAAATATATATAAGAGCATATATAGCTTAATGATTAACTTCACAAGGCAGTGTGCCAGTGTACAAATATTGTACCAACCTCTGGTGTGTCCCAGATAGGGTCTTTGGCCCAACGCCTTTTCTTTACCTCGGTTTGGAAGGTCTTCATGGCACTATCATCAAAATCACAAATTTATCAATAATGTTCACTGAAAATTCATAGCAGAGATTTCAGACAAGAGAATCAAAATGACATGCTTACTATGGTCTGCGTCAACAAAGGCAATGGAACTCTGTGAGCGGAGCATAAGAAGATAACTTTATGCTCCTCCATGCACATGAGGACTAACTGCGAGTGGCGGCTGAAAATTCACAGCAGTAAAGTATACTCAGTGATATATGTAGCAGAATTAAGTGAATTGCATATAAGATTTGTGATATGTACCTATGGAAGAATGGAAACAAGTACACCTTTCTTCTCACTTCACACACCCTCTTTGATATGTACACCTGTCTCTCCTACATGGATGTTTGACTTGAATAGACAGGCACAAGAATCCAAAATCGTTGCTCCCCGCCCTTTGAACCAATTCTTGATGCAATAACCTACAATAATGACATCGATCAGGGAATTAGTATATATGTATGTGTGTCTAAACGATGCATTTAAATTATGTACTCATAGATTTAAGATACTTACTTCATAAAAATTTGAACAATTGCATCAAGAAGCTCCCATCGAGGAAGCTTTAAGGGACTCAACATCAATGGTGTCAACTTGAATGAGAAGAGGATGAGGGGACGCCTAATACTTCATTGACAAAGCCACGATTTATTTATCTTTAAAATATCCACTCTTCACCAGATCGGATATTTTTTCCGTGCCAGTCAACTTAGCAGTAGGGGATAGAGCTTGAGGATGGGATGGAGCTTAACAAGGGGGTGGAACTTGAGGAGGAGGGGGTGGAACTTGAGGAGGAGGGGATGAAGCTTCAGGAGGAGTAGATACATATACAAGCTTCACTAGCCAAGAGATGAAGGTTCCCTTGACATGACTCACAAGCTTCAGCTGATCAGTTGGGAGAGGGAGAGGTCCATCAATGATCACCTTTAGAACTGACACTCTGACTTCATCATCAGCCATTTGTTGGTGGTGTACGGTTGATCCCAATAAGTTGTGGATGTCCCTTTTGCAACTAATCGTGCAGACGATCACGATCCTCCACATATAGGTCACAAGGTTGCTCTGACTGTCCAACAATGCAGCTCTATCTAGTGCTATGCTGCACAGGTGCAGGTGAATGTGTGAAGGGAACACTGGTCTCTGGACGATTGCTCAAAAGCAGCTTCATCTGATTCAATTCCTCCCTCATCTGGCTCATCTCGGATTGATACCTTGCTTCTTTAGCCGCTGCATCCTCACTTAATTTGGCCACCGTCTGTTCCATCTCCTCCCGGTAACCATACTTTGTCTATGGCGTTTGGATTTACCAAAGTATTCCTTCAGCCTACCCGTCCTCCAATCCCCCTTACACGCCCACTATGATCCGGTTTTCCGGCCGCAATCGCCGAACATCACCCTCCCATCCGACACAAAAGATCCTCTCGCTTCTTTCTTTTTAAGATCTTCCCGTAAGATACAGATAACGAGAAGCTTAGTAATGAAACATGTTTAGTAACTAAAAAATAACAATAACGATACTTACAATTCTTTCAAAGAACTACACGAGTTTGTTCACTCGTGTAGCGCCGCTTGGCTTTTTCCAAATGTGCAACCACAACTCCTCGCGACGTATTGGAGATAGTGGATCATGTACCGCAGAAGGATTGGATTCTGCTTCATCATCCAATCTCTTCCACTTGGCCGCCATCAATTCTTCTTCAGCCTTTTCATATCCGCCGCGAGAAGCCCTATGCGGGCAATCATTCTTTCTCCCAATCTCCGTGCTCGTTCCCCTTCTTTCCGTGAATCAAGCATTGAAAACAACTATTAATTATGAATTCCAGCCATCTCACTAACAAAAATTAGAGAACTCTCGCTTGATATGAACCTCAAACACTAGTCAAATTCACTTAATCAAGTTTCAACATTTTATGTAAGGAAGATGTAGAATTGTAGAAGAAATTGGAGCTATGTCTTGTATCTTGTTAGATAGATAGGTTAAGAAACAAAAGAGAATTATGCTTGAGAATAATACAAACTTGATCCTTTTTAAGGCATCCAGTGGTATCAAGAAGTCCTCATTAGATAGTAACAATAACTAACGTTAATGTCTTACCACTACCTACTATAACAGAACTAAGACTATATAATAATGGCTTGCCTCTTATGCCATTATTATTTCCCTAATTACATTCTTAGTATTTTACCTTTTTTGGGTTTACATATCAGACTTGCATAGACAAAGGCAGGAAATGTATACTTCTATTCACACACCAAACAATTTAACTAACAGGATTAGATGAACACAATAACATTCACATATCAGCATAGGTTAATAAGCAAACAAAAGGGCAAAAAAAACTAAATATAAACTCACAGAGCTTCGTGAGTGGTCCCGTTTGAACAAATTGTTGCCAAGTTTGTTCATCAATAAATGTGTACTTGTCCCAAGGATTTTGGTCAGGCTGAACCTCAGCAAAAATATACTTGTTAGCGAGAGAGGTCTTAAACTTCCTCCACCGATCAGCACAATAAGACAACGTCTTGTCTTTCAACTTCTCAGAGTCAGGGACAATGTATGTATGCCGGATAGTGTCCCAAATAGGTCGCTTTACTTTGCCGAAGTCCACATTTTTCCACTCATCAGTCAAGATGCTAACCTTGCTGCGTGCAAGGCAAGACGACAAAACTAGTATATTTGCTTTTATTATGACCGAAAGGTCGCAACTTTTCATCAAATGAATCTCCACTTTGACCCGAAGTCCGACTTAGGGTTACATCCATCATTCTTTTGCCTCTTCTACCACAGCGTGCTAGGCGGTTACGAGGCACATTGTCAGATGAAGAGGGTTCGTTCTGACTCACACCAGTAACTGGCGTTCCCGGAAGACGAATGGAATTGTTTTCACCATTCATTTTCGAGATAGGAAGAGAGGAATGCCTGAGCAAATGAGAGCGTAATAGAGGCTAATGGTACGTGGGCGAGGAAGAGAGGTAATGCAACGGAAGAGTGGTTTCACAACAAGAAGAGGGGTTTCGAGTTCGAGGGACAACGTAAGTCGTAAGGTAACGTTTCGCGTGGGCGAGGAAGAGAGGTAATGCAAAAGGAAGAGTGGTTTCACAACAAGAAGAGGGGTTTTGAGTTCGAGGGACAACGTAAGTTGTAAGGAACATTTCGCGAGAAGAAGAATATATTTGGCACTTTATTTTTAAGACCGGATGAACTAAAAGACGTTCTTAAATGTTAAGTTTTAAAACCGTCGTTTATTAAACTCCGAACTTAAAAGTAATAAACTATTTAGTACCGGTCACAATTTATGGTCGGTCTAAAAAGTATAATATTTAAGACCCCGTTATATATATCCGGTCTTAAACGTTTATTTAATTTTTTCCTCATTATTTTGGACCCGTAAAATATAAGTCACCGTTCGAGATTTCTCTATAAAGAAATTTGAACTTTCAGTTTTTTTGAATAACATTTTTAAGACCGTTCTAAATAATATATTTAAGACTCATTGATAAAGGATGCGGCCCAAGAAGTTCTTTATATTTACAAAACTACCACATGTCATACTATTAAGACCGATGCTCATTAGGATGTGGTCCAAGAAGTTCTTTATATTTACAAAACTGCCACCGGTCATACTATTAAGACTCAAGGCGTCATTTCTCCAGTCTAAATGAAGCGGTCTTAAAGCCCTTTTTTCCACTAGTGTGGGATAAGAGGGAGAGAGAAAGCCTGCACACACGACGGCACTAGCAGTAGTTGGAGAAGGAGGATCGATGCAGCTTGAGGGATGGTGATGAGCGACTGATAAAGGGAAGGGGAGGGCAGTATAGTAAATTAAAAAAGCTAAGCATTTTTATTTCTTTTAATAATGTGGGGCCAACTGCAAAAGTAACGTCTGTTAAGACAATCTGACGACGATGATCTTTTTGCCCCAATTTTGAAAGTTTATGTGTAGTTTTGCACCCAAAAAAAGCATTTGGTGTTGGGTGCTCCTGAGGGTGAAACACATGTGTATTTTTACACCTTTACCCTATATACTATTGGTGAATTTTCTCTCACTTATTCAATAAGGGTATAATTGAAAAACAATCATTAACGACTCTCAAAGTGGACCTATATTTAACACACAAAAATTTAGATAAATCGGACTTATAAAAAGGATCGAAGTGGTAATTATTAATTTAGAGGTAAAACGATGAAGATATGTAATTTTGATGATAGGATTTCTGACAGTGATCAAATTTACCATTGTTAAAAATGATATCATTTAGGATAACTAAAATACAATGACCTTCACAACTTGTTATACTTAACTCAACTGGTCATAAGTTTTAAAAGATACCAGTAAAATAGTATACATTGCTTACTGAGAAACCAAAATTGAATTGGGTGTACGTAGGTATGTGTTTGAATCCTCAGATATCACAAAACTGAAGGCCAAAGCTTCAAGCAAATTGGTGGAGCAACCAACAAGAGTAGAGGTTGTATTGGCACTCATATGGAAATGTGCAACAACAGCATCTAGAATCAACCTAGGAATAACCAAAAGACCCTCCAAGGTAGGCCAAGCAATAAATATTCGTAAAAGGACAAACCCACCTTTACCTGAGACCTCTGTTGGAAACTGCTTAAGTAATTTCATAGCAGAAACAGAAGAGACCAATGACAGTAGTACAGACATATTGGACTTACAATCCTTGCTGGTTCAGTTAAGGAAAGCTCTTGAACTATTTTAAGGGAACGTGCTCATAAACTTGGAGATAAAAATAATGCTTTCTCGTTTAATTGAGGGAGGGAAGGACGTAGAATTGGCGTACAAAGAAGGCATTGATTTCTATATGTGCTCAAGCTGGTGTCGTTTTGGGTTTTATGAAGCAGATTTTGGATGGGGAAAACCCAAGTGGGTGAGTGTTCCTTCTTGGAAGTTAAAGAATTCTATTTGTTTGATGGATACACATGATGGAAAAGGAATAGAAGCATGGGTGACTTTGATCGAACAAGATATGGCCTTGGTCGAGAAAAACCATGAATTGCTTGAATTTGCGTCCTTGAATCCAACTATCACATAAAACAATAAAAGCTTAAGTATTTAGCTATATATAGTTTAATTTGTCCTTTCTCGTTTTATGTTATATATGGTTTTCTGCTTTGTGTAATATCATTGGAATTTTCATTGTTAGTTATGTTGGTTTGTGAAATTGTCGCGAGGTTTGTATTTAAAAGGTACAGATATATAAACAAAAGAGAATCCTAGAATAACGATAAAAGGCCAAATAAATTCAGTCAACTTGAATGATTTAAAAGACAATTTTTGGGAAACTTTTACAGTAAAAGATTGTATAAAGAAACAAAAGAAAAGAAGAGTTCGCCGAGAGTTTAACAAGAGATGGTTTATTTGCCCACATAACGGCATTAATTAATTCAATCAATTGATAACAAAAGATGGTTTAACCCTAAATTGATTGTATAAAATTATGATGGCCCTAAAACTACTCAAAGTACCATTTAAATTCTTCCTCATCCCCTCTTTTTCCCCCTCGTCTCCCATCGTCTCCCTGGTCCTCCCTTCTTTAATTACACAAAGGACATGCAGTTCCATTATAGTATGACTCCGGATGAATTTTAGATAACAAGGATTATAATGAAAAAGCACAGTGAAAAACTTAAGGGACTAAGTAATAGGTGAGTTAAAAGAAAACTTAAGGGACTAAGTAATAGGTGAGTTAAAAGAAAAACTTAAGGGACTAAAGTAATAGGTAAGTTAAAAATTAAGGGACTAAATCCCATCGAGTCATAATTAAGGAATTGAGTTATAAATGAATTGAAATTGAACGACTAAAAGATAAATTTTTCTTAATCATTTTAAATAAATTTTTTGGAGAAGGAAAAAAACAATATTTTATATCTATGGTTCCTTAGGGGATGATTGGCATGAGGAGAGAGAAGGGGTTGGGGGCGCGGAGGGAAAATTTTTGGGGAAATCCATATATGGGCCTTTTAGCCCAAAAAAACCCAATAAGGGCCCCAACACTCGAAATTCCCGTGGAAGAGGCCCTAGGACCGATTGGTATGAAGTTAATAAAAGAAAAGACGTTAATACCCCGATTAAAAAAGCAAAAAGGAACTCGGATTAATAAAAAGTGAACAGAGATGAACATTCGGTTTTGGCGCCGTGACGAGGAAGAGAAGAAACAATCGTACAACGCGAACGAGGGAGAGAACGCATGGTTTTTCGAACCTTTATATTTGCTCAACTCGGTGAGGGAGAGAATGTCTATATTCCCAATCATCCACTCCATTATAGGTTGAACTCAGCGCGGGTTTAAATTTGCTGTTCTCGAATGTTTTTTCGGTTAGAAGGTTGGGTGGTGAAAGGTTGGACCTTGGCCAAATTTATGTTATTATCGAGATAGGAAATAGGTAAGAAATACTAAGATTTTGCTCAAGATATCATTATCACCATTCCAGTTGGTCTTTAATCATTGGAGGGTTGGGTGGAAAAATGTTGCTCTGTTTTTTGGCATGAAAACAAAAGGAAAGGTGTGTTTTTAAGTGGGAATGGGTGAATGGGATGAAGCTACATTTGGCTGAAATGGGTTAGTTGTTAATACATACTGTTTTAGTTGTTAATATGACTGATACTGATATAGTTGTTAATACAAGCTGAATGTTACAACGTTGTAGGTTGCTTTGTTTTGGGGCATGCAAACAGATGGAGGTCTATTTGTTAGGGGGAATGACTGAATGTGAAAACGCTGAAATGATATTGTTGTTAATGTGACTGTTAAAGTTGTTAATATGACTGTTAAAGTTGTTAATACTAACTCTATGTTGCAGATTATAATTAAAGATGGCTAGTACTTCAGGGAAGAACATATTATGTTTCTTCCATGTGGGGGGTTTCTTTGTACATGGGGGAGGACAAGAAAGTAATTATATTGGTGGAACGGTAAGAACAAAAGGGCATCAAGGAAGGAACAACATATGAGGAGTTGCAAAGAATCATAGTGTCTTTTATTGGGGCGTAAAATACCTGAAATTTCGTAAAGTTCAAACTTAGGGCTGGATACATCTACATTTGTTGATCTTGTAGATGATGAAGGGGTAGAACATTTAATAAGGTATAATGAAGAATATTGTCATATGTATATTGAAGAAAATGGGAATAATGACAATAGACCACAACAAATGAGTATTCAAATGGAAGAACAAGAAGTGTAAGTCTTGTTGTGTTAAGAATTGTAATTTGTTCTTATATAAATTGTCATTACTTGGTTCTCATTACTTGCACTAATAATTGTTGTTTGTCGCAGGAGGGATCAAGTCTTTGGAGGTGCAGTTGAGTTGTCTATGTCTCCCCCTCAAATGTACAATGAAACTCAAGAGTTGCCATCATTGCCGTGTTGTTCACAAAGTGTGCCATTAAACAGGTCTGCAATGAATCATTGTAAATGGAAGGATTTGATCATGGGAGTAGGACAGATTTTTGCGAATGCCATGACCCTCCGTGAAACATTGTACAAATACAACATTGCACACAAGTTTTCCTACAAATTTGTGAAGAACAAGGCAAAGAAGATAATAGTTAAGTGCAAGGTTGATGGTTGTCCGTGGTACATCGGTGCATATTCAGCGGGAGAACTTCAAGATACAGAGTTCCTAACCATCAAAACATATAGAGGAGCACACATACACCATGCATATGATAGCCTTATTGTATCTCATCCACCCAAGTGTAGGTTGACATCATCACTTGTAATTGATGATTTGAGAAATAATATTGACAAGACAGCGAATGAAATTCGAACTGACATGTACAGCGAGTATAGGGTACGCCTAAACTACAAACAAGCATATAGGGTGAAAGAAAGAGCTGTGACGCTATTACATGGACGAGTAGAGGACTCGTACAAGGTTATTCCTTAGATCTGTCGAAGACTCATAGAGAGTGATCGCGACACAGTGGAAAAATAGGAAGGGTGATCCGATAATAGATTTGTCCGGCTATTTATTGCATATGGTTGCTCCGTTAATGGTTTTGTAGATGCTTGTTGACCAATCCTTTATATAGATGGATGTCATCTGAGTGGACCTTATAAGGGTACAATGTTGTCAGCTTGTGCGCATGATGCAGACAACCAAATGTTTCCCTTAGCATATGGCATTGTTAGCGGTGAGACCTATGATGATTGGGCTTGGTTTCTAAACAATGTAAAACAGATTACAAGATCAATGATGATAACAATTGTGTTTGATTGAAATAATTCCATTATTGGGGCTGTAAGAGATATATTTGGCATCGAGAGACATGCATTTTGTTACAGACATGTTAAGGAAAATTATAGTGCAGAGTTCCTCAAAATCATGAAAGGGATGCCACGTACTACTGGGAACAGCATGGATATTGCATTGTACCTCCTCGATGGAATTGCGTACGCAAGGATGGTTGAAGAATTCACTGTTGCGATGGGAAAATTAAAATTGTTCAATACACCATTGGCACAATGGGTTGAGACTCATGGGGACGTTGATCGATGGGCTATGAGCAAGTTTCCTTTCAAAAGGTGGGATAACATAACCACTAACATTGCTGAATCATTCAACGCATGGATGGTGAAAGAGAGGAAGCACACAGTGTCAATGTTAATACATGAGCATAGGGAGAAGTTGGCTGCGAAGTTGCTTGCAAGCAAGATGGCTTTGGTGAATTGGAAAAATGGTGTAGGACCTAACATAGAAAAAAAAATTGTTGCAACATGTGAACTTTGCAGAAAACATGCTGTTGGGATCCGTACACGTAGCGGATTAAAACCTTTACGGATCCCATGCAAGGATCACTCAATAGCGTTTAGATTAAGGCTAAGGGAATCCGAAAATTACCTACGCGCCGAAACTGTACGAGTCTCCTTCGACTTGAACTGGTGGGCTACCTTGTCAATCAGCGAGATCGACTCTTAGAATCGACTTCCTCTACCGGTATCCACACGAATAATTCCCGAACCCGATTAACGGCGTGCGGCGCCTTGTAGTTTTGCGTCTCTCTCAATTTCACTCTAGGGTTTCTCGCGGCTTTACGTAATACGCTCGACAAAAAAGTCTGTAGTTCTTTTACAAACCCGATCGGCGTATTATATAAAATTAATCCTCATTAATTTTGAAATTTGAATTTTAAATCTGGATTAAAATATATTAATTAAATCTATCTAATAGATCTAATCTAATACATTTATTTAATCTGAATTAAAAGCCAGATCTGAAATTCGAATTTTGAATTTTGATTAAAAAAATACATTAATTAAATCTATCGATAGATCTAATGTAATATATTTATTTAATCCGAATCAAAAAGCCTTCGATTTAATTTATCTCTATAAATTAAATCCGAGAAATGATATCTATCTATTTAATTAAATCGAGATACTATATCTCAATTTAAATTAAATAGATATATGATATCTTTATTCGAAAATTAAATGAGATACAATATCTCTATTTGTTTTAGATATTTAATTTATTAAATAAATTAAATACAAAACAAATATTATATATATTAATATTATAATCTCTATTAATAATATTAATATATATTAATTTCAAATTTAATATATATATATTCACCCCAGATTAAATTAAGTATTGATTAAATCTAAGATTAATCTAAGATTCAATGAATCTGGACACTTTTGCTCGTGTTGGGTTATTTTTGTGTGCGACCTTGCAGGCCCATATGAGATTGGCAGTGGGCCAATACTGTACAAGCCCACAAGTCGCAAACGGCCTCTAGCAAGACATTGTGACTACCCAATTCACATGGGGATCGATGACACGATATAACCTATCGCACAACCATGTCACGTCCCTTTTGTCACGCGATAATTTGGTCAAAGATGAGGCATGGATAATGTCAACTTCCTTTTCTTGACCATTACTTTCTCGATTCTCGAGTAGTCTAATAAGTGAAATGGAAACTCCTTTCCATCACAAAGTATGGCCATACATTTCTTAGACTCACTCATCGAGGAGCCCAGTATTATCTCTCTACAAATGTGAGGGACAAATTCCATCTTGACCATTCACATTCCTCCGCATGAAAACAACTGATCCCGATCCAAGCCTTTATCATCACCCGACCAAAGGTGACTTTTGACTAGGTCAAAGACCAGTGACTCATCATGTAGGAATCCATGATGATCTCAGGTCATAGGGCGTCGTGACGTGGTTATACATGAGATAAGCTTATGACTAGATCCATGCAGCTTTCTCATAGTGGGTCGATCCAGCACCTTGTACTCTTACAAGTTCCCATGACTTTGATTCGTATCTTCATACCTCATCAAAGTCATACTGGTCTTATCTCATCTTTGCTCCCTCGTAGATGACCAACCAGGGACATTTAGGATAATCTATAATATATATCCGGGGATGCGTTATCACTATAAACATGCGAATGAAGTGATAACTTAATGGAGAACAATGACTTGCCCCTAGGGCATAATTTCCAACAGACTCCCACTTGCACTAGGCGCAATCATTAATTACACTAATTCCCATTGCCCAAACATGACGCTCATGTTTTGCTTGTGCAAGCAGCTTAGTAAGAGGATCAGCTACATAGTTTTCTCCTGGTACTTTGCATTTGTTTGTATTACCTCTTTTATTGATTTCTCTGATAAGATAAAATCACCTGAGTACATGCCTGGTCCTTTGATGTGACCTAGGCTCCTTGGTCTGTTCAATAGCGCCGCTATTGTCACAGAACAAGTGTATTGGATTTGAGATGGTTAGAACCACCCCAAGTTCATTAATGAACTTTCAAATCCAAAAGGCTTCCTTAGCTGCATCCTATGCTGCTCTATTCTCAGCTTCTATATTGTAAAATCAGCTACAGTGCTCTGCTTAGAGCTCTTCTAGCTTACCGCACCACCATTCAACAGGAATACATATCCTGATTGCGATCTTGAATCATCTTGGTCAGTTTGGAAACTTGCATCTGTATAACCAGTCACACAGAGCTCATCCTCCAAGCCACCATATACCAAGAATAAGTCCTTAGTCCTTCTTAAGTACTTAAGGATATTCTTGACAGCAGTCTAGTGACCCTCACTGGGATCTTGTTGATATCTGCTAGTCATACTCAAGGCAAATGACACATCCGGTCGTGTACATAACATGACATACATGATAGATACAATGGTGGAGGCATATGGAATCTTACTCATGTGGTCTCTTTGATCTTGTGTACTTGGACACAGATCCTTACTGAGATGAATGCCATGAGACATGGGTATGTTACCCTTTTTAGATTCCTGCATACTGAACCTATGCAGTATCTAGTCTATATATGTGCTCTGACTTAGGCCTATCAGCCTCTTGGATCTATCTCTATAGATCCTAATCCCTAGGATGTAAGTGGCTTCGCCTAAATCTTTCATTGAGAAAGACTTTCCTAACCAAGACTTTGTTAGTTCTCTAAGGGTTTTGATGATTTCCATTGGCTGTAAACAAAGCATGAGGTTTTGCTCTCAATTGATGAAAAACTCACTATAAGAGCAAACCTCGAGGTTTGCCAAGAAACCTCAAGCTTTGGCCTTATAGAGGAGTCCTCAAGGTTCTATGTTTTTAACTTGAAAAATCTGGTTTCACAAAGTTATGTGAAACCTCGAGGTTTGGCAAGAAACCTTGAGGTTTTGCCCTTCCAGAAGCTTAACGCCAGTTTTCAAAACCTCCAAGTTTCATCTCAATCAGTGTTTTATAAGTTTCTAAAAAATTGAGAAACCTCGAGGTTTTTGGACAAACCTCGAGGTTTGTCTTGGCATAGAGCTTCGCATTTTTCCAAGTTTTTCAAAACCTCCGGCTTCACTCAAACCTCCAAGTTTCGTTTTGGCGCAAAACCGAGATTTTGAAAATTGAGGTGAAACCTCGAGTATTGTTGCAAACCTCGAGGTTTCGGATCCGAAGAACAAATGACCTTTTCAATGATTTTGAAAACCTCCAGGTTTCCAGAGAAACCTCCAGGTTTGCTCTTGGTGCAAAACTGAGAATTTTTGAACTTCAAGAGAAACCTCGAGTATTGAAGAAAACCTCCAGGTTTCTTGATCTAGAGAGCAAACGCCCGTTTGCAAGGTTTCACTCTCAAAGTGAAACCTTGAGGTTTCGAGAAAACCTCGAGGTTTTGTCACTCGAGACAAAATGCTTTTCGCTCTTTGAAAAACCTCTAGGCTTTGGAGAAACCTCCGGGTTTGGTGTTTTGGACTTAAACCTCTTTCACTTGCTACGAGTCCAAAACCTCGAGGTTTGAGAACAAACCTCCAGGTTTCTCAGCGTCTTCAGAAATTCAAATCTGACGATTTTGCTATACCTTCTTGTTTGATCTTAATACTTCCTATGATTATTCTCTAATATTCCTAGACATGTTTAATCACTTTATTGCTGTGTTTCAGACAGATTAGAGAATGTACTGTCAGCACATTAAATGCAAACCCAGAAAGTTGCATTCTTTTGGGTAATCCATCTGCACACGCCTACAAAGAATTAAAGAATGATTTCTACTTCCAGCAGCTGCTATTCCAACGGACAAATTCACAGAGAGTCAACTCTGAACTTTTGCCCAGCTGGATTAAGTGAAGTTAGAGAGAGAAGACCTAAACTGAACCAGAACCTTGTCTAATGAAGGCAACAGTTATAATCAAGATTACAACGGTCATTTAATGCACTCTTAGTATAAATAGAGTTGCATTCAATTCTTCTCGACAACTACAACTGCTGAAAACGAAAATCATTCAAGTCTTGCATTTATTCCATCTGTTTTCAACTGTGTAGTATCTTTTGATACATAAGCTTTAGTGTTTATCTTTATCTACTCTTAAAGAGAGTTCTTACTTGTAAATCATTTATTGTAAAGAATCACAAGTCAAGGGGACTTGGTGATTTGGGAGTTCATTGATTACAACTTGTAAGGGAGAGTGAGTTCTAGTGAGAGAACTACTCTTGAGTGCGAGTGTGTAATCAATTGTGATAGTGAAAAACCCAGAGCGGGGATTTGGACGTAGGTCAAGTGGTTGGACCGAACCAAGTATAAATCTCTGTGTCCAGCTCTTATTCTCTACACTCTGTTCATCCCTGTTTTGCTATTACAAAACAGAACAGTTTTTAAAAGTTTTTAAAATCCCCAATTCACCCCCATCTTGGGTATTTTGCTCCATTTTCATTTGGTATCAGAGTAAGGTCTTCTCTAAAGAGCTTAACATCTCGAGAAGGATCACAATGGAAGGTATTCTACACGATGGAGCTTCAATCAACAGACCTCCAGGTTTCAATGGAGAACATTACTCATTCTGGAAAGCCAAGTTCAAGGTGTTTGTGATGGCTACAGAGTATGGTCTCTGGAGAGTTTTTGAACGAGGAGACTACACTCCAACTGTCTTGGAGAATGGTCTCAGGGTTCCAAAGGAAGAAGAGGATTGTGATGAAAATGACAGAAGAAACGTCACACTCAACAGCAAGGCTGTCCTCCTACTACAAAGTGCTCTTAGTCAACAAGAGTACTTTCGTGTTTGCAACTTAACTTCTGCTAAAGCCATGTGGGATGAACTTGAAATTGCTCATGAAAGAATTGCTGGAGTGAAGCAGAATAGAGTTAATACCCTCATGACTGAGTATGATCTTCTTCGTATGAAGCCTGGAGAATCCATTGGCGATTTCCAGTTGAGATTCACTCATCTCATCAATCAGCTTGCTGCATTGGGCAAAGAGTATGAGCAACCTGTCCAAGTGAGGAAAATTCTCAATATCCTCAACAAGGAATGGGAAGCCAAAGTCACTGCCATTGAAGAAGCTCGTGGAGATTCTATGACATCTATTACAGCCCTCTTTGGGAGTCTATCTGAATATGAGGCAAAGCTCAAGTTCAAGAAGGGACTTGAAGAAGTCCATGGCAAGAACAAGGGGATTGCCCTCAAGGCTGTCAAAGAGGCTAAGGAATCTGATGATGACGAAGATGTAGACAATGATGAAGAGATCGGGATGATGGTCCGAAGATTCAAGAAATTCTACAAGAAGGACCATGGTTACAAGAAGTTTCACAAGGGTAGCTCCAGCTATGAGGCTAAGAAGCCAATCATCTGCTACGATTGTGAGAAGCCTGGTCACATCAAATCAGAATGTCCCAATCTGAAGAACAAAGACAAAGAAAAGAAGAGGTTCAACAGATTCAAAAAGAAGGCATATGTCTCTGGTATTTGGGGTGATAGCTCATCTGATGAAGATGATGAGGATGAGGAAGAGAAAACAAATATTTGCTTGGTTGCTGAAGAAGAAGAGCAACAGCTAATAATGATGAGCTATATGACTCAAAACCACCTTATGATGAATTATTTAATGAATACCTTGTTGTGCAATTAGAATTTGAAAAACTTGCTGATAAATATTTCAAGTTGACAAACAAGAATATTACTCTTGAATTGCAAGTTGAAAAAATTTCTTCCTCTGAAAATCTTGTTTGTGAAGATTGTCCCGATCTGAAGAAAAAAATTTACATCTTACAAAGGCACTTGAGAAATTCACTAGAGGAAGTGAAATGCTCAATGTCATTTTGAAACAACAAAGATTTATAAATGACAGATCAGGAATTGGCTACAAACCAAATTTTGATAAAAAGAGAGGAAGAAAGAAGTCTGGTGAAAAATCCTATATGAACTATTTTACAAAATCAGTTCATTCTTCAAATCCTTTTGCACACTGTAATTACTGCAATAGAAAGGGTCATGCTACTTCTTCTTGCTTTCATAAGAAGGAAAGAAAGAGCAAACCCATAAGGAATTATCAATGGGTGCCAAAGGGATCTTACAAGATTCATAAGACACAAACTAACCCCAAAGGACCCAAGAAAAGATGGGTACCTAAGCCCTAATTTGCTATGTCTTGCAGGTTTGTCTAAGAGCATCAAAATCCAACAAATGGTACATTGACAGTGGATGCTCTAGGCACATGACGGAGACCAATCCAAATTTGCCTCAATCAAGCCCAAGGATGGTGGCAAGGTGACCTTTGGTGGAGATCAATCTGGAAAGATTGCCTGGAATTGGTGAAACCGGCAACAATGAAGGACCACTCATCAAAGATGTCTACCTTGTGGAAGGACTTTGCCACAATCTCCTCAGTGTGAGTCAAAGCACTGATAAAGGTAACTTAGTTATCTTCGATTCTGAGGAATGCTTGATTGTGAGCAAGGATGTTCTCCCTTTAGAAAGCATAAAAACAAAAGCTTTATTTAGAGCCCCTAGAGATGGCAATTGTTATACACTTAACCTCTCTAGTAATGGTTTGTTTTGAAAAATGTTTTGTTAGTAAATTGGATGAAAGTTGGTTATGGCATAAGCGATTAGCTCATGTCAATATGATTCAACTTGACAGACATGAAAAAGGACTTGGTCATTGGTGTTCCCAAACTTCATTTCAAAAATGACATGATTTGTGATGCTTGTCAAAAAGGGAAAAAGACCAAATCATCTTTCAAAACCAAAAATGAGATTTCAACTAATAGACCTCTCCAACTACTTCACATGGATCTAGTTGGACCAAACTAGAGTAAAAAGCCTTGGTGGCAATCTTTATACTTTAGTCATAGTTGATGATTTTTCTAGATTTACATGGACAATATTTATATCTTCTAAAGATTAAACATTTGATCAGTTTCTTGTGTTTGCTAAGAAGGTCCAGAACGAGAAAGGTTCCTCTATTTTAGGAATCAGAACTGATCATAGAGGAGAATTCGATAACAATGCATTTGCTGAGTTTTGTGAAGCATGAGGATAGATCACAACTTCTCAGCCCCAAGGACTCCACAACAAAATGGTGTTGTAGAAAGAAAGAATCAGGTCCTCACTGAGATGGCAAGAGCTATGCTGAATGAGAATAACACTTCTCAAGTGTTTTGGGCTGATGCAATGAGCACCGCTTGCTAGATCTCTAATCGGGCATACCTCCAGAAGAAGTTGGACAAAACTCCCTATGAGCTGTACAAAAGAAGAAAACCAAATCTAGCTCATCTGCATGTGTTTGGATGTAAGTGCTTCATCCACAAGAATGGTAAGGATAACTTGGGAAAGTTTGATCCCAAAGCGAGATGAAGGTATATTTTTGGGTTATTCTAATAGAAGTAGAGCTTATAGAGTCTTTAATACTCGTACTCGCATTGTTGAAGAGTCTATGCATGTTGTTTTCTATGAATCTAAATCTGATAAACCTTTGGATGACGATGAAGAAAATGTTTTCAAAAATCAATTCTTTTCGAAAACTACTCCTGCGTCTATTGAAAATCCACGAAAATATTTTCGAGGTGATCCCCAAAACAATCCTAAAAATTCTGATCAGTCTCGGCCTAGAGCTTGGAGGTTCATAAGGATCATCCTTTGGACCAAGTTATAGGTGATGTAAACCAAGGAGTAAGAACAAGAAACAACACTTTAAACGAAGTCACATTTTTACGCATTTATTTCTCATATAGAACCCTCTAAGATTGATGAAGCCCTTTCAGACAATGATTGGGTGATAGCAATGCAAGAGGAGTTACATCAATTTGATAGAAATCAAGTTTAGGATTTGGTACCCAGGCCTAAGGATCATCCGGTCATTGGCACTAAGTGGGTATTCAAGAACAAACGAGATGAGTCAGTAATCATTGTCCGTAACAAGGCAAGATTGGTTGCTAAAGGCTATAACCAAGAAGAAGGAATTGATTATAAAGAAACTTATGCTTTAGTGGCAAGATTGGAAGCCATAAGAGTTCTTCTAGCCTTTTCTTGTGTCAAAGGATTCAAGCTCTATCAAATGGATGTGAAAAGTGCTTTTCTAAATGGTTTCATTTAAGAGGAAGTTTATGTTGAACAGCCTCCCGGTTTTCAAAATGAACATCATGCAGATCATGTTTATCGTCTCAAGAAAGCCCTTTATGGCCTTAAGCAAGCTCCTAGAGCTTGGTATGAGCGATTAAGCAAATTCCTTCTTGATCAAGGTTTTATTAGAGGAAAAGCAGATACAACTCTCTTCATAAAGAGTAATAAGCTTGGTGACATCATAATTGTGCAAATATATGTTGATGACATTATATTTGGTGCTTCTAATGATGCCTTGTGTGAAGAGTTTGCTAAGAATATGCAGGGAGAGTTTGAGATGTCAATGATAGGAGAGCTCAACTATTTCCTTGGTCTGTAAATCAAGCAAAAGAAGGATGAAATCTTCATATCTCAGACCAAGTATCTCAATGATCTGCTGAAGAAGTTTGGGATGGATCAATGCAATGGAGCTGACACTCCTATGAGTTCAACTGCTTCATTGGATGCTGATGAAGAGGGCAAGGACTTCAACATTACAAGATATCGAGGAATGATTGGATCATTGCTCTATCTTACTGCAAGTCGTCCTGACATCCAATTCAGCGTAGGAATGTGTGCAAGGTTCCAATCTGCTCCCAAGGAGTCTCATGCTGAAAATATGAAGAGGATCTTCAAATATCTTGCTGACACAAAGACACTTGGATTGTGGTTCCCCAAAGGTCAACCTGAACATTTGGTGGCATAATCAGACTCAGATCATGCTGGGTACAAGATTGATAGAAAGAGCACAAGTGGCCAATGTGAGTTTCTTGGTGGTTCACTTGTGTCATGGTTCAGCAAGAAGTAAACCAGTGTGTTTATGTCTTCTACTGAAGCTGAATATGTAGCTGCCTCAAGTTGTTGTGCTCAAGTTTTGTGGCTCAAGCAGCAACTGTCAGACTTGGGAATCAACTTGAAGGAGATCCCAATATTGTGTGACAACACAAGCACAATAATAAGCTTGGCAAAGAATCCAGTTCAACATACTCGGACCAAGCATATTGATGTGAGGCATCATTTCATAAGGGATCATGTTCAAAAGAAAGATGTCAAAGTCATGTTCATCCCAACTCATCTTCAACTTGCTGACATCTTCACCAAACCTTAGCTAAGGAGCAATTTAATTTCATAAGAAGAGAATTGGGAATGGTAAATCCTAATGACTTGTAAGCAATTCTTGCTCAAATTTTGTGTTAAATTATGGTTTTGATGATTAAAAGTTCGACTTAAGCATCGGAGCATCTAGATTTGTTTTATGCGGGATGTTAAAAATCCGGGTTTTTCTTTGTCGAGGAGCAAAACCTCGAGGTTTTGAAGAAAACCTCGAGGTTTGATCATGAACTATCGAGGTCGAGCTTTGAAGAAAGGAGAAGCCTCGGGGTTTCACAAAAACCTCGAGTTTTCAAGAGAGAGTGACCAAGTTCTGAAGGTTGCAAAACCCTGAGGTTTTGGAGAAAACCTCGAGGTTTGGAAGCTGATGGTTCAAAGGTTCACAGAACACCTTTGAAGTCCAGGTTGGTGATTATTCATCAAACCTCAAGGTTTGGCTTAAAACCTTGAGGTTTGCTAGAGTCTATATATATGCGTGCACTGTTCATGTTCTCCAACCTCGACTTAAACCTCTAGGTTTTTAGACTCGCTTTCCCTCTTCTCTCTGAATCTCTCATTTCCCGACCAAATTTCCCTCTTTAATCCCTCCAATGGCCTCGAAATCACACTCCCCAAATTTCGCCGATTCTAGTGAAGAAGGAACAAAATCATGGTCACCTCCTCCTCGTCAACCCTTTGTGCAAACACCTCCTCCCTCTTCTGAACGCCCAGTAAGGATTAAGACGCGCTCTACTCGTCTACGCTATGGCATAGACAAATCTATTAAATGAGTTCAAGGTGAAATTCCTGAAGAGCAGTCACCCTCGAAAAGAATAAAGGAACCAAAGGCTCAAAGCAAAGGGGTTTCCTTCAAGGAACCTGCTAAGAAGAAGAAGGAACCTACCAAGTCTCCATCCAAGAAGAGGAAAGAACCTGAGGTTCAAAGCCAGGGAAAGGAGCAGGAGCCTGAAGAACAATCTAAGAAAAAGAAGAAAGAGCCCAAGAAAAAGGGGAAGGCAAAGGTTCCTGAACCAGCAATTCCCAAACCATCTAAACCAGCAAGAACGAAGAGGGCATCTGTGTCTCAAGTTGGGGAATGCTCACGAGGACAAGCTTCCTCTCTAGCTCCAGAAACTGAACAAGAACAAGATGAGGAGGCCCCTTAAGTCATTGTGGATGCAATTTCAGATATCTACCGCAATGCCAATCCACCCAAAGGTTTTATTATTTCCACTGCTGCTCTTCCTAAAGAGGAAAATGAAAAGTTTAGGGAAGCATATTTACATCGCCTCTTCGTCCTATGGTTGCCATTGACTTAAAAGAATTTCAAAAAGAGTGTCATTTTGACTTATCCCCTTGGTCATTTGAAACAATATGAACCTTTCATTTCCATTTCTCGCTCCCTATACTCCAAATATTGTTCATATATTTTATTACAAGATGGAGTATGATAATGAATTAAGAGACTATGGTGAGGTGATTGAGGAGAGGGTCACCACTGTTGTTAGGAATGTCAAGTTCACCTTATATGCTGATATCCTAAACAAAATTCTTAAAATTGCCAATCCTCCACCTGTTCTTGAGTTCTCTTACAGCAACCAGGAAGTTTTTGAAACACTCAGACCTGGTGAGTCTTTCCCTCCTGACCAACAACTAAGACTCACATTCAAACCTAGTTCCATGCCTCCTGAAAACCGAGTCTTGTGGTATGTCTACTCTAGGAACTTCATTCCTAAAGGAGGCAACTACACCCACTTCACCCAACACGATTACAGACCATTTACAGCCTTTGTGAAGAAGGTTCCGTTTAACCTTGGTCACTGGCTTCTCCAAGGGATGACTGAATTCAGATTCTCCAAAAGACAGTTACCTTATATACCATACCCTTCCTTGGTCTCAGTCATCCTATTCTATCACAAAATTTGGTATGTGGGTTCTGTTGATACACTGGACTATCCCCTATTCTTTGGAAAGACACAGATGAATCTAATGAAGATCAAGTTTGAGGAAGAAGGATCTGTACAGTCTCAAGATCCTTCAAGATCTCGTCCAAGGTCTCAAGCTCAAGAGGCTCAGTCAGCTCCTCCACCTCCTCATACATCCCTGCCAGCTGATTTTGCTTCTCAGATCAAGCAAATTATAGATACTGCTCTTGCCACGATGACTATGCGCATGGAGTTTGAGTTGGGCAAAATAAGAGCTGAGATGACTCGGGGACACAATGGTCTTATTCAGATTCAGGATGCCATGAAGGAGCATCTTGAAATGGCCTCTGGAGAATCAGTTAAGGTTAAGGAGAAGGCTGAAGCAATTGATACGAAGCTGACTACTCAGATCATCTCTCATATGGACCTCAGTGACAAGGTGGACAGAATTGTCAAGCATCTGCACATTGGACCATCTTCACCTCATGGCACCTTTGGCCCAAGCACCTCTAGTCCTGCTTCTGGTTCATCTTCACCATCCTTCACTTTCCCCTAACCGCAGATTCCTACCACATCTCCTGATCCATCCACTCCACTTGTTCCTTCTCAAGCTGAAGTTGCCACACCTGCCACTGAAATCCTTCCCTCACCATCCACACCAGCAACTGAAGTCCTCTCTTTTTCATCCTTAGCCACTCCTACAACTGAAGTTGTTCATCTTTCCCCTCCTTCTACACCTTGATCCACCTCCCTTTTGAAGATGACAAAGGGGGAGAGAATGGCAAGGATTAGACTTTGAGTTTTGGAGAGCTTTGGAGAACTTAGAACATAATTTGTTTTGTAACTTGTACTTCATGTTGCTGATGTACTGCTTTACTTTTACTGAAATGAAATACAAGTTCTGTTCATTATGCTCCTTTGTTGCTCATCTCTGAAATATAAGTTATGTCAATCACTAATTTGCAAAATGAAAGTTTTCAAAACACTATCACTTACTACGCTTATTTCAAAATGAAAACTCTCTCAAATTTTCAAAGTTGTTTGTTTACAAGTGTTGTCATCATCAAAAAGGGGGAGAATGTAGTTCTCTAAGGGTTTTGATGATTTCCATTGGTTGTAAGCAAAGCATGAGGTTTTGCTCTTAATTGATGAAAAACTCACTATAAGAGCAAACCTCGAGGTTTGCAAAGAAACCTCAAGCTTTGGCCTTACGAGAGGAGTCCTCAAGATTCTACGTTTTTAACTTGAAAAATCTGGTTTCACAAAGTTATGTGAAACCTCGAGGTTTGGCAAGAAACCTCGAGGTTTTGCCCTTCCAAAGAAAACTCAGCTTAACGCCAGTTTTCAAAACCTCCAGGTTTGAGGAAAACCTCCAGGTTTCATCTCAATCAGTGTTTTATAAGTTTCTCAAAAATTGAGAAACCTCGAGGTTTTCGGACAAACCTCCGGGTTTGCTCTTGGCGCAAAACTGAGAATTTTTGAACTTCAAGAGAAACCTCGAGTATTGAAGAAAACCTCCAGGTTTCTTGATCTAGAGAGCAAACGCCCGTTTGCAAGGTTTCACTCTCAAAGTGAAACCTCGAGGTTTCTGAGAAAACCTCGAGGTTTTGTCACTCAGAGACAAAATGCTTTTCTGCTCTTTGAAAAACCTCTAGGCTTTGGACTTAAACCTCTTTCACTTGCTACAGTCCAAAACCTCGAGGTTTGAGAACAAACCTCCGGGTTTCTCGCGTCTTGTAAATTCAAATCGACGATTTTGCTATACCTTCTTGTTTGATCTTAATACTTCCTATGATTATTCTCTAATGTTCCTAGACATGTTTAATCACTTTATTCTTTGAGTTTCGACAGATTAGAGAATGTACATTGAAGGTTTAAAGCAAAAGCAAAAGTGATGTCAAGACATTAAATGCAAACCCGAAAGTTGCATTCTTTTGGGTAATCCATCTGCACACGCCTACAAAGAATTAAAGAATGATTTCTACTTCCAAAGATTTGCTATTCCAACGGACAAATTCGCGAAGAGAGTCAACTCGAACTTACGCCGGTGGATTAAGTAAAGTTAGAAAGAGAAGACCTAAACTGAACCAGAACCTTGTCTAATGAAGGCAACGGTTATAATCAAGATTACAACGGTCATTTAATGCACTCTTAGTAAAAATAGAGTTGCATTTAATTCTTCTCGACAACTACAACTGTTGAAAACGAAAATCATTCAAGTCTTGCATTTATTCCATCTGTTTTCAACCGTGTAGTATCTTTTGATACATAAGCTTTAGTGTTTATCTTTATCTACTCTTAAAGAGAGTTCTTACTTGTAAATCATTTATTGTAAAGAATCACAAGTCAAGGGGACTTGGTGATTTGGGAGTTCATTGATTACAACTTGTAAGGGGGAGTGAGTTCTAGTAAGAGAACTACTCTTGAGTGCGAGTGTGTAATCAATTGTGATAGTGAAAAACCCAGAGAACTGGGACCGGACGTAGGTCAAGTGGTTGGACCGAACCAAGTATAAATCTCTGTGTCCAGCTCTTATTCTCTACACTCTGTTCATCCCTGTTTTGCTATTACAAAACATAACAGTTTTTAAAAGTTTTTAAAATCCCCAATTCACCCCCTCTTGGGTATTTTGCTCCATTTTCAGACTTGACCTCAGTAAGGTAGGAATATCATTCCCAATGAGTAGGATGTCATCAACATAAAGCACTAGAAATACAATTGTGCTCCCACTAACCTTCTTGTAAACACAAGGTCCATCGATGTTTTGAATGAATTCAAGCTCTTTGTCTACTTCATCAAAACGACGATTCTAGCTCTGAGATGCATGCTTCAATCCATAAATGGATCTTTGAAGCTTACATACTTTACCAGAGTCCTCTGGATGCACAAAACCCTCAGGTTGTGTCATGTACACATCCTCAAGCAACTTTCCGTTAAGGAAGGCTGTTTTGACGTCCATCTGCCATATCTCATAGTCATAAATGATGCAATGGCAAGAAGGATTCTGATTGATTTCGCCATTGCAACTGGGAAAAGGTTTCATCATAGTCCGCACCATGAGTTTGAGTGAATCCTTTTGCAACCAGCCGTGCCTTGAAGACATTTACTTTGCCATCCATGTCAGTTTTCTCTTTGAAAATCCACTTGCACTCAATGGTTTTTACACCTTCAAGTGGATCGACTAAGGTCCATACCTTATTGTCGTACATGGATTGCATTTCAGACTTCATGACATCAAGTCAATCTTTCAGAGTTTGGTCCCACTACGGCCTCTTGATAGTTGGTTGGCTCATTCGTTCAATGAGCAAAACATCACGACTTCCGAATGTCAATCCATATCTCGAGGTTTGTAGCCGTGATCTATCGACCTTCGTGGGCCTTGTGTTACTTGAGCAAGCTCAACAACTTCTTGTTGTGAGTCTTCTTTGGTTTCCATATGTGGTTCTACATTGTCCTGTGACTTTCGAACTTCTTCGAGGTTCACCTTACTCCCACTGGTTCTTTTAGAGATAAACTCTTTTCCAAAAAGATACCATTCCGAATAAGAAACACTTTGTGATCGGTGGGATTGTAGACATAGTATCCTTTAGTTTCCTTAGGATACCCCACAAAAAGGCATTTTGAGGATCTGGATGATAATTTATCAGAGGCTCGTTGTTTAACATAAACCTCACATCCCCAAATCTTAAGAAATGACAAACTGGGTTTATTCCGGTCCATATCTCATATGGTGTCTTTTCAACCGCCTTTGACGAAACACGATTTAGTGTGAACGCAACTGTTTCTAGGGCATGGCCCCAAAAGGAAGGTGGAAGATCTATTTGACTCATCATAGATCGAACCATATCTAATAGAGTTCGATTCCTCCATTTAGAAACACTATTCCATTGAGGTGTTCCTGGAGGAGTAAGTTGTGAGATGATCCCACAACTCCTAAGATGGTCAATCAACTCTTGGCTGAAATATTCACCACCCCGATCAGATCGAAGTGCTTTAATCATTTTGCCAAGTTGATTTTGCACTTTGTTTTGGAATATTTTGAACATTTCAAAAGATTCAATTTTATATTTGATTAGGTAGATATACCCTTATCTACTAAAATCATCTATAAAAGTAATGAAGTACAAATGACCTCCTCTGGCATATGTATTCATTGGTCCACACACAGTAGTATGTATGAGGCCCAATAAAACAGTGACCCTCTCATTATGTCCAGTAAAAGGGAGCCTTTGTCATCTTTCCCAATAAACAAGACTCACATGTATCAAATGATTCAAAATCAAATGAATTCAGAAATCCATCTTGATGGAGTTTCGAAATGCATTTATCATTTATATGGCCTAGACGACAGTGCCATAGGTAGGTTGGATTCAAATCGTTTGACTTGAACCTTTTAGTAGTTATGTCATAGATGTCCATTCATTTTTCTACTGTCCTTGAGATCCTACACATTTATACAAATGCGAGAACCACATGCGGTATCTAATACCCATGTTGAGGAAGTAGAAAAGCGAATATCTAAGACATAGATACCTGAAGTGATAGCCCCGCTATCCTTCTTATCCTTTTCCAGATCTTCTTGATAGAGTTTGCAATTCCTCTTCCAATGACCAATTTCATTGCAGAAGAAGCAGACTCCATCCTTCAGAGGTTTTGCCTTCTTGGCTTTCTGAACGAACAAAACAGTACTGGACCTCTTCTTAAGGCTCGGCTCAGCAGTCTTGAGCATCTCATGCAGTTCGAGAAATTGATTCCTCCATGTTGTTCATGTTGTATTCATGACAAAGCGTTCATAACTTCACGGGAGTGAGTTCAAGATCACATCGTAGCTAACTCTGGGAGATGGGGAATCCAAGCCTCTCAAGGTGATCAATGTAGCCTTTCATTTTCAATAAATGAGGACTAACCTGATTCAACTTTGACCATCTTGCAAGAAAATAAGGCCTTTGTGGTCTCATACCTCTCTTGCCTTGCCTGTTGCTAGAACATTTCCATAAGATGATCAATCATCTCAGAGGCCTCTTCATGTTCGAGATCTCTTTTGAGGTTTCGAACCATAGTGGCAGGCATCAGGCATCTGCATCCACATAGTCATCCTTATGCTTCTCATAAGCATCAGTCTGAGCTCTTGGATCAGTAGCTGCTAGCTCGTCAGGAATGGGTTGATCGATGAGATACTCCTTTCTTTCGTGTTTAGGATCAACGCTTATGTTTCCAAACATGTCAAGAAAGTTTGTCTCATCGAGTTTGTCCTTCTCAAGGACCGATCGTATTGATGGTGTTGCGGTATTGCTAGTCTACATGATTCTACAACTAAAAGATATGCAAAGTTTAATTAATAACTTCCCACTGAATTAATAACCCTCATTATAATTGTGGGCTAAGATCCATATTTGGCTTAATCTTAAGTCCACTTTGGCAGGACGCTTAAAATCAAGTTATTTAGGTAGGCAACCTCTTTGCCAATTACATCACATGTAATTCTCAGATCTTTATGGGATTCGATCATTATATGACCTAGCATGTTTAATCCCATCCAATGCCTTGAGATCCAAAACTGTTTTGATGATCTCAATTAAGTCAAGACAATAATGAATGTAGAGTGTCACCATTACTCTCTCTTGCCTCACCAAGATTACTCAGATGCATCCACTTTGGTGGAACATATAAATGGGTGATCTAGGTTTTGACAAGTATTCATTTATTGACGGCATTGTAACTTAATATTTTATTCGAGAGGGTATTATTTGATATTATCTAATTAATCCTATTAATTATACCTATATGAATGCAATCATTATTGTATCTCATATAGTGTCTAACTTAATCATGCATTGATAATATCAAAAACATAATTAAAATTCGTGACACAACATGGCTCACCTAACCTAGAGTCCTCTCAAGCCAATGAGGGGACTTTTCTAAATAATAAAAGAAAATACATAAGGAGAAACCTCGTTTAACATTCGAGGGGAGTGAGATGAGAAGAGAATGTACATCAAGATTATTTAGAGAGAGAGAGGCATGACTCGCAGGCCATATTTAAATTTACAACAATTGTAAAATCTAGAGCCATGTTTTCACCATACCCAAACAACACTTTGAAAGGTAAATTAGAACATATTTTAATTCATACAATTATGAGATAAAATATTATTCATGATTAAAAATTCTCTAATTTATATTATATTATATAGTACATATAATATAATAAATTCTCCAATTTATATTATATTATATAATTATATAATATAGTATCATGTTTTAAATTCTCTAATTTATATTATATTATATAATACATATAATATAATAAATTCTCCAATTTATATTATATTATATAATTATATAATATAGTATCATGTTTTAAATTCTCTAATTTATATTATATTATATAATACACATAATATAATAAATTCTCCAATTTATATTATATTATATAATTATATAACATATCATGATTTCAATTCTCGCGCTACGAGCAATAAGCCAGTCCCTACGCGAACGTTTCAGAATCTGATCAGAATTTCTGAACGTTTCAGAATCTGATCAATACGTGAACGTAATAGGTCGTCCGAGAATCACCGACGTTCGATCATCATCGAGCGTGTCCGACGATTCCGACCCCAACGTCTCCAGCGTCCGACGTTCTGAACAATTCAGAACCGTACGAAGCGGCCGCGGCACCGTTCTAGAGATCCGACCGAAACCCTAACACGAACTTAGACACAAAGCATAAGGATTCGATTTTTCATATATATCAAACATATATATAATCACACGAAAAAGCCTAATTTAAACGCACGTTGAGTTGGCTCTGATGCCACTGTTGGGATCCGTACACGCAGCGGATTAAAACCTTTACGGATCCTGTGCAAGGATCGCTCAATAGCGTTTAGATTAAGGCTAAGGGAATCCGAAAATTACCTACGCGCCGAAAGCTGTACGAGTCTCCTTCGACTTGGCGGTGGGCTACCTTCTCGATCGTAAGTCGACTCTTGGAATCGACTTCCTCTACCGGTATCCACACGAATAATTCCCGAACCCGATTGCGGCAGCGTGCTAGCGCCTTGTAGTTTTGCGTCTCTCTCAATTTCACTCTAGGGTTTCTCGCGGCTTTCTGTAATACGCTCGACAAAAAGTCACGTAGTTCTTTTACAAACCCGATCGTATTATATAAAATTAATCCTCATTAATTTTGAAATTCGAATTTTAAATCGGATTAAAATATATTAATTAAATCTATATAATAGATCTAATCTAATACATTTATTTAATCCGAAGTACAAGTCATATCTGAAATTCAAATTTTCAATCTTGATTAAAAAATACATTAATTAAATCTATCTGATAGATCTAATGTAATATATTTATTTAATCCGAATCAAAAAGCCTTCGAATTTAATTTATCTCTATAAATTAAATCCGAGAAATGATATCTATCTATTTAATTAAATCTGAGATACTATATCTCAATTTAAATTAAATGGATATATGATATCTTTATTCAAAAATTAAATGAGATACAATATCTCTATTTGTTTTAGATATTTAATTTATTACATAAATTAAATACAAAACAAATATTATATATATTAATATTATAATCTCTATTAATAATATTAATATATATTAATTTCAAATTTAATATATATATATATATATATTTTTTTGATTAAATTAAGTATTCATTAAATCTAAGATTCAATGAATCTGGACACTTTTGCTTGTGTTGGGTTATTCTTGTGTGCGACCCTACAGGCCCATATGAGATTGGCAGTGGGCCAATACTGTACCAGCCCACAAGTCGCAAGCGGCCTCTAGCAAGACATTGCGACTACCCAATTCACATGGGGATCGATGACACGATACAACTTATCGCACAACCATGTCACGTCCCTTTTGTCATGCGATAATTTGGTCAAGGATGAGGCATGGATAATGTCAACTTCCTTTTCTTGACCATTACTTTCTCGATTCTCGAGTAGTCTAATAAGTGAAATGGAAACTCCTTTCCATCACAGTATGGCCATACATTTCTTAGACTCACTCATCGAGGGGCCCGGTATTATCTCTCTACAAATGTGAGGGACAAATTCCATCTTGACCATTCACATTCCTCCGCATGAAAACCACTGATCCCGATCCAAGACTTTATCATCACCCGGTCAAAGGTGACTTTTGACTAGGTCAAAGACTAGTGACTCATCATGTAGGAATCCATGATGATCTCAGGTCATAGGGCGTCATGACGCGGTTATACATGAGATAAGCTTATGACTAGATCCATGCAGCTTTCTCATAGTGGGTCGATCCAGCACCTTGTACTCTTACAAGTGCCCATGACTTTGATTCGTATCTCCATACCTCATCAAAGTCATACTGGTCTTATCTCATCTTCGGTCCCTCATAGATGACCGACCAGGGACATTTAGGATAATCTATAAGATATATCCAGGGATGCAGTTATCACTATAAACATGTGAATGAAGTGATAACTTAATGGAGAACAATGACTTGCCCCTAGGGCATAATTTCCAACACATGCATGCTAAATATTATAGGGAGAACCAGTTCTTGGTTGAAAATAATTGCAGTGATGCCTTAAATTATTTGAAAGTTGATCTGGTTGCCAAAGAATGCTCTTTTTTAGCATGGCAAATGGGTGGACTACCTTGCCCACATGCATGTGCAGCAATTAAGGTTCTTAATGGTAATGTGTACACATTTTTAGATGATTGCTTTACACTTTTAGCACAAGAGAAAATTTATGCACATAGCATGCGGCCATTTGCAACACATGATTGTCCACTTTTTGATGCGCCCACGATGACACAAATGCTAACAGAGACTTTCTTGGAGCCCCCAATTACTACAAGGGCGGCAGGTAGACCCAAAAGAAAAAGACGGGAATCTCAATTCCAAAACAAGAAGGTTTATCATTGTGGTAGATGCCATGAGCCAGGACACTCCGTCAAGACATGCAAGAATCCAAATCCAAGTTGATCATCAATGGTGCCTTGGGTGTTTCTTTTTGGACATTGCGTCTCACACTCTTTCGTTGTATATGGCTTCAGATAGAAATCCACACCATATTATTTTTGGAGATGGTGTGTGATGTTGTCATTATGAATTTGTAGATGCATCTGGTGTTGTAAATGAAGGTTGGATATTGTTGTCACAATTGTATCCAAGTGTCATTTATGTACACATATCATATTCTATTCCAAATGTAAATGACGTTGAAAAATATATGCAGCTGGATTTTGTTGTTATTAGGTCGATATTCTTTGGTATTATGTACTGATATTATTGTTATTAGGTACTGATATTGTTGTTATTAGGTACTGATATTGTTGTTATTAAGGACTGTTATTGTTGTTAGAGACCTCTGATATGTTGTTAGTGACCCCTGATATTGTTGTTAGCGACCCCTGTTATTGTTGTTAGAGACCCCTGATATTGTTGTTATTAGTGTTAGATATGATTAATTTTGATGATGTCTTATATAAATGCCATTATTAAGAGCAAAAAACTAGTATAGATAATTAGATATATTTATCTCCTACATTGACTAACTACTATATTTATTGTAGATTAGTCTAAACTGAATTGTGGAGAATGATCAAGAGAAGAGAAGAAAGAATGAGTTAAGTTATGGGTAATAATCAAGAAGGAGATAAGAGTTCAAAGCAAGAAGAACTTGAAGAAAATGTCAAGGAAGCAAAAAGTTATCAAAGGATTTTGGGAATAATCAAGAAGATGAGAGATTGAAGAAGGAAGAACTTGTTGAGTGGAATAAGAAAATCATTATACAAGTTCCTAGATTGATACTAGAAGTCTCCTCGATCAAATGGAAGTTAGAATGGCTCAATTCAGAGTTAAAATGAGTAAAAAGGAGCTTCAGGACTAAGTGACTCGAGTTACGGACTAACTGCCTCGAGTTAGTATTGTTTGCTACAGTGGTTTGCTACTAGAATGGCTTAACTCGAGTCAAAATAACATTAACTCGAGTTACTAAGTGATTTAACTCGAGTCAACCACAATAACTCGAGTCAATGTGTTTTTCTAGCACTCTGTTTCATGTTTCAGCTGGCGACCTTTGGTATTTTGATGATATCTCCTAAACCAAAGATCTGATTGAGGTGAAACTAGTGGCATATAAAATTCAAGTTCAAAGGAGTTCAGATCAAGGAGCTATGAATTGTGGAAGTTGATAGTGAAATTCACACCATACAGCAGACCAAGCTTCGATGTTTTGAGTGTAACTCACAAACTAAAAATCCAATTGAGCTAAAATTTGTGGAATATGAAAGTAGACTCAAAATGAGTTCCATCAAGATTTGAACCAAGCAAAAGGGAGTTCGGACCAGGGAGATATGGCCTTTGAAAGTTACAGTCAGTTCAAGATGGTTCAAAAACGCTCGACATACAATGAGTTTGGAATGAGTTGTTAACTAGGCTTGGATAACTCAAGTCAGGACTGGAAAAATCGAGTCATCGTCAGACAGAGAGGAATCAATATTGAGAAGAGATTTTAACTCAAGTGAACAAGTAGCAACTCCGTCAACAAAGAGCACACGTAGCGAGAAAGCCTTTGTTCCACAATGTCTTCAAGAATTCAGAAATTATTGTTATCAAGTAATTACTACTTGCTATACTCTTCAATGCTATTAATCATATTTGTGAGCAATTTTTAGATGGTTAGAAGCTCGGATTGAGGATCAATGTCAATGCTAGCAAACACACATCAGCCACTATCAGATGAACGAGTAACTCGAGTCATAGCATGATAACTCGAGTCATTCGAAGACAGTGAGCAATGAAGTTCAAGAAAGGGTTTTTAACTCGAGTCATAGCTGATGTAACTCAAGTCAAGATGAGACTGAAAGAAATTTGGAGTAAAGGAACAACCTCTTAACTCGAGTCAATTAATGATAACTCGAGTCAATCTCCCTGCTTCAGAAAATCACCGTATCCGAAATCTCAAAATCATTGATTGTGATTTCATTACTTCTTATCATCACTCATTACTATTCCTAACTATGTTTAATCAGTTTGATAATGAGTTTCAGATGATTATATGAAGGATTAACATCATATTACAGAAAGCAATGATTACATCAGCTTCAACGGCTATATTTATTCCAACGGACATACTCTAAACTGGAGGAATTGCTCAACGGTCATAAATTACAAGTAACTATAAAAGGAGAAGCATTCAAGTGATAGGGCAAAACTTTATAGCCTATAAACTCCGCAAGTGCACGGGCCGTATCAAGTCATAAAGTGATAAGAAAAGTATCGTTCCCACGAGGACTTAGTATCACAACTTTAGTTAAGTATTAATTTCACAATTTTGTTTAATTTGAGCAAAACAAATTGAATTTGATTAAGATAAAGGAAAAGAAAATCAAAACTAAAATAAAAATAAGAAAACTACCACAATAATCAAATAAGCGACCCAAAGTCATTAATCCCTTATTAGCTTCATAAACCTTGTTTTCATTAGTTTAATTAGCTTTAATATCAATTTTGTCAATCTCGAGTATAAATAGCTATAAGTGTATGTCAGTCCACTTACAACCCTCTCTTGAGTATAACTTTTTATGTCTAACATAGTTACTCAAGAGGGAACTAAAATCAAAAAAATTCTTCAATAATTATATGGGGTCATTAGGTATATGTCTATCCTAATCGCAAATTAAATCGTAATCTAATCCCATATTACTTAATCTCTGAGCCTAATTAAAATCCCCTTTGTCAAGGTAAATCCTAATGCTCAAAATCATATTCAATGATGGCCAATCACTAAATAGATAAAACTAACCAAGATTAAGTAACCAAAATTAATATCAAATTTAACTAAATAATGAAAACAAAATCCAATTCACCCACATGTTCATAGGTCCTCTAGGTTGCAAAACCAACTAGCCACACATGGCTCTAATGAAATCCATAACAAAAAGATAAGAATTCAAGTTCAAAGAATACACAGAGAGAAAGGAAAGAAAGATTCTCTGTCGCCTCCACAGTCGTTTCGTCCTTCCGTGGAGATGATGAAGAGAACTGAAACGCTCAGCCGCTACTTCTCTGCTTCTTTGTTCCCCTTCTTGTTCTGCGTCTCCCCATTTATAATTTAGGTCTCCTCCTCTTAATTAATCACCAAACTTAGGATCCAAGTTTTCTTTTTAGCATGTGGGGTTCACGTCTTTATTTCTTTTATTTAATTTATGGCTGCAAGCTTCATATGCTTTTTGTCTCTTCTCTTTCATATAATATCTCTGCACAATAAAAATAGGATATGATTAGATTTTATGCTGATTTATTCTTTGATCCTAAGTTTGATTCAATGATGGAAAAGTTTATAAAAGATAATTAAATAGGCATATAATATCAATAATTCCAACTAATTCTCATAAAATATACACCTATTTAATCATAAAATATACACTTATCATCGAGATAGAAGAGTTTAGAGACGAGCTTGCACTGTTGAAGTGCCAACATTATGAATCCAACGCTTAACTCATATACTCTCTGTTTCACAATGGTTATATAGCTTTCAGTAGAGAGTGTGATGATCGATTATGTACTTCAGTGATTATTATTCATCTACTCTATGAGAGAGTCTAAACACTTATTTCATTATTTGTTTAGTGATCAAATTTCAAGGTTGTGGAACCTTTGAGTGTGGGTGTATAGTTACAACTTGTAAGGGGGAGTAAGTCCTAGTGTGAAAGGATCATCTTGAGTACAGAGTGTGAAATTGTATCCTTACAGTGTGTAAGGGGGAGTATCTCAGTAAGAGATTGTAAAGGCTGCACAAGTTCCCGACTAAACTTGTGAGGTTGTAAAGGCTTTTCTCTTGTGCCCGGTCAAACAAGGAGATAGTGGATTGAAAATCTTAAGTGGAGCTTGGGGACTAGATGTAGGTCAAGGATTGGGCCGAACCAATATAAATCTCAGTTTGCATATTCTCTTCCCTAAACTCTTACATTTCTAGCATATATGTTTGAATGACTACTTCTGCTTTATAAACTATTTCTGTCATTCGAACTACTTTCAGTAAGTTGCGAAAAGATTTTCAAAGTTATCTAAAGTTTTATCAGACACCCAATTCACCCCCCTCTTGGGTGATAGCTAGGTCTAAAAATTAGGTACTATTTTGCTGGTATTATGTATTGATATTGTTGTTATTAGGTACTGATATTGTTGTTATTAGGGACTAATATTGTTGTTGTTAGAGACCCCTGATATTGTTGTTAGCGACCCCTGATATTGTTGTTAGACACCCCTAATATTGTTGTTAGTGGGTCCTGTTATTGTTGTTAGTGACCCCTGTTATTGTTGTTAGTGACCCCTGATATTGTTGTTAGTGGATCTTGTTATTGTTGTTAGCAACCCCTGTTATTGTTGTTAGTGACCGTTGTTACTGTTGTTAGTAGGCCCTGATATTGTTGTTAGTGGGTCTGTTATTGTTATTAGCGACCCCTATTATTGTTGTTAATGGGTCTGTTATTGTTGTTAGCGACCCGCTATTGTTGTTAGTGATTTTGTTATTGTTGTTAGTGACACACGATATTGTTGTTGACACCCACGATATTGTTGTTAGTGGGTCCTGTTATTGTTGTTAGTGACCCCTGTTATTGTTGTTAGTGACCCCTGATATTGTTGTTAGTGGATCCTGTTATTGTTGTTAGCAACCCCTGTTATTATTGTTAGTGACCCTTGTTACTGTTGTTAGTAGGTCCTGATATTGTTGTTAGTGGGTCCTGTTATTGTTATTAGCGACCCCTGTTATTGTTGTTAGTGGGTCCTATTATTGTTGTTACTGACCCCTACTATTGTTGTTAGTGACCCCTGTTATTGTTGTTAGTGACCCCTGTTGAAGTTGTTAAACATGTCCAGTATTTTACAGTTCTCATTCCATGAACACATCAAAACAGAAGCAAAAAATTTCTGTTGTCATTGAATAAAGATTTTCAAGTTAGCATGAGTACACAATTTATAAATTAACAAGAAGGTTTAATGTCATCCTCATGAATACAAAGGAGTCATAAATACACATGTTCCTAACAACTATGCCCCCTAATGTATCTTCTTTTGCTTGTTGTAGTCCTTAATTAATGACAACACTTTTTGCCTATAGTTGTTGCAAGGATGGGTGACCAGCCCCCACAACAAGTCCACCTTCAACTCACAAAGTTCTTCCTCTATGTATAATGGCATTGTATGCCCATCCTCACCTTGCTCTGAGCCATCCCACATTTGCAACCAGGATAGCACATGAACCCCACATGAGTGTCTGAAATAAAATTATACAGAAGGGTTCTAGTCAAATCATCCATCAAACTCTCATGTCGGATGTAAAAAATAAACCACCTAAGAAACATACGTGTCCCTTTGGACATGGACTTTAGCCTATGTAACATCGTTGCGGATGTCCTCATCTTCTAACAACTGTGGCTCCACAGTTCGGAGTATATCCATGAAATGACTGCGCTGAAAAGGAAGTTCAAATATTTAGATATGTTTACAAGTTTACCAACTAAACAGACATTGAATTTCAGTTGAACTTACCACTTTAGTTGCCATCAGTTCCTTTGAACGTTCAAGGGATGATGGCTTTTTTGGCTTTTTCTTGGTTGGCAATTTCTTTGTGTTAGTTCTCTATGTGTTTTGATGATAACTGACAATTGTAAACATGTATAAATGTTTTTGGTAAAGATAAATGAATATTAAAACTTGTTGTTTTCAATCCAAAAACATTTTGTCAGTGCCAAACTCGAGCCTAGATTTGCAAACTCGAGTTTGCTACTAACAGAGAGCAAGACAAGCTATTTTGTGTTTTCAAACTCGAGCTTGGTCTTTAAACTTGAGTTTGAGAGTTTACAAAGTTTTCTCATATTTTGAGTAAACTCAAGTTTACGTATGGAAACTCGAGTATTGCGAGAGGCCGAGAGCATTTGAATGAAACTTGTTTTATAAACTCGAGCCTATTAGTTTTAAACTCAAGTTTGCTTCTTCCAGAGAAAATCTTCAAAGAGTTTACAAATGTGTAAACTCGGGTTTGTGGTTAAAAACTCAAGTTTCCCTCGGCGGGAAGATTTTTCAAATTGAAACCATTTCATAAACTCGAGCCTACTTCTTTTTTAGTAGAGTTTTTCACGGCTTGAAAATCCACAAGAGTTTACAAAACATGTAAACTCAAGTTTGCAGTTGCAAACTTGAGTTTCCAGTTGGCCAAGAGCATTCAAAGTTTTACATCTTAAGCAAACTCGAGGTTACTTCAGTAGACTCCAGTTTGCCTGTGGCCGAGAGTTTTCAAAGGTTTTCTTAATTTTAAGAAAACTCGAGTTTGGGTTTCTAAACTCAAGTTTGGTCCTTACAGAGAGCAATGCTATTTTGAACTTAAGAAAACTCCAGTTTGCATTTGAAAACTCTAGTTTACATTTTCAGAACTAAAACGATTTTTGACATGAATAGTGTCAAACTCGAGTTTGGTCATTTTTGGTCACTAATAGACTCGAGTTTGCATTTTACTCAAAATGTCTTTCAAAATGATTTCACGATGGTTTCCTCGACAAAGCTCTAAACTTGAGTTTGGACATGGAAACTTGAGTTTGGTATCTGAGTAAATTTACAAACTCCAGCTTGTCATTGCAAAATCCAGTTTGGTCCATACAGAAGTGAAACCTCAAATTTAAATGTTAAGCGAACTTGAGGTTAGCCTTGTAAACTCGAGTTTGGAACGTCAGTACAGATGAACGCATTTGAGTTTGAATTGTTCAGTTTGATTTATACTTTAGCCTTAAGCTACGAATTGGTTGTATATGATTTATATGTTTCTTATCAATATTTATAACCAATCTTAACCAGTTTACTTGTGAGATTTCAGAAGATTTGAATTTGCTTTAAAGTCAAATAAAGCAACTCAATGTGCCACTTGTATTATTTTATTATATCTCCTCAAAACAAAGCAAATGGATGACAACCTGGAAAGAGACACAACCATTCTTCAATATAGACAGCAAGGCTCCACCTACTAAAGCTGAACATCATCATATTTCAAACATGACCACATGGGAGACATTCTTGAAGGGCCAAATTTCAAATATTCAAATATGCAAATGTTCCCAACAGCCATATTCAAACAGCTATGGTCACAACAGCTACATCCATGGAGAAACACTCACAACATCTATATTTTTGAATGGATTCAAGTCTCAACGGATCTACAACATTCATCTACTTCAAATCACTATAAATACTTGAAGATTTGAAGTCTGCAAGCAGAGAAGACATACACAGAAAATGCATACAAAGAAGCTTAGTCTTTTACTGCTTTATTATCTTCATTTGTATCTTTGATACATTGAACTTCAGTGTTTATCAATATCTACTCTTTGAGAGAGTTTCATTCTTGTAAATCATTCATTGTAAGAATCTCAAGTCGTGGGACTTGGAGATTGCGTTGTTAGATTACAACTTGTAAGGGGGAGTGTATCCTAGAGAGAGGATAACTTTCGAGTACAAAGTGTGTATCTAATTTGAGTGATAGTGGAAAATTCCAGAGAGTCTGAAGACTGGAAGTAGGTCAAGAATTAGGACCGAACCAGTATAAATCTTCTGTGTCAAACTCTTCTTCTCCATCTCTACTTTACCTTGCTTAGCATATGTTGTGTGGGTGATTGAAAAAGAATTTTTGAAATCCCCAATTCACCCCCCTCTTGGTGATTTCCTTCACTTTCACTTTGGATGTTCCTTTTCATATTCCATCTGATAATAAGTTCTATTCTCAACTAAGGAATCAAGCGCGTGGAAGGCCATAGTTGTTGTATCAAGGACATAAGAAAACCAGTGATTTATAAAAAGACAGGGGCCAAATATGAATCGACAGTCACCAATATTGCATCCTACATGTTCAAGAAGAATTTCCGCAGCATATGATTCGACTGTCCATTTCAATTTAGGATTACACATTTTATCCATGAAGTCGGCTGTAAAAATATGTCTATGGACTACACCATTATTCTCTAATTGATCCGCAACCAATGTCTTTGCTACTATTGTCACCAACTACATTTAGGAGAAATAATCCAACAAAAATCATATGATCATGTGCACAACTTTTTAAATACCATTAAAAAAAAATGAGAAGAACTTTTTAAATACCATAAAAACAAAAATGAGCGTGGGGGCCTTATTTAATTGCTTGACGTTTAACGACAACATTCTTGCTAGTACGGGGGCCATGTTTAATTGCTTGACTTCGACCAATGACCGTCTCGCTGGGACACGTATCAGCGATGCTCCCTTGGCAGCTAGTCAGGAGCTCTGGCGCCCACCAGAGGAGGAGTGGGTGAAGGTGAATGTTGACGGGGCTTTCTCTAATGTCGATAGGAAATGTGCTTGTGGGGGCCTTATTCGTGACACATCTGGAAGGTTCCTGAAAGGATTCATACACCCCATTGAGCATGGGGATGAACTGTCTACGGAAATCTGGGGATGTCTTTTGGGGTTTAAAACAGCATGGGCGATGGGGTTCAGACGAGTGTGGTTAGAAACTGACTCTACGGAATGCATTGAGCTACTCACGGGCGACCAAGGCAGCACTCATCGGGACTCGGCCATCCTCAATGAAGTTAAGAAGCTGATCCATATGGATTGGGAGATGAAGGTTACGTATGTGGCAAGAACTTGCAACTCCGCTGCGGACCATTTAGCGAAGAGAGGACTTGGTCTCGGATGGGGGTTTCATGACTTATATATGCCTCCTGAGGAATTACAGTTGATTCTTGTTCAGGATTGTAATGGGTGCAATATTCCCATAGGTGTTTGATGAGGTATCCCAAATGTATCAAAAAAAAATATATATTTACATGTGCACGCAAATGTATTAGTCAGGCAAAATTAAGGTTGGTTCTTTCTTTCAACTACCACAAATGTATTATAAGTCAAATTTGACCAAATCTTACATTCCAAGATATGGATGTTGATATATTTATTATGTCTAGAATTGATTGACTTTTCCAAATTTACCCTTATTGAATAATGAAAATTGAAAAAGAAGATATATACTTTGTTGGTACATTTTCTCCAGTTATTCAATAAGGATATAATTGAAAAACAATCATTAATGACTCTCAAGGTGGACTTATATTTAAGACCAAAAATTTTAGACAAATCGGACATATAAAAGGGACCGGAGTGGTAATTCTTAATTTAGAGGTAAAACGATGAAGATATATGTAATTTTGACGATAGGATTTCCGATCAAATTTACCTCTATGTTGGAAATGATCTCATTTAACATAACTAAAATACAATGACCCTCACAACTTGTTATACTTCTCAACCCAACTGGTCGTAAGTTTTTAAAGTATACCAATAAAATAGTAAACATTGCTTACTGAGAAACCAAAATTGAATTGGGTGTACGTAGGTATGTTTTTATATCCTCAGATATCACAAAACTGAAGGCCAAAGCTTCAAGCAAACTGGTGGAGCAACCAACAAGAGTGGAGGCTATATTGGCACTCATATGGAAATGTGCAACAACGGCATCTAGAATAAACCCGGGAATAACAAAAAAACCCTCCAAGGTAAGCCAAGTAATAAATATTCGTAAAAGGACAAACCCACCTTTACCGAGACCTCGTTGGAAACGCTTAAGTAATTTCATAGCGAAAGCAGAACGGACCAATGATGAGTACGAGACATATTGGGTGACAATCCTTGGTGGTTCGGTTAAGGAAGGCTCTTGAACTATTTTCAAGGGAACGTGCTCATAAACTTGGAGATAAAAATAATTCTTTCTCATTATTAAGCGAGGGAGGGAAGGACGCTTGAATTGGCGTACAAAGAAGACATAGATTTCTATATGTGTTCAAGCTGGTGTCGTTTTGGGTTTTATGAAGAAAATTTTGGATGGGGAAAACCCAAGTGGGTGAGTATTCCTTCTTTGAAGTTAAAGAATTCTATTTATTTGATGGATACACATGATGGAAAAGGAATAGAAGCATGGGTGACTTTGATCGAACAAGATATGGCCTTGGTCGAGAAAAGCCATGAACTACTTGAATTTGCTTCCTTGAATCCAACTATCATATAAAACAATAAAAGCTTAATTATTGAGCTATATATAGTTTAATTTGTCCTTTCTCGTTTTATGTTATGGTTTTCTGCTTTGTGTAATATCATTGGAATTTTCATTGTAAGTTATGTTGGTTTGTGAAATCGTCGCGAGGTTTCTGTTTAAAACGTACGGATATATAGTTGATTGGAATGATTTTGTTGAGAAAAAAGAGAATCCTAGAATAACGATAAAAGACCAAATAAATTCACTCAACTGGAATTTTCTAAAAGACAATTTTGGGAAACTTTTATAGTAAAAGATTGTATAAAAAAAGAAAAGAAAAGCGTTCACCGAGAGTTTAACAAGGGATGGTTTATTTATTGGGATTCAAACAAGCAATGGAAGAAATTTATCAAAATAAATTTGAATCCCAATGGAGGATCAATCAATGGCGTTTAAATTAGAGTAGTCAAAATGATACCTTTCGTATGTGTCTTGTTCAATCACTAGGAGCTAGCATACGAACCAGCTCCCTCTACCGATATTCACACAAACAAAACTCCAATACGGCGTGCTATCTTTTGTATGCATCTTGTTCGATCACTAGGAGCCAACTGTACGAACCAGCTCCCTCTACCGTTATCCACATGAACAGAAGTCCAGGCAGCGTGCTAGCCTCAAACGTTTTTCTCTCTATATTCTCTAGGGTTTTCTCTTTTACTCAGCCTCTATAATACGTTTTGCCCACTATTTTATAGGGTTTTCAAAAACCCTAATGGGTCGTATTAATTATTCAAAATCAATCTTAATTAATTTTGAAATTTGAATTGGATTAAAATAATATTAATTAAATCGTCCAACGAGATCTAATCAAATTTATTTATTTAATTCGAATTAAAAGCCGCTAATTTAATTTATCTTCATAAATTAAATCGAGATATGATATCTATCTATTTAATTAAATCGAGATACGATATCTCAATTAGTTTTAGTTATTTAATTTATCAAATAAATTAATACAAAACAAATACTACATAATAATATTATTATCTATATAAATAATAATATTATTATTTTCGAAAAATATATATATATATATATATATATATAAAATATCTGTCCTCCCTAGATTAAATGTTGTACTCATTAAATCTTAAACATATCTTAGATTCAATGAAAGAGAAACAATGTTACTAAAAGCGGGAACATAAAAGCAATTGTCCAAAATCAACAAAAGCCCACTAGGCAAAACTAATTTATAAGTGCCTATGGCTAAAGCGACAACTCTTGCTCGGTTTCCAACTCGTAAGTCCACTTCGCCCTTCTTCAACTTTCTACTATCCTTGAGACCCTGCACATTTTTGCATATGTGAGAACCACATACAATATCTAATACCCATGTAGAGGAAGTAGAAAAATGAATGTCTATAACATAAATACCTGAAGCGATAGACCCGCTCCTTCTTGTTCTTTTTCAAATCTTCAAGGTAGAGTTTGCAGTTCCTCTTCCAATGACCAGGTTGATTGCAGAAGAAGCAGAGCCCGGCCTTTAGAGGCTTTACCTTCTTGGCTGCAGGCTTAGTTTCAGGCCTGTTTGACTCTTTGGTCTTACCAATTGAGCCATTACACTTTCTTTTGCCCATGCCTTTCTTTTTCATACCCTTGCCTTTCCGAACCATCAAAATAGTGTCGGGCCTCTTCTTAATGCTCTGCTCATTAGTTTTGAGCATCCTATGTGTTTTGGTATAGAACACAGATGTCCAACCTTGTGGGCTAGTAAGTTGATGTCGGATCGATAAGCTTTAGCCGAATATCTATGAGGTAGATAATCACGAGAGCGTGGGATCACTGTAGACAAACAAGGCTCTCGCCAAAGGGAGTGGAGTGTGTGCACAGTGATGACCATATGTAAATAGTCTAAAGTTAGAATGTGTGTACCTTAAGGCTTGAGCTCTATTATTTATAGAGTGTACCTTAGGTTGAGTCTTATGGGCCCTGTGATTGGAGGCCCTAGTATCATAACTACTAGATCTAGGTTTAGATCCTCCTGAATTATAGTAAGATAGGATCCCCCTGTATTATAGGCAGATCCTGGTACGCATTATATTCCTTGTTGGGTCATCTAGGTATTGGGCCTAGTGTAAGTCCGTAATAGTTGCCCCCCAGCCCGGTGGTTCAAGCTTTTGAGTTGCTGGGATGTATTTTGCCCCCTTTAGGATTAAATAGGCTACGCTCATTGTCTGAATTACATTGTTGTGAGCCTTACATCATCGAGTTGGACTACATTACCCCCGGTTATCGGAGTCATTTACTCCAAAGATTCGAGGTAATGTCTCAAAGATTTGGGGTAACGTCATGGTGATTTGCCTAATTCCAGGGTTAAGATCCTACTGTAATCACCATCATTGCCAACTGACACCTGGCTACCTTGTATTCGCGAGGGGTTTCAACCGCTACGCCTAGCCGCCTGTGGTTTCTGTGCTCATTTAATGCGCCCGACACGTCGCGTATGTAACCCTTGCTTTTTTAGGTGAACAGTCCCTTTTACCCCTAACGTTTAGGTATCGTAATGTTTATTATTCATACTTCCCTCCATTCCTTACACTTTAACCACTTTCTGCATCCTCTTGCTCCTCAGAAATCTCTCACTTTCATGCAGTATCCATCTTCTCGCATTACTCAGAGCTTTCCTCTACGGCATCCTTCTATCTTCATTTAGACAGGTATTTCCGCCATTTCCTTTTGTTTACTTGGTTTCTTTCCTGGAATTTGCCGATTTTGTAGTACTTGATTTTTCATCTTTTACCCTTCTCGCTACGGCACTGGGTTCCAGTTTCAGAGTCTTCTGGGTAGGCTTCGATAGGAGTTTGGTTTTTTGCCTAGCCCTTCATTCTTGGCCTTATCTGTTTTCTGGGTGTAATCACCTTCGCTATCTTCCTTAGCTGTACTGAGTTTCTTTATGTGCCTCTCTAGGTCCTAACTTCAGGTCTCAATGGGTAGGGTTAACCATTTGCCATCCTCGAGTTAGAAAATGACTCCAAAAGAGGAAGAATCCCTACGCGTTCTTTATCCTAGGACAACTTTCTAGCTGTATGGCACTCCTCTTACCGAGGACCAAAGGCTAGCACCTTGCTCCGCGGTAAGCCTGGTATCTGGGGTGTTGAGGCATCTCAGCCTACGATTACCGGGTCCCAATGCGAAATTTTCGCCTCTGTTGTGCCTCGAACTAGGGGCCGAGGTGATGCTGGAGTCGTCCCTGCATCGCCCATCAATTTCTACGAAGCTCCCCCTTGCGCTAGGTCAGAGTCCTTTCCAGAAGGATACCTCGACCCATGCTAGGATTGTATTGCCTTAAGCTCCCACTATATCGCGAGTGGTCAAGATTCGCTAGCCAATGCCATTTTAGGCTCGTGCTGTCATAGATCTTTATCCAACCCTATCCTGGCAATTCATAGTCGGTGTGTACCTGATCCAACCATTTATCCTTTTCACAATAGTTTGCCTTCTTCAGGTATATCTCTCAACTTCTGATTTTGCCTTTTTTGCTATAGGTATACACGGAGTCGCCTTCGCCATCCATAGCATACCTTCCAACACTGGGGAATCAGATTCTGCCAGTCCCCCTCGGGTCCTGCTAGAGAAGTACCCCTGGGTTACTTATGAGGTGCTAACGACGCACTCTCTGATGACTGCATCGAATATCGCAAAGATTGACTTGGGGGAGTCTGCCGGCTGCACTTTACGCCCTCCAAACGACGGCGAGCCCATTTGCCCTGAGCAGGAGGGAACCAACCCATCTTTCTTCTTCTTTTATAAGGAATATGTTACCTGGCTCGGTATTCGCTTTCCGTTTACCGAGTTCCAAATAGCCATCCTCAATTATCTCCATTTAGCTCCTTCATAACTCCACCCTAATGGATGGGGTTTTCTTCTAGCTTTTGAGTGTCTTTGTAATTCCTTCATGGAGCCCATCCCCTGTATGGTTCCTATATTCTTTTATTTCTTCTGTCCCTTCACTCCTCGTTCCGGTAAGGAGTTTGTCGATTTGAAGGGTCTAACGTCCATCCAGGGGGTCTCTGGTAGAAAACTCTTTCATGCGCTTTTAGAGTCCTTCAAGCATTTTAAAACCAGCTTCTTTAAGGTTGTTGCCATTTCTGGGCAACAACCCTGGTTCCTTCACGGCCCCGAGTCCAAAGATGTGGAATGGAGATTCCCATTGTTTATTACAATTGTTAGACATCATCAAAACACATAGAGAACTAACACCTTTCGCTCCCCCCACACAAGTCATCACGACCTTCCTTTCAAACTAACGTTTCAAACTGCTTGAAACGGTCTTCCATCATCTGTTGTATTACTCTGAGGTCTTCTTGGCGCTGGAGATTATTGCGTTTCTCTATGTTCTCCATTCGCCATAGCATCGAGTCCATATTTTTTTGAAGGAGAAGAACGTATGGACTCGGGACCGGAATCTCTTGACGAAGATCCCGCGCCGACCCTCTGGTGCGACCGCCTCCTGAGGATTAGTTGTGACTGGTGGGGAGGATGCCATGTCAGATACGTCATTCCCCCATTGTCAGCATCGTGTTCAGGGATGTCTCTAGGCTGTGGTGGGTCTTGAGTTTGTTGTTGCTGACTTGCCTCCGCCTATGCTGGATTTTTAGGCTGAGGATTCCGACTGCTGCTTCTGGTGTGAGCTATCGTCGGTCACGGGGATCAAAGTTTAATGTCCCCACGGTCGGCGCCAATGTTCTGGTATAGAACACAGATGTCCAACCTTGTGGGCTAGTAAGTTGATGTTGGATCGATAAGCTCTAGAAGAATATCTATGAGATAGATAATCACGAGAACGTGAGATCACTGTACACAAACACGGCTCTCGCCAAAGGGAGTGAAGTGTATGCACAGTGATGACCGTATGTAAATAGTTTAAAGTTAGAACGTGTGTACCTTAAGGCTTGAACTCTATTATTTATAGAGTGTACCTTAGGTTGAGTCTCGTGGGCCCTGTGATTCGAGGCCTTAGTATCATAACTACCAGATCTAGGTTTAGATCCTCTTGGATTATAGATAAGATAGGATCTCCCTGTATTATAGGTAGATCCTTGTACGCTTATATTCCTTGTTGGGCCATCAAAGTATTGGGCCTAGTGTAGATCCGTAACACTACGCAATTCAGAAATTGATTTCTCCATGTTGTAGTTCATGACAAACTGGTTATAACTTTCTCGGAAGTGAGTTCAAGATCAAATCTATAGCTAACTCCCGGCTCATGGGAAATCCAAGCCTCTCAAGGTGATCAATGTGGCCTTTTATTTTCAACATATGAGGACTAACTGATGCACCTTTAGCCATCTTACATGGATGTAAGGCCTTTGTGGTCTCATACCTCTTTTGCCTTGCCTGTTGCTAGAACATTTCCTTGAGATGGACAATCATCTCATAAGCCTCCATATGTTCCAGATCTCAAGCATTAGGTATCCTACATCCACAGAGTCATCTTTACGCTTCGTGTAGAGCTGGGAAGTAGGGCCGACCCGGCCCTGTCAAGGACTGGGTAAGGAAAACATCTGTTTTTCAAAGTCCAGCCTGATAGTACCAGGGCCTGAAAATTACTATTCCAAATTTTAACTATTTTTCCTTCGATTTTTTTCAAAAAATTTAATTAGTAAATTGCAACCATTAAAGTTCTAATCTATCAAATAAATGTTATCAACATTAATATCTAAACAATAGAAATTATTCAACAAATAAACACATTCATTAATTCCTAATAAAAAAAAATAAACACAAAGAATATGTTTTTTCCTTTTTTTTTCAAAAAATATTAAACAAAAGAATTGCTTTATGTATGACAAAATGCTTTTTTCTCTCATAATTTTGTGTGTGTCTGAGATTCCTTAGGTTCATGCATGATTTTTACCGACAAGTAAAAATAATTATACTTATTTTACACAAAATATATTTATAATTTATTACTTATATAATATTGTACTACCATAATATGTATTTATTTAATATGAAAACATCCATTTTTTAAAATTTATAATAACTAATTATGTGTTTTAATACATAATAATAATAAACATAAAAAAATGGTTATAGTTTCAACTAAAAAAATCTAAGTAATTACAAATAAACACATTCATTAAGTAGAAGTCTAAGTAATTAATTTTTTTAAAAGTTACGAGTTAAACGGGCCTAAAGGGCCGGCGATTAAGCTTAGAGGCCTACAGGGCCAGGGCTTAACGGGCCGGCTTGATGGGTTTGACCCGATTTCCCGGCTCTAGCTTCGTGTAAGCATCTCTCTGAGCTCTTGGAGCATTGGCTACAGGCTCCTCAGGAATGGGTTGATTGAGGACATACACCTTTCTTTCGTGCTTTGAGAACAATTCTCAAGTTTCTAAATCAGTCAAGAAAGTTTGTCCCATTGAGTTTGTCCTTCTCAAGGACTAATCGCTGTGATAGTGTAGCAATATTACTAGTTGACATGATTCTACAATAAAATATGCAAAGTTGGTTAGTAATCTCCCACTGAATTAACAACTCTCAATATAATTAGTGGGCTAAGATCCATGTTTGGCTTAAATTTAAGTCCGCTTTGGCAGGACGCTTAAAGTCAAGTTATTTAGGTAGGCAACCTCTTTGCCAATTACATCACATGTAACTCTTAGATCTTTATAGGATTCGATCATCGCATGACCCGGCACGTTTAATCCCATCTAATGCCTTGAGATCCAAAACCATTTTGTTATGCGTGTTGTTCGATCACTAGGAGCCAACTGTACGAACCAACTCCCTCTACCAGTATCCACACGACAGAACTCCTTCCATATGCGTCTTGTTTGATCACTAAGAGCCAACTGTACGAACTAGCTCCCTTTACCGGTATCCACATGAATAAAACTCTAACACAGTGCGTGCTTTAGCCTCTAAGCGTTTTTCTCTCTATATTCTCTAGGGTTTTATCTTTTGCTCGGCCTCTATAATATGTCTTGTCCACTATTTTATAGGGTTTTCAAAAGCCCTAATGGGCCGTATTAAATATTCAAAAGCAATCTTAATTAATTTTGAAATTTGAATTAGATTAAAATAATATTAATTAAATCTATCCGACATATATAATCAAATCTATTTATTTAATTCGAATTAAAGCTAGCTGATTTAATTTATCTTCATAAATTAAATTTGATATATAATATCTATCTATTTAATTAAATCTGAGATACGATATCTCAATTAGTTTTAGTTATTTAATTTATCAAATAAATTAAATATAAAAAAAATATTACATAATAATATTATTATCTATATATAAATAATAATATTATTATTTTTAATTCATATATATATATATATATATCCATCCTCTCTAGATTAAACGTTGTATTCATTAAATCTTAGACATATCTTAGATTCAGTGAATCTGGACATTATAGCCGTATTGGGCCATTCTTGTGTGTGACCTATAGCCCACACGAAATTGGCAGCGAGCCAACATCGTATTTAAAGCCCACAAGTCGCAAGCGGCCTCTAGCAAGACATTACGACTACTCAATTCATATGAAGATCGATGATACCATGTAACCTATCATACAACCATGCCACATCCCTTTTGTCAAGCGATAATTTGGTCAAGGATGAAACATGGATAGTGTCATCCTCCTGTTCTTGACCATTACTTTCTCAATTCTTGAATAGTCTAACAATTGAAATGGAAACTCCTTTCTATCGTAGTATGGCCATACATTTCTCATCTATGTGACTTACTCATCGAGGGGCCTAGTAATATCTCTCTACAAATGTGAGGGACAAATCTCATCTTGACCATTCACATTCCTCTGCATGAAAACCATTAATCCCGATCGAAGCCTTTATCATCACCCAGTCAAAGGTGGCTTTTGACTAGGTCAAAGATTAACGACTTTCATGTAGGAATCCATGATGATCTCATGTCAAAGGGCATTGTGACGTAGTTATACATGAGATAAGCTTATCACTTAATCCATGCAGCTTTCTCATAGTGGGTCGGTCCAGCACCTTGTACTCTTACCATTGGCTAAGACTTTAATTTGTATCTCCATATCTTATTAAAGTCATAAATGTCTTATTTCATCTTTGCTCCCACATAGATGGTGACGAGACATTTAAGACAATCTTTATGATACATCAAAGGATACAGTCATTATAATAAACATGCAAATGATATGAGAACAAAATGGAGAAATACTTTAAATAACAATAATGTTTAAACTACAATGATTGGCCTTTAGGGCATAATTTCTAACAGTAATTTCTTGCACTTAAACTGTTGGAACTTTTAATAATTATATTCCTTTCTTAAAACTATATGATACTTATCTCTAATTTCTTTCCATTCGTAAGTTCCAAACGTGAAGTAAATGCAACTGAAAGATGGTTGAATGGTTAATTAGTTCACAGCTGCAAAATGATTAGTCAACCAAGACGTTATCAAATTGGAAGCTCCAATTTCACTTTCATAAGCTTTATTTTTCACCCCACAAAGAAATATGAATACAACTCTTCTAAAACTTGACCTACGATGTAATTTGAAAACTTTGGTACACTTCCTTCATCCATTATTAATATTTTGTTCATATTATAAATTTCAAATTAAACTTTAATGGTTTATATAGATTTAAGACATTATTTAATTAAAATGATTATTATGACTATTATCTAAAATTTAACATTTCAAAATAGAAATGCTAAATTTAGTTTGAAAAAAATCAATGAAGATGAACTGAAACCGAAAATTTATTAAATTAATTTAGAATTAAAGATTATATTACTAAATAATTTATGAAAAATTAAATTAGAAATCAATCTTTCTAATTTAATCAAAATTCAAAATAACATACTCTATATAAGGTACAAGAATTAAGAAAGGGGATTATCTCCCTTGTTCCTTTTGGAACAAACATTGCTAATTAAATAAATTGGACATCTTAGAATGACGCATTTATTAATTAAAGTGAAAGTGACACAAAGAATCTGTGGTTCTACGTAGAACACATATTAAATTATTAAATTAACGATTTTTTTTTTTAATGATGTTTTTATATACATGTTATTGCAAATTTTGATATACTTAGTTCTTTTAATAAAAATATTTTTGTATCCCATCATATGTTTTACCATGGAAGCTTTCCTACCTTTTTTTTTTTTTTTTTTTTTTGGGTGAAGGAGCAAATTGGCCAACAGAGACTTTTAGCTCAGGAGCGATCAACACAAAAAACTTTTAAATGTGAAATTTATACCAACAGACTTTTAGCTTATGAGCGATTATACCAAAAGACTTTTAAAAAGTGAAAACCAACACAAAATCGTCATCTGCGGGTCACATTTTTGAGGAAATAATGAGCTAAAATAAAAATTAAAATGAAGAGCGAGAAAATTGTTTAGAAATTGTTTTTATTTCACCAGGTTCTCTTCTGTTTTCCTTCGTTTCTATATTCCAAGTGTTCGTAGTTGGTGTAATCTTTTGTGGGCGAATGGGAGTTATCAAGTTTGTTGGGATAAGTGAGCCGATTGTAAAAATCGTGGCTTTGCGGGGGTCCCGATGTGAATAATAAGATACTTGGTTTGTCCAAGAGTGGAAGCAATGAGGTCTAAAAGACCCTTCTCAAACTCACTAGAACTGTGCCACCAGCTTTTTTTACGCATTTTATTTTTTATTTCAGCTCATTATTTCCCCAAAAATGTGACCCACTAATGATTCTTGTCCGGATGACGATTTTGTGTTGGTTTTCACTTTTTAAAAGTCTTTTGGTATAATCGCTCCGAGCTAAAAGTCTGTTGGTATAAATTTCACATTTAAAAGTTTTTTGTGTTGATCGCTCCTGAGCTAAAAGTCTGTTAGCCAATTTGCTCATTCACCCTTTTTTTTTTTTGTCAAAGATTTCCTACCTACTTCAAGATATATGTAGTATATTATTCCTCCGGTCCTAAATATAAGACATAGTTTGTAGTACAAATTACACTATAAAATATATTCTATATTTAAGACAGAAGATAATAATACATTCCTTTATGAGCATTTCTTTTAGTTTATAATGCATAGTTGCTTTTTCTTCGGAGAAAAAATATTTTGGTATCATGCATATTAAAATAATGAATATTTATACATTTGTTTTAAAAATATGAGGCAAGATAAATACAAGGGAAAATTCCATTTAAATACCAGATGAATTTGTAAAACCCTCAGAAGTCCTCCGAATTTGTAAAAAGACTCTTAGGTGATTTGGACCTTTCAGGGTTTTGCAAATTGGTGACAAAAGACCACACTACCCCTTACTAACTTCTCTTTATTTCATTCTCAATCACAATCGACACTTCACTCTGATTCCCTTTCGAAGATTTGCTTGCCCTAGCGTTGCTGTCATTGAACAGTCTTGTCATTGTCATTGAACCACTACGTCGCCGTGTTGTCCGTCTTGTCGTCGCCGTGCTCGCCACCGCCGTCAGGTATCTTCCTCATCTCATTAGTTTTGAGCCCTCATTCTTTGCTCGTTTTTTTTCTTTGTGTTGTCGCTGCCATTTGAACCAAGTCTGGTGTGTATTTGGATTCATATATATACCAAAAATGGCTCCTTGAAAACTGTTGTGTTCTTCAACTACCCCACCGAAATAATGATGGCATTATAGATAATCAACCTTCAACGCTTTGTTGACCCCAAAAAACCTTCATTGCTTCATTGCCTTTAATTGCGCGTAATATCATATGAAGTTTGAAAAATTCACGTATATATATATGCCCAAATTAAATTAATAAGTTTGAAGGGGAAAACATTTTTATTACCATTGATTGGATTATATATTGGTTAGAAATCTTTTTCTTTGGGTCAACAAATACGAAAGTATTCAAAAAACGTGTTTTAAATAATAGCGAGTTAAAGATTTTCTTGTTCAAATATATATGTTGCTCTTTTTGGTGATTAATTAACTCGATTCCATTGCCTTTCCTTACCTAAAAAATGACTACTAGGTTGTCCTCCAAATTGTTTGTTCCTTGTTCAAAATTTTGATATTTCAGATTACTTAGTGTAGCACGGGTCTACTTGGAGCGATTGCAGTAATTTATTTGGAATGTTTGGCAGGAAGGAGCATGCTTTGAAATGTTTTCGTGTTCACTTATTTTGCTTATCTGAACATTGGTTGAATAATCACTTCTAGGATTGTCAAATGTTATAATCCATGAAATCTTGAAGGCATTCTTGCATCTGTTCATGCTAGTCTTTGCCTTGTGAACTATTCTTTTTGTAATCGCTTAATTTGGAGGACTATTCTAACATTCCTTTAAAAGATTTAGAATAAGGAAGATGTTAATTCTGTTCAATTTGAATTCATATTTCTACTATTATTGCCATCCCCTCCAACAATTTGGTGATGATTACTATTGTTTGGTTAAAGCGCATATAATTGGGGATTTCAAACCTATGTTGAGATAAACTTTTCTTCCAAGTTTACTTGTTTATGGCTTGACTCTGTTGCTAATTACCTCCTTCTTTTAACCATTTGACAAACTTTGGCATGTATCCTGCAAGTGTACATATTGCATACTCTAGGAGAATGATGTGTATTACTTTTCTTACTCATTACTACTTTAAGTATATCAAAGGACAAATCACCTACTTTTGCAACAAGTCTGTGCATTTGATTTATATGCTCTTAGAATATTACTTTGTCTTTGATTCTTTATTTAGATACACTCGAAAATTGGTTGCATTTCAGCTGAACCACCTTTAGTGTAGTATAAATATATGACTCTATTCTTACAGTTCCATTTCTTTGAAATATCGAAAATTATCCTCTATACTTCTCCAAGGTTCATTATGCTTTTTCATTATTATATCATCATAACTTTCTCAACCCCAAAGTAATTTTTTTTTTTTTTGCTCACAATAAACTTATAGCCTTCAAGATACTGGTTTATACAAATATTTTCGCTGTTATATGTGGTGCTTGAACTCTCATAATTTTGTGTACTGCCATTTCATTTTTTCAGGTTTACCAAAGCAAAAGTGTAGCAACATGTCCACTACTAATGCATACTTTATGTTTAGCAAGGAGTTTAAAAAAGAGAATAAAGTAGTGACTTCTTGACATGAGTCGGGAGTGCGCAAAAGCGTGGAGGGGATTGAGTGTCGATGAGAGGAAAGTATACTTTGATAGAGCCAAAGAAGGAAGGCTCCGAGCAAGAAGGGCACCTCCACCTCCTCCTCCACCACTCCTTTTCCATCACGATGCTCGCTGAACAAATTTTCCAAGCTGGTAGAATTTGTGAACTCGGACGAAACATTAAAGAAAAAGGTCCGAGAAGTTAGGGTTTGGGCGGTTGCTTAAAATTCGGAGTATGAGCGCCCGGAAATGTTAGTCCCCATAATGAGAGCTTATGATCCCCGACCAATCAATTCCGAATAAGGGGGAAGACACAAGTCATAGAAGCAAAAGATGTGGCTAAGTTGCTTGGGGTGCCACATAGTGGGAAGGAGGTAACAATGACAAGGATCGATACAGATCCAATTTACCTACAACTCGAGAAAGGAGTACGGTAAAATGAAGTATGACGACATTTTAAAAGTCATAACTTCAGTGGAAATCGGTTGAGCAGTTTGAAACCTTATTTATGATGCACATGTTGGGGACTTTTCTCGCTCCAACATCAAGCACAACTCCTAGTTTGCGATTCTTGAAGGTATTAGCATCGAGGTAAAGGATTTGCCGGTTCGACCGGGCCACATATGTTGCCAATGACCTCCGAACGCGCTCTCTTATTATGTCAACGCAATAAGAGAAAACAAAGATTGCAACTCCTACGTCGGAGGGTGCATATATATCTTATTGGTAAGTATTATGATTGTCATTTGTGTTAACATATTTTTTTGACATAACATTTATGTGTTTAACCTTGTCGTTGTAGTTATATTTGGGGGAGCGGTTCCCGTTGGGGAAGGCAGTTGATCATAAAGGAAAGAGTCCAATTGAGTTTTGGACCAAAGACAAGGTCAATGAGATGATTGACAAAGAGAAGAAGAGCGACAATGGATGTTGTATACCGTGAAGGCGGGTAAAGAGGCTAAGAAGGACAGTTTGGAACGGATTTTGGGGCCTCTTTAGACCCAGTAAGTGTTTTCACATAAGAAGTTTAATTCATGCTTGGCTATTATGTTATTGGCTATTATGTTAATGACCTGTGAAAAATTGTGTTAATTGTAGGTTTTAAAGGAGTTGTATGACAAGTTGATGGGTGCAATCAACGAAAATCACAAAAAAATTGTTTGTTGTCCAAGATGAGCTGCGAAAAGCACAAGTTAACATTAGAAGGAAGGCGTGGAAGCAAGCAAGACGGTGAAGATGAGGATGGTGAAGCGAGGATGATAAGGATGATGAGGGCCAACATGCTCATGGTGATGATGAGGGCCAAGAAGGTGATGGTGATGGTCACCATGATGGCGAAGATGATGTTGAAGGTGGTTATGAGGATCACACATCGGGTCGGAACGCCAATCAACATTTATGATGACGATGTAGAACAATCAATTGTTCCATACCAAGATGAACAAGAAGATGCACCACGGAGGTCACAGAGGCCGAAGAAGCCCAAAAACATGTCGCCGTGGACGTTGACGAAGCCAATAAAGCGGCGTAGAGGGAAGGCAAAAGAAAAGAGGGAAATTTTTTTTGACATTATCTCCGGATCGCACCAAGGATGAGTCGATGAGTAAGTAATAAAAAAGTTAATTTCAATGACTATTCATTATTAAAACCCGTTTTTTGTGTGGATTTGGCATGTGTACGATTACATGATGACATTGTTTATCTTTTACAGGATTCTCATACAAATAGACGACGAGGACATAACCCGGGAGCTGCTGCAAACACTAGGCCGGAGGAATAGATTAAGCAATCGGGTAGGTACTAAAAAAGCTAAAATTTCAACATTTTGAACCGCACTTATCAATGTGTTCGCACATGCAGGTTATGTCTATTGTATGTAAAACATTGATGAGAGATATGCGAAAACAGGGCGAAGTGAAGAGGCACATTTTCAGTGCTGATCAAATGGTAAGCATTTATGGATCTTCATAATTTATTTCCCATTGACATAGGTATGTTTGACTTCAATATTTGTTGATTATGCAGGATTTATTGGCCAGAAAACCGCCGGAATGGAAAGTTTCTCAGTGGAAGGAAGAACTATTGCCTGAATATATAGATTACAACATTGGCGATTGTGAATTGATAATGGGACCGTATTGGTTGATCAACAGTTTTGGTTTTGCACGCCATTGATCCAGCCACAAAGAATTTTTATGTCTTAGACTCAATGAAGACAAACATCGCCATGAGTATGAATGAGTCCGGAAAAAAGAAGAAAACTGCATTTGTTAATCCCCAGGCAACGGCGATTAAACATATTGTATGTTACATGTATGCAAATTTCATTTACCATTGAGTGGAGTAAACACTTATTTAATGCATGTGTGTTGTTTACGAGAGGATCGTTTTGAAGAGATTATACAACTTGTGAAACCAAATGACAAAGCCAAGATGCAAAGAACGAGAAATTAGTTGGCCACCCGTTCCACAACAACCAAACTTGTGAGTGTCACTCTGTGAGAAAGTCAAAAATGCTAGGCTATTGTAAATTTGTTAATTGGTGTGTTCATGTGTTCGTAGGCAAGACTGTGGCGTGCATGTCTTGATCTGGTTGCACAATTGGAAACCCAACGAAATTATGCGGTATGGTGATGACCCAACAACGAGTATAGGTGTAACCTCATGTGGTGGCTGGTCAACCACGAATTGAATATCGCCAAAGATGTTGCTTTGGGACTACTGACTCCTCCAGCAACCCAAAGGAAGAGAAGGAAGACATGAGCATTATTGTTAGATGCTGATTTGTTAAATTATTTTTACACTTTTGTTACGTAGGAGTCAATTCATTTTTTTCATGTGATGTATGTTTGCAAATAACTTGTAAATATTGGAAGTAAGGATGACTGAAGGATATGGAATTAACACTAAATATATTACTTATAACATACTTTGTATGGCCATTTACAAGTGCTTGAAGCATTTTGACAGGTGCTATTACGTGTATTTACAAGTGATTCGGGGATTTTTAGTCATTTCCATTACCAGGGTTCACTTTTTTACTTCTTCAAGCAAGTCTTGTAAAAACATTAAAAAAAATGAACTTTTACAAAAAAGTGAGAATTACCATTCCACAAGTGACAATTACCATTTTACAAAAGTGAGAATTACCATTGTTTTCGCCAAAACCTGGAAGTGAGAATTAGTTGTTCAATTTGGTTACATGAAGCATGTCTTGTAAAAACATTAAAAAAATGGAACTTTTACAAAACCTGAAGTGAGAATTACCATTTCAGAAGTGACAATTACCATTTCATAAGTGAGAATTACCATTGGTTTCTCCAGTGTTCAATTTGGTTACATGAAGCATGTCTTGTAAAAACATTAAAAAAATGGAACTTTTACAAAACTTGAAGTGAGAATTACCATTCCACAAGTGACAATTACCATTTCAGAAGTGAGAATTATCATTGGTTTCTCCAGTGTTCAATTTGGTTACATGAAGCATGTCTTGTAAAAACATTAAAAAAAAAATGAACTTTTACAAAACCTGAAGTGACAATTACCATTCCACAAGTGACAATTACCATTCAAGTGAGAATTAAGTGAGAATTACCATTGTTTTCAGAATTACCAGTTGTTCAATTTGGTTACATGAAGCATGTCTTGTAAAAACATTAAAAAAATGGAACTTTTACAAAACCGAAGTGAGAATTACCATTCCACAAGTGACAATTACCATTTCATAAGTGAGAATTACCATTGGTTTCTCCAAAGTGTTCAATTTGGTTACATGAAGCATGTCTTGTAAAAACATTAAAAAAATGGAACTTTTACAAAACCGAAGTGACAATTACCATTCCACAAGTGACAATTACCATTTCGAAGTGAGAATTACCATTGTTTTCAAGGTGTTCAATTTGGTTACATGAAGCATGTCTTGTAAAAACATTAAAAAAATGAACTTTTACAAAACCTAAAGTGACAATTACCATTCCACAAGTGACAATTACCATTTCGAAGTGAGAATTACCATTGTTTTCGCAGTGTTCAATTTGGTTACATGAAGCATGTCTTGTAAAAACATTAAAAAAATGGAACTTTTACAAAACCCGAAGTGAGAATTACCATTCCACAAGTGACAATTACCATTTTGAAGTGAGAATTACCATTGGTTTCTCCGGTGTTCAATTTGGTTACATGAAGCATGTCTTGTAAAAACATTAAAAAAATGGAACTTTTACAAAACCACGAAGTGACAATTACCATTCCACAAGTGACAATTACCATTTGAGAAGTGAGAATTACCATTGTTTTCGCCAAGTGTTCAATTTGGTTACATGAAGCATGTCTTGTAAAAACATTAAAAAAATGGAACTTTTACAAAACCCGAAGTGAGAATTACCATTCCACAAGTGACAATTACCATTTCGAAGTGAGAATTACCATTGGTTTCTCCAAGTGTTCAATTTGGTTACATGAAGCATGTCTTGTAAAAACATTACATGAAGCATGTCTTGTAAAAAAAAAAAAAAAATGAACTTTTACAAAACCCGAAGTGACAATTACCATTCCACAAGTGACAATTACCATTTCGAATGACAACAGATAGTCATTTACAAATCCCGACACAACATTTGATAATGATGCTTCCCATAAATGTAACTACCATTACATAGTCTCCACCACTTCTTCCGTCATTTTGGTGTTCATAGGTACACAATTACAAAAAGTTATAATGGGATGACAACATTTACAAAATAAAGTAAAATGACAAGAGAACATTACGATCCACATTGACGTAATGTTTCCGTGTCATTCCCATGCAAGAACATATTCGTGCCATTTCAGAAAATTACATATTCATGATCCTATAAGTATTATAGCCCTTCTACCCAAAAAGATGTAAAGGGATCCAAGTCATTGTATATATACCAAAAGATGACTTGTACAATATTTACCCCACGACCCCAACCGATCGCAAGTTAAGTTGGGTTTGGATTTTTACAAGTTCTTCTTGTGTGTCCTTCTTCGTGGCAGGAGCTGCAATGGTAAATCTTCTTGTTGCGAAATTGTGACTCTATCCTTTCAACTCTTGGCCTTCCAGGTGGACAGCTAGTCTTGGGAGGTGCCAGGAACACTTGACTTCCTAAGTCATATAGGCGGAAGTCATTTGGATTTGGCATGTCTATTGTGACAACAGGAGTCATGGTACGCTATAAATCTTTTTTGGGCTGTTAACGTAAGGCATTCATCAACATAATTGTACACATTACCATGAACACCCTTGATGGCCGCACACGCATGGGGACAAGGAATACCCGACATTTGCCATGCTTTACATGTGCACGCGCGCAAGTTCGGCTCAACCTTTAGCGCCCCACTTGCCACGGACCTGCACCCTTCCTCCTCCATATACCCGAACATTCATGTATTCAGCCCGTGCCACATTTTCCAGCACTTGCGTTCGATGTTCGGGCCAACACCATTTTTCCACTTACTCATTGCCATGCTTGCTCGCATACATCTTCTTTGCAACTTTGTCACGGTGCTCATATATAAGTCGCGCAACATTATGATGTCTCTCCTTCACCATCCAAGCATTGAAGGACTCGGCCAGGTTTGTGGTAATTTTATCCCACGGTTGAAATGGGAACTTGCTCATTGCCCATCCGTCAATATCACCATGATGTATCGCCCACTCAAATGCTTCGTTATTGAAAAGCCTCATTTGTTCCATCGCAGATTCGAAGTCACAATCAAGTCTCGCATATGCAATTGCATCAAGTAATTGAAGTGCTGTTTGTCTTTGTTGCCCACATATCTTCCTCTTTCCTTTATTCAATTTAATCATTTGGGCGCTAAAGTTCTCCTTAATGTGCCTATATAAAGATGCATGCCTCTCGACCCGAAAACTCCGCGAACAAGAACGGCGATGATTGCATTGTGTCGGTCGGACACAATTTTAATCTGCAACCCTCCAAGTGTCCTCCTCACCATTTCAAGGAACCATGTCCAGTCCTCAATTGTCTCTCCATGGACAATAGCAAGGGCAAACGGCAACAACTCATTGTCTGCATCGAATGCAGGAGCTGACAGGAGAGTCCCCTATATGGTCCACTTAAGTGGCTTCCATCGATGTATAAAACAGGTCCGGCACCAAAGCAATGAACCCCTCTATACAACAACCATACGCTATAAATACACGTTCAAAGGTGTTGCTCCCACTAGCCACCCATTCGCCACGCCTTGTCTTGTCATCGTTTCCTTCAATCTATCACATATCCATGGTATCAACATGTATGTCTTCGTGTCTACCATGAATTTCCTCCATGGCCTTCTCCTTTGCCCGATATGCTTGCTTATATGTCAAGTGCACACCGAACTCTCTTGCCAAATTGTTCTTTATATCATTCGGACGCTTGTCTCGTGTGATTTCTAACCTCTTCAATAATAATTGTACTTGTCAAGGCAAAGACTTCGAGCATGTGTCACCCGAAGATTGTCTTGAGCCGTATGATCATGGTATTCGGTGTATCTTCTCACACGTAAGAAATCATTGCTCTTCCCAATTGCCCTTGCGGTTATCCTCCATGGACAATCTTCAACCTTGCATTTAACATACACACAATCCCTTGCGTTCTTCACATATGTGTACTCAAATTTGTGGCCAATCGAACTTGTGCAAAGACCTTCTTGAACTCATCGAATTTGCAAATGTCGATTCACTCCTATGACCAAGTCCTTCCACTTGTTAGAGTTCATCTCGGCATCGGTGTTGGTGCGCTTTGACTTGCACACGGAAGGCTCAAAAGAGGTATTCCACGCCCTCGTTGTTTGCATAATCATCACTCGCTCCATATGACATTGGCTCCTCAATGTAAGCCATTTGCTCTATAAGATCCACGAATTAATGAACCCTACATAGATAATGACAACTTTTATCAAGATATTACCAACAACCCTATATGAGATTATTGTTGTTCTAAATAAACTTACTAGGACATACCTTTCTTGATCATCCATCCCCCTTGCTGCAATATGAGTACCTTTACATCCTACATACACATGTGCACTTCTTTCATTATAAGTAAACAGATTATCCATTTCATAATCATCAACCATGTCTACTAAAATCTTTTCATCAAAGCTTAAAGTGTATTTAATGTCACACCCATTACCATCTAAACCAAACCATTCTCCTATCATTACCCTCAATTCTTCAACTTTCATCCCCTCCTTTATCGATTTTACCCTCACACTCCCACCATTATATTTAACTTCACCTTCACCATTGGCTACAAACTCCCCCCAACATGGAAAAAACAAATTAGTGACTTTGAAGAAGGTGTTGCCGCCATATTTGTTGTCATCTTGCATTCCAACCCGCAACAAACAACGAAGAGAAGGAAGTAAAGTTGATTGAAGGATATGGGATTAACACAAAATATATTATTTACAACATACTTTGTATTGGCATTTACAAGTGCTTCAAGGGATTTTACAAGTGCCTTTAAGTGCATTTACAAGTGCTTCAAGGATTTTAAGTCATTTCCATTACCATTACACATATGAAGTGAGAATTACCATTTCGAAGTTAAAATTACCATTGTGAAGTCTAGGGTTCACTTTTTTTTACATGAAGCATGTTTTGTAAAAACATAAAAAAAATGGACTTTTACAAAACCTCAAGTGATAATTACCATTCGTGAAGTGAAAATTACCATTTCAGAAGTGACAATTACCATTGTGAAGTCCAGGGTTCACTTTTTTTACATGAAGCATGTTTTGTAAAAACATTAAAAAAAAAAAAAAGACTTTTACAAAACCGAAGTGAGAATTACCATTTCGTGAAGTGAAAATTACCATTTGAAGTGAATATTACCATTGTGAAGTCCAGGGTTCACTTTTTCACTTCTTCAAGCATGTTTTGTAAAACCCACAAAAAATGAACTTTCACAAAATCCATATAAAAAGTTATGCAAAGCATTTATGCATATGGAGACAAGTTATGCAAAAGCAATTATGCATATGGAGACAAGTTATGCAAAGAATTATGCATATGGAGACAATGATAAAAAAGGTTCCAACGGTGAAAGCAAAAACCTAAATGCGAGAAATGCAAGTAAATGTGTTCAAAGGAGCAAATAATTACAATGAATGCACAAAGTTTAATTAATTTTAGTTGGTGCGTTGAATGCCGAACTTGTGAAAAAGCGGCCTTTATGATGCACCGTACACAAAAAAACGATGCTTATTTCTATTTTTTTTTTTAAATACAAATCAAACCAATGCCTCTAAAAGCTTTATTTCATACCTAAGAGACAAAGGTGGGGCTCATACAATTCATGACCATTAATCAATTTTTTAGAAAAAAATTTTGGGAACACGACCTAAGCATAAAAACGAGAGGAGAAACCAAATGACTCCCTTTAGCAATTTAAAACCCAGTTTTAATGATGTCAAACTTAAATTCATTCACACTCGTTTCCATTTGATATTGCAGCTCTGTCATAAATGATTGCACACTTACAAATCAAAGGGAAGTTATTAAATTGGGAACAAAGAGCTCCACGTGCCTCTTGTTCTTTCACGTCCTCCGTTTTGTGCTTCAACGGTGGGTGGGTGGTCCACATGGCGGAGCCAACGGCGGTGGATGGGCAGTTGTCGACGGTGGCGCGTCCAGACGACGCAACGAGCTCCAGCAGTGGGGGTCAATTTTCTTGTCTGCCTTCGCACCGAAACTGTACTGCCAATCACTTTTAATATCCTATCTCCTAACATATTAAGGGCAAGGGCAGTGTGGTCTTTTGTCACCAATTTGTAAAACCCTGAAAAGTCCATATCACCTAAGAGTCTTTTTACAAATTCGGAGGACTTACGGGGGTTTTACAAATTCATCCGGTATTTAAATGGAATTTTCCCTAAATACAATGCCAGGTTGAAAATGGAAAAAAAAAAAAAAACACGTGTTTCCATATGATCATTATATAAATTTCTAAAGACAATTAATATTTTTTCCCTGAAACACCTTATATAAAGTATATTAAAATTATTTACATCTTTTCATTAATATGGTTCATTACATAAAAAAATTTTAAAATAAAATTTTAATTATATTTTATGGATGCACTTTACATGAAAATAAATTATTTTAAAAAATTAGATATAAATCTACAAGACCACCATTAATAGCAACGAGTACAATTGTTCTTTCTCTCTCACCTAAATAGCAACAAGTTTGGGAAACAAGCATGAGTTATTAAACTGCATCATATTGTTAAAGCTTAATTAATAAGATTATTAATTTATTTGTTAAAAATGTACATATTATTACACACATGGACATATTTTCTCCGAAGTTGACATTTGATAAATGAGAAAGGGAAACAAGGCGACATCCACGTCCGTTTGAGACGTGCCTCTTCCTAATTCCATTCTCGTTTCTTATTCCGTATCGTTTTCCTTGTTGCGTGATGAGTCCACATATGGTGCTAAGAGTTTAGGTGCTTATTACATGCTTATACCTCAATTTGAGGTATAAGCATGTAATTTTTTATTTTTTTTATTTTTTTATATATTGTATTTATTCATATTTAAATTATGTCGCTTTCGGAATTTTTTTTTGATGTGTCAAATTAATTAGTTTCCATGATCTTGGTGTTACGCATAAATATTTTTAAATGAAGATCTTGAAACTAATTAATTTGACACATTTGTGCAAAAAAAATTCCAGAAGAAAGCACACATAATTTAAATATGAATAAATACAATATATAAAAAAAAAAAAATACATGCTTATACCTCAAATTGAGGTATAAGCATGTAATAAGCACCTACCCTCTTAGCACCATATGTGGAGTCGTTGCGTGATGGCCTGATCATATACTTTTACTTAATTCAGAAGAAATATCAGTACTCTTGTTTTGTTCCATCGTTACTCTCTCTAAATTATTTTGTTTCCTGTTTCCTTTTTCCCTTCACTCTCAAAAATCTTCATCATTTCATCTGGATCGGTGATTCTCAACAATCTGCTTCAGCTCCATCTAAGGTTATATTCGTTATAATTATCTTGATCTGTTTCAATTTCAGAGTTTATTCTGAGCACTTGTATGGTTATCTTTTTCTATTAATGATGGGATCTCTGTAAATTGTGTTTTAGCAGATTTGAATTTGATAAAAAAAATTCTGGGTTTCAAAGATTATGCGATCTGTGATTTCTCTGTAGCGAAATTGAGCTTATAATTGCTTCACATTTCTTATACGGCAGGAAAACAAAAGGTTATGCGCTTTGTTTTGACGATCTTAGTTTTAGGGGTTGAATTGGGTTGATTCAAGGGATTATTTATAGCATATGGTTAGTCTGATGAGGTAGGGTTTTCAGTCATGAAACTATGGCTATGGTTAGTGCTTTGGCTCTCATTCTGTTTCCCCTGTATAAGTACTATCTGGATTTTGTTGTTATCTTCTGAGAAGTGATTTATTTCTCACGAAGATGTTTCTGATTTAAAAGATTATTTTAAGTGTCAATGTTCTCTTTATATCTGGCTGATTGTGTTCATTGCCATGGGTTATTTGGCACTAAGGTTTAGAAAAATACCATATAGACTAGATTTTAGCTATGTTTACTGCCCAGAAAAGTTAAAGATTGATTGTGATTCAGCTTCTGATGTGCTGGGGCTTTTTACATCCATCAGTATAATTTCAGTTTTGGAATTGTTTTATCAATCTTCTGAATGATTTGTTGAGGTCAAGATTATTTTATCTTTGTTTTTAGGGGGAAAAATCTGCTGACATTGAAGTATACTACTGATTGTCCTCAACTGACATGGGTAGCTTGTCCACTTGATTATATCATTCAGATAGGCACTACCCGTAATGCCAAACTATGTGCCTTCATGATGAAAGCTCTGTCTTTGAGATCCATAAGGTTATATCTCTGCTGTTGCTTCATGCTCTACAAGAGAGGGTCAAAATTCTTTAGCTCATTTCTTCTCATTTCTCTGATGCATGGTTGGCACACAAGTTTTTTAACAGTGCCATTCGCATCAATACACGATCTATGTGAAGGTGGTGGGATAAATTTTTCCCCATATACAAATAGTTACAGTTGTACACATACGCTTTCCTATTTGTAAATGATAAGCTTTTATGTGAATGAAGTGCTAGTGTATTATTTCATCTTACTGTGAGATTTGACATGGAGAATAAACCAAATATAATAACGCAAATATATGAATTAGGAAGGTTACTAGGCCAAGGTACCTTTGGAAAGGTATATTATGCCCGTAGTACAATAACTAGCCAGAGTGTAGCTATTAAAATGGTAAGCAAGGACAAAGTTGTGAAATCTGGACAAACTGAACAGATCAAGAGGGAAACATCTGTAATGAGACGTGTTAGACATCCCAACATTATACAGCTTTATGAGGTTATGGGCTTATGGCCACCAAGAGTAAGATTTACTTTGTTATTGAATATGCTAAAGGTGGAGAGCTCTTTGACAAGGTGGCCAGAGGAAAGCTCAAGGAAGATGTTGCTCACAAGTATTTTCAGCAGCTAGTGAATGCCATAGACTTCTGTCATAGTAGAGGTGTTTACCACCACGACATAAAGCCGGAGAACCTTGTGTTGGATGTATGTAAATGAGAACCTAAAGGTCTCTGATTTTGGATTGAGTGCTCTAGCTGAATCCAAGAGACAGGATGACTTACTTCATACGCCTAGTGGCACGCCTGCCTATGTTGCTCCTGAAATCATCAAAAGGAAAGGTTATGATGGTGCCAAAGCTGATACTTGGTCTTGTGGGGTAGTTTTGTTTGTCTTACTTGCAGGTTATCATCCCTTTCATGATCCAAATTTGATAATGATGTATAGGAAGATTTCTAGGGCAGACTATAAATTCCCTAATTGGTTTTCCCTAGAAGTACGTAGACTGTTAACAAAGGTTTTGGATCCAGATCCTGATACTAGAATCCCCCTAGCCAAGATTAAGGAATCTTCTTGGTTTATGAAAGGGCCATCTTCTAGAGAAAGGAAATCTGAATGGGTGAACAAGAGTGTCTCCACATCAGGCACAAAGCCTTGTGATCAAACCAATGAAAGTGAGAGCATAGCAGCAGAAGCGACACAAGAGTCAGTTGTGCCCACAAGTATAAATGCTTTTGACATAATCTCCCGTTCTAAAGGTTTCGATCTATTTGGACTCTTCGAAGATAGTTTCAAGAAGAAGGAAGTGATATTTTCTTCAAGGCAGCCAACCTCTGTCATTGTCTCCAAGCTGGAAGAAATCGCTAAGTATCTGAGGCTGATGATTAAGAAAAGAGCTGCAGGTTTGTTTAAATTAGAGGGCCTCAAGGAAGGAAGAAAAGGGATTATATCCATTGAGGTGGAAATCTTTGAGGCTGCTCTATGTTTCCATTTGGTTGAGATGAAAAAATCAAATGGAGACACTTTGGAATATCAGAGCATATTGAAAGAGGAAATCAGACCTGTTCTTAAGGATATTGTTTGGGTTTGGCAAGGGGAACAGCAGCAGCAACAATCACAACCATCAGAGGACCACATACACAGAGACGGACCTTGAGATAAATATTTGGGGGGCCAAATATAGATTGAAGCGTTTTTTTTTTCCACATAGGGTGTTAAAGGTATCACATTTGGGTAGAAAAGATTTTGGCATTTTATTTCTGGTAAGGGAGGAGAGATAATTGGATCTACTGTCGCGCCTCAAATAAAAAAAGTAAATAACTCTTACATCAGGATGGTTATGTCCGGCGTCCCTCTTTTGGTCATTGTGACTGGTGGTAGCGGGAAGAAATGGCAATGATTAGAATTTGCTCAAGGCTCTTGGTTTTTCTTTGTTTGGGGAGCTCAACATTTAAGAATCCAAGTAAAGCATAAATGACAGGATGTATACAAAATGAAAAAGGGTAGAATAGGAAATCTATTGATTTGTTAATTTGTTATTATTATCTTTTGTACTTAGTTGAAGTTATGACAATGAGTTGTATTACTTTTCCTGTATAAAGGTATCACGTATACAGAGAGAAACATTGAATTGAATAATATTTTTGTTTCCTCAGTTTTCAGACTCTTCTTCTCTCTCTGGACTTTACCTTTTCGTCTCTTTCTTGCTGCTCTGCGTATCAATTCTTCCGCATAAGCTTCTCTGGTTCTTGGTGAGATTCTCACGTTCGGTTCTTTTCTCAGCTTCAATCCTACAAATTTTTGGAACACCGAAATTCTTTTGGGGGGGGGGCATGGCCCCCATTGTCTCTAAGAAGGTCTGTCCCTGCACATACAGATGCATGACCGGCCAGCGACAACATCCACATCTACGACACATTCTTAATATGAAGCCTATTGTCTATTCAAGTGTTTCACGGTATGCCCATTTTGAAGTCATGTTATTTTAGCATATCTGATGTTTCTATGACCTTATTTTGAAATGAATTTTAGTTGTCTCATATCTTCGGATATTGAATGGTCCATTAGTTAGTTCTGATTAACCTTAATCATGGCACCAGTTAACATCGTGATATTTTTGTCTTTTTTCCCAACTGACATCGTGATCTGATATCAATTGATCAGAACAATTTTATGTATGATTCTAGAAATCAGCATGTGAGCTTCTTTTTCTTTTTCCTTTCCTTCTCCCTTTAGAGCTGTGCATGTGAAAAGACTAAAATTTTATATAACTTTTCATTGGAATTTCATATTTTGAATGTGAGTTATAGAACTCAGATTCATTGTAAACAAAATTATAACATGAAAGAATGCCAGAAAGGGAAAAATACTTACAGTTAATGTGTCAGCTAACGTAGACCGGAAGTGTTCACAACATTGACTCTCTTACTGATTTTTGTTGGAATTGAAATTGTCGGATATTTCGTTTGACAAATTGTTATTAATGTTTGGATTAAATGAAAATTAAAAACTACGCAGACACCTATATCAATCTACACGTTATTAAGGCAAAGACGCTGTGAATTTAAGCAAGAAGCAGAGCAGCTCCTCCACACAAGGCCACCAAGGCCAAACTGCTTCCATGAACAACGGCGGTGCTGTTGGGATTCGATTTTGATGGTGTAGGCACTGATGACGGTGATGGCGAAGGTCACGGGGAAGATGATGGTGGACTAGTTGGCAGTGAGGGTGGAGAAGAAGGAGGAGGTGAAGGCGATGAGCTTGCTGAGGGGCCGAGCTTCCGGCATTTGGTGATGGTGATGGAGCTGGGGAAGAAGACGGTGGACAAGAGGTCGGAGGCTTAGATGGACAATGAGAAGAGAGCCAACGACATGGTGATCACGAGAATGGCACGTGTAACCGCCATGGCGTAGAAAAAGAGAGCCTGGGAGTTGAGGACGAAGTAAGAGTAGAAAGAGGTTAAGGAAGTGGGTCAGTGTGAAGAACAGAGCAACGGGGCTGTGAGATTGATATCTAGCAAGAGAATTTCATACAAGTGAATTTGATTTAAAACAAGAAATTTAAAAAAAAGAAAAAACAAAAACGAAAATCGTTAGTTTAATTTCACTTCATTTTTAATCGTAGTTTACGTTTTTATTTTTAAAGGACAAAAAAATATATATTTTATAAAGGATCATAAAATTAAGTAATTATTTAGAAGGGCCAAATATCATAATATAAATTCAAAATTACTAAATTGTCTCTAATCAATCCTCATGTATTATCTCTTATATTCAAAATTAAAAAAAAATAACTAAAATTAAAACTAAATTGTCAATCATGATATGATTATATCTTTTTTACCCAATATATTATTTAATTAACAATTGTTAAACTCATATTTTTCTTAATTTTTATTTTTTACCAATTTATATCATCAAGTTACCCAATTTATATTATCAACATTGATGTTAAATAAGTTCTTTTTATAAAAATAAAAAATAAAATTCTTTCATATTTTTCAGGACATAATAGGTTAATTAGATTTTTATTTTATTTTATTAACATTACATGAATTTTTTAACCCACATAAATTTCTTCTAAAATAAAAATAATTCATACAAACTTTCTTGGTTTAACATATATATTAAATTATAAAAGACCTTGACTTTTATTAAAACTATATAATTCCAATTTTAATTAAAATTTTTGTCAATTTTAAAAAATTGAAGAATGGGTAATGTTTTTCTCATAGATATATATTCAAATTGTATTTAATTCTCATGTTTGACTAAAATACCCAATAAAATATATTTTCGCTCTTCCACATAAATGAGTGAATTTTTGGAAAATAAAATTCATTTTTTGTATATTTATTATAACTAGCTAATTTTAGCTATCTCCCCTGACAACACAATTCAATTAATTATGGGAAAATTACATATAGGTCCCAAGGAAGATAGATATTTACATTTAGGTCTCTTGAAATTACAAAATTACTCGAGAAGTCTAAAGGCTTCGAGTAATTATTTCGAAATGTAAAATTACTTTGCGCCCATAGTGCATATTTCACGAAGCGATTAACAACACAAAATGCATAAATTAACCACAACTTCGAAAACCTTCAATTTATCATGTCTCACTTCCAGAAGTTTTGGTTAATTTATGCATTTTGTGTTGTTAATTTATGCATTTTGTGTTGTTAATCGCCTCACGGAAGTGAGACATGACAGATTGAAGGTTTTGAAGTTGTGGTTAATTTATGCATTTTATGTTGTTAATTTATGCATTTTGTGTTGTTAATCGCATCCGGAAGTGAGACATGACAAATTGAATGTTTTGAGAAGTTGTGGTTAATTTATGCATTTTGTGTTGTTAATCGCCTCACGAAAGTGAGACATGACAAATTGAAGGTTTTGAAGTTGTGGTTAATTTATGCATTTTGTGTTGTTAATAAACTACGTGTGAAATATGCATTATGGGCAAGAAAGTAATTTTACATTCTGAAATAATTACTCGAAGTCCCTTGGGACTTCGAGTAATTTCGTAATTTCAAGGGACCTAAATGTAAATATCTCTCTTCCTTGGGACCCATATGTAATTTTCCCATTAATTATACTCCCTCTCGATCCTCTTTATAAAAGCATAAAATTTGTATTATCTTTGTCTTTTTTATAAGAGTTTGACAATAGTTGTCTAAAATTTAATGAGTTTTTTCATTTTTACTCTTTATTAATTATATGTATTACATTAATTAAAATGTTGTTGATATATATATTTACTTTATTTCTCTCTCTTACTCGCCCCTCATAAATAAAGACATACTTGAAAAATAAAGTTTATTTTGGATGTACTTATTATTTTTAATTAATTTTAGTTACTTTCTTAAACCGTCAAAGACTATTTGAAAGCCTTAGACTGAACCTTCAGGATTTGGCTTCCATCCTCTTCTCTTCCCGTCCTCTTCTCATTCTCTTCTTCATCTCAACCGTTGGATCGAAATCTCAACCATTTAGATTTAATCTTTTATAAAAATATTATTTTAAATATTTTATTAATATTTTTTAATAATTTAATTTTTATTAATATTTTTATAAAAGATTAAATCTGAACCGTTAATCTTTCAATCTAACGGTTGAGATGAAGAAGAGGACAGGAAGAGGATGGGAAGGGAAGTGGAGGGGAGCCAACTCCGAACCTTCAAGGCTTCAACAATAGAGAAATTCCCAGTCCAATCAAATTTGTGATTTCGGGTCCATTAAGGTGCAAAATGCACATGTGCTTATTTCAAAGGTGCTCCCAAGATCAAGTTTTTTGTGCGTGTGTAAAAGTGACTATGTAGTTACAAAAGTTGAGCAAAAATACGCATTGACTGTTACTTTGACATTTTTGTATTTTTAAGGTTAACATGAACAATGACTCATTAAATTTTATCTCAACTAGTAGTCGCGAAATGGAGAAAATTATAAAAAAGGGCCTAGATAGTCTTAAAAATTACAGAAAGGCGGCAATAGCGGCGAGAAAGCAGAGATGGGTGGCCCAATGGGTAAGATTGGGATTGGAAGAGAGAAGGGCTGAACTATAATTTTCAAAATATCTATGCCATTTTCTGTAATTTTCTCCAGTTCTTTACTGCCATCTGGGATGAAATTTAGCTGAGTTATCGTTCATTGAGCCTTAAAAGTACAAAAAAGTCAAACTAACCTATTTTTGCTTCACTTTTGTAACCACATAGTCAGTTTTTGCACTTAAAAAAAAAATCTAGCGTTAGATACACTTTTAAAAAAAAAACCACATGTATATTTTTACAGCTCAACCCTTTTATTTGTACATGTCACAAGAATATAAAGTGTTTGTCAAATTCATTTAACTGTAATAACCCTTTATGTTGGGGGCTATATAAGTTTATGGTTCCTAACTTGTGAAGCAAACGTTCAAAATGTTCATGGGTTCTGGCTTCATTAGCAAATATGCTAATTATTCTTTAGAACTCAAGTGTTGCAAATCAATGATATCCTCCATTAATTTTTCACGTACGAAGTGCCAATCGATTTCAATGTGCTCCTTCCGTTCGTGAGATACCGGGTTACTAGAAATGTAGATGGCTATCTTGCTGTCACAAAATATTTGAGGTCTTCTGGCAATCACGATGACAATTTCGAAACAATGGCACTCGAGCTCGATTCGATTCCGTAATGATGACTTGGAAACCGTGTGTAGTTTTTAGATTTTCCAACACACCAAAGATCCGCCAACCTTGATAGCTCCTAGTTACAGATCTCCGAGTGTTTAGACATGTGGCTCAATTCGAATCAACATAACACCGTACATCGAGGTTTTTTCTTCGCAATCGAATGCTCAAGCCAGGATTTTCTTCTTTAAGGTAGTGAACAACTCAAATAGAAACTTCTATATGAGCTTTTCGTGGTGCGCTCAAGAACCGGCTCAACATCCGCACAACAAAAGCAATATCGGGACGTGTAACAACTAAATATGACAACCTACCTACCAATCTCTTGTATATCATCGGATCTAGTAGTATCCGATCCAATTGCTTCCTTTCGATGGCTTGTTCACGTTGCTTTCGTCCTCTCTTTGCTCTACTATCCTTCTGTCAGATCTATGTAAAAAATTTCAACTTGTACATTATATTTTGTAAATCATTTTCTAGGCGCTCCACGTAAACTATAATTAGGGTCCTTTGATTGCTTAGATCCTTTTTGTGGAAGTGTTGCCAAATACACAATTGTAGAATTTTTGGGAAGTTCCAATTGTAGGGGAGGTTCTATCAAAATTTCTATAAATAGCAAGTGACTTTTGTTAATGTAAAATAAATAACACTTTATATTTTGTATTGTAAACATGGCCATAGATATAAATGAAGAATTTCATTTATGAAAGGCTAAAAGGGATTGTGGGTTTTTAATATTTCGAACTGATCACATTTTAATTTTTGAGGTGTGACACACATATTACTAACCAAGTGTTTCTCATTCTCTATTGGGAAATGTCAAGATGAGGTATTATGTGATGTAGTACACATACACGGCTAGTCGTATCTTGTTAGGATTGTTACAAAAACCAATTCTCCTTTCAATATAATGGCAGCAAGGTGATATTGGTTCCTCTCAAGCCAATTCAACCTTATGAAGACCAACTACACATAGGGAGAGTTTTCAAAAAGAGAGGAAAAGACCATAGCGAAGATTCAAGGACAAATCCTTTCAAAGAGGGAGGGAAGACACCAATTGACTTGACAATTATAAGATAAAACCCAAAAGAGTATGAATTTTGATCGACTAAAACCTAAAGGAACTCATATCTAGAGGATCGTGAAGTTTTTTTTTTTTTTAATGTATTAAGGATGGCTAAAAAGCCAATAACATTAAAACAGAGAAATTACACAGTAGAGGGAAAGAATCCCAAAGAATCTTGGTCTACCCAAGTCCTCAAAAGGAAAGGGCAGTGACTCAGAATTTCCGACCTATTGATTCCCACACTAGCTAGAACATCAGCTACACAGTTGAAGTCTCTCAAAATACTGCAAACATTGACCAACCAGTCTCTCCTTAACAATTCTTTAATTTGGAGTATTAAAATACTACCTGAACTGAAGTTTAAATCAGACACTCTTCTAATTACTTCCGAAGCATCTGATTCCAAAATAATCCTTCTTAGGCCTAAGTCCCAAGCAAGCTTCAATCCCTTATAAATACCCCCTCCTCGACAATATAGGCATTACAAATTCCAAGTTTTTTGGTGAACCCAACTACCCAAAGCCCATTACAGCTTCGCATGACGCCGCCACAGTCCGCGACTCTTGAGCATAAGGTTGAAGCACCGTCTACATTAAGTTTAGTCCAACTTTCCATAGGAGGCTGCCAGGCTCGAGGTAGGAGGGGACCTGAACAGAAACCACAGAAATAGGGCACAGTCCTGATGCATGGAAAAGCTCCTCCAAGATTGCAAGACAATGGCTGTTAGATTAGTTGGTTTGACAAAATCCATTTCAAAAATAGACTGGTTTCTCCATCCCCATAGCTTCCAAATAGTAACACCAAATATAATATTCCAAAAAGACTCCATACCTTTACTCATATTACTTATGAGGTTCATGGCCGTCCAGTCTCTAAGTCCAACAGAGAAAAATTGCACCATAAATCTTGAATCCACTAAGTTCAACCACATGTGTTTAGTATAGTGATAGTCTCTCAGAATGTGCAATAGATCCTCCATACCTACTTGACAGCCGCTACACAGAGGAGATGTTGATGCCCATGTACTTCGCCAGGCATTGGTTAGTAATTTGTTAAGCATAACCATCCACAAAAATATTCCAATCCGCTCCGCACCTTGCCAACTCTAAATATATTTAAACAATTTACATCTTAAGTTGGGGAGGGGGGGTTTGCTTCAAAAAGGAAATACACACTTTTGATCAAGAAGATCCCATCACTAGACTCTCCCTAAACCATAATGTTGTACCCCAACTCCTCTCTAGGATGAATAGCTGCAATCAACCGTTGTATCACAGTCGGTTGAACCACATCAGTAAGTCGACTAAAATCCCAAACACCACCCTTCAGCTAGTCATTCATTGTTGAATGAAGTTCATCCACCGAAAGACACCTTTTGCAAAAATCTTTAATTTTCATACCATCAAAAAGCCAATTATCCTAAAAGAAGTTAATTGTCTTACCATTTGTGACTTGCCATCTAGATCCCCTCTCAATGATAGACTCTTAAGATGAAATAAAGAGCTAGATTTTGGAATCCCCAGATTTGAAATTTAGTAGCAATCCTTCTTCACAAAGCATATATCTATGCTGTAAGACATCCACCCATAAACATTTAGATCCAATTATCAGCTTCCAAGCGAGTTTAGCACCACACACTTTGTTAAACGAGGATAGTCTCCTAAACCCAAGTCCTCCGAACTCCTTAGGTCTTGTTAGGTCTTTCCAACCAACCGGGTGAAATTTCTTCCGGTTCACTTCATGACCCCAAATAAAGTTCCTCTACAAATGTTCAATTTCTTGACACACTCCCGTTGTTATGGAAACAAATGAATGGAGCTAAGAACAGATTTGGCCAAAGTTATGCGCCCCACTGTAGATAAGCTTTTGACCTTCCAAGATGCTAACCGAGAACTTGTTGGTTATGATTAGTTTTGATGATGTCTTATATAGATGTCATTATTAAAAGCAAAAATATTGAGTAATATATTGAGTAATATAGTTATCTCCTACATTGACTAACTACTATGCTTAATGTAGATTAGTCCAATTTGAATCATGCAAAGCATAATCAAGAAGGAGATAAGGGAATGTAGATTAGTCCAAGTTGAATCATGTAGCATAATCAAGAAGGAGATAAGGGATTAATGGAAAGAAGAACTTGCAGAGGTTGTCAAGGAAGCAAGATGTTATCAATAGATTTTGGAGGATAACCAAGAAGAAGAGAAGAGACTAGAGAAAGATGTTATCAAAAGAACTTGCACAATATAATAGGAATATCAACATTCAAGTTCTTGTGATACTGGAAGTCTCTATGATAAGCAGAAGTTGGAATGAAGCTTCATCACTTTTTGGATATTGAAGAAGGTAGAAGCTGAAAAGAATTATGAGCCTAAGTTAAATGAAGAAGAATGATCAAGTTGGGAGATGGAAGAAGGAAGAACTTGATGAATGGAATGAGAATATAATTATTCAAGTTATTATATTGATGCTAGAAGTTTTCAAGGTCATATGGAAGTTGGAATGGCTTAATTCAGAGTTAAAGTCAGGAAAAATCAGCTTCAGGATGAGAAAACTCGAATTCAACTCAAAACTCGAGTTTCGCTTCGCAACAATGATTTGCTCCTCTGGTATGAGAAAACTCAAGTTTTGGGCTCAAAACTCGAGTTTAGGAATCAAAACTCGAAAGTTAGCCATCACAAACTCAAGTTAACAATTGTCTTCAGTATCTCTAGCGTCTCTGGACTAGGAAAACTTGAGTTTCCAGTCAAAACTCGAGTTTCCAGCGATCATCAGCTCTTCAGCTCCACTCTGTTTCACGTTCAGCACAGGCAACGTTTGGCAATTTGATGATATCTCCTAAACCAGAAATCGGATTGAGGTGAAACTAATTTTGTATGAAACTAGACTCCCAATGAATCATTTTGATATAAAATTAAAGCCCAAAGGAGTTCAGATCAAGGAGCTATGAATTGTTGAAGTTGACAGTGAAATCCACGCCACACAGCAAACCAATCTTCAATATTTTGAGTGTATCTCACAAACTACAAATCCGATTGAGCCGAAATTAGTGGCATATAAAAGTAGACTCATAGAGATTTCCATTAAAAGTTGAACGGACCAAAACTGAGTTCAAACCAGGGAGATATGACCTTCAAAAGTTGACAATTAGTTCAAGAAGGCTCAACAAAGTCAAAACTCGAGTTTGTAAGTACAAAACTCGAGTTTTCGGGTTACAGAGAGCAGCGAACTTCAGAGCATCTTCCAAACTCGAGTTTGTGAAACCAAAACTCGAGTTTTGATTAGACAGAGAGCAATCTAGAGTAACGCAACCTTAAAACTCGAGTTTTGCAAATGAAAACTCGAGTTTTCATCTCAGCTTCAGAAAATCATCGTTTCGAAAATCTTGATTCTTCTAATAAACATCCAGATGATTACCCAAATGATTTATAACACTTCTTAACATTATTTATATCATTTGTGTACATGTTTCAGATGATCAAAGGCTGTTAAACTGAAGATCAAAGGGAAAGTAAATGTTGATGTCATAGCTGGTTCAGTAAAACGAAGTTCTAATGGCTAGTTCCATCTGAGTCTAACGGCTATATTTCTTTATCCAACAGTCATTAAATCTTCAAACGGTCATATATTGATCTCTACCTATAAAAGAGGATAGATTCAAGCAGAAAAATGGAGAGACACAAGCTTACATCTTCAACATGCCAATACTCTGATCTTCACATCATTTACTCTCTATTTTTCATGTTTAGATAGCTTATCATAGAGAGTGAAGTGATTTGTATTGTTCTTCAATGTTTATTCATTCACTTCTGAGAGAGAAGATTTATGGTAAACATCCTATCCTTCTATCTGAGAGTTACTCAAGATTGGGTGATCTTGAGTGGGAAACCCATTGTATTGATTACAGCTTGTAAGGGGAGTGAGTTCTAGTGAGAGAATTACTTTGAGTACAGAATGTGTAATCAATTGGGTGTATTGATTACAGTTTGTAAGGGGGAGTGAATCCTAGTGAGAGGATTACTCCAAATACAAAACGTGTAATCAAGTTGAAAGAAGATAGTGGATTGAAAATCTCAAGTGGAGCTTGAGGACTGGACGTTGGTCAAGGATGGACCGAACCAGGATAAATCTCAGTTTGCATATTCTCTTTCCTTATCTCTTATGTTTCCAGGATATATGTTTGAATGACTATCTATTGCTTTAGAACTCTTTACTGTCATACAAACTGGTTTTATTGAGTTGCCAAAAGATTTTCAAAGTTTCTAAATTTTTATACTTCACCCAATTCACCCCCCTCTTGGGTTCAGCCGATTCTTACAGAACTCACTCTTGTCAATAATATAGTTGAAAGTGTATCTACTTCTCCTATCTGTAGTGAGCGGGAATCCAAGGTATCTTCCAATCTCACAAGAAATCTACATCCTAGACAAATCTTTAATTCTAATCCGAGCTTGCGCTAAGACCCCTGGAGAGAAAAAGATAGATGATTTGGCTAGATTAATCTTTTCCCCATAAGCTTTAGTAAAAGTACTCATATAATCCTATTGGGATTCGTACACTTTGACGGAAGAAATTTATCAAATAAATTACTTAATCCTATAGGAGGATGAATCAACGGCGTTTAAACTAAGGTAGTTAGAACCGTACCTTTCTTATTCGTATGTGTCTTATTCGATACAATCACCAGGAGCCAACCGAGCGAATCAACTCCCTCTATTGGTATTCACACTGAACAGTACTACAACACGACGCGGCAAATGCTAGCTCCTCCTTCGTTTTGCGTCTCTTCTCTAGGGTTTTTCTTTTTTGTGGCTGACTTTTTCTTTTTAATACGACTTGATCATTATCTTATAGGGTTTTTCAAACTCTAATGGGCCATATTAAAATATTCAAAATTAATCTCAATTGATTTTGAAAATTCAATTTGGATTAAAATAACATTAATTAAATTTGTCCAACAGATCTAATCTAATCTATTTATTTAATCCAAATTAAAAGCCAGCTGATTTAATTTATCTTTATAAATTAAATCTGAGATATGATATCTATCTATTTAATTAAATTTGAAATATGATATCTCTATTTGTTTTAGTTATTTAATTTATCAAATAAATTAAATACTACATAATAATATTATTATCTATATAAATAATATTATTATTATTTTCAAAGTTATATATATATATATATATATATATATATTATACGTTATATTCATTAAATCTTAGATATATCTAAGATTCAATGAATCTGGACATTATTGCTCGTGTTGAGCTATTCTTGTGTGCGACCATGTAGGCCCATATGAGATTGGCAGCGGGCTAATACTGTACTTGCCCACAAGTCGCAAGCGGCCTCTAGTAAGACATTACGACTATCAAATTCATATGAGGATCGATGATACGATGCAACTTATCATAATAAGGGCGAAATAAGATCCCCTTGCCGAAGACCCCTTGTAGGAAAGAAAAATTCTGTCTGGTTTCCATTCCACAGAATGTTATACCAGACTGTCGACAGACAATTAATAATAAGATTAATAAATTGCATGTCAAAGCCAACCTCTATAAGAACCTGCTTCAGGAAGTCCCATCTTACACTATCATAAGCCTTTTCAAGGTCAATTTTCATCGCCATAAGACCCTTCTTGCTCCTATTATTACTCATGATATGCAGGAGCTCCTGGCCAACGACAAGATTATCTTGAATATGTCTCCCTTTTATAAAACTTTCTTGAAAAGGAGAGATCAAATCAGCCATTACACCTTTTAGTCTGTACGTAATGAGCTTAGTGACACATTTATAATGTACCAAACAAAGGGAAATAGGCCTGAAATAAGCAACCATTTCCGGGTGGTCCTTCTTTGGGATGAGCGAAATAAGAGTTTTATTAGGAACATTAAAGGTAGCAGAGCCTTTAAAAATATTTCTAACAAACTTTCATAGAGAAGGGCCCACAAGATGCCACTTGCTATTGTAGAATATAGGGGCAAACCCATCCATTCCGGGCGCTTTAAAATTGCCCGTCAAAAAAATCGTATTTCTAATCTCCTTATCCTCTGGAGACCTGGCAAGATCCGTAAGAAAGGATGAATCAACAATAGGAAATGTAGACATGGTCAATACTATCATCAAGATATAAATTTTTAAAATAATTAACCACCAATGTCTTAAATCATCTTCATTGTCAACCCAGGAACCGACATCATTCTTGACCGAGACAATTCTATTTCTACGCCTTCTCATCTTGATTTTCAAGTGGTAGTCCTTAGTATTATGATCCCCTTTAGAAATCCACTCAAATATAAACTTTTGGAACCATTTAATCTCCTCAAGTTTCATAACTCTATCAAGCTCTTCACTGATCTCCTTTTCTAACTTGTAAAGATATTGGGAAAATGGATAAGCATGAGACTTTTGAACGCCTTCCAGTCACTGCAATGTTTAGATTTTTCCACTACCCCAAAGACATTTTTATTTCAAATACTAATGTCCTCCTGGAATTTGTGAAGAGAGGAATTACTATCATCATTGACCTCCCATTTTTCAGCAAGGAAACTCCCATACATCTCATGGCTAGTCCACATCGCCTCAAATCGAAAAGGATGGTTTCCACCAGTCGAGACTCTATTGATATCTATACATAACATAATAGGGTTATGATCGGAAAAATTGGTTCAAGCGAGTACCTTAAGAAAGCAATCCAAAAACTGGGAGAGGAAAGCATTATTAGCCGCTGCCCGGTCAAGTCTTTCGTACAAATGAGGTTGATTAGCCAACCTAGGTCCCCGCCAAGTAAACTTAGGGCCACAGAACCCCAAATCCGAAAGGTAACAGTTGTGCATCCTATCTTGAAAGCGTGGAATCCTGGAATAATTAATGAGCGCTCCTATTCGCTCCTCCGAATTTAAAATGTCATTGAAATCACCCATAACTACCCATGAATCCGAAGAGCTCATCAACAGACCTTTAAGATCGTTCCATAGAGCTTGTTTGAAAACAGGGGACGCAATTGCATAAACGGCGGTGAGAAGGAAAGGGGATGACCCACCCAACGAGCAGTGAAGATGAATGAACTATCTGTCAAGGCGAAGCACCGAGACATCAATCTGATTGCTCATCCATGTTGCAATCATCCCTCTAGATTGCCCCACAAAAGGCACAAAAGATAACCTATCATAACCAAGCCTCTGTAAACAGTGGAAATGGGATTCTTTTTCACTTTTTGTTTCAGACAATAGGAGTAAGCTTAGGAAAGATCCTCTCCAAACACATTTCAACTGTTGAATTAAGTTTCTTGCACAAGCCCCTCTAGCGTTCCAAAAAAAGATGGTATTCATTCCAAAGGATCAAACAAAACTGGATTCAATCCAAAATTAAAGGCCCAATAAATCTTAGTTAACTAAACTGGGTCTCCGGAACCACGGTATTACTAACCTCCAGGATGGGCTCGCCCTCCATCAAATCCAAATCAGGATCCACATTACTGGGCCCAGCCCAAAACTTCCCAAGTAACCCATTCAAATTGCCTTTATCACCAGGGTCATGAGTTGACGAACTAAATTCCTCAATATCTGAAGAATTAGTATCCACCTGATCCTCACCCCCTGCATCCGTACACACGACAGACTGCAATGCTGACACCTCGCTTCCTACCCCTTTCGATTTTACATACGTTAAAGCTTTTATCTCAGTGCTTTTTGCCTCACTTTGCTCCATTTCCTTGATCCTTTTCTCTTTACATTAATCCTGCCCACTTTGACTTTGTTCACCAATCCCCCCCCTCGACATGCCCCGTTTCTTGTTAAGCTTCTTTTTCTCCCCACTTTTCTTCAACCTCGAGCCACTCCCTGTTTGCTTGCCCTGCAATTCCTTTTTTTTCCCCTGCACTGAAGTGTACGAGAGGAATAGTTGAGTCATGATTTCATTTTTCTCCACTTACACCCTCCTCAGCCAATATCTCGAATCTAGAGCCTCTTTCTTGTTGTCGAAATATTCAATCCGGCTTCTGCTTCACACCATCTTTTGGCCTCCGGTGCTTCTGAACAACCTTCCATACATCTAGAGACGCCCCTCCAATAACCACCTCCTTCGACTCACTAGGCATCACATCTCCACCAACTTCTAATACCCCACCATCACTCTCAGCAGTTCATTCCCCCTATTTTCTAGTTAGCCTTCCCTACTTTACATTCGTCAGGTCAATGGCCATACATTCCATAATTTGTACACAACCAACGAAGCCCTTTATACTCTAGATAATACTCCTCCCCTTCTAGAGAGAAGTCAAACATCAACTGTTTCCCAAGATCTACTAGAACACAAATTCTTGCATAGTGTCCCCTTAGATGGCCTGACGTATTAATGTCTATCTTAATCGTCTTCCCTATTCTATCTCCTATCCATGTCAAGGCCTGTCTATTGTAGTATTCTAAGAAGACCTTCAGCAAACGAACCCACACAGCAACTTTGTCAATGGAGGCTCTCATCAGATGGAAGTTTGGCTCCCAAGGGAAAACAGTCAAGTAATGGTCGAAGATCAACCAAGGACCACCAGTTAGAGCAATATAAAATCCTCCTTGTTTGTGAACTTAACCACAAAGAAGCCATTGCCGAGATGAATCAAACTAAACACTCCTTTCTTGGCCCATAGCTTTTGCAGGATGGACAAGAGCATTTTATACCCAATATTCCTTCCTAACAGCTTAACTATTACAGCCTTATTCCATGCCTTGTACAACTTCTTTTTCATATGTTCAAAGAAGGAGAAAGTTGGAAAGTTCCTCATTGGGTCTTCGCTGATCACACAGATAGGTTCCCCATCATCTTTATCACTGTCACTATGGTCTTCACCTGCTACCAGGTCATCATGATCAATCTCCATATTATTCTTGGTTCCTTGATTCATACCTCCCCTGTTTATTCCTTGAACTTTATCGGGAAAAGACTGTCCATTCTACCAATGAGAACTTCCCTCTTCCCCTAGCTTGGGCCACTCCTTCATGTTAATTCACGTCTTTCTTCGCACTTCTGTGTAGCAGATCATCATCCTCATTCGACTAAGGGACTTGAGTAGAGGGTTTCTTTGAGAGCACTAGCACCGTAAAGGATCGAGAAGTTGATTCTTTAGGCATTGATGTGTGTTGTTTTGGGCTTTCTATTTCTTTTCTTCTCTAGTTAGTGGTTTTACATTGGGCTTCTTTGCTCTTCAACGTCTCTTATATTATGAAAAGCCTAATGTGTTGTATCATTTTACTTTCTTGAATAAATTGTCTTTATTAAAAAACAAGGGTTAAGGTGCGAATTGGCCAATAAACTATTACACCAGAAGCATCCAACACAATAAACTCTTAAGTGGACCACATCTACCAAAAAACAATTAAAAAGCTTAAAACATCACAATGCCGTTAGAGATAAACTAACGCTGTTTAAAAAATCAGAGCCTCTGTGAAGATGGGTTTGCCATTGCTTCAATCATTCACGCGCAGGAGTTTCTCTCACCCTCACTCTTCCCTCAATCTCAAAGTTGAGAGTCGTGGGTATCGCCATTGTGGATCTGAATCTGGACCAAAAAGGGAACCAATAGACGCAATCAGTGAAGGAAGCGAGCCATTTGGAGAATTTGGTGGGGGCTGAATCTGCCGTAGCTTGTGGTGTGATGTGAGGAAGATGAAAAGGAACCCACTTTGAGTATCCGAAGTCAAAAAGGCCACCTAACTTTTTCAGCCACCACATTCTATCACAGTGAATTATTATAAGTTCTCAGCTTTCAAATTTGGCCTTATTTGAATTCAGTCTGCGTTTTAACAGAAAAATTCTGACAAGCTGATACATACACTCAGACTCCATTATTGGCCAAAGAACAAAGAGACTCGAACCCTAATCTCTCTCGTCTGCTTTACATTTCATCTTCAGAATCAAAATCTCAGATCTTCTCCTTCGTGATGGCATTCTGTCGTATGGTTTGGCGCCATCGGCATTTCACTTCCAGGTATTCTCGATTTTTTGTTTTTGTAGCTTTTTATCTGTGATTCTAGTTTGTAAAAGGAACAAAGAAACATTGAAGCACAAATGAAAAGAAAAGCACAAATCACTTTCTCCATTACAGTAACTTCATAGCCGCCACTTCACTTCTTCGTCCTAAAGAACCAACGAGTTGAAGTTTAACTTTATTTTATCTTCGGGTTTGTGTGTTATCATCACTTTGCTTCATTTTTTTTTTTTTTTTTTTTTCAAATAATCATCTTTTGGAGATCAACAAGAGAAATACTCTTCACACTATTTCCTCATCTTTTCGCACGATTGTTTGATCATTTTCTCTAATGACTATGAATCTCTCCAAATTGATCTGTTATTTTTTTTAATTATAAAATTAGCATGCTATTTCCCCTTTAAAGGACGTGGTAGTTCAATCTGCGGGAGAATATTCCATAAGCTAATCGGATTCGCAAGCTTTGTCATCAATTTTAAAGGAAAAATCTCTCTCGGGGCCTAAGTAAACAAGCTATTGTCAAAAACGGTCCAAAGAAAAGTTAGTCGTTAACGTGTATTCATTTAATTATTAATGTTGTACTAATTTAGTTGTTAATATGTACTAATTCAGTTGTTAAAATATAGTTGTTAACGTGTATTGATTTAATTGTTAATGTCAGATCGATATAGTTGTTAATATTTCTAAAATAATACTATGACATGTGACGTTTTTGAGCTTCTTTTTTATAATAATTTTTTCACTTGGCTTTTAAATGTTATGGTGAAGAGGAAGTGCATGAAAAAAAGAGGAAGAGCATGAATACATTCAGAGGTGAGGGAGGTGTACACGTGTTGGCTTAGCATTGGACAGAATCCATCCACCAGCCACCCCACCCTTGCACCCCGACTCCACTTCCAACCCTAGTATTACTATTCCTTTACCATTCCTTACAATTTTTTAATTTGAAATTTAGCGACTCCAAAATTCAAATTCCTTGCTTTGATGCTCTACTATGGTTGGAAAAATTCATTTTTTCATTTTAATGTTAAGAATATTTAGAAAATTTTTAATTTTTTTTTTTTTTTTATAAATATAGTGGATAGATAACTAATTTACAGAAATTAAAAAAATTGTTAAATTATTTATTTATAAAAATGTATTAGTTTCTAAAATATATGTTTTAATCATTTCATTGGATGATTCTCTTTTGCTAGAAACCCCCCCCCCCCCCCCCCCCAACTTAATATTTACAATTTAATAGGGAAAATTTATGGCAAAAAAAAAAAAAAAAAAAATAGGAAACAAAGTGAATTAAGTTATTATACAAATATTACTTACAGTTTCCATCATAAAATACGTCACATACATAAATGAGTATGACTATGAATCTCTCCAAATTGACCTGTTATTTTTTTTTATATATAAAATTAGCATGCTATTTTCCCCCTTTAAAAGACGGAGTAGTTCAATCTGCAGGAGAATATTCTATAAGCTAATTGGATTCAGACAAGACGCTGTCATCCATTTTGTATGTGATGTCCACAGCCGCCCCACCCTTGCACCCTGACTCCAGTGGGATCTATTTTCCAGCTCCTTTGGATGAACATTTGGACTATTCTAATGAGATATGAACGGTTTAAATTTTATTTTTTATTTTTTTAATGTTTTATAAAAAATTATTTTAAGTGATAGAAAATCTAAAACAAAGATAATCTCTACATTAAAATATTTTAAAAAATAATACTTTTAATAAAAGCATAATAAAATGAAACCTAGCCGGCTCAAATACTCACCCAAAGAATAAGTTCTTTCAACTCGCCCTTTGAGTTCCCACCACTATTCCTTACAATTTTTTAATTTGAAATTTAGCGACTCCCGGTATTCAAATTCCTTGCCTTAATTTGATGCTCTACTATTGTTGGAAAAATTCGCTTTCTAATTTTAATATTAAGAATATTTAGATTATTTTATTTTTTATAAATATAGTGGATAGACAATTAATTTACTGAAATTAAAACAATTAGTTAAGTTATTTATTTACAAAAAAAAAAAAAATTGTATTAGTTTGTAAAATATGTCTTTTAATCATTTGCATTGGATGATTCTCTCTTGATAGAAAACCCTTTAATATTTAAAATTAATAGGGAGAATTTATAATAAATAAAATAAAATTTAGGAAACATACTGAATTTTTTTTTTGGTGAAAATGAAACATAATGAATTGAGTTATTATATTAATTAAAATCACGCCTCTTTACCAGATTCCAAGCTAATGTCTGGGGACTTTACATAATTCAATCATTCAGAGATTGGGTTAATTTATTACAATAACCATTAACTTATACTAAAATTGCAAAAGCAACTATAAACTATTGAGTCGTGTTGGGATTTGGAGTTGAGGTGACAAGTTTCTTTCGGTCGTCATACTCACCAGAATAAAAAGAAAAAAAAAAGTTGATATCTTGAACATTAATTTATAAGTTTTTATGTGACTTTTATCATCTTAATCCCTAATTTGATAAAACAATCCTAATGCAAAAGTCAAAGAAAAACTTATGAATCGATGTTGAATAAATTACCTTTCAATTTCTTTTGCACCCCAAAAAAGTTAATGATTAATGGTAATAGCTATTTTAACACCTTAAACCTTCATCAAAAAGCTTATAGTAACTGACATTTGGGACTATTAGCATCATGATCATTTTTTCCTTCTTTCATATGTGCAAATGTCTTCAATTTAAAATTGCATTAGCTGAAGATATGTCATACTTGTATTCCTAAACAAATTATAGGTATTATTGTCAATAAATTTTACAATATGAGATTTTTTTCAAGGCAAAATTATTTATAAGTTCACAAAGAAGGGATCTGAACTTAATTATTAAGAAGTTCCAAAGACAACTTGGAACATGCAATGATTGGTTTTAATGTGATAACCCCTCCCTTATCAATTATTATTGAGACTACTTAATAATTAACTTTATTCTTTAAAATTTTACAGTAGTTCTCTTTCTTTGAATAAAAATGAAAGAAGAATTTTGACAAAAACATGATGCAACCGCTTACCTGCCCCATTACTTGAGGCTGGCACTTTCAGTACGTTCCAAATCCCAGATTCAAGACCTGAATTTCAGGCCCGGACTCTGACACTCCCTCGCACACCACAACGCTTCTGAATCGCATCATCTTCAGCAAATGTGTCCTCTCCGTCTTCTTCTCATCTTCCTCTCCGCCTCTCTCGCCGGCTTCTTCGTCCTCAGAAACCTCAGATCCCAACCTCACCCTGATGATCATGAGGATTCTGACGAAGCTTCTTCCTCCGTCAAACCCTCTGATTCTTCCATCCCTGCATTTTCCAAGGTTACTTCATTTTCCCTCCTTTTTTTTTTTTTTCAATTTCTACTTTTATACATTTGCAAATTTCCTTCATTCTTCTGTGTTCTTATCCCCAAATTTCTCAATTTGGTGATTTAGGTTCGGGTAGCGATCGAATATGGGTTCTGGACCTTCGTTGACATGGCTTCCGGTCGGTATCTCTGGAACCATCTTACCTCCTCGTCTAAGTCAAAGTGATCCACCTGATTACCTTGTTCGTCCGTTACGAAGCTTTCAGGTTTGGATTTGGTTTCGCTTCGTCGTCTTGGTATTAGTCCCAGGAAGATTGCATATTATTGTAAAACTCAAATGGAAACTCTCTGTATCATACTTGTTAAATTGTTACAATTGTTGTCGCTGGATTGAATCATTACTGAAATTGTTATTGTGCTCTTTAGAAATAACTTTATTGAGTTGCTTGTGATTGGCAAAATAAATGTCAATACTGTTTTGCTGCTAGGAGTTTGTTTCTTTTCAATTCATGAAGCACATGATTTGCAAGAATGAAGCGGAGGAATTTGATTGGTACTAACACCTTCAATTTCAAATAATTTTTACCTCCTTCATTTGCTCCGTCACTGGAGGTATGGCACTTTTTTCAATTGAAGGTCAATAAGGTTAAGGCGTTATTGGGTAACAAGAATAAGTTATCAGTTTGTTGTGAGACAGATGTCTTTTGTATTGTGACTATCAAACTTGTCTGGCTCTTGTGTGGTCTGTTAGTTCTCAAAGATATTGATGGTACTGAACTACACAGAATGAAACTAAAGATGATCCTGAAACTATGCTTAGGAGGGATGCTTGTTGCTTGTCACAGTAAGAGCTTCATGCATAGCTTCTTTGTTCTTTAAGAATAATCCTGTGAGAATCAAGAATTTCTACTAATGTTAGACTGTAAGTATGTGTTTGGGGTTGCTTTATGCTTTATTCTGCAGGTGGGGAGATTCCTTGCTGAGAATTGAATATGGAAGAATCCATTTGGGGAATTATTTGTCCAGGTATTACTATAGGGAAAGGCCAAAATATGAATAGGTAATTTCAAGATGTAGGGGGTAATTAAGACATGTTTGATAAATCACTGAATTGATGTTCTACCTTCAGAATGTCTTGCGTAGGAGAATTTACCACTGTGCATTGAAATAACTTTGCCCATGTCTCTTCTGATATAATAGAAAAAAATGAAAAGAAAAAGAATCTATGCCTCATCATTTTTCAATATCCAGTTTTTCTGAAATAGTTTCTCAGAAGTCCGACAGTGTTTTAAGATGCACCAAAACAAACCTTAAGAATACGAATTAACCGTTCGTAGTTGTCTTCAAGAAGTGATCTTTGAAAACACATCAAAGCATCGTAATGTCCTGTCCAATTGTAGACCTTGACCTGGTACCATGAGAATATCCCTTTAAATTTATTTCAAAATAAAAACTGAAAGTAAACCCACCGAGTTTACTTGGGTAACTTGTTAAATAGGACAATGATAAGTGGAAGTTGATGTCAGCTACGCATATGCTCTGAAATGTTGGTGTTTGACGTGTTAGTGCCAAATATTCTGTCAGTTAGTGGAGAATTGTTCTTATCATTATCTTTGTGATTCATCTATGTTATATATATCTTAGTTCACAGTCCCATGAGAATGTCACAGGATATGGTTTTTTATTTGCCACAACTTTGTGAGTGCCTTGATGATGACAGTGAGCTAAACTTACGAAGAGATTTGAATTGAGATGTTTTTCCCCTTTAAAGTGTTTTTTCTTATCTTAATTAATTCAGATCACCTCTTTTGCCAAGCCAGTGTTAAAACAAGTAATACTTAATTCTTTTAATGATTTTAATTTTCTTTAATTTCAGGTTGTTCCCCTTGAAATTTTGCTTGATTGTACATAAAGGAAAGAATATTTGCCAAACAGTGATACTGGAAATAAAAAATGAAAGGAAAGGTTACTGAGTTCTAATTCAATTCCTCTGTTTCACCTGTCAGTTGTCAAAACATAAGCTATATGATCAATAATTTTTATCAAGGGCAATGCAAACCAAGTGTGAATTGAGTAGAAGTTTTTTAGTTTCAGCCATTTTAGGTTCATTGCATCCAACTTTCTTTGCCTGGAATATCAGAACAATCGAAGAGAAAAAATGAAAACAAAAGACTTCAACCTCTTCAACTTAGCTTCTCCATGTCGAAATGGTAATTTTTCATTTTGAACTTTTGTCCTATTAATTGGCAAAGAGGGCGAGCCTTGGAGGAATAGTAAATGTTGCTTTTATGTGACTAAGATGTCATGTATTTGAATTTTGGGAACATATTCTCTGCTTGCAGCGGTGAGGCTATGACCTTCCATAAATTCCACTTGATGGGAGCCTTGCACACTAGATAGGAGTGTTCAAGGTTTTCCCGTGCCAGCCTCAGGCAAATTGGGACCAGAAAATCCTGTTACGAAGGAAAATTCAGGATTGGAAAAATTTTAGTTCGGGACGGGATCAGGATTGGCTGATTGGGAATGAGATTTTCCTATCCCGTCCCATCCCGAATTTATATGTGTGTGTGTATATATATTATTTTCATAAAAGCATTGCCTTAAAATCCGAACAGTTACTTGCTAAAAAATTGTGTTCTAATCTAGTAAGCTACTCTTCCTTCTCTTTTATTTCCTAACATTTATTAATACATAAACGTTACATTATTAAATAAATTTTTTTTGTTCTAATCTAAAGGTGACTTTAGAAAAAAAAAAAAAATTCACAGCAAATTTAAAAACAGGTTTCAATAGAAAATTTAATATTCAACAATTTTTCCCACTATAAACTCTAATTTGAAAAAAAAATATTCTTCCTTCAAATAATGATATCACGAATAATTATTTTTAGATGGAATTCTTTATATTTGAATTTGAGTTGATATTTTTTTTTTTTCAGTTACCATTTTTTTGCAATACCTAAATTATCAACGATTTTTTAGCATATTTGATCATATTTCTATATTTCTTTTCAGAAATGTAACATATATAAGACTTTGTATTGTTATTTTAATTTGCATCAATGATATTTTTAAAATAATTTATAATATAGGAAAAAAAGATCATTTCAATTTCAATTAGATACGAAATCTTGTATGATAAAATAAAGATCTTAAAGCATAAAAATGAAAATATATAAATCCACAAGAGCGAAGGTTAAGGTGTAGATATACATACCATTCCGGCCCTATTTATAAGTCATAAATCTTTACAAAAACTTTGGTACTATTTATAAGTTATTTTTGATCAAATAAATGAGATTGTGATACTTTTGCCCATATTATTGTACCAATGAAAATAGAAAGAGAATAAAGAGTTAAAAGGTATCCATTTATAAATGAGGGTAAAATTGAAAATTTACCTCATAATCATTGAGCTACCTACATATCCTTGGTATGTGTGATTTAATCAAAAAGACTTATAAATAGGACAGGAGTGGTACATTGTACTTTAAATATTTGTATTGTACTCCCTCCGACCTAGTTGACTTTTTTGGAGAGATTAATGAAGATAATTAAATTACTTTAGAGTATTTTTTTTATTTTTTTCTTCAAACTAATTAGTTTAATTAATAAACTAATATATAATCCAAGGATACATAACATATGAAATGATTAAGAACGTATTTAGCTTCCTTAATCTCTAAAGAAAGTCAACCGCCTTATAATTGCACTGAGGTAGTACTAATTGGTACAATATGATATTTCTATCTAAATTATTCTAAAGAAAATACTTGGTAGTAATTCAGGTCAAAATTTGGCCGAAAGTCAATATATATATATATATAAAAAGTCAAAATTTTTGAGAAAATCTCATGCGGATGGAAAATTTTTGGGATCAGGATTGGGTCAGCATTACTGTACTAACCCCTTCCTTAGAACGGGTTCGGGAACGAGGTTTCCTAATCGTGTCCCATCTCTAGACTACACTCGGTTGCTGATGTCTCTTGTAACATATACTCTCCAGCGTAAGATACAAATAAACAAATTATGTCGAGAAAAAAGTTCACTAAATACATTTTATTTTGCAAAAATACTATGGAGAAAGAAAGTGAGTGAAAGAGACGTTAATGTGGTGACATGGTATGTTATTAGTGGTGGGGAAAAAAGTTGGTTAAAATTTTAGACATCCTCTGTCTCTGTTTGGTAGGAGGGGAACTAAGGAGATGAAAAAATTTTATGATTTGAATTTAAAAAATTAGAGAAGTAAGGTTATAAAACCTTAATAAAGATAAGATGTAGAATAAAATAGTAAGAAAAATTAATTAAAAACTTTCAACATCCCTTTTTTTATTTTTTAAAATCAAGTCAAAATTTTTCCCTCCCTTCCAAATCCCTCGTGCCAAGCAGCCCCCATCTGTATTAAATAAATAGGAGATAATAAAACCATCTCTGAAAATTGTAAAATTGTATCATTCATACACACACACATTATAAAAATTTCAGAAAATAATTTTTTTAATAAGTATGAATTCGGAAATACCATAATTGCTTGTATTTCCGGCATAAATATATGGATAAGAACATTTTCTCCAAATTTCTTGTGTTCAAATGTCTTTTTACTTCTGAAATGCATTCAGCAGGGAGATGTATATCCTGATTTTGGTGACAGGAAATACAATGTTATTAGTGATTTTGTTTTTTGTTTTTTAATAAAGACAATTTATTCAAGAAAGTAAAATAATACAGACACATTAGGCTTTTCATAATATAAGAGACATGCCAATGAGAGTTGGCACAGATGGTAAGGAACGGGCCCAAATCCCAAAAGGACGAGGGTTCGATTCCCTCTGCCGTTGTGAGGGTTCCTTTGGTAGGCGATCTTGTAAGTACCCCTGTAAGTGCTCAAAGAGCCCTAGGGCCCTGCCCTGGCCTTGGTAGGGGACCAGTGTCGAACCCACCTAAAATTATATATATATATATATATATATATAAGAGACATTGAAGAGCAAAGAAGCCCAACGTAAAACCACTAACTAGAGAAGAAAAGAAATAGAAAGCCCAAAACAACACACATCAATGCATAAAGATTCAACTTCACGATCATCTACGGCGCTAGTGCTCTCAAAGAAACCCTCTGCTCAAGTCCCTCAATCGATTGAGGATGATGATCTACTACACAGAAGTGCAAAGAAAATAAAGAACGGTGGACGTGACATTAACGTGAAGGAGTGGCCCAAGCTAGGGGAAGAGGGAAGTTCTCATTGGTAGAATGGCCAGTCTTTTGCCGATAAACTTCAAGGAATAAACAGGGGAGGTATGAATCAGGGAACCAAGAATAATATGGAGATTGATCATGATGACCCGGTAGTAGGTGAAGACCATAGTGACAGTGATAAAGATGATGGGGAACCTATCTGTGTGATCAGCGAAGATCCAATGAGGAACTTTCCAACTTTCTCCTTCTCTGAACATATGAAAAAAAAAGTTTTACAAGGCATGGAATAAGGCCGTAATAGTTAAGCTGTTAGGAAGGAATATTGGGTATAAAATGCTCTTGTCCATCCTGCAAAAGCTATGGGCCAAGAAAGGAGTGTTTAGTTTGATTCATCTCGGCAATGGCTTCTTTGTGGTTAAGTTCACAAACAAGGGGGATTTTATTAACGCTATAACTGGTGGTCCTTGGTTGATCTTTTGACCATTACTTGACTGTTCGCCCCTGGGAGCCAAACTTCCATTTGATGAGAGCCTCCATTGACAAAGTGGCTGTGTGGGTTTGTTTGCCGAAGGTCTTCTTGGAATACTATAATAGAGAGGCCTTGACATGGATAGGAGACAGAATAGGGAAGACGATTAAGATAGACATTAATACGTCAGGCCATCCAAGGGGACACTATGCAAGAATTTGTGTTCTAATAGATCTTGGGAAATAGTTGATGTCTGGCTTCTCTTTGGAAGGGGAGGAGTATTATCTAGAGTATGAAGAGCTTCATTGGCTGTGTACAAATTGTGGAATGTATGGCCATAGACTTGAGGAATGTAAAGCGGGGAATGCTAACCGAGAAAATAGGGAACAAACTACTAAGAGTGATGGCGGGGGGGGGGTATCGAAAGTTGGTGGAGATGTGATGTCTAGTGAGTCGAAGGAGGTGGCTACCGGAGGGGCGTCTCTGGATGTATGGAAGGTTTTTTAGGAGTATCGAAGGCCGAAAAAAGGTGTGAGGAGAAGCCAGATGGAATATTCCGGCAATAAGAAGGAGGCTCTAGATTCGAGATATTGGCTGAGGAGGGTGTAAGTGGAGAAAAAGGAAATCATGAGTCAACTATTCCTCTCGTACATTACTGTGCAAGGGAAAAAAAGGAATTCAAGAGCAAGCAAACAAAGAAGCTTAACAAGAAATAGGGCATGTCAGGGGGGGAGGATTGGTGAACAAAGTCAAAGTAGACAGGATCAACATAAAGAGAAAAGGATCAGGGAAGTGGAGCAGAGCGAGGCGAAAAGCACTGAGATAAAAGCTTTAACGTATGTAAAATCGAAAAGGGTGGGAAGCAAGGTGTCATCATTACAGTCTGTCATGTGTACGGATGCAGGGGTGAGGATCAGGTGGAAACTAATTCTTCGGATATTGAGGAATTTAGTCCGTCAACTCATGACCCTGGTGATAAAGGCAATTTGAATGGGTTACTTGGGAAGTTTTGGGCTGGGCTCGATAATGTGGATCCTGATTTGGATTTGATGGAGGGCGAGCCCATCTTGGAGGTCAGTAATACTGTGGTTCCGGAGACCCAGTCTAGTTAATTAAGATTCATTGGGCCTTTAATTTTGGATTGGATCTAGTTTTGTTTGATCCTTTGGAATAAGACCATCTTTTTTTGGAACGCTAGAGGGGCTTGTGCAAGAAACTTAATTTAACTTGAAGTGTGTTTGGAGAGGATATTTCCCAAGCTTACTCCTATTGGCTGAAACAAAAAGTGAAAAAGAATCCCCTTTCCACTGTTTGCAGAGGCTTGGTTATGATGGGTTATCTTTTGTGCCTAGTGCGGTGCTTTGCCTTGACAAACAGTTCATTCATCTTCACTGCTCATTGGGTGGGTTATCCCCTTTCCTTCTCATCGCCGTTTATGCAATTTCGTCCCCTGTTTTCAAACAAGCTCTATGGAACGATCTTAGAGGTTTGTCGATGAGCTCTTCAGATTCATGGGTAGTTATGGGTGATCTCAATGACATTTTGACTTCGGAGGAGCGAATAGGAGGCGATGTCGTTAATTATTCCAGGATTCAACGCTTTCAAGATAGGATGCACAACTGCTACCTTTCAGATTTGGGGTTCTGTGGCCCTAAGTTTACTTGGCGAGGGCCTAGGTTGGCTAATCGACCTCGTTCGTACGAAAGACTTGATCGGGCAGTGGCTAATAATGCTTTCCTCTCCCAGTTTTCGGATTGCTTTCTTAAGGTACTCGCTCAAACCAATTTTTTAGATCATAACCCTATTATGTTGTATATGGATATCAATAGGGTGCCGACTGGTGGAAACCATCCTTTTCAATTTGAGGCGATGTGGACTAGCCATGAGATGTATGAGAGTTCCCTTGCTGAAAAATGGGAGGTCAACGATGATATTAATTCCTCCCTTCACAAATTCCAGGAGGACATTAGTATTTGGAATAAAAATGTCTTTAGGTTAGTGGAAAAATCTAAACATAGACTTTTGCAACGACTGGAAGGTATTCAAAAGTCTAATGTTTATCCATTTTCCTAGTATCTTTGCAAGTTAGAAAAGGAGATCAGTGAAGAGCTTGATAGGTTATGAAACTTGAGGAGATTGAATGGTTCCAAAAGTCTAGATTTGAGTGGATTTCTAAAGGGGATCATAATACTAAGTACTACCACTTGAAAACCAAGATGTGAAGGCATAGAAATAGAATTGTCTCGCTCAAGAATGATGTCGGTTCCTAGGTTGACAATGAAGATGATTTGAGATAGTTAGTGGTTGATTATTTTAAAAATTTATATCTTGATGATAGTATTGACCATGATCAACTGGTGACAAAGTCTACGTTTCCTACTGTTGATTCATCCTTTCTTACGGATCTTGCCAGGTCTCCAGAGGATGAGGAGATTAGAGATACAATTTTTTCGATGTGTAGTTTTAAAGTCCCCGGAATGGATAGGTTTGCCCCTATCTTCTACAAGAGCAAGTGGCATCTTGTGGGCCCCTCTCTATGCACTGTTGAGATCCATACACGCGGAAGGATTTTCACCTTTTAAAACTTACGAATCCCATCGGAGGATCCATCAATGGCGTTTAAATCAAGTTAGAAAAGAATCGTACTTATGCGAAGTTGTGAGCGTCTCGTTCAATTCGATCTCATGGGCTACCTACTTGATCAACAGGAGTGACTGCGAATCCACTCCCTCTACCGGTATCCACATGAGCGGCCTCCAACACCGACGGCAGCGTGCTAGCACCTTTAGTATTCTCGCGTCTCTTCTTTTTCTCTCTAGGGTTTCTTGCGGCTTTTCTAATACGTCTGATAAAATATCTCGTAGGTTTTTTAAAACCCAATAGGTCGTATTATATATTCAAAATTAATCCTTATTATTCTTTAAATTTGGATTTGGATTAAAATAATATATTAATTAAATCTATCCGATAGATCTAATCTAATTTATTTATTTGATCCGAATTAAAAGCTTTTGATTTAATTTATCTATGTAAATTAAATCGAGATATGATATCTATCTATTTAATTAAATCTAAGATACTATATCTCAATTTAAATTAAATCGATATATGATATCTTTATTCGAAAATTAAATCGAGATGCAATATCTCTATTTGTTTTAGATATTTAATTTATCAAATAAATTAAATACAAAACAAATATTATATAATAATATTATAATCTCTATTAAATAATATTATTATATTATTTTTGAATTTAATAATATATATATATATATATTCATCCTAGATTAAATACAATATTCATTAAATCTTAGACATATCTAAGATTCAATGAATCTGGACACTATTGCTCGTGTTGGGTTATTCTTGTGTGTGACCTGCAGCCCATATGAGATTGGCGGGCTAATACTTGTACCAGCCCACAAGTCGCAAGTGGCTTCTAGCAAGACATTGCGACTACCCAATTCATATGGAGATCGATGATACGATACAACCTATCGTACAACCATGTCACGTCCCTTTTGTCATGCGATAATTTGGTCAAGGATGAGGCATGGATAATGTCAACTTCATGTTCTTGACCATTACTTTCTCGATTCTTGAGTAGTCTAATAATTGAAATGGAAACTCCTTTCCATCATAGTATGGCCATATGTTTCTCAGACTCACTCATCAAGGGGCCCAATATTATCTCTCTACAAATGTGAGGGACAAATTCCATCTTGACCATTCACATTCCTCTGCATGAAAGCCACTGATCCCGATCCAAGCCTTTATCATCACCCGGGCAAAGGTGACTTTTGACTAGGTCAAAGATCAGCGACTCATCATGTAGGAATCCATGATGATCTCAAGTCAAAGAGCATTGTGACACAGTTATACATGAGAAAAGCTTTTGACTAAATCCATGCAGCTTTCTTATAGTGGGTCGGTCCAGCACCTTGTACTCTTACAAGTGCCTATGACTTTGATTTGTATCTCTCGATAATTGAATATTTTATACACTTCTTTTTATCTCTTGATTAATAATTTAGGACTCTTTAGTTAATAAATAATGCCTTTTATACTTATTTGGGCTTTGGGCCTTTGATTATTTTTTAGCCATTTTTAATAATAAAATTACGTTTTACATTGCTTCACTATTTTTACGAACTCTTGAACTGGACATCGATTTGCCTCATTTTTGTCTCAATTCGATGATTCGAGAGCTACAATTGTTATGAAGACATGAAGAGCAAATTTGGACAAGAGGGCGGTCGATTTTGGAGCCGACGTCATATGTATTTTTGGATTTTATTTGGGCTCGAATTTTGTAACTAAAGCCCACTTTTATTTTATTTTCGTTTTGGCTGAACCATTAGAACCCATTTCAATTTTAGGTTAACTTTAAGTTAGATGGCAGCCACAAACATTCATTCATTCACGTTTTTAGATTTTGGTGGATCAAAATAGGAGTTTTTAAATTCTCCCAAATGTTCTTCGCATTCTTCGTCTATTCTTCGTTTTTCCCAGTCATGTTCGGCTAAATTTCTGTGATTAACCCAACGATGAGGATTCCATGATTCGTCCGTAGAGCTCGTGATTAATCGGTAACGCTACCCGTTTTTGTTTTCATCTTATCGGATTCGATTTTGAAAATAGTTCGAATATTAGATTTAATATTCGGTTTGGTTCATCCCAAGGACCGAGTTCGAACTAGGTTTAAAGTTTTGCTGTGCGATTGCATAGTGGGACGCCACTATTCAGACATATTCTAGGCGATCGTCTAGTCGAGGGATTTTCTAGATGAACGCAGAGATTTCGGTTCATCCAGTGAGTTCGTTCATATTTCATTCAATGATGGAAGTCTCTAGAATCGAATGTTGGGTTGATCGTTTTTAATGCTTTCGCATATTTCATTCGTTTCTCGCATATTTTCGTTTTTAATCTCTTTTGAATCAAAAACCCCCAATTTTACTATTTCTGTTTTATTGCTGTTCGAATCGAACCGACTGTGAATTCGTTGGGAAACGACCCAGGTTACATTATACGCAAATCCTTTTCTAATCTAGTTATTTTGGGAGATCACAGAAAATCTCTGTCAATCTCCATACCTCATCAAAGTCATACTGGTCTTATTTCATTTTCCTTCCTGCGTAGATGACCGACCAAGGACATTTAGAATAATCTATAAGATATATCCAAGGATACAGTTATCACTATAAACATGCAAATGAAATGATAACTTAAGGAGAATACTTTAAATAACATAAACGTTTAAAGTACAATGACTTGCCCATAGGGCATAATTTCTGACAAGTTTGTTAGAAATGTTTTTAAAGGCTCTGCTACCCTTGATGTTCCTAATAAAACTCTTATTCGCTCATCCCTAAGAAGGACCACCCGAAAATGGTTGCTCATTTCAGACCTATTTCATTTTGTTCGGTACATTATAAATGTGTCACTAAGCTCATTACGCAGAGACTAAAAAGGGTAATGGCTAATTTGATCTCTCCTTTTCAAGCAAGTTTTGTAAAAGGGAGAAATATTCAAGATAATCTTGTCGTTGGCTAGGAAGAATAGGAGCAAGAAGGGTCTTATGTTGATGAAAACTGACCTTGAAAATGCTTATGATAGCGTGAGATGGGACTTCCTAAAGCAGGTTCTTATAGAGGTTGGCTTTGACATGCAATTTATTAATCTTATTATGAATTGTGAGTTGACGGTCTCTTATAATGTTCTGTGGAATGGAAACTAGACGAAATTTTTCTTTCCCACGAGGGGTCTTAGGCAAGGGGATCCTATTTCACCCTTATTATTCATATTGTGTATGGATAAATTATCTCATATTATTTGTGATGCGGTTGAGAATGGCAGTTGGAAGCCTATTTCTACTTCTAGGACCGGGCTCGAAGATTTCCCATTTGATGTTTCTTGATGATCTCCTTTTATTTGGGGTGGGTACTACCTCTTAGACGAAGTGTATGTTGGATTGTGTGAGTGCTTTTACTAAAGCTTCTGGGGGAAAGATTAATCTAGCCAAATCATCTATCTTTTTCTCTTCAAGGGTCTCAGCGCAAGCTCAGATTAGAATTAAAGATTTGTCCATAATGCAGATTTCTTGTAAGATTGGAAGATACCTTGGATTCCCTCTCACTAAAGATAGGAGAAGTAGAGACACTTTCAACTATATTATTGATGAGTGAGTTCTCGGTTAGTAACTTGGAAGGTCAAAAGGTTATCTACGGGGCGCATAACTCGGCCAAATCTATTCTTAGCTCCATTCCTTAGTTTCCAATTATGGTGGCAAGATTACTGAGGGGAGTGTGTCAAGAAATTGAACGTTTGTAGAGGAACTTTATTTGGGGTCATGAAGTGAACTGGAAGAAATTTCACTCGGTTGGTTAGAAAGACCTAACAAGACCTAAGGAGTTTGGAGGACTTGGGTTTAGGAGACTATCCTCGTTTAACAAGGCATGTGGTGTTAAACTTGCTTGGAAGCTGATAATTGGATCTGGAGGTTTATGGGTGGATGTCTTACAACACAGATATATGCTTCATGAAGAAGGATCGATGCTAAATTTTAGATTTGGGGATTCCAAAATTTGGCGCTTTATTTCATCTCAAAAGTCTATCATTGAGAGGGGATCTAGATGGCAAGTCAGAAATGGTAAGACAATTAACTTCTTTTAGGATAATTGGCTTTTTGATGGTCCGAAAATTAAAGATTTCGCAAAAGGGGTCTTTTGGTGGATGAACTTCATTCAACGGTGAATGATTGGTTGAAGGATGGTGTTTGGGATTTTAGTCAACTTACTGATGTGGTTCAACCGATTGTGATACAACAGCTGATTGCAGCTATTCCTCTTAGAGAGGAGTTGGGGTATGACATTATGGTTTAGGGAGCGGCTAGTGATGGGATCTTCTCGATCAAAAGTGCGTATTTCCTTTTTGAAGAAACCCCTAACTTAAGATGTAAACTGTTTAAATATATTTGGAGTTGGCAAGGTGCGGAGCAGTTAGAGTATTTTTGTGGATGGTTATGCTTAACAAATTTCCAACCAATGCTTGGCAAAGTACATGGGCATCAACATCTCCTCGTGTGGCGGCTATCAAGTAGGTGTGGAGGATCTATTGCACAATCTAAGAGACTGTCACTATGCTAAACACATGTGGTTGAACTTAGTGGATTCAAGATTTACGGCGCAATTTTTCTCTGCTGGACTTAAAGACTGGATGGTCATGAACCTCATAGGTAATATGAGTAAAGGTATGAGGTCTTTTCGGGATATTATATTTGGTGTTGCTATTTAGAAGATATGGGGTTGGAGAAACTAGTCTATTTTCAAAATGGATTTTGTCAAACCAACTAATCCAGTAGCCATTGTCTTGCAATCCTGGAGGAGCTTTTCCATGCATTAGGACCTGTACCCTATTTTTGCGGTTTATATTTAGGTCCCCTCCCTGCCTCGGGCCTGGAAGCCTCCTATGGAAGGTTGGACTAAACTTAATGTGGACGGTGCTTCAGCCTTGTGCTCAGGAGTCACGGGCTGTGGTGGCATCATGCGAAGCTATAATGGGCTTTGGGTAGTTGGGCTCACCAAAATTCTTGGAATTTGTAATGCGTACTTGTCGAGGTTGCGTATTTATGAGGGATTGAAGCTTGCCTGGGACTTAGGCTTGAGAAGGATTATTTTGGAATCAGATGCTTCGAAAGTAATTAGAAGAGTGTCTGATTTAAACTTCAGTTCAGGTAGTATTTTAATACTCCAGATTAAAAACTGTTAAGGAGAGATTGGTTGGTCAATGTTTGTAGTATTCTGAGAGATTTCAACCATGTAGCTGATGCTCTAGCTAAGGTGGGAATCAATAGGTCGGAAATTCTGAGTCACTGCCCTTCCTTTTTGAGGACTTGGGTAGACCAAGATTCTTTGGGATTATTTCCCTCTATTGTGTAATTTCTCTGTTTTAATGTTATTGGCTTTTTAGCCATCATTAATATCAAAACAAAAAAAACTTCACGATCCTCTACCTTGAATGTTTGTCCACACAATATAAGGACAATATTTAACATCCATTGTATGGAACTCAATTCCCTTTTAGATTATATTAATATATAGGGGCTGACGCCTCTCTCTTTTCACCTAAAAAACTATGTTTGGATTAATTTATTTTAAGTGAGTTTATGTTGTATGAGGTAAATAATATATAACAATTTTGTTTTCAATAGCATTTCTCAAACAAGTTACTACCTTCTGTTCTAAATATAAGATAAAATTTGTAGTACAATTCCACTACAAACTTTGTCATATATTTAGGACCCTAGAGAGTAATTTAGATTATGCAAATCCCAAGACCCAAGCAAAAGGAGTAGAAGTTGGCCCACAATTACCAAAAAGAATGAAGCAGAAGACCATCACAAACTCGAGGATCATAAGGGATCCTAAAAACTCCACTAGAAAACGATTAGTTGGAAGAATCCTGATTCATTGGATAGGGAGGAAAAGTTTAGATTCTCTATCCAACATCCAAACCCAATAAGCAACAAAACCCAAATCAAAACAAGCACCAAGCTCAAAGGAAACAGGAAAAGCACATGATGATTGGGTATGAAGAAAGTGGAGGTGGAGTTTGATACTGCAGTGGTGGTGAATCTGATTTTAAACCCCAGCGGCAATTTTGGAAGCTTGGTTGTTATGAGAGCTAGAGAAATGCTTGACTCGGACTGGCAAGTCATTTTGAAAGTCATTCCTAGGGATATTAATGGAATTGTTGATGCCTTAGCTAAATTAGACATTATTAGTTCTAATATTCTTGTTGTGTGCTCTTCTCATTTGAGAATTTGGGTGGAACAAGAGAGTTTGGGATTAAATTCCTTCTCTCGTGTAATTTTCCTTTGTAATGTAGGCTTTTAGCCATCCTTTATATAAAACAAAAAAACAAAAAACCACAATACGAGTCACCATAACGCTAGCCATTTTATGCCTGGTATAAACATAAAGATTTATGTCTTAAACTCTAAACCCTAAACCCTATTGATGATTGAGCTTTTTTGGCAGAAGACTCGTGAAAGAGATCTAATGACTAAAGTGGACCCACCAAGAATCAAGAAGAAGACTAATTAGTTTTTCTTAGTTATTTTACGTTTTATTTATTAATTTTCTTAGATCTTTAGATTTAGGAATTTTTTTTTTTTTTTTTTGAATAAATCCTTTGGATTATCTATTAATTTCCATTATCTTATCAAATCCATTGGATATATTAGTCATTTAGTCTAGATATATGAGTTGCCAAATAGGGATCTAAAAGATATTATTCAATATCTTATTCTTATATCCTTGATATAATTATTTTCGATGGCATCTTTTCTTCAATATCTTTAGACTATTTTTTTTAAAAAAAAAAAATTGTGTCATATTAGGGTTAGGAAGTTTCTTTATTTAAATAAAGGTCGAGTTATACTGAGTTATTCTCATATTTTGTAACAAGAATTTCTTTTGTGAGTAGAGTTACTTGAGAGTATGTATTTTAGATAAAATATGGTAAGGTTGCAAGAGTATGATCATCTCTTGTGCAGTCTTTTATTGCTAAGGATCTAGAGATAAGTTCCTTTAGGTTTTAGTTGATCAAAATTCATACTCTTTTGGGTTTTATCTTGTAATTGTCAAGTCAATTGGTATCTTCCCTCCCTCTTTGAAAGGATTTGTCCACGAACCTTCGCTATGATCTTTTCCTCTCTTTTTGAAAATCTCCCTATGTGTAGTTGGTCTTCATAAGATTGAATTGCCTTGAGAGGAACCAATATCACCTTCTTCTTTTTTTGCCCAAAGAACCAATATCACCTTGCTGCCATTATATTGAAGGGAGAATTGATTTTTGTAACAATCACTTTGTCATGGGCGGCCTAACAAGATATGACTAGCCGTATGTGTACTACATCACATAACACCTCATCTTGACATTTCCCAATAGAGAATGAGACTAACACTTGGTTAGTAATATGCGTGTCACACTTTGTTAGTAATATGTGCGTCACACCTCAAAAATTAAAATGTGATCAGTTCGAAATATAGAAAAACCGACAATCCCATTTAGCCTTTCATAAATGAAATTCTTCATTTATATCTATGCCCTTGTTTACAATACAAAATATAAAGTGTTATTTATTTTACATTAACAAAAGTCAGATCACTTGCTATTTATAGAAATTTTGATAGAAGCTCCCCTACAATTGGAACTTCCCAAAAATTCTACAATAGTATATTTGGCAACACTTCCACAAAAAGGATCTATGCAATCAAAGGACCCTAATTATAGTTTACATGGAGCGCCTAGAAAATGATTTACAAAATATAATGTACAAGTTGAAATTTTTTACATAGACATAAGGGTAGTAGAGCAAAGAGAGGATGAAAGCAACGTGAACAAGCCATCGAAAGGAAGCAATTGGATCCGATACTACTATATTCGATGATATACAAGAGATTGGTAGGTAGGTTGTCATATGTAGTTGTTACACGTCCTGATATTGCTTTTGTTGTGCAGATGTTGAGCTAGTTCCTGAGCGCACCATAAAAAGCTCATATGGAAGTTGCTATTTGAGTTGTTAACTACCTTAAAGAAGGAAATCCAGGCTTGGGCATTCTGATTGCAGCAACGAAAAACCTCAGTGTAGAGTGTTATGTTGATTCGAATTGGGCCACATGTCTAAACACTCGGAGATCGGTAACTAGCTAAGCTATCAAGTTGGCGGATCTTTGGTGTGTTGGAAAATCTAAAAAACAACACAGTTTCCAAGTCATCAACAAAATCAGAATACTGAGCTCTGAGTGCTGTTGTTTCTGAAATTGTCTATCATGATTGCCAGAAGACCTCAATGTTGGAGTTTTGCATCTAGTCCGAGTATTTTGTGACTGCAAGGTAGCCATCTACATTTCTAGTAACTCGATATCTTACGAACGTAAGAAGCACATCGAGATCGATGGCCACTTCGTACGTGAAAAATTAATGGAGGATATCATTGATTTGCAAGACGTGAGTTCTAAAGAATAACTAGCATATTTGCTAATGAAGCCTCTTAGCCATGAAGATTGTGTGAACGTTTGCTTCACAAGTTAGGAACCGTAAACTTATAAGGCCCCCAACTTAAAGGGGTATTAGAGTTATTAGAATTATGAGTGTTGGGCCTTGGACTCATGCCTGGCAAATTAGTTGCGTTAGGTTAAATGAATTGGACAAACACTTAATTATTCTTGTGACATATATAAATAAAAGGGTTACTTGTAAAAATATACATGTAGGTTTTTTAAAAAATACATATAACATTAAGTGCTTTTTTGGGGTGCAAAAGTAATTATGTGATTACAAAAGTGGAGCAAAAATACCCATTAACAATTAGTTTGACAATTTTGTATTTTTAAGGCTCACATGAGCGATAACTGTTAAATTTCATCCCAGGTTAGCGGTAAAAAACTATAGAAAATTATAGAAAATGATAGATATTTTAGAAATTATAGTTCATCCCTTCTCTCTCCCTATCCCAATCTTACCCATTGGGCGCCCATCTTTGCCTCCTCCTCATCGCCGTTGCCGCCTTTTTGTAATTTTCAAAACTATCTAAGCCCTTTTATGTAATTTTCTCTAGTTTTTCACTGCTAGCTGAGATAAAATTTAGCTGAATTATTGTTCATGTCAACTTTTAAAATACAAAAATGTCAAAATAACAGTCAATGTATATTTTTGCTATACTTTTGTAACTATATAATCACTTTTGCACACACAAAAAACACTTGGTGTTGAGAGCATTTTTGAAACAACCACATGTGCATTTTTATACCTTAACCCTAAATAAAATGGACCTAGTCACAAATTTAATTGGACTGGGAATTTCTCTATCGTTGAAGGTTTAGTCTTAGGCTTTCAAATAGTGCTTGGTATATCAGACGGTTTAAAAAAGTAATTAAAATTAATTAAAAATAATAAGTACATCCAAAATAAACTATGTTTTTCAAGTATGTCTTTATTTATGAGGGGCGAGTAAGAGAGAGAAATAAAGTAAATATAAGTATAACAACATTTTTATTTAATGAAATATATATAATTAATAAATGGTAAAAATGAAAAGAAACTCATTAAATTGTAGACAGCTCTTGTTAGACTCTTATAAAAAGGACAAAAACAATACAAATTTTAGACTATTATGAAAAGGACCGGAGGGAGTATAATTAATCAAATTGTGTTGTCTAGAGAGAGAGTTAAAATTAGCTAGTTATACTAAATATGTAAAAAATGATTTTTATTTTCCAAAAATTCACTCATTTTTGTGGAAGAGCGAGAATATATTTTATTGGGTTTTTTATTTTATTTTATTTTATTATTTTTGTGTGTGTCAAACATGAGAATTAAATACATTAGTGGTATGGGTAATTTGTATAACTAAGTTAGGGTAAATTGAGGAGTTTACAAAAAAGTTTTCAAGCATCTCATAATCCTATCTTATAAGAAAGAACATGGCCTACCCAAGAATCCAATCTTATACGAGTAAAAAGGAATGGAGGAGTAGTAAGTCAATTTCAATTAATTCTTACCCACCAAGGAATAACAATTAATTCATTAAATATGCATTCAATTGATAAAATTTTTCAAATTTATCCGTAATAAAATTCTCTCTCTACATTTACAAATAATTGTCATCCTTCCCATTTTTGTACGAGAATTAAATAAGGCTAAAATTAAAAAACTGTTATTAACAACCCTATAAGTAGACATATTTATGGCAAATATAACGACGAGCAGATTGGCAATAAACAAATTTTATCCATCGTTTTTTTAGAGAAAAAAAATTATATTTTGTGGTTACTTAATCTTACTTAGGGCCCATTTGGATGAGCTTTTTTGATTTTTTTTTTTTTAAAAAAACACTTTTTTAATGAAAAAAAAGCTGTTTTTATTAATTTATGTGTTTAGATGATATTTTTTAAAAAAAAAAACAAAAGTCACAAAAAAAAAAAAAGCCAACATCTTGCTTTTTTTTTAAAAGCTCTAATTTGGAACTTAAAAAAAAAAAAAAAAAAAAAAAAAAAAACACTTTTTCTAAAAGCTTATCCAAACGGCCCTTAGTATCCATAGCAAACCCAATTACAAGATTATAAATGCGAACTAATGTTTATAATTGAGGAAACTGTGGAGACTCAATATAAAAACAAACGTAAACTTGGATTAAAAATGAAGTGAAACTATACGGACTAACGATTTTTTTTTTTTTTTTTTTTTTAAAAATATGTTTTAAATCAAATTCACTTGTATCAAATTCTCCTGCTAGATATCAATCTCACAGCTCCGTTGCTCCGTTCTTCACACTGACCCACTTCCTTAACCTCTTGCTTCCTCTGCAACACCCAAGCTCTCTCTTTTTCTATGCCATGGCGCTTACACGTGCCATTCTCGTGATCACCATGTCGTTGGCTCTCTTCTCATTGTCCATCTAAGCCTCCGACCTCTTCTCCTACGTTTTCTCCGCCGTCTTCTTCCCCAACTACACAACGATCACCAAATGCCGGAAGCTTGGGCCCCTTAGCAAGCTCACCACCTTCACCTCCTCCTCCTTCTCCACCCTCACCCCCAACTAGTCCGAGTCCGGATTCTCTCAGTATCACTTCTCTCAGTGTCCCTCAGAATCTTTGCATCTGAGCCATCCAAAAGTTGATCTAAGGGCCCAGAATTCATTTTTGGACGGCCCAGATTTGCTTCTAAGGGATACTGAGGCAGACGCTTCTGAGGAAATCCCCTTCCCAACTAGTCCACCATCTTCCCCGAGACCTTCGCCATCACCATCATCGGTGCCTATGCCTTCAACATCGAATCCCAACAGCACCTGTTGTTCATGGAAGCAGTTTGGCCTTGGCGGCCTTGTGTGGAGAAGCTGCTCTGCTTCTTGCTTAAATTCACAGCGTCTTTGCCTTAATTACGTGTAGATTGATATATGTGTCTGCGTAGTTTTCAATTTTCATTTGATCCAAACATTAATAACAATTTTTCAAACGAAATATCCGACAATTTCAATTCCAACAAAAATCAGCAAGAGTCAATGTTGTGAACACTTACGTTCTACATTAGCCGACACATTAACTGTACATATTTTCCCCTTTTTGGCAGCATTCTTTCATGTTACGATTTTGTTTACAATGAATCTGAGTTCTACAATTCACATTCAAAATATGAAATTCCAATGAAAAGTTATATAAAATTTGAGTCTTTTCACATGCACAGCTCTAAAGGGAGAAGGAAAGGAAAAAGAAAAAGAAGCTCACAAGCTGATTTCTAGAATCATACATAAAATTGTTCTGATCAATTGATATCAGATCACGATGTCAGTTGGGAAAAAAGACAGAAGAATATCACGATGTTAACTGGTGCCATGATTAAGGTTAATCAGAACTAACTAATGGACCATTTAATTCTGTATTTTCAACTAGAAAATTGCCAATTATTTACTTCTGAAACTTAGTTCACACTTATTTTGCAAGGTTCGCACTAACATCATTAAATATATCTTGGGCGGCCAGTTAAATTCACATTTGATTCCCTTTGTTGGGACTTGAGATATCTCTCTTTTTCAATTTTATTTGAAAAACCACTCGAACTATATAAAAAGGACAAAGGAAGGCACACCAGGAAGTGAAAATGGGGAAGTGAGAAATTGCATGTTAACATATACATGTCACTTTCCCACTCCCCTGTTTTCTACATTCACAATTTCACTATTATCAAATAAACCTTTCATCAAACTATTCACTTGAAACAGTGCCATTCGTATTATTGACTATTTGATAAAAAAAACTTCCTTATTATGTCATTATTCTCTTGAAAAACTTGATAGCATAATATATCTAAGATTTTTTCTCCAGGAAATCCAATGTTAGGAGACTGATATTATCTTCACGTAATTAAGTTTCAAATACCACAAATTTGGAAACAAATTGAATCATGTACTAGAAGGCTTATATTTTATATATATATATATATATAGTACCCAGAAGATATGAGACAACTAAAATTCATTTCAAAATAAGGCCATAGAAACATCAGATATGCTAAAATAACATGACTTCAAAATGGGCATACCGTGAAACACTTGAACAGACAATAGGCTTCAGATCAAGAATGTGTTGTAGATGTGGACGTTGTCGCTGGCCGGTCATGCATCTGTATGTGGTCCTCTGATGGTTGTGATTGTTGCTGCTGCTGTTCCCCTTGCCAAACCCAAACAATATCCTTAAGAGCAGGCCTAATTTCCTCTTTCAATATGCTCTGATATTCCAAAGTGTCTCCATTTGATTTTTTCATCTCAACCAAATGGAAACATGGAGCAGCCTCGAAGATTTCCACCTCAATGGATATAATCCCTTTTCTTCCTTCCTTGAGGCCCTTTAATTTAAACAAACCTGCAGCTCTTTTCTTAATCATCAGCCTCAAATGCTTAGCGATTTCTTCCAGCTTGGAGACAATGACAGAGGCTGGCTGCCTTGAAGAAAATATCGCTTCCTTCTTCTTGAAACTATCTTGAAGAATCCAGATAGATCGAAACCTTTAGAACGGGAGATTATGTCAAAAGCATTTATACTTGTGGGCACAACTGACTCTTGTGTCACTTCGGCTACTATGCTCTCACTTTCATTGGTTTGATCACAAGGCTTTGTGCCTGATGTGGAGACACTCTTGTTCACCCATTCAGATTTCCTTTCTCTAGAAGATGGCCCTTTCATAAACCAAGAAGATTCCTTAATCTTGGCTAGGGGGATTCTAGTATCAGGATCTGGATCCAAGACCTTCGTTAACAGTCTACGTACTTCTAGGGAAAACCAATTAGGGAATTTATAGTCTGCCCTAGAAATCTTCCTATACATCATTATCAAATTTGGATCATGAAAGGGATGATAACCTGCAAGTAAGACAAACAAAACTACCCCACAAGACCAAGTATCAGCTTTGGCACCATCATAACCTTTCCTTTTGATGATTTCAGGAGCAACATAGGCAGGTGTGCCACAAGGCGTATGAAGTAAGTCATCGTGTCTCTTGGATTCAGCTAGAGCACTCAATCCAAAATCGGAGACCTTTAGGTTCTCATTTTCATCCAACAAAAGGTTCTCCGGCTTTATGTCGCGGTGGTAAACACCTCTACTATGACAGAAGTCTATGGCATTCACTAGCTGCTGAAAATACTTGTGAGCAACATCTTCCTTGAGCTTTCCTCTGACCACCTTGTCAAAGAGCTCACCACCTTTAGCATATTCAATAACAAAGTAAATCTTACTCTTGGTGGCCATAACCTCATAAAGCTGTATAATGTTGGGATGTCTAACACGTCTCATTACAGATATTTCCCTCTTGATCTGTTCAGTTTGTCCAGATTTCACAACTTTGTCCTTGCTTACCATTTTAATAGCTACACTCTGGCTAGTTATTGTACTACGGGCATAATATACCTTTCCAAAGGTACCTTGGCCTAGTAACCTTCCTAATTCATATCTTTGCGTTATTATATTTGGTTTATTCTCCATGTCAAATCTCACAGTAAGATGAAATAATACACTAGCACTTCATTCACATAAAAGCTTATCATTTACAAATAGGAAAGCGTATGTGTACAACTGTAACTATATGTATATGGGGAAAAATTTATCCCACCACCTTCACATAGATCGTGTATTGATGCGAATGGCACTGTTAAAAAACTTGTGTGCCAACCATGCATCAGAGAAATGAGACGAGATAAGCTAAAGAATTTTGACCCACTCTTGTAGAGCATGAAGCAACAGCAGAGATATAACCTTATGGATCTCAAAGACACAGCTTTCATCATGAAGGCACATAGTTTGGCATTACGGGTAGTGCCTATCTGAATGATATAATCAAGTGGACAAGCTACCCATGTCAGTTGAGGACAATCAGTAGTATTCTTCAATTTCAGCAGATTTTTCCCCCTAAAAACAAAGATCAAATAATCTTGACCTCAATAAATCATTCAGAAGATTGATAAAAAAATTCCAAAACTGAAATTGTACTGATGAATGTAAAAAGCCCCAGCACATCAGAAGCTGAATCACAATCTCGTAACTAAAATCTAGTCTATATAGTATGTTTCTAACCCTTAGTACCAAATAACCCATAGCAATGAACACAATCAGCCAGATATAAAGAGAACATTGACACTTAAAATAATCTTTTAAATCAGAAACATCTTCGTGAGAAATAAATCACTTGTCAGAATATAACAACAAAATCCTTTTAGTACTTATACAGGGAAACAGAATGAGAGTCAAAGCATTAACCATAGCCATAGTTTGATGACTGAAAACCCTACCTCACCAGGCTAACCATATGCTATAAATAATCCCTTGAATCAACCCAATTCACCCCCTAAAACTAAGATCGTCAAAACAAAGCGCATAACCTTTTGTTTTCCTGCCGTATAAGAAATGTGAAGCAATTCTAAGCTCAATTTCGCTACAGAGAAATCACAGATTGCATAATCTTTGAAACCCAGAATTTTTATATCAAATTCAAATCTGCTAAAACACAATTTACAGAGATCCCATCATTAATAGAAAAAGATAACCATACAAGTGCTCAAAATAAACTCTGAAATTGAAACAGATCAAGATAATTATAACGAATATAACCTTAGATGGAGCTGAAGCAGATTGTTGAGAATCACCGATCGAGACGAAATGATGAAGATTTTTGAGAGTGAAGGGAAAATGGAAATAGGAAACAAAATAATTTAAGGAGAGTAATGATTGAACAAAACAAGAGTACTGATATTTCTTCTGAATTAAGTAAAATTATATGATCAAGCCATCACGCAACAAGGAAAACGATACGGAATAAGAAATGAGAATGGAATTAGGAAGAGGCACGTCTCAAACGGACATGGATGTCGCCTTGTTTCCCTTTCTCATTTATCAAATGTCAACTTCAGAGAAAATATGTCCATGTGTGTAATAATATGTACATTTTTAACAAATAAATTAATAATCTTATTAATTAAGCTTTAACAATATGATGCAGTTTAATAACTCATGCTTGTTTCCCAAACTTGTTGCTATTTAGGTGAGAGAAAAAGAACAATTGTACTCGTTGCTATTAATGGTGGTCTTGTAGATTTATATCTAATTTTTTAAAATAATTTATTTTCATTTAAAGTGCATCTATAAAATATAATTAAAATTTTATTTTAATTTTTTTTATGTAATGAACCATATTAATGAAAAGATGTAAATAATTTTAATATACTTTATATAGGGTGTTTCAGGAAAAAAATGTTAATTGTCTTTAGAAATTTATATAATGATCATATGGAAACACGTGTTTTTTTCCCCTTTATTTTTCAAACTGGCATTGTATTTATCTTGCCTCTAACTTGCCTTGTATTTTTGAAACAAATATATAAATATTCATTTTCATTATTTTAATATGCATGATACCAAAATATTTTTTCTCCAAAGAAAAAGCAACTATGCGTTATAAAATAAAAAAGAAAGGTTCACAAAGATATGTATTATCTTTTGTCTTAAATATAGAACATATTTTATAATATAATTTATATTATAAACTATGCCTTATATTTAGACCTAAAAAAATAACATACTACATATATCTTGAAATAGGTAGGAAATCTCTGAAAAAAAAAAAAAAAAAAAAAAAAAAAAAGGTAGGTAGGAAAGCTTCCATGGTACAACATATGATGGTATACAAAAATATTTTTATTAAAAGAACTAAGTATATCAAAGTTTGCAATAACATGATATAATTAAAAAACATGATTTTCAATTGAAATTTTTTATTTGATAAAAGCCAATCTCTTTTTCTGCCTCATTTAAAGTTCTTTTTTCAAGAAAAAAATCTTCCTAACATACCAGACATGACCTATATAAAAACATTATTAAAGAAAAATCGTTAATTTAATAATTTAATATGTGTTCTACGTAGAACCACAGATTCTTTGTGTCACTTTCACTTTAATTAATAAATGCGTCAATCTAAGATGTCCAATTTATTTAATTAGCAATGTTTGTTCCGAAAGGAACAAGGGAGATAATCCCCTTTCTTAATTATTGTACCTTATATAGAGTATGTTATTTTGAATTTTGATTAAATTAGAAAGATTGATTTCTAATTTAATTGTTCATAAATTATTTAGTAATATAATCTTTAATTCTAAATTAATTTAATAAATTTTCGGTTTCAGTTCATCTTCATCGATTTTTTTAAAAAAAACTACATTTAGCATTTCTATTTTGAAATGTTAAATTTTAGATAATAGTCATATTAATTAAATAATGTCTTAAATCTATATAAACCATTAAAGTTTAATTTGAAATTTATTATATGAACAAAATATTAATAATGAATGAAGGAAATGTACCAAAGTTTTCAAATTACATCGTAGGTCAAGTTTTAGAAGAGTTGTGTTCATATTTCTTTGTGGGGGAAAAAGCTAAAGCTTATGAAAGTGAAATTGGAGCTTCCATTTTGATAACGTCTTGGTTGACTAATCATTTTGCAGCTGTGAACTAATTAACCATTCAACCATCTTTCAGTTGCATTTACTTCACGTTTGGAACTTACGAATGGAAAGAAATCAGAGATAAGTATCATATAGTTTTAAGAAAGGAATATAATTATTAAAAGTTCCAACAGTTTAAGTGCAAGAAATTACTGTTAGAAATTATGCCCTAAAGGCCAATCATTGTAGTTTAAACATTATTGTTATTTAAAGTATTTCTTCATTTTGTTCTCATATTATTTGCATGTTCATTATGATGACTATATCCTTTGATGTATCATAAAGATTGTCCTAAATGTCCTGGTCGAATCTATGTGGGAGCAAAGATGAAAAAAGACCAGTATGACTTTAATAAGATATGGAGATACAAATTAAAGTCTTAGGCAATTGTAAGAGTATAAGGTGCTGGACCGACCCACTATGAGCAAGCTGCATGGATTAAGTGATAAGCTTATCTCATGTATAACTACGTCACAATACCCTTTGACCTGAGATCATCATGGATTCCTACATGAAAGTCGCTAATCTTTGACTTAGTCAAAAGTCACCTTTGATTGGGTGATGATAAAGGCTTCGATTGGGATTAATGGTTTTCATGCAGAGGAATGTGAATGGTCAAGATGAGATTTGTCCCTCACATTTGTAAAGAGATATTACTAGGCCCCTCGATGAGTAAGTATGAGAAATGTATGGCCATACTACGATGGAAAGGAGTTTCCATTTCAATTGTTAGATTACTCAAGAATTGAGAAAATAATGGTCAAGAATAGGAGGATGACACTATCCATGCTTCATCCTTGACCAAATTATTGCTCAAAAATTGAGAAAGTAATGGTCAAGAATAGGAAGATGACACTATCCATGCTTCATCCTTGACCAAATTATTGCGTGACAAAAGGGATGTGGCATGGTTGTATGATAGGTTGCATCCTATCATCGATCCTCATATGAATTGAGTAGTCGTAATGTCTTTCTAGAGGCCGCTTGCGACTTATGGGCTGGTACAGTGTTGGCTCATTGCCAATTTCATGTGGGCCTACAGGGTCACACACAAGAATAGCCCAATATGGCTATAATGTCTAGATTCACTGAATCTAAGATATGTCTAAGATTTAATGAATACAACATTTAATCTAGAGAGGATGGATATATATATATATATATGAATTCGAAAATAATAATAATATTATTTATATGTAGATAATAATATTATTATGTAATATTTGTTTTATATTTAATTTATTTGATAAATTAAATAACTAAAACTAATTGAGATATCGTATCTCAGATTTAATTAAATAGATAGATATTACATCTCAGATTTAATTTATGAAGATAAATTAAATCAGCTGGCTTTTAATTCGGATTAAATAAATAGATTAGATTAGATCTGTTGGATAGATTTAATTAATATTATTTTAATCTAATTCAAATTTCAAAATTAATTAAGATTGATTTTGAATATTTAATACGGCCCATTAGGGTTTTTGAAAACCCTATAAAATAGTGGGCAAGACATATTATAGAGGCCGAGCAAAAGAGAAAACCGTAGAGAATATAGAGAGAAAACGTTGGAGGCGCTAGCACGCTGCTTGTGTTGGAGTTCTGTTCATGTGGATACCGGTAAAGGGAGCTGGTTCGTACAGTTGGCTCTTAGTAATCGAACAAGACGCATATAGAAGGAGTTCTGTTCATGTGGATATCGATAGAGGGAGTTGGTTCGTACAGTTGGCTCCTAGTGATTGAACAACATGCATAAGAAAGGTGCCATTCGGACTACTCTAATTTAAACGCCATTGATAGATCCTCCATTGGGATTCGAAATTTATTTTGATAAATTTCTTCCACTGCTTGTTAGAATCCCAAAAGCGGCATCAGAGCTAGATCAATTGTGCGTTTAAATTGGGTTTATGTTCTTATATATGCGTTATATATAGGATATATATGCTTAACTGATTTTTGGTATGTGTTTAAATTTAGTTTACGTTCTTATAGGACGATGCTGGTTTGTTTCAGATCGCAACATTGAACAACGCCGTCGAATACGAAAGCTTTAAGAAGAAGGCTAGCACGACGCTGTTTTGTGTAGTCTTCTAAAGTGTTTAGATCGCAACACAGAACAACGCTGACTCTCTCTCTCTGAATTTTTTTAAAACGAAATATTTTACTAAAAGAGTATGCCTTTTTCGTAGCGCGATATAATTTAATCATGACACTCTCTGTTTCTTTCATATTGTATGAATTAATGCTTGTCGTGATTTACTTTCAAAGTTCTTTGGGTATGGTGAACAACATGGCTCTAGTCTTTACAAGGGCTGTAATGTTTAAATATGGCCTGTGTGCCATGCCTTTTCTCTAAATATTCTTTATGTACATTCTCTTCTCATCTCACTCCCCTCGTATGTTTAAACGAGGTTTCTCTTGATGTAATTTTCTTTTTCTTATTTAGAGAAGTCCTCTCATTGGCTTGGGAGTATTTTAGGTTAGGTGAGCCACGTTGTGTCACGTTTTAATTATGCTTTTGATTAGATCATTGAATGATTACTTTTACGTTTATATGTTATTTGTATGAGATACAACAATCACTGCATTCACACAAATAGAATTAATTGGTTAAACCCTCTAAATAAAATCTTAAGTCATATTGCTATCAATCAATGGATACTTGTCAAAACCTAGATCGCTCATTTGCAAGAACCACCAAAGTGGATGCGCTTGAGTTATCTTGGTAAGACAAGTGCGGGTAATGGTGATACTCATAAGTTCATTATTGTTTTGAATTAATTGAGATTAACAAAATGGTTTTGGATCTCAAGGCATTAGATGGGATTAAACGTGTCGGGTCATGCGATAATCGAATCCCATAAAGATCTAAGAGTTACATGTGATGTAATTGGCAAAGAGGTTGCCTACCTAAATAACTTGACTTTAAGCGTCTTGCCAAAGCAGACTTAAATTTAAGCCAAACATGGATCTTAGCCCAATAATTACATTGAGGGTTGTTAATTCAGTGGGAGATTACTAACCAACTTTGCATATTTTATTGTAGAATCATGTCAACTAGTAATACTGCTACACTATCACTGCGATCCGTCCTTGAGAAGGACAAACTCAATGGGACAAACTTTCTTGACTGATTTAGAAACTTGAGAATTGTTCTCAAAGCACAAAAGAAAGGTGTATGTCCTCGATCAACCCATTCCTGAGGAGCCTATAGCCAATGCTCCAAGAGCTCAGAGAGATGCTTACACGAAGCATAAGGATGACTCTGTGGATGTAGGATACCTAATGTTTGCCATTATGGTTCCAGAGCTCCAAAGAGATTTGGAACATATGGAGGCTTATGAGATGATTGTTCATCTCAAGGAAATGTTCCAGCAATAGGCAAGGCAAAAGAGGTATGAGACCACAAAGGCCTTACATCCATGTAAGATGGCTAAAGGTGCATCAGTTAGTCCTCATATGTTGAAAATAGAAGGCCACATTGATCACTTTGAGAGGCTTGGATTTCCCATGAGCCAGGAGTTAGCTATAGATTTGATCTTGAACTCACTTCCAGAAAGTTATAACCAGTTTGTCATGAACTACAACATGGAGAAATCAATTTCTAAATTGTGTAGTGTTACGGACCTACACTAGGCCCAATACTTGGATGGCCTAACAAGGAATATAAGCGTACCAGGATCTATCTATAATATAGGGGGATCCTATCTTATCTATAATCCAAGAGGACCTAAACCTAGATCTGGTAGTTATGATACTAAGGCCTCGAATCACAAGGCCCACGAGACTCAACCTAAGGTACACTCTATAAATAACAGAGCTCAAGCCTTAAGGTACACACATTCTAACTTTAGGCTATTTACATACGGTAATCACTGTGTATACACTCCACTCCCTTTGGCGAGAGCCATGTTTGTGTAAAGTGATCCCACGCTCTCGTGATTATCTACCTCATAGATATTCTTCTAGAGCTTATCAATCCAACATCAACTTACTAGCCCACAAGGTTGGACATCTGTGTTCTATACCAGAACATTAGCGCCGACCGTGGCGATGACATATCGACACGGCATCCTCCCCACCAGTCACAGCTAATCCTTAGGAGGTGGTGGCACCAGAGGGTCGGCATCAGGATCTCTGTCAGGAGATTCCGGTCCCAAGTCCAGACGTTCTTCTCCTTCAAAAAAAAATATGGGCTCGATGCTATGGAGAATGGAGAACATGGAGAAACGCAATAATCTCCAACACCAGAAGACCTCAGAGTAATACAACAGATGATGGAAGACCATATCAAGCAGTTTGAAACGTTAGTTCGAAAGGAAGGTCGTGATAACTCACGTGGGGGGAGAGAAAGGACGACACAGGATGCTACTAACCCATCCCGTAGTGAACAACCGAGGTCTACACAACGTAATGTCGGCACGACCACCCAAGGAATAGATTCAGGACGAGCACGAATCCAAAACCTGACCTCGGTCTTGAAAAAGCTGCGCCTTGAGAGGATCCCAGATAATGAAGACCGAGATACCGAGATGATAGCCCGACCGATGAGCTCTCCAAAAGAATATAAGATGAAGTACATGATGGGACACAACAACAGTCCTTTCTCTGATGAAATCACGAGAGCATCGTATCCAGAAGATTTTGACTTGGCCGACCTTCTGTTGGTCGATTTCCTTGATGGCAAGTGAACCAGTCGAACAAGTAATAAAGTGTAAGTAGAGTATCGTCCCACAGAGACTGAGATACCAAAGAGTGACGCTCTATTGCTATGATAGTTGTGCAAATAGAAAGTAAATATAATTGGTTGAGAGGTTTTTGTGATTATGATAATAGCAGAAATAAACAGAATGACTTAAACTTGAGAAGATATCAGTAAGAAGTTAGGATGGACTCAGAATCTCCCTTAAGCGCATCAATCCCCCAGTTGCTCTACCCAGTGTTATAGCATCTATACTGCACAGCTTCCGCAATGCTATAGCATAGCTACCACCACAAAGCTATTTGGTTAATCCACCATAATAGTCTACTGAAGCTTCCGCGTTCGATACATATGACGCTAACTATACTCCCTCCATATTCCTATGACAAATTTCTACTTAGATCTACGTTACGCTCAGGGTGTTATGGTTATGAGAGGTAGACCCATTCCTGAAGCCTACAATAATAGGTCAAGCTGTGCACGGGATGCCCAGCAAACACTATTTCTCAGAGGTCTAAACTCAACTCCTTGCCAGTAAGCCGAGGCCACAAACCTAGCCCCTAGCTTCCGCTAATCGACTAGTAATTAATGCACTGATAAGCTAACCAAATTTATTGAATTAAGAACTTGCAACTGGGTTCATTTAAAACGTTAAGGAATCATCCTCGTCCAGCCATATGAAAATCAGTTCATGACTGACGAGGGAAACACAAAACAGACACTAACAGAATGACCCATGATCAGAATACTAAAATAAAAGAGAAAACAGAAAGATTGAAGAAGTTCCAATGGTGTGGATGAGGCCCTGTCACGTCACCACTCCACGTCTTCTTCTCTCCGTCATACTGCAGGGAAGGATGCTAGGTTGTACTGAAAATCTCGTGCTTTGTTAAATCTCTCACTCTTCTCTAGAGTTTGCCGAATGTAGAATCTCGTTCTAGGGCTCTCCGACTCTCCTAGGGTTGGCTCCGTTGTCTCCTTTTATAATCATGCTTTCTTGTGGCGCAAGTTATAGCAAGTTGGGCCTTTCCTAATCTGTCAAGATCTATCATATCTCTTGATCTGAGTAGATTGCATCTGTTAATCCTGTGGGATTCTTCAAATCTTTTAGTTTCGATCCTCCGCATCTTCTATTCTGTCATGTCAGCAATGTTCCTGTCGTAATCGCCCTTTCCTTTATTTCCTGAAATCACCTAGATAAAAAGGTCAGAAAACATTCCGCATAGCATTGCGTCCTCTACTTTGCTATAGCTTTCGTGATGCCTTGCATTACATTTCTAGTTGCTGTCAGAATGCTATAGCATCGTATCAGCTCTGCTATACGTTCTTCCTTAAAAACCATGTAAATTGTTCTTCTTAGCACATGCAAATCGTTTCCTTCCTTCAGTTCCCTATATCTTGAATGTATGCCTTTTTGCTTAGATTATCTGCAGTTAAGCTTGTATTTATTATTCAATTCAGTTATAAAGTATAGGGAAAACATGGTACGATTTGTGTTCATCACCTTTCAAAGTATGATGGAACTCAAGACCCAAGGTCCCATCTTGATACATTTGAGCTCCTTATGTTTGTGTGACAGACTTTGGGACCTGTTGTCCCTCGGTTCTTTATCGCAACACTGACTGGAGTTGCCCAAAAATGGCTCCATACACTCTAGAAATATTTGGATAGATTTAAGGAGGTCGCTTTGCAAGTGCGGGCATTACCAGAAAGTGTACACGTACACTGCCTCATTGATGGCCTGGATCCATCATCTCGGCTGGCAAAGTCAATCTTCAAGAACCGGGTCTACACCCTCACCGAGTTCAACACGTGGTCAAAGCAATACTTAGAGGTAAAGCAAATGGAAATAGCCAATGCGGTTGGAAATGAGAGAAGGTGGAGCTCGCCTCCGGGGGGCAAATGAAAGTCGGAGAATCGGAAGGAGGATTCTTGAAGAAAGAACTCTGATAATACACCTCGGGGTGAAAGATTCAAAGGGAAAGCGAAGTACGACAGATACACTCCTCTGAACGTTTCACGCTCCCAGGTGTGGATGGAGGTAGCGCTGATCGAAATGAAGAAAGTTGAAAGACCTCGGCCTCCCTGAAACTGAGCTACAACAGACCAGTCTAAGTTTTGTGCAGTCCATGATGGACCGGGGCACACTATAAATCAATGTTATGAACTCCAAAACGCCATTGAGAAATTTGTCAGAGATGGTAAATTGCGCCAGTATGTGATAAAAACTAAAGGGCGAAAAAACAACAAACGCAAAGAAGGAGGCTGTAGTAGAAGCCTGGTGCTCGACCAAAAGAAAGAGGAAAAGCAGCAAAAACCGTCTAGCGATGACGAAGAATTCCCATACACCGAGTTCACTGTAGCGTAATCAGTTGAGCCATGGGCGGAGGAGGAGACACAGCGAGCCAGCAAAGGAAGTACCTGAGAGAGGTACTTTCTATAAGGGACCTCCCAAAATTTAAAAAAGATCGTAGTAAACTGACACCTCCCCCTACACAACGGAAGATCTAAGGGACGTGGTGCCGGCCAACAGGACGGCCTGGTAATCACAGGAATCCTGGTACGTTGCCAGGTAAAAAGGATTTTTGTGGATGCTGGGAGCTTGGCAAATATTATTATCTGGGACGCCTTCAAAAGGATGAATTTGGATCGAGAAGACTTAAAGCCATGTAAGACGACCCTCATCGGATTTAATAGAGAACACTCTCCCCCCAAGGGGTACATCGATCTCAGACTAACTCTAGGAACAAAAGAAACCTTCAAATCAAAACGAGTAAGGTTCATCGTGGTCAATTCCCCTCCCCATACAATATCATATTGGGAAGGCTGATTATACACAATTAGGACATGCTAGTTTCCATAAAGCATCATAAGTTGAAGATGGTAAGTGCTAAGAACAAGGTTATCACTGTCAATGGAGATTAAAAAGAATCTCGGCATTGTTATGTCGAGACAGTCCGGGAGGGCGAAGGTGGACCAACATCCCCACCTCGGATACGAAAAGGCGAAAGGAGTGTGAATATGGAGAAAAGAAGGCAGTCAGGCCGACTAGTAAGCCTGGTGGAGCTAGATTTGTGAGAAGAGCCCAAGATTTTGCGTCCCGAGCCAGAAGGCGGTTGGAAGATTTAATACTAGGAAATGAGCCTTCCTAGATAACTAAAATAGGCGGAACGATGAACCCAGAGCTGAAAGGCCAATTGATGGAGTTCTTGAAAAAGAACCAAGATATATTCGCTTGGACGTCGTCCGAGATACCCAGGGTCAACCCCAAATTTTGTTGCCACAAGCCGGTCAGTCTGTCAATCGGGATCAAAGACCGGTGGTGCAAAAGAAGAGGAAACAAGGACCAGACATGCAGCTAGCCTTTGAAAAGCACATCAAAGAGTTGTTGGATGCCGGATTTATTCGTGAAATACAATACACAACGTGGTTATGGTGATGAAACCAAACGGAAAATGGAGGGTATGCACGGACTACACTAACTTGAACAAAGCCTGCCCGAAGGATTCATACCCAATGCCCAACATCGACCAGCTAGTCGACAATTCAGCCGATTTCCAACTGTTATCTTTTATGGATGCATATTCTGGTTACAACCAAATCGCCATGCACGCTGAGGACCAAGAGAAGACAACATTTATTACCGAGAAGGCTAACTATTGCTACAATGTGATGCCTTTCAGATTGAAGAACGCCGGGGCCACATACCAACGAATGATGAACAAAGTCTTTGAACACCAGCTCGGTCAGATTGTGGAAGTACATATAGATGACATGATCGTCAAGTCAAAGGAGCCAGAAGACCATATCTGAGACTTGAAACAAACCTTCGACAAGTTGAGGGTGTACTGGATCCGCTTGAACCAGGCTCAGTGCGTATTTTGAGTGCCAGCCGGGAAATTCCTAGGTTTTCTGCTAACAAACTGCGGAATCGAAGCGAACCTGGACAAATGTAAAGCGGTCCTAGACATGAAAGCCTCACGGAATAAGAAAGAAGTCCAGCAGTTGACTAGAAGATTGGTGACGTTGACTAGATTTTTACCAAGATCAGTTGAGAATGCTCTTCCTTTATTTAAACTACTGAAAAAGGAAGCATAAGGGGGTTGGAACCCGAAATGCGAGTCAGCATTTGAAAAAATAAGCAATGTCTGGAACCTTCGCTAGTCTTGTCCAAACCTGAACCCGACGAGATGTTGTTCGTCTACTTATCGGTGGGTGAAGAAGCGGTAAGTGTGCTCTTGGTTAGGGAGACAGAGAACGGCCAAGTATTGATCTACTTCGTAAGCAAAGCATTGCAAAGCTCGGAGCTAAGGTATCAAAACTAGAGAAAATGGCTTTTGTACTACTCATGGTAGCGAGAAGACCACGTCCTTAGTTTCAGGGATACCAGATCATCGTTCAAACCAGTCAGCCAATCCGACAGGTGCTCCATAAGCCGCACTTGGCTGGTAGGATGATCAGTTGGGCGATAGAGCTATTCGATTTTGACATCACATACGAAGCCCGACATGCGATTAAGTCGCAAGCACTGGTGGATTTTGTCAGGGAGCTAATCCCAGCCAATAACGAGGAAGACGATGACGGCGAAATGTGGAAAGTATACGTCGATGGCTCGTCAAACACAAAGGGAAGTGAAGCCGAAATCATAATCGAAAATCCAAAGGGGGTAGAGATTGAACACTCACTTCATCTCAACTTCCCAACCTCAAATAACCAGGTAGAGTATAAAGCATTGTTGGCCAGTCTGCAACAGGCAAAAGAGCATGGAGCTCAGAAAGTTAAGGTCTTAACCGACTCTCAGCTCGTAGCAATGCAGATTGAGGGGACTTACTAAGCAAAGGGTCCCTTTTTGGCCAAATACCTAAACAGAGTGAAGGATATGATCTTCAACTTTGAAGAGGTGACGATCACCCACATCCCACGAGGGGAGAACACAAGAGCCGATATCTTGTCAAAGCTTGCTAGTACGAAGGGTCCGGGGAACCATAGAACCGTGGTTCAACAAAACCTAGCAGAACCAAGCTGCGTTATGACCATATTGGCAGCTACAGATTGGAGGAAACTGATTGAAGACTATCTCGAAAGAGGAATCGTCCCTGTTGATTCTACTGAAGCAAAGAAGTTGATTCGAGAAGCCGCCATGTACACAATGGTGGACGATCAACTATATCGAAAGGGATTACACTCTCCAATGATGAGGTGATTGAACTCAGCCGAAGCCAGGTATGTTATGGCATAGATACACAAGGCAATCAACGACCAACACATGGGAGCAAAAATCCTTAGCCAGGAAAGCTCTGTGAGCTGGCTATTATTGGCCGACCATGGTCGCGGATTCGAAGGAGCTTATGAAGAGATGCGACAGTTGCCAGAAACATGCCAAGATCATTTGGCTTCCACCTACGGAATTCAAAAGCATCTCGGCTCCATGGCCCTTTTTCAAGTGGGGGATGGACCTCCTAGGACCATTCAAAATAGCTCCCGAACAACTGCGATGACTCGTCATAGCTGTCAATTACTTTACAAAGAGGATAGAAGCTGAGCCTTTAACAACAATCACTTCTGCTCGGATATAGTGATTTTTTTGACACAGCATCGTTTCATAGTTTGGAATCCCTTCCGAGGTGGTCACGGATAACGGAACCCAGTTCATTGATAAAGGTTTCCAAGCTATGATCTCGGACCTCGGTATCCAGCAACATTTTGCCTCCGTAGAACATCCCCATTCAAACGGCCAAGCTAAAGCCGCAAACAAAATAATCGTGGATAGGCTAAGGAAGTGGATGGAGGACGCGAAATCCAGGTGGGTCGAACAGCTCTATAGCGTGCTTTGGGGTTACAGGACCAATGTTCAAACTTCAACCCAGGAAACCCCTTTCAGGTTGACCTATGGATTCGAGGCGATGATCCCGGTCGAGATAGGCCAGCCGTCATGGAGGAGGTTGAATACTCTCCAGCAAGGTGAAGAGATGAATAATGAGGCGCTAATAACAGAGTTAGGTTTCATTGACGAGGTCAGACTTACGGCACACTGTTGAGATATGGCCACGAATCAGCTTATCATGGCCAAGTACAATCGAAGGGTGAGGCCCCAGTCCTTTGACAGGGGTGACCTCGTACTCAGAAGAGCCGACGTTGGAAAAAAAATGCTAGGCATGGCAAGCTAGCGGCAAATTGGGAAGGCCCTTACCAAGTTAGGGAGAAGCTCAACAAGGGAGCCTACATCCTGGAAACCCTGGCGAGAAAGCCAATTAAAAGAACATGGAACGCCAATAAGCTGAGAGTCTACCATAGCTAGACCTAGCTTTCATGCACATAATGTGATGGACAGCTGTGTCGGAGTTAGTTTATTTTGATTTCAGTGTTTTGATTTCAATTTTCTCATTGTACTTATGCAATTTCTTTTTTAAAGATTGTTAGCTCTTTGGAGAAAGTTATTTCTCGAGTTAATAAAGAATTCCTCATTGGAGATTCAAATCCTAGACTATCTAATGTGCCAATTACACACAAAGGAATGAACAAAGACTCGGGTCATTGAACCCAGTCATACACCAAGCACGGTTAAAAGACTAACACCGGGGCCAACGAGCTTGGTTCTTAATTACGCGAGGCCGCTGTTACAAGCCCTTGCAAAATTTTGATGCATAGAAAATCGCTCCTAGATAAGAAAGCGAATTGTCATCTCGACCCTAATCAGGTCAAAATGTTTAAGTGTTGTGTTTCTACACCACGGCTGAACATGTGATAGTTTGCCCTTATCCTGACGGCTTGGGGAGATCCTTTTCACCTCCAGCAGGGTCAACAGTCGATATCTCTTCTTCACCTTCCTCGAACTGATCTCCACCTTCAAGCTCAGACACCGAGTTACCATCAGGAGATGGAGGAGGCGGGATAAGTTGGCCACATTGAAGATACGCCCTGTAGTGAACCCGACAAGATTTAGATTGACGTTAGGGTTCAAGTGCCGGATTTGCGTCAGGGCCATATCAAAGGCATCCTTTGCAGTCTCCCTCATAGTATCGGAGCAATCGGTGAAGGCCTTCTTAGCATCGGCAAGCGCGGCTTTCGTTTCGCCCAGCTCCTTTTCTAGATTGCCGTTGGGTCTGCACAGTCTTCAAGGCCTTCATGCTCTTGGAGTGAGCGTCTCGCACTCCTTTGCGTCGAGGAGATCTAAACTTGTCTTCGCCAGAACATCCTTCATCGTAAGAAGCTCCTCTGTCGCTTTTCCAGCGGTGGCCTTGGCAACGTTGAGGTGGCCTTGGCAACGTTGAGCTCTTCCTCCATCCTCTCCTTCCCCGCCATGGCTTCGTCCTTCTCTAGCTTCATACGCCGTATCTCTGTCGTAGCCCCAACGTACTTACATTTCAAATGAAGCACAGTCTGTGCCAACCTAATAGCTTTCAAGCAGTCATCTTGCACCCCATGAATCAAATGTTCTTCAGCTTCAGATAGGGGGATAGTGTCTAAAAAGCAACGAGGAGGGAAGTAGGCAACGCTAAGCTCCTCTGTCACACCCTTGTCCCAAGCAAAGCTACGAGGGAGCTTGAAAGAAGGAGGAGGAGGACGAGGAGGAGGCAGAGCTAGGTCGGTTGAAGGAGGAGCTTGAAATTACTCAGGGGAGATATCCTTGCCTTTTTGTTGAGAAGTTCGATCGGCGGAGGGAGAGGAGGATGTTCTGCCTTGGGCTGAGGCCTTCGCCCTTTTGGCCGCCGCTGCCTAGGATACTGCCCCGACCCTCCCCTTACCGGGCTCGGGGGTGGTACGCTTCCAGGTCTCCTTTATGCTCATAGCCCCTTTACCCGGGTTCACATAAGACAGATAGCTAGGCTATCCCTCCATATTCTGGGTTGCACATCAGAAATACAAAACATTAGGGATGACGCATATTCAATAAAATGGCAAGACATGAATAGACTAAAGACGGAACATATAGATAAAAAGCATATAGGGGGCCGGTCTAGGCTTGATTTGGGGCCAAGAAATGACTGAAACAACAGTTTGTACACTGTGCTCATTCACATAAGCCACCAGGCGAGACACGGAGCCGACTTCCTCAGCTGGAAGATCATCTTGTTCAACTTTATAACTGGTTCAATGCTTATTATGATGGTCCTTAGTGCAATACAATGGGATCTCCATTCCACATCTTTGGACTCGGGGCTGTGAAGGAACTAGGGTTGTTGCCCAGAAATGGCAACAACCTTAAAGAAGCTGGTTTTAAAATGCTTGAAGGACTCTGAAAGCGCATGAAAGAGTTTTCTACCAGAGACCCCCCGGATGGATGTTAGACCCTTCAAATCGGTAGACACCTTACCAGAACGAGGAGTGAAGGGACAAAAGAAATAAAAGAATATAGGAACCGTACAGGGGATGGGCTCCACGAAGGAATTACAGAGACGCTCAAAAGCTAGAAGAAAACCCCATCCATTAGGGTGGAGTTGTGAAGGAGCTAAATGGAGATAATTGAGGACGGCTATTTGGAACTCGGTAAACAGAAAGGGAATACCGAGCTGGGTAACATAGTCCCTATAAAAGAAGAAGAAAGATGGGTTGGTTCCCTCAGCGTAAAGTGCAACCGATAGACTCCCCCAAGTCAATCTTTGCAATATTCGATGCGGTCATCAGAGAGTGCGCCATTAGCACCTCATAAGTAACCCAGGGGTACTTCTCTAGCAGGATCCGAGGGGGACTGGCAGAATCTGATTCCCCAATGTTGGAAGGTATGCTATTGGATGGCGAAGGCGACTCCATGTATACCTATAGCAAAAAAGGTAAAATTAGAAGTTGAGAGATATACCTGAAGAAGGCAAACTTTTGTGAAAAGGATAAATGGTCGGATCAGGTACACGCCGACTACGAATTGTCGGGATAGGGTTGGATAAAGATCTATGACGACATGACCCTAAAATGGCATTGGCCAGCGAATCTTGACCACTTGCGATATAGTGGGAGCTTAAGGCAATACAATCCCAGCATGGGTCGGGGTATCCTTCTGGAAAGGACTCCGACCTAGCACAAAGGGGAGCTTCATAGAATTTGATGGGCGATGTAGGGACGGCTCTAGCATCACCTCGGGTCCCGGTGTGAGGCAAAACAGAGGCAAAAATTTAGCCTTGGGACCCGGTAATCGTAGGCTGGGATGCCTCAACACCCCAGATACCAGGCTTACCGCAGAGCAAGGGTGCTAGCCTTTACTCCTCGGTAAGAGGAGTGCCATACAGCCAGAAAGTTGTCCTAGGATAAAGAAGCGCAGGGATTCTTCCTCTTTTAGAGTCATTTTCTGACTCGAGGATGGACAATGGTTAACCCTACCCATTGACACTAGAAGTTAGGACCTAGAGAGGCACATAAAGAAACTCAAGATAGCTAAGGAAGATAGCAAAGGTGATTACACCTAGAAAACAGATAAGGCCAATAATGAAGGGCTAGGCAAAAAACCAAACTCCGATTGAAACCTACCCAGAAGACTCGAAAACCGAAACCCAGTGCCAAAGCTAGAAGGGTAAAAGACGAAAAATCAAATACTGCAAAATCGGAAAATTCCAAGAAAGAAAACCAAGTAAACGAAAGGAAATGGCAGAAATACCTGTCTAAATGAAGAAAGAAGGATGCCGTAGAGGAAGCTCCGAGTAATGCGAGAAGATGGATACTGCGTGAAAGTGAGAGATTTTTGAGGAGCAAGAGGATGCAGAAAGTGGTTAAAGTGTAAGGAATGGAGGGAAGTATGAATAATAAACGTTACGATACCTAAGCGTTAGGGGTAAAAGGGACTGTTCACCTAAAAAAACAAGGGTTACGTACGCGACATGTCGGGTGCATTAAATGCGCATAGAAACCATAGGCGGCTAGGCGTAGCGGTTGAAACCCCTTGTGAATACAAGGCAGCCATGTGTCAGTTGGCAATGATGGCGATTACAGTAGGATCCTGACCCCGGAATTAGGCAAATCACCGTGACGTTACTGATGAGCACAAATCGTACCATATTTTCCCTACACTATATGACTGAATTGAACGATAAATATAAGCTTAACTGCAGATAATCTAAGCAAAAAGGCATACATTTAGGATGTAGGGAACTGAAGGGCAGAAACCATTTGCATGTGCTAAGAAGAACAATTTACATGGTTTTCAAGGAATACTGTATAGCAGAGCTGATACGATGCTATAGCATTTTGGTAGCAAGTCGAAAGGCAATACAAAGCATCACGAAAGCTATAGCAACGTAGAGGACGTAATGCTATGCGGCATGTTTTCTGACCTTTTATCCAGGTGATTTCAGGAATAAAAGAAAAGGGCGATAACAACAGGTGGATTGCTGACATAGTGGAATAGAAGATGCGGAGGATCGAAACTGAAAGATTTGAAGAATCCCGCAGGATCAGCAGAATCAATCTACTTGGATCGAGAGAAATGATAGATCTCGATAGATTAGGAAAGGCCCAACTCGCTGTAACTTACGCCGTAAGAAAGTACAATTATATAAGGAGACAGCAGAGCAACCCTAAAGAAGTCAGAGAGCCCTAGAACGAGATTCTATTTTCAGCAGACTCAAGAGAAGAGTGAGAGATTTCACAAGAGCACGAGCTTTCCAGGACATCCCAGCATCCTTCCCTGCAGTACGACGGAAAGAAGAAGACGTGGAGTGGTGACATGATAGGGCCGCATCCACGCCGTTGGAACTCCGTCAAAGCTTTTTGTTTTTCCCTTTTTATTTTAGTCTTTCGATCATGGGTCATTCTGTTAGTGTCGGTTCTGTGTTTCCCTCGTCAGTCATGAACTGATTTTTATATGGCTGGACGAGGATGATTCCTTAAAGTGTTAAATGAACCCAGTTGCAAGTTCTTAATTTAATAAATTTGGTTTGCTTATCAGTGTATTAATTACTAGTCGATTAGTGAAAGCTAGGGGCTAGATTTGTGGCCTCGGCTTACTGGCAAGGAGTTGAGGTTAGACCTCTGAGAAACAGTGTTTGCTAGGCAGCCCGTGCACAGCTTGACCTATTATTATAGGCTTCAGGAATCGGTCTACCTCTCATAACCATAACACCCTGAGTGTAAAGCAGATCTAACTATAAAGTTGCCATAAGAATATGGAAGGAGTATAGTTAGCATCATATGTATCGAATGCGGAAGCTTCGGTAGACTATCATGGTGGGTTAAACAAATAGCTTTGTAGTTAGTAGCTATGCTGTAGCATTGCGGAAGCTGTGCAGTATAGATGCTATAGCATTGGGTAGAGCAACTGGGGGATTGATGCATTTAAGGGTGATTCCGAGTCCAGCCTAACTTCTTACTGAAATCTTCTCAAGTTTAGTTCATTTTGTTTATTTCTGCTAGTAGCATAATCACAAAAACCTCTCAACAGGATTATATTTACTTTCTGTTTGCACAACTTTCATAGCAATCGAGCGTCACTCTTTGGTATTTCAGTCTCTGTGGGACGATACTCTACTTACACTTTATTACTTGTTCGACTGGTTCACTTGCCATCAAGGAAATCGACCAACAGTTACCCTAGATCTTTGAGACATCACCTTAGATCTTTGGAGTAAATGTCTCCGATAGTCGGGGGTAATGTAGTCCAACTCGATGATGTAAGGCTCACAACAATGTAGTTTAGACAATGAGCGTAGCCCGGTTAATCCGACAGGGGGCAAAATACATCCCGACAACTCAAAAGCTTGAACTACCGGGCTAGGGGGCAACTGTTACGAACCTACACTAGGCCCAATACCTAGATGGCCCAACAAGGAATATAATGCGTACTAGGATCTGCCTATAATACAGGGGATCCTATCTTATCTATAATCCAGGAGGATCTAAACCTAGATCTGGTAGTTATGATACTAGGGCCTCAAATCACAGGGCCCATAAGATTCAACCTAAGGTACACTCTATAAATAACAGAGCTCAAGCCTTAAGGTACACACATTCTAACTTTAGACTATTTACATACGGTCATCACTGTGCACACACTCCACTCCCTTTGGCGAGAGCCTTGTTTGTCTACAGTGATCCCACGCTCTCGTGATTATCTAGCTCATAGATATTTGGCTAAAGCTTATCGATCCAACATCAACTTACTAGCCCACAAGGCTGGACATCTGTGTTCTATATCAGAACACATAGGATGCTCAAAACTGCTGAGCGGAGCATTAAGAAGAGGCTCAGCACTGTTTTGATGGTTCGGAAAGGCAAGGGTATGAAAAAGAAAGGCAAGGGGAAAAGAAAGGGTAATGGCTCAGCTGGTAAGACCAAGGAGTCAAATAGGCCCGAAACTAAGCCTGCAGCCAAGAAGGCAAAGCCTCCGAAGAACGGGGTCTGCTTCTTCTGCAATGAACGTAGTCATTGGAAGAGGAACTGCAAACTCTACCTTGAAGATTTGAAAAAGAACAAGAAGGATAACGGGTCTATCGCTTCTGGTATTTATGTTATAGAAATTCATTTTTCTAGTTCCTCTACATGGGTATTAGATATTGTATGTGGTTCTCACATTTGCATAAATGTGCAGGGTCTCAAGGACAATAGAAAGTTGAAGAAGGGCGAAGTGGACTTACGAGTTGGAAACCGAGCAAGAGTTGCTGCTTTAGCCATAGGCACTTATAAATTAGTTTTGCCCAGTGGGCTTTTGTTGATTTTGAACAATTGCTTTTATGTTCTTGCTTTGAGTATTTACATTGTTTCTCTTTCATTGAATCTAAGATATGTCTAAAATTTAATAAGTACAACGTTTAATCTAGGGGACGGATATTATATATATATATATATGGAAAATAATAATATTATTATGTAGTATTTGTTTTGTATTTAATTTATTTGATAAATTAAATAACTAAAACTAATTGAGATATCGTATCTCGATTTAATTAAATAGATAGATATTATATCTCAGATTTAATTTATGAAGATAAATTAAATCGGCGGCTTTTAATTCGGATTAAATAAATAGATTTGATTAGATATGTTGGACGAGACTTAATTAATATTATTTTAATCCGATTGAAATTTCAAAATTAATTAAGATTGATTTTGAATAATTAATATGGCCCATTAGGGTTTTTGAAAACCCTATAAAATAGTGGGCAAAACGTATTATAGAGGTCGAGCAAAAGAGAAAACCCTAGAGAATATAGAGAGAAAAACGTTTGAGGCGCTAGCAAGCTGGAGTTCTGTTCGTGTGGATAACAGTAGAGGGAGCTGGTTCGTACAGTTGGCTCCTAGTGATCGAACAAGATGCATATGAAAGATAGCACGCTACTGTATTGGAGTTTTGTTCGTGTGAATACCGGTGGAGGAGTTTGGTTCGTACGGTTAGCTCCTAGTGATTGAACAAGACACATACGAAAGGTACCATTTTGACTACTCTAATTTAAACATCATTGATAGATCCTCCATTAGGATTCAAATTTAGTTTGATAAATTTCTTCCATTTGCTTGTTTGAATCCCAATAAATAAACCATCCCTTGTTAAACTCTCGGTGAACGCTTCTTTTCTTTTCTTTTTTTATACAATCTTTTATTGTAAAAGTTTCCCAAAAATTGTCTTTTAGAAAATTCCAGTTGAGTGAATTTATTTGGTCTTTTATCGTTATTCTAGGATTCTCTTTTTTTCTCAACAAAATCATTCCAATCAACTATATATCTCGTATGTTTTAAACAGAAACCTCGCGACGATTTCACAAACCAACATAACTTACAATGAAAATTCCAATAATATTACACAAAGTAGAAAACCATAACATAAAACGAGAAAGGACAAATTAAACTATATATAGCTCAATAATTAAGTTTTTATTGTTTTATATGATAGTTGGATTCAAGGAAGCAAATTCAAGCAGTTCATGGTTTTTCTCGACCAAGGCCATATCTTGTTCGATCAAAGTTACCCATGCTTCTATTCCTTTTCCATCATGTGTATCCATCAAATAAATAGAATTTTTTAACTTCAAGGAAGGAATACTCACCCACTTGGGTTTTCCCCATCCAAAATCTGCTTCATAAAACCCAAAACGACACCAGCTTAAACACATATAGAAATCTATGTCTTCTTTGTACGCCAATTCTGCGTCCTTCCCTCCCTCAGTTAATAATGAGAAAGAATTTTGTTTATCTCCAAGTTTATGAGCACGTTCCCTTGAAAATAGTTCAAGAGCCTTCCTTAACTGAACCACCAAGGATTGTAAGTCCAATATAATGCGTACTCTGTCATTGGTCCGCTTTGTTTCTCGCTATGAAATTACTTAAGCAGTTTCCAACGAGGTCTCGGAGTAAAGGTGGGTTTGTCCTTTTACGAATATTTATTACTTGGCTTACCTTGGAGGGTTTTTGGTTATTCCTAGGTTTATTCTAGATGCCGTTGTTGCACATTTCCATATGAGTGCCAATATAGCCTCCACTCTTGTTGGTTGCTCCACCAGTTTGCTTGAAGCTTTGGCCTTCGGTTTGTGATATCTCGAGGATATAAACACATACCTACGTACACCCAATTCAATTTTGGTTTCTCGTAAGCAATGTTTACTATTTTATTGGTATACTTTAAAAACTTACGACCAGTTGGGTTGAGAAGTATAACAAGTTGTGAGGGTCATTGTATTTTAAAACTTACAGGACATGGACCCCAAACATCAGAATGGACTAAATCGAAAGGAGACGCAGCTCGTTTATTAACGCGAGTGCCAAATGAATACGATGATGTTTAGCAAATTGACATGAATCACATTCTAAAGAAGACAAATGATGGAATTGAGGATACATCCTCTTTAAAGAAGACAACGGCACATGACCTAAACGACAATGAATGTCAAAGGGGACGAACCACCGAGCAAGCAACCGAACGTGGTACCGATCCTCAAGGAAGTAATGGCGCGGATTCATAGCCCCTACCAATAACTTGCTGCGTCGTGAGATCCTGAATCAAACAATGGTCAGGAAAAAGAGTGATAAAACAGTTGGATTGTCGAGTGAGTTGGCTAGGAGACAAAAGATTAAATGCAAGATCAGGGACCTTAAGGACATGTGATAAGGAAACAGATGAGGTGGGTTGGGCAGTGCCAGAGCCAAAAACACGAGAATAAGAACCGTTGGCAATTGTTATACTAGAAGGAGTGGCATAAGGCGCATACGAGGAAAACAAATGGTGGTTTTGTCATATGATCAGTAGCACCAGAATCGATGATCCACTTCGAGGAAGAAGTAGCAAAACTAGAGGCAATATTACCTGTAGCAAGAGCATTTGAAGAACTAGACGTGGATGCAGCCATCAAGCCTTACTAAGAGTAAGTTGAGCACCACAGCAAACAATGAAGTACCAAACAACAAAGAACCAACACACTCTCCGAGCAAGAGCACCAAACGTGAGCGAGAGAGCATCACCAAAGAAGATAGTACCGAGAAACCAAAGAGAACAGCAACCAAACAACACTCCAAACGTTGTCTTATTGCCAAACAGTCACACACGGACCACCGACGGCAAAGATTTACCAAATACCGGCAATCCGACAGACCACTTGCCGGAATCTGCAAAAAAAGTCACCGGAGTCTGAAAATAAATGTCGCTGGGATCTAGAAAAGCTCCTCTGAATATGGAGATGTTGTCGGAAAAGTCAAACGATCGCCGGAAAATTCAAACGATCCGGACTCTTAGGAAAAATTCAAACGATTACCAAAAGCTGCAAATCTCACGGATCGAAGTAGGAAATGAGACAAGAAGGCCGAAAAACGAAGTCGGCGGCGAAAAAAGAGAATCCACCGCCGTCACGCGCCAAAGCTTAGGTCATCCGCAAAGCGCGTGTACTCCACGCGCCGCCTTAACGATGACCGACGGTCACCAAATTTCAGCGAACGCCGATCGGAGGGTGGGTATTCCGGCGAGAGCGCGTGTTCCAAGAAAACGCTTGGGTGGAAATTCGAACTCTCTTTCTCTCTCTCTTGTTTTGTTTCGGTGCACAGAAAATGGAACCAAGACGCGAACTGGACCCGGGGGAAAAAAACCCTTTCTACGATACCATGTAGGAAATAGAGTCTTATAATCTGAATTTCGTAAGTATACATGTACACGAGAGGGATATATATACACAAGAGAGGGGCCTTAGAGTTAATAGGCCCATTAAGACTAATTATGACTAATTCCTAACATTAAGGCTAATTATGACTAATTCCTAACATCAACAAAGGCATAAGTTTTGAAGAACTAAAAAGAAAAGTGGCGTATAGATATAGTACCTTCTTGTGATGCAATTCAATTCGGGTTTGAACTCTAAAGGTTGTAGATCTTTTGGAAACTCCATGGAAGGGAAATGAGATTCCATAACATACTTTGGAAGCATAGACTCACTCATGCACCCAATAGCAGTACGAGACCATGCCTTAATGAACGAACCAATTGTTGAAGCATCAGCAATCTTGTGAGAAAAGGACACACCAATAGCCAAACCTCCACAATCAAACAAATTCACTTGAACTTTCACCAAAAACCCATTTCGTAAATGGGCGTCATCCTCAGGCACAAACTGGTGTCCTAAGTCAGCATCGGGTTGTTTAAGGACGTCGGAGACGAAGCCATGGACACGAGCCTCGCAAAACTGGACACCTTCATCGTTACATTCAATTACTTTGTTTTCTTTGACTCTCCCTGCTAGTGGATAGAAGTAGGTTAGAGTGTCAGACAAGGACGACTTTAGCCTCTCGCACCCATCGTTAGAAAACTTATTTTCAATATTAGGATAGAAAAACAACATTCGAGTGTGAAGTATAGGACAAATCTGATCAATAAAAGAGAGCTTGTAAATTCTAAGGTTTTGGGGTGTTGGAGAAGATGGCTTTATTGTTTGTTTGGACACCAACTCAACCTTCATGTTTTGGGGCTCCATGAAATTAGTTTGAATTTTGCTACTACGGATTTTGCCAAGGCTGGAAATCTCAAGACTCTGCCTCAGCATGAAAAGCTGATATGCTCATATAGAAATGTCGTGACATTGATGATTTGGTCAGTCATGTTATTTGGCACCAATTGTTGAAAGACAAATAACTTAATTTTATCAGACATACTCAGTTTATTAAGTTAAGAAGTATCAAGTTAGCTAAACTTATTTTAATTTATATATGTTATTCTTGTTACCATTAGATTTTGTTAGTTGCTTGGCCCTTGATGAAAGCATCTTTTGATTTGATTCCTTGGGTTGCAAACCAAATGAAAAGATAAAAACTATTTTCAACACATAAATTAAGTCGTTTGTAAATAATTGGTTGTTTACCTAAAAAAATTGTTTTATTGTCTTCTGCTTTTCATTTTAATGATAAAGTGCACTTAAGAACTTTTGTATATATGAAAGGCACTATAATGTGATGTCACTCAGTTTTATTTATTCTCTTTACTATTTGTTGTTTTTTACTCAGTTTTATTTATTCTCTATTCTAGTTGTTTATTAAAAAAAATATAACATACAAATTTGATTTTTTTTATATTAAAAAAATAATGACTTTCAACGTCAGTTTTTGAAAAATAGTCGTTGTAAGTAAACTTACAACGACTATTTAAAAACAGACGTTTATTTAAAACTTTCAATGAAATTCACACACACTACCTCCAAAAACAGTTGTCCTAAGGTCCTAAAAAAGTATGGTAAAAGTGCTTTCTGTAATACTAATTACATAGATATACTAAGAACCTGATGGAATTTGTCTAAAATGACAAAACTGTAGTGCTTCGGATTTGACTACCAGCATAAGACTGTCTTTATAAGACGCCATTCCCTTGTAAAACACTCACCCCTCACATTGTAAATTCCACATAAATGTTCTATCATGAAAAATAGTGGCATCTATTCTAATAAAACGTATATTCTACCTTCTAAATACAACCTTATTCCTTACCAGCTGAGCCGATTGATTCCCCATCTTATTTACTAATATTTTTATTCGAGCTGATGAATCTTTCATACTTATTCCTTTTTTAAAGAAAATCTCAACAGTGAATTTTTTTAATATATAGGTGCTATTATCATCATTTTGGAGGCAGTTTTAGAGACTATCAAATACTAAATATGAGTACTTCCCTGACAGAGATTTTGACTTTAGAGTTTAGAGGATAAAATTAAAGGTCCTCTAACCTCATTATTTTATTAATTTTCTTTACGAGTGATATTAAATCACTGTGGACTTGGTCTCGTCAGTCGGTATACCGTGAGAGATGCTAAATCTTCACAGTTGTCATACACCAATTCACAAAAAAATAAAAAAAATAAAAAATAAAAATCATTTTTAAGAAAATAAACAATAATTTTCCTTTGAATATTTTTAGATTATGTCGACGTCATTAGTGACGTTAGAAAAAAAAATTATTCATTTTTTAGAAAATAAACAATAATTTCCCTTTCAATCTAAAAAGATTATGTCTCTAGTGACGTTAGAACAAAAAATTATTCATTTTTTAGAAAATAAACAATAATTTCCCTTTCAACATTTTTAGATTATGTCTTTAGTGACGTTAGATGAAAAAAATGTATTCATTTTTTAGAAAGTAAACAATAATTTCCCTTTGAATATTTTTAGATTATGTCATTAGTGACGTTAGGGGGAGTTTGATATGACTTATTTTAAATGATTTTGTGTGTTAAGAGATAAATATGTAAAAATAGTTTTCTCTTGTGAAGTGTGAAAGTATTTTTTCTTTAAATGAAGGCAAACTGATTATAAGTCACCAAAGTTATCTATAATATCAATCAAGATATGGTGATTAATTGGTATGAGGGACTTGGAGGGAGGGGAGAAAAATATTTATGAGTTGAATTTAAAAAATTAGAAAACTAGGGTTCTAAATATTTTATATAGAGAACATGTTAGATAAAAATGTAAGAAAAATGAATTAAAACTTTTTAGCCCCACTTCTCTAATTTTTCTTAATCCAACTCAAAAAAATTTTCCCTCCGCGGAGTACCCCTTCTCTCTCCTCATGCCAATCATCCCCTAAGGTACTATAGATATAAAATATTTTTTTTTCTTCTCCAAAAAATTTATTTAGAATGATTAAGAAAAATTTATCTTTTAGTCGTTCAATTTTAATTCATTTATAACTCACTTCCTTAATTATAACTCGATGGGATTCAAACACATACCTACGTACACCCAATTCAATTTTGGTTTCTCAGTAAGCAATGTTTACTATTTTATTGGTATACTTTTAAAACTTATGACCAGTTGATCAGTTGAGAAGTATAACAACTTGTGAGGGTCACTGTATTTTAGTTATCTTAAATGAGATCATTCCCAACATACTGGTAAATTTGATCACTTTCGGAAATCCTATCAGCAAAATTACGTATCTTCGTCATTTTACCTCTAAATTAATAATTACCAATCCGGTCCTTTTTATAAGTCAGATTTGTCTAAAATTTTTGGTCCTAAATATAAGTCTATCCTGAGAGTCATTAATAATTGTTTTTCAATTATACCCTTATTGAATAAGTGGAGAAAATTTACCAATAGTATATATCTTCTTTTTCATTATTCATTATTAAATAAGGGTAAATTTGAAAAAGTCAATCGATTCTAGACATAATAAATATATCAACGTCCATATCTTGGAATGTAAGATTTGATCAAATTTGACTTATAATACATTTGGGGTAGTTGAAAGAAAGAACCAACCTTAATTTTGCTTGACTAATACATTTGCAAGCACATGTAAATTATATTACTACTACTGCTAATCAAATATCTGAAGTTATATTTCTTGAGTCTCTCAAGTCGAGATCCTTCTTTTATAAACACCCCCCCCCCCCCAAAAAAAAAAAAAAAAAAAAAAAAAATTTCCTTGTCATTGCAAAAAAAACTATCAGGGATGACTTTTCATATCTGTTTATGAGGATAATATATATATATAAGAGCGCGGTAGTATATTCTAAATAAAAAAGACAAGATCATTTGCCATCACAATACAACGATCAAATTTTGATTCACGGGTTGGGATTTCCTAATTCAAGATTTGAACTTTTCAATAAAGCCGTAAGTTAGGAAGAACTAAAAAGAAAAGTGGCGTATAGATATAGTACCTTCTTGTGATGCAATTCAATACGGGTTTGAACTCTCAAGGTGGTAGATTTTTTGAAAACTCCATGGAAGGGAAATGAGATTCCATAACATACTTTGGAAGCATAGACTCAGTCATGCACCCAATAGCAGTACAAGACCATGCATGCCTTAATGAACGAACCAATTCTTGTGAGAAAAGGATACACCAATGGCCAAACCTCCACAATCAAACAAATTCACTTGAACTTTCACTAAAAACCCACTTCCTAAATGGGCGTCATCCACAGGCACAAACTGGTGTCCTAAGTCAGCATCGGGTTGTTTAAGGACGTCGGAGACGAAGCCATGGACATGAGCCTCGCAAAACTGGACACCTTCATCGTTACATTCAATTACTTTGTTTTCTTTGACTCTCCCTGCTAGTGGATAGAAGTAGGTTAGAGTCTCAGACAAGGACGTCTTTAGCCTTTCACACCCATCGTTAGAAAACTTATTTTCAATATTGGGATAGAAAAACAACATTCGAGTGTGAAGTATAGGACAAATCTGATCAATGAAAGAGAACTTGTAAATTCTAAGGTTTTGGGTTGCTGGAGAAGACGGCTTTATTGTTTGTTTGGACACTTCCTCGTTGTAAATCTAGTCTTTTTCTGTTGTAAATGACTTCTCTACGTTTAAAATCTAGGTGTTTAAATGTTGCTGTAAATGACTTCTCTACGTTTAAAATTCAGGTGTTTAAATGTTGTTGTAAATATAGACATTTCCTGTTGTAAAGATGACTTTTTCTGTTGTAACTGGTCAAGTGTTTAAATGTTGTTGTAAATATGACATTTTCTGTTGTAAATATAGCATTTCTTGTTGTTAATACAAATAATATTAAAAAAGTCCCTTGAGACTTCGTGTAATTTGGTGATTTCAAATGACCTTTTGTTCCTTGGGACACGTGCATAATTTTCCCTTTTTTTATATTCTTTTTGGAATTGTCTCATTTTTACTCAATCTTATTTATTCTTTGTTCTGGTTGTTTATTAAAAAAAAAAAATAGAACATACAATTTTTTTTTAAATGACTTTCAACGTCTGTTTTTCAAAAAATAGTCGTTCTATGTAGACTTACAACAATTTTTTAAAAAAAGACTTTTAAAACTTTCAACAAAACTCATACACACTTCCTTCAAAAATAGTCATCTTAAATGACAAAATTGTAGTGCTTTGGATTTGACTACCAGCAAAAGAGTGTCTTTATAAGATGCCATTCCCTGGTAAAATTCTCATCTCACTAGTACAAAAAAGGTTTTTAAGGCTGGACAAAAGAGGCGTCGTAAGACCGGACCCGCGACCAGTCTTGTTCCAGGCGGTATTAAAAGTCTAACATTTAAGACCGGACTCAAACCGGTCTTAAAGAAACTCTTTTAGACCGGACATTTAAAACATTAGGTCTTAAAAGTCGTACTAAATAAACCTGAAATATTTTTTTTTTGGTCTTAAAACTCAATTTGTAAGAGGGCAAAAAATAGGCCGATCTTAAAAGATCGGAATTTTAAGACCGGCAAAAAAAAATCCGGTCTAAAAAATAGTGGCTTCTAAGACCAGACGACTAATTATACGTGGTCTTAAAAGACTGACTTTCAAGACTGGATGATAAATACATTCGGTCTTAAAAACTGAATTTTTAGACTTGACCTATAAATACAACGGTCTTAAAAGACCAACTTTTAAGACCGGCTTAATATCAATATGTACACCTGACCTTTAAGACAGGACATATTTATATGTCCGGTCTTAACAGTTGAACATTTAAGACTGGCATATTTATTTTCAATCTAAATTTTCCCAAATTTTTCCCTGTTTTGTTCTTCCTGATCATATATATACACAAATCCACCACCCAATCCAGCACATAAAAGTCGATACTTTAAGCTACAAGCTATGAACAATTACGAATAAATTGAATTGGGAAAAAGAATGCAAATATTATTCACTATGAGTTATGTGGCCTCTTAATTAATGATTATACTATGACTACAACTCCTAAATTAATTTATACAATAAAATAACTTACTTACAAATACAATGAGTTACAAATACAGCACGTAAATCAACATTGATGCTACCAAAATTTAACTAAGCACCGCAAGTGTACGGGTCATGAAAATAGTCAGTGGCAAATCAAGGTCATCCCACAGAGACTCAGTCAAACTAGTGATTAGGTGTTAAATTTCTTTTTATGATTCAAAAACTTGATGCTACCAAAATGTAACTAAGCACCGCAAGTGTACGGGTCATGAAAATAGTCAGTGGCAAATCAAGGTCATCTCACAAGAGACTCAGGTCAAACTAGTGATTAGGTGTTAAATTCCCTTTTTTGTTTAAGTTGAGAAAATCAAAATTGTTTTCAAAAATCATAAAAAGAAATTTAATAAAAACAAGAACTTCCACAAAGAGCAAACTTCAATAATAATAAAAACGAGCAACCCAGAATGACCAATCTCTTATTAGCTATAAGTGCTTGTCGGTCCACTTACAACCCTATCTTAAGTACAATTTGTTATGTCTAACATAATTACTCAAGAGGCAAATAAGATCAAACATACTCTCAACAATTATATGGGGCCATTAGGTATATCTCTATCCCAACCGCAAATTAAATCGTAATCTAATCCCATATTACTTAATCTAAGAGCTTAATTAAAATTCCCTTCGTCAAGGTAAATCCTAATTCTCAAATTCATATTCAATGATGGCCAATCACTAAATAGATAAATCTAAACAAGATTAAGTAACCAAAATTAATATCAAATGTAACTAAACAATGAAAACCAAATTTAATCCACCTATAAGTTCATAGGTCCTCTAGGTTGCAAAGAGAAACTAGCCAAACATGGTTTTAATCAACATCACAGCAGCACAGAAAAATTCAGAGTTCAATAACATACTGGAAAAAAAAAACTAAGAAACTAGAATCGAGTCAAGTGAGATAACAAAACCAAGAACAAGAACAACAATCAACAACAACTTTTGCATTCTTTGCTTTAGGGGTCAAGGTTGAAGATGATGAATAGTCTTCCAAAACCACTGCAGCTCCTCTTGTTCTAGACCCCTCATGTTCTCAACGACTCTGTTCAAAAATGTCGCCTCTCTGTCCAACGAGAATCATCCCAAAAATCCCACGCACATTGTAGCTTTTTAGGTCTTCCAGTCGATTCCAAAACGGCACACCTCTGATTTTTCTCTCTCAAGTCGTAGTCTCCTTCACTCGCAGCAAAAAGTAAACTCACGCTCTCCATTCCCAATGCCGCGCCTCCCTCCTTTTCCATTCGTAGCCTTTCTTTCAATTAGGTCTTGGTCTTGCATTCATATTCAAATTCGTGGGCCCAAAATGTTGTCTTTGCACCTGACCTATTTAATCAACTTCAACAATCAATCACTACTACAAATATTGGATATCACTACCCTAAAAGACATCCTTATTTAAAAATAGGAAGTAAAAAATGAAGGTAGTGGCAATCTTGTAAATATATCGAAGGAAAAAGAGCCTTCACCGTCACGAATTATAGTTTAGGACTTATAAAATTGGTTTTGTCGTCCTAAATTTGTTTCGGGCGCCTAATAGCCATATGAGAATTTTTGTTTGGCGCCATGGGATTTTTTTGTTTGTTTGGCACCATGGGATATGCGACTGAATTCAATTAAGGTCGCTTTGTTTTTGAATTTAGGTGACTGAATTAAATTCGGGTTGCCCAAATTGGAATAAATTTTGGCGCCATGGGATTTTTTTTGGTCTAAAATTTATTTCTTTGGCGCCGTGTGGTTTTTTTCTTATTTTTTTTAATATTGGCGACTGAAAGAAATGCGGGTTACCTATTTTCGAATTTAAGCGACTGAATTTAATTCGGTCGTCCAAATTGGAATAAATTTTGGCGCCATGGGAATTTCTTTTGGTCTAAAATTTCTTTCTTTGGCGCCGTGTGGTTTTTTTTTTTTTTTTTTACATTGGCGACTTGAATATTAATCGGGTCTCCAATATTGCATTTTAGCGACACGAATAGCTTTGGTCGCCTAAAATAAAAGTGATGACTCGAATGAAATTCAGTCGCCTTTTAGGACCTTTATTTTTCCAAATAGCCCACGCAAAGCACATCCAACCCTTTTAATTTCTAAGCTCGTTCTTTGTCAAAAACCCTATTCATCTCCACTTGTTCTAGCTAATCCGTGAGATCTTTGCGTTGAATTCTCACATTCGCACTCGGTCCCCTCCCTTGCTCTGTCATTCACGCCGAACAACCCTACCGAAGCCCTAATCGCTCACCCTCACTCTCCCCTACGTCACATTGTGCGTGGTCCGTCTCTTTGCGGTGTCTCCTTCAATCTCAGCCAAAGTCGATCGCTTCATAACTGAGGTACTCTACCCTTCCTTTGCTTTGCTTGCTTTTCAATCACAATTGCTGCATGTAGTTATAATTTTCTTGCAATTGTTTCATCATTTTCTTCTCCACTCATTTGCTTCTTCAATTCTGTGTTTGGCCGCTTTGCTCACCACCGGTTCGACAGTCGACACCCTCCTCTTCTCTCCTCTTTGTGTTCTCTTAGTCGATCATCACCGGCGATAAGCATTTTCTTCTGCTGGTTAAGTGCCTCTTCTTTGTTGAGTACTCTCATAGTCCGACAAGTCCTGTCACCGAGTCACAACTTGAACGCTCTCTTCCTTGGAGGGGAATCGGCAGCAAGTCTCCAGCTCTGGTAAGTATTTGCTTCTCTTCCCCTGCATTATCATTTTCTTTGATTTGTTATTTCTTCTAAACCAAACTCATGAAGCAATCTGTTGTTTGGAGATTGTTTTTTTAAAAATTTTTTTGACTCTGCACAGCTTTAGCCATCTGTTTGTTGAAGCAAGTTGTTATTTCTCAGTTTCTTTGATTCTTAGCTTTAGCAATCTGTTTGTGTAAGCGATCTGTTATTTCTCGTTTCTTTGATCGAATGTATGAAATTTGTTGGAAGTCTCAACATTGGTCGGGTGTCGGTTGCTTTATCTTTTTCTTTCCTTCCCTCTTCCTTGTACTTTGTTTCTTCCACAACTAACAATCGTGTCTTTGGTGCCCTTAAGTTACCGAGTGTTTCAATTTTTGCACTTTTTGCCTCCTCCTATTTCGTTTGCACCAGTTTCCTTGTTTTGTTTTTCTTTCTTCCCTTTATCTATATGCCCCTATCTATTGATATACTTGTTAATTTTGACTGTAGTTGACTTCTTTCTTGATTATCTGTTTTTTTGTTTGCTTATTTTTCTTAGACAGGCTTGGCTGTTTTGTAATGTTCATTGTCTGTCACTTTAATTAAGAGTGAATTTGATTTGAGTAAAGCTCAATACTAATATTCAAAGAGTGGATATCTTGTGCTTAATACAACTCTCCATATTTACAGTACGGACTGAATCTTATATTAATGATCGGATATAATAGTAAATACACAAATAGTTAATAGTTGTCATTGTAGTAAGAAGTCTAAGACATGTTATAGCCACTTAAAGTCAGGTAAAAAAAAAAGTGTTTGAGACAACTATCTGAGTTTATAATCTGACAGGGTTCAAATTTCATTTGGGAGCATTGCATATTTTACACACCCACACACACAGAGTATATATTATTTATTATGTATTAAAAATTTATGGATAAAAACCTCCACTGTTTGCTTCTGTTTGCCTTCAGTCTCCACTCTCTACTGTCCATTGTCCCCTGCCTCCATTGTCGGCCACTAATGGTGCGACCATGGACATTTTAGTTCAGTTCGCCACTTAAGAGTTTATGGTTTGGCTTTATGTCATAGCTTAATTTGCAAATGTGACTTATTATTCACTACTCAGACCATAGATTTTGTGATTTTCTTAAAAAAATTGTTTTTAATGTATGTACAGAGTCAAGATCAGACCAAAACTTGAATTGATTTCTTTGACCTTTTTTTGCCTTAGTTGATCTGTATACATCTCTAGTTGCTAAGGTCCATAGTTTGCATTATTGTTATGCTTCTGAGCATCATATTTCATTGAAGGAGACACTCCGGTGTACCTACCAATGAAGATTTCTTTGAGGAGCATTTGAACCTTTAATAATTCTTATAAATTAAAAAATAATAATTTCTTCACATCTTTGTACTAAGCAAACATATTAATGGTAATCATTATTGTATTGCACTCAATTGCATTACCAAAGGGTGTGCAATTGAACCAAACGGACCCTTATGTTAGTGGAATATTGTTGATTTTGAGATTAATTATGTGATTTCATATGTTATAATTTTGTATTGTTATAATGCGAGATATAGACGAGAAGAGATTAAAGGATAGTCATCTTCGTCTTTTTTGACTACCTATTTGAGAAATCTTGGTCAAAGGTTTGAAGCAAACGGTTGCACTCCCAAATTAGGTCAGTTGCTTTCATTTTATGCACACACACATATATTGTCCTTATATGATACCTTCTTCCTGAGAGAGAACAACACTTTTGTCTTATGGCTTCATGGTATACTATTATTGGTTTAAATGTTTTTAATCCAGTCTGTGATTTTTTTTTGTCTTTCCTTTATTATTAGCCATATGAACTACGTGAACTTGATTAAAAAAGTGATGGCTTCATGGTTTACCATTTCCATTACCATTGCAGTATATGTCAGTAGGAATAATTCCAATGTTCTATTAGTTGATGAAATTGTTGGATTTAATAGTTGATATTGTTCTGAATTGCTTTAGTTAGTTAGTAAGTTTTGTTGAATTAAGCTGAAATTGATTGTTATTGAAATTTTGGGATGTCTTACTTTTAAGGGGAAACACTGCCGAAATTTTCTTAAAAGAAAGCATGTCGTTCTTGAAATTGTTATGAACTTGACTGTTGTTGGAAATGTCGTAGGTGGTAATAAAATGGGTCATAGTTGGATGAATGCGTTGAGAACTAGTGAAGAATATGAGAATGGGGTGAAAGATTTTATTGAATTTGCTAGAAGGAATGTGGCTACAAAAAATGGGATGTATTATTGTCCATGTGTTAATTGTTTAAATGGGGTTCGATGGGATATTGCTGATATAAGGGATCACCTAATTTGTGATGGAATAAACCTTCGGTACACAACATGGATATGGCATGGTGAGGAGGTAACTACCAGTGCGTCCCACAAAAATGAAGTTGAGGTAGATGACGATGGAATAGAGAGAATGATTCATGATGTTGAGGTCGAATCTTTTGCACAACCGCATGAATATGATAGCGTGCGGAGTGATGTAGAGACACCTTTGTTCCCTGGTTGTACTAAGTATACACGGTTGACTGGGACCTTACATTTGGTCAACTTAAAGGCTACATGTGGGTGGACTGATAGCAGTTTCACGTTATTGCTTGAATTGTTGTGTGATATGTTGCGAGATAATAATGTACTTCCAAATCGTATGTATGAGGCGAAGAAAATCTTGTCTACGATGGGTATGGAGTATAAAAAGATAAACAGTTGCCCTAATGACTGCATATTGTACAAAAATGAGTATGAAGGCCTTAGTAATTGTCCGAAGTGTAAAACTTCACGATACAAAGTGAAGAAAGGTGGTGGTTCTGGAGATCACACAAAAAAAGGCAACCTTTGAAGGCATTGTGCTATTTTCCCATAATTCCTAGGTTTAAGCGTCTGTTTACTAGTGAACTGATGAGCACAAATTGTACCATGTTTTCCCTATACTTATTAACTGAATTGAATGTTAAATACAAGCGTAATTGCAAATAATCTAAGCAAAAATGCATACATTCATGACATAGGGACTGAAGAGTAGAAATCATTTGCATGAGCTAAAAATGAAACAATTTGCAGGGTTTTTAAAGAAGAACGTATAGCAGAGCTAATACGATGCTATAGCATTCTAACAGTGAGTCGAAGTGCAATACAAGGCATCACGAATGCTATAGCATAGTAAAGGATGCAATGCTATGCGGTATGTTTTCTGACCTTTTTACCCAGATGATTTTAGGAATAAAAGAAAAGGGCGCTAATGACAATTAGGTTGCTGATATAACGGAATAGAAGATGCAGAGGATCGGAACTAATAGATTTGGAGAATCCCGCAGAATCAACAGAAGCAATCTACTCAGATCTAGAGATACAATAAATCCCGATGGATTAAGAAAGGCCTAGTTCGCTGTAACTTACGACGCAAGAAAAGCCTGATTATAAAAGGAAACAACGGAGCCAACCCTAAGAGAGTCAGAGAGTCCTAGAACAAGATTCTATCTTTCGGTAGACTCAAGAGAAGAGTGAGAGATTTCACAAGAGCATGAGATTTCCAGAACAACCTAGCATCCTTCCCTGCTGTACGACGGAACGAAGAAGACGTGGAGTGGTGATGTGACAGGACCTCGACCACGCCGTTTGAAACTCTGTCAAAGCTTTCTGTTTTCCTTCTTTTATTTAGTTTTCTGATCATGGGTTATTCTGTTAGTGTCTGTTTTGTGTGTCCCTCGTCAGTCATGAACTGATTTTCATATGGCTGGACGAGGATGAGTCCTTAAGTTGTGAATGAACCCAGTTGCAGTTCTTAATTAAATAAATTTGGTTTGCTTATCAATGTTTTAATTACTAGTCGATTAATGGAAGTTAAGGGCTAGATTTGTGGCCCCAGCTTATTGGCAAGGAGTTGGGGTTAGACCTTTGAGAAACAGTCTTTGCTAGGTAACCCGTGCACGGCTTGACCTATTATTGTAGACTTCAGGAATGAGTCTACCTCTCATAACCATAACACCCTGAGCATACAGCAGATCTGACTAGAAAGTTGCCATAGGAATATGGAAGGAGTATAGTTAGCGTCATATGTATCGAACGCGGAAGTTTCGGTAGATTATAGTGGTGGGTTAACCAAATAACTTTGTAAGTAGTAGCTATGCTGTAGCAATTGCGGAAGTTGTGCAGTATAGATGCTATAGCATTGGCTAGAGCAACGGGGGATTGATGCACTTAAGGGTGATTTGAGTCCGACCTAACCTCCTAACGATATCTTCTCACGTTTAAAGTCATTCTGTTTACTTTTGCTAGTAGCATAATCACAACAACCTCTCATCCCAATATATTTACTTTCGCTTGCACAACTATCATAGCAATCGCGCGTCACTCTTTGGTATCTCAGTCTTTGTGGGACGATACTCTACTTACACTTTATTACTTGTTCGACTGGTTCACTTGCCATCAAGGAAATCGACCAACATGAAGCAACGACGAAGAAGTTGAGATGGCATTCTGATGAGAAAATATCTGATGGAAAATATCTACGCCACCCGACTGACTCTCTGCAATGGAAGAAAATAGACGAAATGTTCCCTCAATTTGGCAGTGAACCAAGAAACCTTCGGCTGGGGCTTTGTACAGATGGCTTCAATCTGTATCAAACTCTTAGCAGCACCCATAGTGCATGGCCAGTTCTCCTTGTAATATATAACTTACCTCCCTGGCTATGTATGAAACGCAAGTATGTGATGCTTTCTATGATGATTTACGGACCAAAACAGCCGGGAACAATATCGATGTGTACTTGGTGCCTTTGGTTGAGGATTTGAAGAAGTTGTGGGAGGAAGGCGTAGATGTGTTTGATGCATATAAGAAGGAGCCCTTCAAGTTGTGTGCAATGATTTTTACCATGATCAACGACTTTCCTACATACAAAAATTTGTCTGGGTACAGTGTGAAGGGGCATAAAGCATGTCCAATATGTGAAGCAGACACAAACTTCCATCAACTAAAGCACGACAAAAAAATGGTCTACCTCGGTCGGGAGGTTTCTTCATCGATTCCACCCATATCGTAAGTTAAGAAAGCGTTTTAACGGCTCCTCGGAGCATAGAACGGCTCCAAAGGCATTAATCGGAGAGGAAGTTTATAGTTGGGTGGAACATATCAATGTCATATTGGGTAAGCAGCAAAGGATTACGGGTGAGAAGAATATATGGCAGAAGAGATCAATTTTCTTTGATCTTCCATATTGACGTAGTCTTGATGTCAGACACAGTCTTGATGTGATGCATGTGGAGAAAAATGTTTGCAATAGCCTTGTCAGTACTCTTTTGCACATACCAGGGAAGACTAAGGATGGAATTAGTGTGAGACTAGACCTGGTTGATATGGGAATAAGAGAACGGTTACATCCATGAGTAATGGAAGATGGTAAGAGGGCATACATGGAGCCAGCAGCTCATACACTATCAAAAGCGGAGAAAAAAAATTTGTGTGGGTGTCTATATGACATTAAGCTTCCACAAGGATATTGTTCAAATTTGAGAAGGTGTGTTTCAATGGATGATTTGAAGTTAGTGGGAATGAAGTCCCATGATTATCATGTGTTGATGCAACAAGTATTACTAGTAGCTATTAGAGGTATTATGAAAGATGAAGTGCAGACCACTATAACAAAATTGAGTATTTTCTTTAATGCTATATGTAACAAAGTCATTGACATTGAAAAGTTGGATGAATTGGAAAATGAGGGTTGTATTATTTTGTCCCAACTAGAGATGCATTTTCCTCCCGCATTTTTCGATATAATGGTGCACCGATAGTGCACTTGGTAAGGGAGGTAAGGCTCTGCAGTCCAGTTTACCTAAGGTGGATGTACCCTTTCGAGCGATACATGAAGATCTTAAAAGGATATTCTAAAAATCCTTATCGACCGGAAGCCTTAATAGTTGAAAGATATGTAGTGAAGAGGCTATGGAGTTCTGTAAAGATTATCTATCAGGGGTGACGTTACAATCTCAACATGATAAGGGGATAAGTGAGGGAACTCGAGGAATCAAATTGAAGAATATGCTTCGTGAAGAGGTGTTGCAAGCACACTTGTACATCTTGAATAATATGGAAGAAGTTCAACCATACATTGACGAACACAGAAAGAGTTTGAAGAATATGAATCCCAGGAAGAATACATGCAGATAGCTAATGAGCAAAAGAAGACATTCATAAAGTGGTTCAAGGAGAAGGTATTGCACGAGATCGGTGTGTCGGCTACAATCAAGTGGTTAGCCTGGGGGCCTTCTTTTTAGGTCATCACTTGGACATGTTATGATATAAACGGATATTCTTTCTATACAAAAGACCAAGATGATAGAAGTTCTGTGCAAAATAGTGGGGTGATGGTTGAAGCTGAATCCATGCACTTTTCGAGTTCGAAAGAAAAAACCCGGTGTTAGCATCAATGACCAATTATGGAGTTATTGAAGAAATATGGGAGATGAGCTACAACAAGTTCAAAGTTGCTTTATTTAAATGTAAGTGAGTTAGCAATAATGCTGTTGTAATAGATCCTAAATTTGGATTTGTCTCAGTTGATCTTCAAAGACTTGGTCATAGGGATGAGCCATTCATTCTAGCAAGCCAAGCGAAACAAGTGTTTTATGTCACAGACCCTGCAAATAACAAAATGTCCATTGTACTTCAAAGTAAAAAATAGATGTACGGTGAAGAATCCTTGAACCTGGATGATCCACTCCCTTTCACTACAAATCCACCTACAACACGTGAAGTAGAATTGGTAGATGATGAAAAATATGCTCCAAGAAAGGATCATTTTGAAGGAATATGGGAAATCATATAAAGTAAGATCTTAAGTTATGAAAAAGTCCTATGTTATTTTTGTACTTGGTTTAACATGTTAGTTCATTTTATTCATTTATTTATTATTTAATAATAACCTTATCTAACATTGTTGATTTGTCTTTGATGAACAGGAATATGTCTAGCTCTAACGAGTCATCGGGTGATAGTGGGAATGATGTACCGGTGGTGAGAAAGAGTAGAGGTAGCACACATTTGGGTGCACTAATTGCAAGTCGTGATGATCAGAAAAAGAGGCCGCATGTGGAGTTCGATGCGAATATGAATCCAATTGGTCCAGAGGAAGACAATTTCATTAGCTACGTAGGCTATCTGGCTCGAAGCAAAGTTCGTATTGTATTCTCTCATTGGAAGTTGGTTCCTACTAAAACGAAGCAGTTAATCTAGGCACAATTTTGGTATCTCACTTTCGATATCTTCTGCATTTGTATCTTTAGTTTTATTACTTGATTTCTTTCATATCTTCTCTTTTACCTTGCAGCAAACGTATGATGTGCCTAACAATACGACCATGCATAACCATTAGATGGGTGAGGTTCGTCTAAGTTGGAAAGACTTTAAGAAGAAGCTCACCAAAAAGTATATTCGAGGGGAAAAGAGGGACAAGGACCCATGTCAAGACTATGATTACATTTCTCCAGAGGACTGGAGGGAGTTTGTGGCGTCACGCCAAAATCCTGAATTTCTTGTAAAATTTCTTTCATATCTTATCTTTTAGTTGAATCTATTTGACATCGTAGGCTCATTTTTATTTGTTTTCGTGTCATAGGAAAAAGTCGGGCCAATAGAGAGAGGCAAGCGAGAAATAAGTATCTCGCATTGCATGTCTATAGGTGGCTATAAAAAGCTTGAACGGAAGATGATGGAAGAAGAGTTGCAGAGAATGAAGGAAGCTGCCCAATCCATTCCTTCCATTGTTATCCAGGCCCCTGAGTGTCCTCCTCACCACAAAAAATGGATAGTTGCGAGAATGAAGGGCGAGAAATATATAAATGAAGATGTGGCTGAGGTTGCCTCAAAGATTGTAAGTAATTAAATTAGAAGTACTAAATAGCCTCTCGTTGTTTCATATTTTTAGAGTTTAGTTACTATTTATGAAAAATCCTATGATACGGGATGCACTTGAACAAATGAGAGCGCCCGGGTTCATTCACGCCGGTACACAGATGGATATTTTGTCCACGGCGATTGGGAAGCCAGATTACCTTGATGTTGTTCGAGGGGAGCCAAGGGGAGTTAGCGTCGCAAAATATTTTGGACGGCGTCCACGTTGTTCGCATGACGATGACAACCCTAGTCCTCGCCTTGTAGCCAAAATTCGAGCGTCCCTCGTACATGAGGTTATGACACAACTACGGAGTTAAATGAGGGCTATGATACAAGAGAAGGGAAATACGCAACCTACAAACCAGGAATCCCCGGCCTTCCCAAGCAGCAAAGAAAGTTTTCACGCTCCAGATGTACCTATTGGCGAACCTTCTCATCACTCTCCAGATATACTTATTGGCGAGCCTTCTCACATTCCACAGGGGGGACAACCCTGCACTCTATATTTGGATGACCCACACCGGCGTATTGTTGCCAATGGTCTTGTTTACCCAAAACAAACCACACACCACAATATGCAAATTCCACAAGACCAACGTAGGGTGACTCTGAAAAGTGTACGAGAGGGGGAAGAAGAGACAGCCATCCCGATTGATGATGAGGAGGTTCCCACGCTAGGCGCTGCCACCACATCGTTCATCCTTTGGCCGCATCATCTTATTCAGATGGGGACGACACCTCCAATGGTAGGAGATACATTACTGATTGCCGATGAGTAAGTTCCCGATTGATTTTCATTGCTAACCCACTCATAATCTGTTTATTATGTTTTCATAGCATGAACAAGCTGCGGGTAGATTTCTATACTTAGCACAACTGTGAGAGTTCTACAAGGACATCGTCTCTATAGGCTTGCAGATGCCTCCGGGCATTGTCGGTGTATACAAGACATATTCAATCAATATTGACAAGAAAGATTTGATAGAGTTTATGCATATGGACTGTTTAGATATACAGTTTCTTCAACTTGCAATCTTGTAAGTTTTTTTTTACCCTTTAATTATGTCAGTACTCTTTTTTTTGTTTAATATATTCAACAACATTTATCATTTTATTTCGATCATAGCGTCTGCCACGACATATGCAAAAACCGAGACCGATTGGGTTCGTATGGATTCTTATGTCCTGCAACCACGGCTTCGGCTCGCAATATCTTAGCCAGGAGGGCCATTTATGTTGGTTTAACAATGGGTGACTTACGATCGTCTTGTTATCTAGCGCCAATACATGAAAGGTGCGTTTTTTTTGTCTATATAAGATTTTTAAGAATAAATTGTTTTCTTATCTTAGTTTAATATTAATATGTATATGTTGTAGTGGTCATTGGACCCTGTGTGTTGTTTGTCCCACCAAGAACGTATGTTATTGGTTCGATTCCGTAGGTGGCAGGCCAAACGAGGATATCAAAACCATGTTTGCCGAGTAAGTAAATTTTTGTCTAAATCATCGATTCTTCTTTTAAATGAATTGTTTTCATGTCTGTTAATTTCCATTTTAATGATAGGGGTCTTAGGACGTATAGACAGCTTTCTGGAGCACAAGAGCAGGGTGGACCGAAGTGGTTTTATCCGAAGGTAAGTAATTTCAATTCAAGTTATTTCATTGACACAGTAGCTTTCGATATGTCTTTATTCGTTTTAACAATTATCTTTTGATTTATAGTGCCATCATCAACCAGGGAACACCGAGTGCGGATACTGCGTTATCAGTTGGATGCAATCTATCCTTTCCACCGGATGTACTACTGGCTTTCAAAACGTACGTAATGCTCCGTGATCCTCAAATGATGATATTTTTTGTTGTGGTACTTGAGTTGTTAATTATTTCATTCACTTCATTGGTTTATCTTATACCTTGTTTTCCAATTTACAGTTTTTTGGTACTGAGGATCCGTACTCACAGGATGACATTGATTCGATTCGAGACATGTTGGCTAGACATCTTCTTGAACACATATAGGTATATAAAGTTTACTTGCATTTTTGGTGGATCGGGTGATCAATCTGTTTTAGGTAAATCTTTTGATAAACGAATGCTTCTTGAGATTCTTTCGAACGTGATGTGACATTTACATTGCATGAGATTCTTTGGAATTGTGATGGTGGCATTTATGTTGTAGTGGACATTTCTTTGCTTTTTTTGGATTGATGACGTTCCTTAGTTGGTTCACATTGGGCTCATGTTGGGCTATTTAATTGGCCTAATTAGTTTATGAATGTTTTCATTTTGAGCACTATCTGGGCTTGTTTCGCTCTAAAGATGTATAATCAATTTTGTCAACTTCATCTTTTAGAGCAAGTGGCATGTGGCATTCTTCCGGGGTTTTGTACTATCTCATAACATCGAATCAGGTGGGGTGAATGAGAACAAATTATGCACTTGGTTCCTATGCAACTGTTCTTTGGAAGGAAGATACACAGAGGCCCTTATTTTGTGTCTTTGTTTAACTTCTATGTCACTGAGTTTAGTCCCTATTTATGTTTTAGAAGTGGGTACAACATGGCTCAGTTATTTCCTCATGGATTATGGTGCATCTGAGATATACCAGGCATAGAGTGTTATTTTATTTTGATTATAAGTTGGACTTAGATGAAAAATTCAATCTAAGGGGCCTTATGCTTGGGAATGAATTACTTGTTAATGTGATTATTAGGGTGATTGTCAATGTGAATAGGCAAATCATTACTTGTTAGGGTGATTGTCAATGTGAATAGGCAAGTGTTGAAATTTAGAGAAAAAAAGGTTAAATGTTAATTGAATATATGTGTATAGGGTTGCTGTGCTAACTAAGCTTCAATTGTCATACAAACCTTATGTTTCTATGTCTAAATTGTGAGGGAGATTTGAAGCTTGTTGGGTTTGCTAGCTATGGATATTATTAACTTGACTTGAACTATATTTTGAGCAATGTCTGGGCTTGTATGGCTGAAATCTATGACTTCGATTGTATATTTCAGTTTTGCAGAAAAATTGGCAAACATAAAACAAGCATTTTTTTTTTTATAAAAAAACTAATATAAGGTGTCCCAAAACTTAATTCAGACGCCTCTTCATAATAGGATGAGGCGACTGAATTCTATTAAGGTCGCCTCTTAAAGTCGCCTCATAAGAGGCGACACTGAGTCTGTTAAGGTCGCCTCATAAGAGGTGACCTAAAAACAATTCAGTCACCAAATATGACAAAAACAACGACACCTCCCGCACGTCCCTCCGAAAAGGGACGTTAATTGGGCCTTATTTAGGTCGATTTTTTTTTTAGCTTTTTTGTAGTAGTGAATGTTTCATTAATTGATTCCAAATGGTGCCGTATCCAACCGAAAGATGAAAAGAGATATTATAATAATAATATACTATTAATAATAAACTAAAACCATACTCTTCTTCTTTTTTTTTTTTTTTTTTTTAAATTTCATTTCGAGTTATTATTTTATTTAAACCAAAGTATTTCTATTTAAATTTGAAAACTATGATATTTACAAGTGAAATCCCCTAAATAATGCACCACTTTGATTTCTCTTAAAATAATATAGTCTCATAAAAATCTCCTAAAATTGCTTAGATAACTCTCCAAATATCTTCAAAATATATTTTAAATATACAAAATATGGAGAGTTATCAAACATACATGCCCACAATATAATATTCACCATGCCTTCATTTGATTCCCACCCAACAACGTAACATCCTCTTTTATAACATGCCCCTTTGGATCGGATTCTGTGACAAAAATAAAACAAGAACAAACTTCATAGTCAGTGACATTGTTTAAGAACATAGAAGGAATATAATATAGTTAAAACCTTAAAGTTTTCAAAGAATTCTACATATGAATATTACCTTATGAATTGACTCTTTTATAAAGTGATATCCTCCCATATCCCTTCTTGATGATCATTTCCTATGCCGGGTTCATTATCCACTTCATCTTCTTCGTTCATGTCTGGTAGACCCCTTGAAAAAGGAGTACTCTCTGGAAGACCATAATTTGAATGACTTTCCTCATCAATATCAATGACCCTTTTTCCTTGGAGAGCTACAAACCACATTTTATTTTCTTGATCGGTCATATAGAACACTTGTTTCACTTGGTCTGCCATGATAAAAGGTTCATCTCCAAAACTTCTACTATTGACATTGACTAATGTAAATCCTAGCCGATCGATCTGAACACCATTATTGAAATTAACCCACTCGTATTTGAAAATGGGAAATCTAATTTTGACATAGTCCACCTCCCAAATCTCTTCAATAACCCCATAATATGGCATGACTGCCAATTTAGGCCTCTTGTCTTTCGAACTGGAGAAGTGTATAGATTCAGCCTCTAACATAACACCATTGTTCTAGACTGTGCTCCTATCATCTAGGGACTTCGTGTAAAATGTATAACCATTGATCACATATGAATTCCAACTTATGACATCAACCTCAAGACCACGTGCTAACCATTTTATTGTATCAGAAGCACATTCCTCTCCCTCGACCTTTTGTTTGAACCAGTTTGCAAAAGTTCTGTTATGCTCCCTAATCAACCTTTGTTCAGTCATTCGATGATTTGTCTTGATCCCTAATGATTTTTTTGAAAAGCGAGTAAACATTTCTATTTAAAGAAGACTATTAAGACCGGAGATTTAACAATTTAAAATAAACGAAGATAAGACTAGACTTTTAGGAGCGGACAATAAAAAAATATACGGTCCTAATAAAATAAATGAAGACTTTTAAGACCGGTCATTTAACAAACATACGGTCCTAAAAGTCTAGACTTTTAGGACTGGACGTCGAATAAATATGCGATCCTAAAAGTCACGTCATATTTTTAAAATAAACGAACACTTTTAAGACTGGACTTTAAACAAATACATGGTCCTAAAAGTCTCATATTTTTTAGAAAACGAAGATTTTTGGGACCGGCGAACTTTTAAGACTGGACTTTTAACAAATATATGGTCCTAAAAGTCTCTCATCCATATTTTTAAAATAAACAAACACTTTTAAGACCGGACTTTCAACAAATATATGGTCCTAAGAGTCTACCATATTTTTAGAATTAAACGAGGACTTTTAGGACCATATCTTTAAAAAATATGCGGTCCTAAAAGTCGCGAATACTTTTCAGAGTCTCTTACTGCTCATTTACAACATCCTGTACCTCAAATTTCAAGCACTAAATAGCTTTATCCACCATCCAATACATTCAGAAACCCAAAATGGACACAAGAAAATTGTTCAAAAAATGAACAAATTTATTATTGAATTACACATTGAGTATGTATATTTACAAATGAATGAATTCTTCAAAAAAATAAAAAAATTTATTATTGAATTACACATTGCGTATGTATATTTACAAATGAATGAATTGTTCAAAAAATAAACAAATTTACAGAAGATTATTGTTGCTACAACATATATTTACAAATGAATTTAGGACATTAATTATTGTCGACTTTAAGATCAGTCATACTGAGATATTCACAAAACACACCGCTTATGTGCTCCACTTCATCATCGAAAAGGGATTAGCACATGCAAACATCTGTAACATCAAAGACAAACCGAATTAATTTTTGTGCATATTTCATATGTAACATTCAGCCAGAAACTGAATTCAGACATAATATATAACATGAAATACATTTACCTTTGCAGTTTATTTAGTCCTTCTGATGACTTCTCATTTTTAATAGATTTGAGATATATTTTGATATATTTGAGAAGTCATTATTACTAATTTAAAGAGATTTTATTAAGATTTTAAGAGATATCAATGTGGATGCATAATTTATGGGGTTTAAATTTAGAAAATAAGTTTTTAAGTTTATTTTAAAATAATAAAAAAAACAAATAGAATCAGTTCATTATTTTGATTAATATATTATTTTCTTTTAAAAGGAACAAAAGGCGTAGGAGCAGGGGAGGAGATTGAATTGCAAATGGTGGAAAATGGGCCCCACATATTATAAAGAAAGGAAGATCTAAATAAAAAAGAAGCAAAGGCGACATTTGTACGGGAGCATGATTGGAGAAAGGAAATTAGAAATAGAGAGCCCGATTTGAAAGAGAAGAACAGTGCAGCAGCAACACACAAGCTCGACCTTCACGCTCTCATCTCCTTCACCATCACTTCTCCGTCGCTGGTGACCCCACCTTCACCTCCACCGTCGCCAGCGACCTCCACAACCTAACCACAACCCTTTTTGGCCAACAAACCTGAGACAACTGCGAGAAAAATCAGAGCAGATGTTGGTCGATTTCCTTGATGGCAAGTGAACCAGTCAAACAAGTAATAAAATGTGAGTAGAGTATCGTACCATAGAGACTGAGATAACTAAAAGTGACGCTCGATTGCTATGATAGTTGCGCAAACAGAAAATAAATATGATTGGTTTGAGAGGTTTTTGTACTTATGCTAGTAAAAAGAAATCACAAAGTAATTTAGTTTTGAGAAGATATCAGTGAGAAGTTAGACTGAACTCAGAATCATCCTTAAGTGTTTCAATCCCCCAATTGCTCTACCCATTGCTATAGCATCTATACTGAACAACTTCCGCAATGCTACAGTGTAGCCACTAACTACAATGCTATTTGGTTAACCCACCACTATAATCTACCGAAGCTTCCACGTCCGATACATATGATACTAACTATACTCCTTCCATATTCCTATGGCAACTTTCTAGTTAGATCTGCTTTACACACAGGGTGTCATGGTTATGAAAGGTAGACCCATTCCTGAAGCCTACAATAATAGGTCAAGCCGTGCATGGGCTACCTAGCAAACACTATTTCTCAGAGGTCTAATGTTACACCCCTATCGGCCTCGCCCTTCCGGGTGGCGGGTTAGAGGGATTTCTTATAAACTGTTACCTTTCCTTACTTATTAGACCATTTTGATTATAAATCAGAGCGCGCGCGATAGAGCATATGACCAATTTGGACAATTACTGTAATGATAAAAGTAAAACAAACATAAAGTAAAAGTCCCCGAAGGGTTAAGGGTACAGTTATCCAAAATGAAATATCAATAACAATATACAGTCATCCCAAAAATATAGAATACAAAATGATAGGGCACACCCTATTCTTCACTGCACTGCTGGCCTTACCTTTTCCAAAAGGTTCTTCTATCTCAGGCACGTTCCCCTGTGTCTACAAGAACGTCTGGAGTCCGAGAACAGCCCCCAGAGTAACCGTCAATACTCAAATACTAAATGTGTAAAGAGTATGTAAGTAACCATGCCAGATAAAAATACAGAAACATACCAAACACATACCATATATGCATCCAGATCATACCACAGTAAAACATATAACATAGTCCAAGAACCCGTACAGCTGCCTTACCAAGGCAAGCCTCGGTCTCACTGGACTCACAACCCGTAAAGTCGCCCTCACTAGGCCAACCCTGAACTGAAACTCAACCCGCACAGCCGCCAATCAAGGTTGGCCTCAGACTGATCGTCCTCAACACTAGGAATCACACAACACTTTGTATGCATATTTGGCACAACATATACGAGCAAAAACATGAGATGGCAAACACAAACATACAACAAAACACATAAAGATATCGAGTAAAACGGTTACTACCTGGTGTGGTGAGTACTTGTCCTTACTCTTTTATTGGGCCCGCTGATTTTCCAAGGGTTTCTTGACCTAAATATCATTAAAATACACTTATTCAGTATTTACAAAAATGCCACTACGTTTTTCTTATCCAAACTGAGCCCAAAACAATTTTTCCAGAAATCCAATGTTTTTGGCCCAACCTGTAGGATTTTTGTAATAAATTCCACAAAAATCATTTGTATATGAAAATAGCTCCATTTGAACCATTGAAATGTATATTTTCCATGAAAAATATTCTTAGACCCTGAAAGTACTTTTATTTTGGCGTGGCTCTCATTTTTCACACTGGGTCAGATTTCGCCACATTGCGCATGACGAGTTAACTTAGAAAATTTGTATCTCTCAATTGGTACATCAATAATATATTGAATTACCTATCAAAATGATTCCCCAGATGTCTAATTTTCACATGTAAAATTTCAGCTCAAAATAACATATCTATTGTTCTAAAAACGTCTTTGAAGCTTCGCGCCAGAATCCAAAACACGCGTGCAGCAAGCCTTTTCTTTGAGTTTTGGGGTTTTTGAGTTAGAAAACTTAAACCATGGCTTAACCCCACACAAAATCATGTTTTAAACACTTTGGGACCATTAAAAACTCCAAAATCAGACCCTAAAACCAAGCTCCAACCAGCGGCACGAAAATCCAAAGTTTAAGCTTAAAAGATTCGAGTTGTCGGTGTTTACCTGAATCGGAAGTTGGGTTGATGATCCTAGGTGCTTGGAGCTTGAGCTTGGCTATGGAGGTTGGCTGAATACTCTCTCCTTTCTCTGCAAATTTCATGCTCCCCATGGTCTAAGAGAGAGAGAGCATGTATATTTAATAATAGCAAAAGTAACCAACTAGTTCCAATGTAATCGGGTAATTTTTCCATTCGGTTGGCAAGTAATTGGCTTAGTTCCATCTTTATCCCATGTGCAGATTTGAGAGACTTCTAGGAGGTTAAGTGGCGTGATTTGCTGCCCAAATAATCAGATTTCATCTCTTTGTTTGACAAGAATTAGCCAATGTGATTCTAGAAGGCTATTTGGGACCCACATGTGAATAACTTAATTGACTAAGCTTGACTCTTGTTCCAAATCAGTTTTTTTTTTTTTTTTTTTTATCAATTTGGGCAGATCATATGCGCATGGGATATCCCAAAAACTGATCCCCACTAAATAATTCCATTTTCCCACTTAATTGGTCAATTTCGGGGTCTACCGGTCCCTATCGGGTCCCGTCGGGTCCAAAAATGCGTCTTTTGTACTTTTCTCCGTCTTTCCCAGATATTCTCCTCTGCCTGGGCATATTCTTGTGGCACCTTCCCTCTTTCCAAGGCGGCCCCACATTTGTCTCATTTCGTCCAAAATTATCCCCTAACTGGTCCCTATCGGTCTCCTTTTCTATCGGTTTATCGCCTGCGGGTGCCGCATCTTGTGTTTGGACCAGAATATGGGTAAAATCATCATTTTTTCTCTCCCTTCTCATATAGAACGAAATTGAATACCCAAAGGTCAAGGAATTGACCATTTTGCCCTTGCTTCATCATAGGCTTTATGCCTCACCTAAGTATCTTGCCCTAGGCCCATACCTTTTCAAACCTGGGCCCACCAAAGACTCTTTTTCCTCAAACATGTAGAGGATCTTTATCTATCCAAGAAATTTCATACTTCCTGAACCTGGCTTAGTAGTCTGCCTAATTTAGGCTTATTCTCAATTTTCAGGGTCCAAAATTCAGGATGTTACATCTAACCGCGACTCCTTGCCAGTAAGCCGAGGCCACAAATCTAGCCCTTAGCTTCTGCTAATCGACTAGTAATTAATGCACTGATAAGCAAACCAAATCTATTAAATTAAGAACTTGCAACTGGATTCATTTAACACTTAAGAAATCATCCTCGTTTGGTCTTAGGAAATTAGTTCATGATTGACGAGGGAAACACAAAACAGATATTAACAGAATGACCCATGATCTAAATACTAAAATAAAGGAGAAAATAGAAAGCTTGATGAAGTTCCGACGGCCTGGAAGAAGCCCCGTCATGTCACCACTCCACGTCTTCTTCTCTCCTTCTTACCGAAAGGAAGGATGCTGGGTTATCCTGGAATTCTCGTGCGTGTGAAATGTTAGTTCTCAATATGTTTTGATGATTAACAACAAATGTAAAACATGTTTTGAAGTTTGCAAAGTCAGTTAAAAACATTCTGATAGTTGCAAACTGTAGTATAGGTTTGCAAACTCGAGTAAAGGCCATCCAGAAAGCAACCAAGTTTTTCAAGTTAAGTCAATACTGCAGTATAGGTTTGCATACCGCAGTATTGGACATCCAGAAAGCAACCAAGTTTTCAAACTTAGTCAATACTGCAGTTTGCGTAGCCAAACTCGAGTATTGAACTTCCAGAGAGCTAAAGGATTTTTCAAGCTAAGCCAATACTGCAGTTTGCGTAGCCAAACTCGAGTATTGAACTTCCAGAGAGCTAAAGGATTTTTCAAACTAAGTCAATACTGCAGTTTGCGTAGCCAAACTCGAGCATTGAACTTCCAGAGAGCTAAAGGATTTTTCAAACTAAGTCACTACTGCAGTTTGCGTAGCCAAACTCGAGTATTGGACTTACAGAGAGCAAAAGGATTTTTCAAGTTAAGTCAATACTGCAGTTTGCGTAGCCAAACTCGAGTATTGGACTTACAGAGAGCAAAAGGATTTTTCAAGTTAAGTCAATACTGCAGTAAAGGAGTGCAAACTCGAGTATAGGTTTTTGTCTTTCAAACACAAGACACGTTGGTTTGCCTCTGAAAGGTGCAAACTCGAGTATCCCATTGGATACTGCAGTATGAACACTTGTATACAGTGCCATACTCGAGTTAGCATGAACATACTGCAGTATACAACGGTAAAAACTGATTTTTGAATCATACGAATTTGCAAATCATTGTTGTTTGATCTTACTGCTTCCATAATTCATTCAATCACATTCCTAGCTATGTTTAACAAGTTTGTTGAGTGAATTTCATTAAGATCGATGAAGATTATTGAAGGTCAAAGCCATAAAGCAAAAAGTGTTCGTGCATTTAATGCACCTCTCGCAAAACAACCTACTTTCAGCTAATCCATCCGAGCACGCTTACGAACGTTAAAGAATGCTTACTACAAAAAGCAAGGTAATCTCCAACGGGCAAATTCTCGAGAATCACACCGAGATCAAATTAACACCGGATTAGCGAAGTTTAGAGAGAAGATGATCAGACCTTAAGCTAATCACCTACAACGGTTGGATTCATCAAACAACGGTCATTTAATGTTCTTTACCTATAAATAGAGTGCATTAACTTCTTCTCAAGCGATACACTCCGAGAGCGAAAATTTACTAAGTGTCATTTATTGTGTTCACTTCCTTCGTATTGTATCAATTTGATAATTGCTTTAGTGTTCATCTTATCTCGCTCCGTAAGAGAGTTATTTCGTAAATCATTCATTGATTGAGATAACCACAAGTCAGGGGACTTGGTGGTTGGGTGTATTGATTGCAACTTGTAACATTATTGGAGTGGAGAGAGGAAGACCACCATTGCTAAGGAGTGCTCGAATAGTCTCTTATCTATATTCTTCTTCCTTTTTAATTATGTTATTTGATTCAAGATTGACTGTGTCTTGTTATGGAATTTGTTAAGCCATGTTTGGCTAATTTCTCTTTGCAACCTAGAGGAACTTTGAACTTATAGGTGTGATTGGACTTTGTTTTTATTAATTAGTTATAATTAATATTAATGTTGGTTACTTAATCTTGTTTAGATTTATCTATTAGTGACTGGCCATCATTAAATATGAATTTGAGAATTAGGATTTCCCTTGACGAAGGGAATTTTAATTAAGCTTTGAGATTAAGTAATATGGGATTAGATTACGATTTCATTTGCGATTAGGATAGACATATACCTAATGGCCGCATATAATTGTTGAAGAGTGTGTTCAATTTTTATGGCCTCTTGAGTAATTATGTTAGACATAACAAATTATACTCAAGAGAGAGTTGTAAGTGATTCGACACGCACTTATAGCAATTTATACTCGGGATTAACAAAATTGATATTAAGGCTAATTGAATTAGTGAAATCAAGGTTTATGAAGCTAATAAGGGATTAGTGACTCGGGTTGTTCATTTGATTATTGTCGTAGTTTGTTTATTTTAATTTCATTTTTAATTCCTTTTCTCTTAATTAAATGCAATTTGGTTTGCTCAACTTAAACGAAATTGTAAAATTAATGCTTAACTGAAGTTTTGGTACTAAAGTCCTCGTGGGAACGATACTTTTCTTATCATTTTATGACTTGATACTACATTGCACTTGCGGAGTTTATAGGCTATAAAGTTTTGCCTTATCAAGTTTTTGGCGCCGTTGCCGGGGACTCAAGCCAATTGGTGATTAGTATTAGAAATCCTTTAGTAGTTTTAGTTTGAGTAATTTTTTTATTTGTTTATTTTTTCTTTTTAGCTTTTGGTGTTAGTTTGATACTTTTAGATTTGTTTGGTTTTGCAGGTACATTGATATATGACCCGTAGAGCCAAAGCTACTAAAACACCACAGAAAACAAGGAATATCCAAGAGCTTTTGGAAGCTACAACACCTCAGATCCAAGAGGAGGAAGTAATACATCCGAAACCGAAGAGATGGTCGAGGATGAGAATGATAATTTTTGTATCAATGATTTTTCGGGAAGACAATCTCGGGGCTATCAATCGGGGAATCGAGTGCCCGATTTTCAAGCCAAGAATTTTGAAATCAAGCGACTATGCTTAAGATGCTTGAACTATAGGGTCAGTATTCAGGAAACGATTAAGAGGATCCAAATTGGCATCTGATACAATTCCTTGATGTTTGCAACTCATTTAAACAAAATGGTGTTCCTAATGGTGTGATCCGTCTTCAGCTTTTTCCTTACTCTCTACAAGGGAAAGCGAAAGAATGGCTCAACAATTTAGAAGAGGGTAGTATAACCTCTTGGGAGACATGGGAAGAAAAGTTCAAATCACAATTTTTTCCACATAACAAGATGGTGGATGCAAGAGCCGCTCTTACTAATTTCTGTCAACAATTTGGGGAACACCTGTATGAAGCCTGGGAGAGGTTCAAGTTGCTTGTTAGGCCGAGTCCTGGTCACAATCTAGAAAAGTGGGTCTTACTTCAGATTTTCAGTACTCGGTTGACTTTTGAATCTAAATCAGAATTAAATGCTGTCACTAATGGGGGAATTACAAAGCAACCAGTGAATCATGTTTGGAAATGCTTGGATGACTTATCAGCTGACTTTATACATAACAACAATGAAAGAAGGCCAGTGAAATCAGTTGATAAAGTTATTGGGGAACCTTCTTCACAGTTGATGGCAATGTTGAATACAATCAACAAGAGGTTTGATCACTTAGAAGCTGATCACTTAGAAGCTCAAGTAAACCGATCTAATAGTAGACAGATGAAATTCAATGTTATTCATGCTTCTTGTGATTACTGTGGAAATGGACATGATAATGGACGATGCCTCATATCTCAATAGATGGAGCCAGTGAACTATGCAGGAAATGATCGGGGCAATAACCAGAACAATCCATACTCAAATACATACAATTGTGGGTGGCGTAAAAATCCCAACCTCTCTTGGAAATATGGTGCAACTCTTAATGAAGCATCAACTCTAGTACAAAACAAGTGCAACCTCTTGGGTTCTATCAATTTGAAAAGGGAGTTATTCCTACCCAAGAACCTAAATCTGATCTAGAGGCAGTGATATCTCAGCTCGCAAGTTTTCAGTTAAAGAATACTCAGGAGTAAGCTTCTATTAATGCAAGAGTAGACTCATCTATTGCAGGAGTAAACTCATCTATCAAGAATCTTGAGGTACAAGTGGGACAAATTGCAAATGCTGTGAATGTTTTACAACAGAGAGAATTGCCAAGTAATACCATGCCTAATCCTCGTAGAGATGGGAAAGAGGAATGCAAAGCTCTTACATTGAGAAGTGGAAAAGAATTACCTGAGATTCCACAACCAAAGAAACGTTCAACTTCTAACGATCAAACAAATCTTACAGTCACCATAGAGAATGATGAAGAGGTTATACATAAGGTGAATGGAAAAGTCAATGAAGAGACAGTTGAGATTGAGTCCAAAGAGGGTGAAGTGAAAAAGAAGGCAAACCAGGAGAATCTTAAATGGGTACCACTTTAGAGGAGCAATATAAGAAGTTTTTGGGGATTTTCAAGCAACTACACATTAACATCTCTATCCTTGAAGCGTTAGAGTAGATGCCTCAATATGTGAAGTTTCTAAAGGAGATGCTGAGTAAGAAGAGGAGGTTCGGTGACTATGAAACTGTGGCCTTAACTGAAGAGTGTAGTGCTATTCTTCTCAACAAGCTACCCCTTAAACAGAAAGATGCAAGCAGTTTTTCTATACCTTGCATAATTGGAGAAAAGTTTCAGGGAAGAGCATTATTTGATCTAGGATCAAGTGTCAACTTGATGCCACTATCTGTGTTTAGAAAATTGCAATTGGGTGAAGCTCAACCAAGCACGGACGCGGTTGACTAGGCGATCAAAGTTTAGCTTTTCCAAAGGGTATCATTGAATATGTTTTGGTTAAAGTTGACAAGTTTATTTTCCCTGCTGACTTTATTGTCTTGGACTATGATGAAGATAGAGATCTACTATTCATTGTGGGAAGACCTTTTCTTGCTACAGCTCGAACACTGATTGATGTTGAAAAGGGAGAGATCAAGTTGAGGGTGAATGATGAAGAAGTTATATTCAACATGAACAAGGCATTGAAGTATCCTGGGGATGTTATAGATTGCTTCAGGGTTGACCTATTTGATGAGATGATTCGAGAGACTTTAGAGTCATTTTCTATAAAAAAACCGTTAGCATCTGTTTTACTTGAGACTGATGAAATTGAAGAAGAACATATAGTTGAATGTAAGAAGTTACTTGAAGCCTCTCCTTATTACAGGAAATCATCACAACAGTTTGAGTTGTTAGAGATGGAATGACGGCAAACTACTTCTTTTAAGCCTTCTATTGAACAAGCACCAATTCTAGAGCTTAAACCCTTACCACAGCATCTTGAATATGCATACTTGGGTGAATTTGAGACACTACCTATTATCATCTCTTCTTCCTTATCTAAAGATCAAAAAGAATAATTGTTGAAAGTTCTCAAGAGCCACAAAGGCGCTTTAGGTTGGACAATTGTAGACATAAAAGGTATAAGCCCATCACTTGTAATGCACAAGATACTCTTGGAAGATGATCACAAGAAATCTATCCGAGAATCGAGAAGATTAAATCCTATGATGAAAGAAGTGGTCAAGAAGGAAATTATCAAATGGTTAGATCTTTGGGATCATTTACCCCATTTCGATAGCTCATGGGTCACCAAAGGTAATGTGTTCCTAAAAAAGGGGGTATGACAATGATTACTAATGAGCAAGATGAGATTATCCCCACTCGCATAGCTACTGGTTGGCGTATTTGAATGGATTACAGAAAGTTGAATGATGCTACAAGGAAAGATCATTTCCCACTTCCTTTTATTGACCGAGATGTTGGACCGATTAGTCCGGTAAAGAATTCTTCTTTCTTGGATGTGTATTCGGGTATAATCAAATTGTGGTTTCTCCCGAAGATCAAGAGAAGACAACATTTACCTGTCCGTATGGCACTTTTTCCTTTAGAAGAATGCCATTTGGTTTATGCAATGCTCCTACCACTTTCCAAAGATGTATGATGAGTATATTCTCTGATATGATTGAAGAGATAATGGAAGTGTTCATGGATGATTTCTCGGTATTTGGAGAATCATTTGAAGAGTGCTTGATCAATCTAGAAAAGGTGTTGAAGCGATGTGAGGAGACAAACTTAGTGCTCTACTGGGAAAAGTGTCATTTCATGGTGACTGAGGGCATAGTTCTAGGTCATAAAGTTTCTAAAAACGGTTTAGAGGTTGAGAGAGCCAAGATTTCTATGATTGAGCAGCTACCTCCTCCTTTTAATGTCAAAGTTGTAAGAAGCTTCTTGGGCCATGCTAGTTTCTATCTTTGATTCATTAAAGAGTTTTCCAAGATTTCGAAGCCTCTTTCACAGTTACTAGAGAAAGATACTCCTTTTCAGTTTAATGAGGAGTGTATGAAGGCTTTTGAAGAATTGAAGAGAAGATTGACTTCAGCTCCTATCATTGTGGCTCCTGATTGGTCACTACCTTTTGAAGTAATATGTGATGCGAGTGACTATGCTGTTGGAGCTGTGTTGGGACAGAGGCATGTGAGATCTTTCATCCTACCTACTATGCTAGCAAGACCCTAATAGCAGCTCAGGTAAATTACTCTACCACTGAAAAAGAAATGCTTGCTATAGTGTTTGCTTTTGAAAAGTTTAGTGTATACTTGATGGGTGCTAAGGTTATAGTTCACACTGATCATGCTGCCATTAAATATTTGTTGGGGAAGAAAGATTCTAAACCTTGACTGATTAGATGGGTCTTGTTGCTACAAGAATTTGATGTGCATATAGTTGATAGGAAAGGAATTAAAAATCAAGTTGCTGATCATTGGTCTAGAATTGTGAACCCTTCTGATCATGTGAATTATTTGTTGGTGAATGAATGTTTTCTTCATGAGCAATTGTTTGTTGTAAGTAGTTATGGTTTGTCATGGTATGCTGATATTGTGAACTATCTTGTGTGTGAAGTATTACCTCCTGATTTGAATTTCTATCAAAGAAAGAAGTTTTTGTATGATGTTGCCTACTATATTAGGGAAGAACCATTTCTTTTTAAGAGATGTGCTGATTTAATTATTAGAAAATGTGCCTCGAGGTAGAACAAAAGGAAATTTTGAATGCATGTCATGCATCCGCATATGGGGGCAAAGAACCGCATCAAAGGTTCTTGAATCTGTTTTTATTGGCTCGCTTTGTTTAAAGATACTCACCAATTTTTTACCAAGTGTGATAGATGTCAAAGAACAGGTAATATTTCTAAGAGACATGAGATGCCTCAATCTGCAATCCTTGAGGTGGAGTTATTTGATGTTTGGGGGATGGATTTCATGGGTCCTTTCCCATCTTCAAGAGGAAACAAGTACGTCCTTGTTGCTGTGGAATATGTGAGTAAACGGGTGAAGCTATGGCTTGCCAAGCTAATGATGCTAACATAGTGGTTCGATTCTTGAAGAAGTATATCTTGACAAGATTTGGCACCCCCAGAGCAATCATTACTGATGAAGTGACTCACTTCAACAACAAGAATTTTAAGGCTCTCTTGGAAAAATATAGAGCGCACCACCGGATGTCACTTGCATACCATCCACAAACTAATGGTTTGTGTGAGTTGACTAACAGGGAAATTAAGAGGATTCTTGAGAAGACTGTGGGTCCAACTAGAAAATATTGGTCTGACAATCTTGATGATGCTTTATGGGCTTATAGGACAGCTTTTTGTACTCCAATTGACATGTCACCACACTGTTTGGTTTTCAGAAAAGCGTGTCATCTACCACTTGAATGTGAATATAAAGCATGGTGGGCAATCAAGAAGCTAAATATGGACCACCATCAAGCGGGAGCTAAAAGGTTGTTTCAACTGAATGAGTTGGAAGAATTTAGACTTCAAGCATATGATAGTGCACGGCTATATAAAGAAAGAACAAAGAAATGGCATGACAGTCATATCTTGAAACGCTCTTTTGAGCCAGGTTAGTTGGTTCTTCTCTTCAACTCAAGACTTCAATTATTTCCTAGGAAGCTTAAGTCAAGGTGGTCTGGTCCTTTCAAAGTGGTTTCGATGTCATCAAAAGGTGCAATTGAAGTTAAAGATGAAAGAACAGGAGATTGCTTTAAAGTGAATGGGCAAAGATTGAAGCACTACCATGGCGGTGAAGTGAACCGGCAAAAAATGGTTCACCACTTATCATCACCTACTTAGATTGTTGGTATAGTCAGGCTGAGGACTATAAACCAAGCGCTTCTTGGAAGGCAACCCAAGGTATGATTTGATGCTTTGTTTGCTTTTGTAGGACTGTTGAAAGCTCCTGATGAGGTGTTTCACTTTGATAGCAAGGATTGAGAGTGCAAGTAAAGGACAAATAAGGGAGTTTTCTTCTACTTTTCTTTGATTTTTTCTATTTGATTGTTGATGATCTATTGCTTGGGAATGAGTGCTGGTCTTAGTCGGATGTGCATGTGATGACTGTTTGTGATGATTATTGAATGACTGTTAGCACTTGAGCTGTTTAATTGGTGAAAATTTGAATTCTCTAAACTTGGTGTTACCTTACACTTATATGTGGTTGCTCTTCACTTTCATTACTTTTTGTTACTTGTTCACATTGAGGACAATGTGACATTTAAGTGGGGGGGTGAAGGATCCTGGATTTTACATAACTTTCCTTGTCCTCAAGTTTTCTTGGAAAAAAAAAATTCTTTTGGAAGTTTGAATTTTATTTGTGAGCATTATCACAGTTGGGTTAATTTGAACATGAAAAAGGAGTGAATTTGATTAGGAATTGATTCTATGTTCTTTGAGTGTTAGTAAAGAGGTAAAGATTTGGTTTGGGTACTTTACTTTAGGATGTTAAAGAACCTGTGAGGAATTTGAGCCTTAAGTTTCATTTCTTTCAAGAGGGAGTACACCTATGGTGATATCATCTATAGAACTTGTCTTGAATCTCTTTTGAAATTTGAAATCCTCTTGCATGCACAAAGATGAGCTAGTTCGGCTAAATGTCCATCCTTATCACATGAAAATCTTTTGTTTACCCCATTTGAGCCTGTATTTTTATTATTTTTTATTTTTTACAAAAAAAAGAAAAGAAAAGAAATTTGCATAGAATAAATAGCCATTTGTTTGAGATATGCATTTTTTTTAAATCTTTTTCTTCCCATTCATTTTTTTTTTTTACTTTAGTAAGTGCTAAGCGAACCAATTTAAAAGAGTGAAGGAGTTAGGAAGTCAACATCATATGAAAATTAAAAAAAAAATAGAAAAAGGAAAAAAAGAAAAGAAAGATAGAAACAAAGGAATATTAAAAAAGAAAAAAAAAAGATTGTTGAGGTCAAAAGAATAAAGGTTTTTATATATAGTGTTAGTGAGTTTGTTTTCTCTTGGTGGGTATTCCTTCATTCTTCATCATGAATTTCATTAAATTATTTAGCACTAATTAAAGTATTCTCTCATACCAGTTGATCACTTTCATTTCATTATCCTACCTTAATCATTAAAACCTTGAAAAAGTCCTGTTGATTTGAGTGTGCAATTGGAAAATATAGTGGAGATTGAGATGATAAACAAGCTTATGGTAGATAAGTTACAATAGGTGGAATTGAGTTAAACACAAGCCCTTGAATATCTTGAGAAATGAGTGTAAACACTTGACTTGTGAGGACATTCTATTGTGATTTATCTTTGCCAAATTAATTACCTTGCTCCTTGCATTTTTGGAATGTGGAAAAGATTTACGAGGAAGTTTGTTTCTTGGAAGTTTAAATTGACTTCAATTTCACAAAGTGCTTGCTTCCATGGTTTTCATGAATTGGTTCTTTTAGAATTTAAAAATATTCGGGATAAGATTTGATGCAAGTGTGGGGGTGTGAGACTTTTCATTTTTAATAGATTTGAGATATATTTTGATATGTTTGAGAAGTCATTATTACTAATTTAAAGAGATTTTATTAAGATTTTAAGAGATATCAATGTGGATGCATAATTTATGGGGTTTCAATTTAGAAAATAAGTTTTTAAGTTTATTTTAAAATAATAATAATAACAAATAGAATCAGTTCATTATTTTGATTAATATATTATTTTCTTTTAAAAGGAACAAAAGGCATAGGAGTAGGGGAGGAGATTGAATTGCAAATGGTGGAAAATGGGCCCCACATATTATAAAGAAAGGAAGACCTAAATAAAAAAGAAGCGAGGCGGCATTTGTATAGGGAGCACGACTGGAGAAAGGAAATCAGAATTAAAGAGCCCGATTTGAAAGAGAATAACAGCATGGCGGCAACACACAAGCTCGACCTTCACGCTCTCATCTCCTTCACCATCACTTCTATGTTGCCAGCGACCTCCACCATCACCTCCACCATCGCCAGCGACCTCCACAATCTAACCACAACCCTTTTTGGTCGACAAACCTGAGACAGCTGCGAGAAAAATCAGGGCAGACGAGATCTTAACTAAAGAGGAAGGAAGAGGAGACATAGCTAAGAGAAACCATTTGATGTTCCTAATTTCTTCTTCACTTGATAGCAACAATAAAGACAAACGTTATTTTTAATAACCCAAATTTTGGACCCTAACAATTGAGAATGAGCCTAAAATAGGCGGACGACTAGGCTCGGTTCTGGAAGAGTCCCAAGAACGTTGGGAGTTAGAAAGCCTCTCTGGGACTAAGCAACTCATCCATAGGGTCAGAGGACCTAGTATGTGCAAGTCATGGGATTAAGGTGCTAGTGTAAAATGGGCACAGAAGATGTATACGGTGTAAGTTTGGTCAGAAAAGATGTCGTCCAACTATGTCCTGAGGTATAGGACACTTAGTTGAGTGAAAATATGCCAATACAGGCAAGTATACGGCATTTTTAGGGCAGTCATTGGTGACCTGCGTTTTGAAGGAAACAAGAAGGGAAGAGAGAGAACATGTGTTTGGACCCATTATAGAAGGAAAAGTCAATGGTAGTAGTGCTACGTCGAACACGTGGCATTTGGGGGCCAAAAGTTGGATTATCGGGTAGCACATAGTACGAGGCGGTTATGAGATATTGGAATATGGGTTTCTTGCTCCCTAAGGTAGTTTGTTCTGTCCATTTGTGGTCAGGGAAAAGAGACTGATGATCCGGGCCCACACAAGTCCAATTGAGTGGCACAAGTTACGAGGTAAGGTGTAGCTGGCAAAAAGGAGTTAAGCGGGACCGGTTAGGATTTCTCGGAGTCGGGCCCATGCCCAAGACACTGATAGGGATGAAATTCTAGTGGGCCCAAAGGAGAGAGAATAGGTCTTGTCATGTAATTATGAAGAGAGAGAATGTCACATCAAGTCATTATGATGAGACAGAAAGAGTAAAATAATCAGAATTAATCTGGACCACACAAATGGAATCTGACATGATAATGAAATGACAAGTAATTATGACTCATTATGACATATCTAAGGGAAGATTTTGTGGGTCCCACTGGCTTGGAGAAGAAGCAGTGCAAAATGACCATTTTACCGCTGGACCTAAAACCTACCCAAAGTCACCATCAGGGGCAATCTTGGAATTTAGATTTGGAGGGTTTAGATGGTGCCACATGTCCTGGACCAGAGGACTCTAGAATACCCTGGAAAAGAATATTATGGCGTATCTTTGGGAAAAATCCAGCGAAAATGACTATTTTACCCCTGATGTGTTATTTTAATTACGGGACAAGCCCTAACCTTTGGAGCCTATAAATAGGACACCTCCTACTCATTTTTGGCTGCCCTATTTTGTGCTCAAGGTGAGGGAGAGGAAGGTCCAGCTGAAAGTCTTGCTCCAAGGAGGAGGAAGACACCCACAACAGACATCTTAAGGTAAGTCCCTAACCGATGACTTGGAAACTCTTATTTCTGCCCTATGGTTATTTTCGTGGAGTGGTAGTAGGATTTTGGTATCTTTGAGGTTTCCATTGAGTCCAGAAGGGTTTTGTTTGTGGGGACATGTTGGATCACCTTTTTCCAAACCCTAAAAGCTTAAGTCTTTGTTATACAAAAATCTGTCGGTTCTTACGGTTTCTGGGCATCGAATGAACACCAGTGGTTTTGAAGGGGTAAATGGAGTCTGATTGCTTTGAAATTTTATATGGTAAAACTATACATCCTGAGGATAATTTGGATATAATATTTTGTGTCATTTGGAGTTTTCAACCAAGAGATATTTAAGGATAAAGATAACTTAAAAACTGGACTTTTCTCTCGGACCAATGGCTAGTATTTGGGTATAAGGACAAGTTTTGAACCCATATGACTTTGGTAACTATTTTTCCTATAACATATACATCCTAAGGGTTCTAAGGCCACTGCTTTCATGTCGATACAAGTTTTATAGAATTTATTAAAAATTGGCAAATTTGGGTCAGCGTTTCTGGAAAATTCTGGAGTTAGGCGAAATTTATGGAACATGAAGTGAAGCTTGTATATGTGACTTAAAGCATGATGTTCTTGCTGTATCTAGGTTTTTAACACGTGTGAGACATATTCTAAGCGCCAAGGGAAGATTTTGTTATTTGCAAGGCGTTCCAGGTAGTAACTGTTAACTCATGTATTCTATGTTGCTGTTGTATGTTTGTTTTCCATGATTGAGGATGCAAGGGCAGTAGGGCCTAGTGGACTGTGTGTCCTTAGGTCACTACCGAGCCTGAGATGCATTCGGGGTAGTTGGGGTTAAACTCCCTAGCTACTGTGTTGATCCTAGCGCTGAGGATGGCGTCCGGGGTTGTCTTGTGAGATGACTCGACGGTACGCGGGTGTCCGGGGTCTGCCTTGTGAGGTGACTCGACGGTACACGGGTGTCCGGGGTCGGTCTTGAGAGACGACTCGACGGTACACGAGCATCCGGGGTCTGCCTGTGGGGCGACTCGACGGTACGCGGGCGTCCGGGGACTGCCTTGGTAAGGCGGCTCGATGGTACGTCGTTGTGGTTGTGATTGTGATGTGATTTTGAATGCATTTATGATATGTGGTTTGATTCCCTGATTATGGTTACTTGCATGCACTGTATACATATTGTACTTGAGTTTAACAGTTACTCTGGGGTTCAACCTTGAACTCCAGTCTGGTTCAAAAGATATAGGGGTAAGGTAGTAGCGGCTGGAGGACTTGAAGAAAGTAGGGCTTGGTGCGGAAAGACGAAGAGACAAGGGTAAGAGCAATGAAGCTGAAGATTGAAGACGCATGGGATGCCTTACCTCATCTTGTATGTTTAATTATGGATGATTGTATTATCTCACTTATTGCCCAGTACTTACGTTGAACTATTGTACTCTTAACCATATGTGGATTAATGTATGAATTTGAATGAACCTTTACCAGTATAATGTAAGTTGTCCAAACCGATCCAATGCTCTGCCGTCCACACTCTGATATATATTTTAAGTGATTAATCAACAAAGGAAAGGTAATAAGTGAAAAGGATCCCTCTAACCCGCCACCCGAAAGGGCGAGGCCGGTAGGGGTGTAACATTATTGGAGTGGAGAGAGGAAGACCACCATTGCTAAGGGAGTGCTCTGAATAGTCTCTTATCTATATTCTTCTTCCTTTTTAATTATGTTATTTGATTCTAGATTGGATCGTGTCTTTGTTATGGAATTTGTTAAGCCATGTTTGGCTAATTTCTCTTTGCAACCTAGAGGAACTTTGAACTTATAGGTGTGATTGGACTTTGTTTTTATTAATTAGTTATAATTAATATTAATTTTGGTTACTTAATCTTGTTTAGCTTTATCTATTAGTGACTGGCCATCATTAAATATGAATTTGAGAATTAGGATTTACCTTGACGAAGGGAATTTTAATTAAGCTCTGAGATTAAGTAATATGGGATTAGATTACGATTTCATTTGCGATTAGGATAGACATATACCTAATGGCCCCATATAATTGTTGAAGAGTGTGTTCAAGTTTTATTGCCTCTTGAGTAATTATGTTAGACATAACAAATTATACTCAAGAGAGGGTTGTAAGTGAACTGACAGGCACTTATAGCTATTTATACTCGGGATTGACAAAATTGATATTAAGGCTAATTGAATTAATGAAATCAAGGTTTATGAAGCTAATAAGGGATTAGTGACTTTGGGTTGTTCTTTTGATTATTGTCGTAGTTTGCTTATTTTAATTTCATTTTTAATTTCTTTTCTCTTAATTAAATGCAATTTGGTTTGCTCAACTTAAACGAAATTGTAAAATTAATGCTTAACTGAAGTTTTGGTACTAAAGTCCTCATGGGAACGATACTTTTCTTATCATTTTATTACTTGATACGACCTGTGCACTTGCAGAGTTTATAGGCTATAAAGTTTTGCCTTATATCACCTTCCTTGCGTGATAATATCATATATGTGTTTCATGACGTACGGGCCACATAAGTTGGACCCCTTTGGTTGCCGACAGGTCCAAACAGAACAAGAAATATATATAAGAGCATATATAGCTTACTGACCAAGTTCACAAGGCAGTGTGCCAGTATCCAAATAGTACTAACCTTTGGTTTCTTCCATGTAGGCTCTTTGGCCTGATACCCATACTTTTTGTTGACCTCGATTTGGAAGGTCCTCATGGCATTATCAACAAAATCACAAATTTATCAATAATGTTCACTGAAAATTCACAGCAGAGATTTCAGACAAGCCAATCAAAATGACATGCTTACTTATTGATGGTCTCCATCAACGTAGGCCCTGGATCGCTGTGAGTGGAGCATAAGAAGATAACTGTAAGCACCTCCATGCACATGAGGACCAACTTCCATGTGGTGGCTGAAAATTCACACATGATAAAGTACTCGGTGATATATGTAGCAGAATTAATAAGTGAATTGCAGACAAGAATTGTGATATGTACCCTTGGTAGTATGAAAACACGTACACCTTTCTTCTCACTTCACACAACCTCGTTGATATGTACTGCTGTCTCTTTTCCTTGGATGTTATACTTGCATAGCTCGGCACAAGAATCCAAAATCATTGATTCTGCCTTGTTGAACCAATTCTTGATGCATGAACCTACAATAATGACATCGATCAGGGAATTAGTATATATGTATGTGTGTCTAAATGATGCATTTAAATTATGTACTCATAGAAGAAGATACTTACTTCATAAACATTTGAAGGATTGGATTAGTCAGCTCGTTTCCAGGAAGCAGTAGGGACGCTACATCATCGGTGTCAATGTAAACTGATTGAGGATGAGGGAGGCCTACTACTTCATTGACAGGCCACGATTTATCTTTAAAATATCCACTCTTCACTAAGTCGGATATTTTTTCCTTGGCAGTTAACTTAGCAGTAGGGGATAGAGCTTGAGGAGGGGATGGAGCTTGACGAGGGGATGGAACTTGAGGAGGGGATGAAGCTTCAGGAGGAGTAGAGACATGTACAAGCTTCACTGGCCAAGAGATGAAGGTTCCCTTGACATCACTCACAAGCTTCAGCTGATCAGTTGGGAGAGGGAGAGGTGTATCAATGATCACCTTTTCAACTGACACTAAGACTTCATCATCAGCCATTTGTTGGTGGTATACAGTTGATCCCCAAGTTGTGGACAGTCCCTTTTACAACTAATCGTCTATGACTATCACGATCCTCCACATACAAGTCACAAGGTTTCTCTGACTGTCCAACAATGCAGCTCCTTCTAGTGCTCTGCTGATAGGTGCAGGTGAATGTTTGAAGGGAACACTGGTCTTTGGATGAGAGCTCAAAAGCAGCCTCATTTGATTCATTTCCTCTTTCATCTGGCTCATCTGGGATTCAAACATTGCTTTAAATGAAGCTTCTTGAGCCGCTGCTTCCTCATTTAATTTGGCCACCGTTTGTTCCATCTCCTCCCGGGTAACCATACTTTGTTTATGGCGTTTAGATTTACCAAAGTATTCCTTTAGGCCTATCCATCCTCCGATCCCCCTTACACACCCCGTGTGATCCGGTTTTCCGGTTGCAACGATCAGAACATCATTCCTCCCGTCCGACACAAAAGAGCCCTCTGCTTCTTTCTCTTTAAGATCTTCCTGTAAGATACAAATAATGAGAAGCTTAGTAATGAAACATGTTTAGTAACTAAAAAATAACAATAACAATACTTACAATTCTTTCAGTAACTAGACGAGTTTGTTCACTCATGTAAGCGCCGCTTGGCTTTTGCCGAATATACAACCACAACTCCTTGCGACGTATTAGAGATGGCTGATCAACTATCGCAGAAGGATTGGATTCAGCTTCATCTTTCAATCTGTTCCACTTGGCCGCCATCAATTCTTTTTTGGCCTTTTCATATCCACCACAAGAAGCCCTATGTGGGCAATCATTCTTTCTCCCTATCTCCTGAGCTTGTTCCCTTCTTTCTATGAATTAGAATTGAAAACAACTATTAATTATGAATTCCAGCCATGTCACTAACAGAAATTAGAGAACTTCTGCATGATATGAACGTCAAACAATAGTCAAATTCACTTTATCAAGTTTCAGCATTTAATTTATGAAGATGTAGAATTGTAGAAGAAATTGGGAGAAAGAAAGGAAAGGGAGTTGCAGAATTGCTGCCAACTCAGTCATTTCATTCATTCATTCTAACTGGTTCTTACACATATTAGGCTAACCTCTTATATATAGTTAGAGGCTTGACTCTTAAGGCCCAATAACAGCTTGCATCGAAACCATTACACAGTTAACATACTAACTAACCAACAGCAATGTCTAACCACTACCTACTATAACAGAATTGAGACTATAATAATGGTTTGACTCTTATGCCATTATTATTTCCTTAATTACCTACTTAGTATTTTACATTTTCACGGTTTACATATCAGACTTGTATAGACAAAGGCAGGAAATGTATACTTCTATTTACACACCAAACCATTTAACTAACAGATTAGATGAACACAATAACATTCACATATCCACACAAAGTTAACAAGCAAACAAAACTAAATATAAACTCACCGAGCTTCAGAGTGGTCCATGTGGTGAACAAATTGTTGCCAAGTTTGTTCATCAATAAATGTGTACTTGTCCCAAGGATTTTGGTCACACTGAACCTTGGCAAAAATATAGTTGTTAGCTAGAAAGGTCTTAAACTTCCTCCACCGATCAGCACAATAAGACAATGTCTTGTTTTTCAACTTCTGAGAGTTAGGGACAGTGTATGTAAGTTGGATAGTGTCCCAAATAGGATCCTTTACTGTGCGAGGGTCCACATTTTTCCACTCATCTGTCAAGATGCTAACCTTGTTGCGTGCTAGATAACCGACAAAACTATTATATGTTCTTTTATTAGGACCGAAAGGTTCAAATTTTCATCAAACTGAATCTCAAGCTTTGACGCGAAGTCCGACTTAGGGTTACATTCATCATTCATATCCCACTTCTACCACGGCGTACCAGCGATTTACGAGGCTCATTGTGAGATGAAGAGGGTTTGTTCAGTTCACACGGTCACACCGAATGAGTTCCGGAACACGAATAGAATCGTTTTCGTTTTCACCGTTCATTTTTGAGACCGGTCTTAAAAGTTAACTTTTATGACCGGTCTTTATATAACTCAGTCCTAAAATTAATTAATTTTTATTTAATTTTTTTCTATATTTTGTACCGCCATATTTTATGTCCGTGGTCTTAAAATAATAACTTTTAAGACGGCTATTAAATATGTTCGGTCTTAAAACTTTATTAACTTTATATTAAAATTTTTACTTATAACTTTGGACCGCAAAAAATATTAGTTCGGCTGTATGAGATTTTTCCATAAAGTAATTGATATTTCAATTTTTTTAATAACATTTGTAAAGACCGGTTGTTTTTTTAACGGTCGAATAATATATTTAAGACTTGTGAAAAAATGATCCGGTATAAGAAGTTCTTTATATTTACAAAACTGCCATAGTTTATACCTTTAAGACTGAGACGTCGATAGTCCAGTCTAAATGAGGCGGTCTTAAAACCCTTTTTTACACTAGTGCCTCTTACATTGTAAATTCCACATAAATGTTCTATAATGAAAAATAGTGGCATCTATTTTAAGAAAACATATATTCTACCTTCTAAATACAACCCTATTCCTTACTGAGCCGATTGATTCACCATCTTATTCACTAATATTTTTATTCTAGCTGATGAATATAATCTTTCATACTTATTCCTTTTTAAGAAAATCTCAACAGTAAATGTTTTTTAATATATAGGTATAAGTATCATCTTTTTGGAGGCAGTTTTAGAGACTATCAAATACTAAATGTGAGTACTTCCCAAGAGATTTTTACTTTAGGGGATAAAGGGTCCTCTAACCTCATTATTTTATTAATTTTCTTTACAAATAATATTAAATCACTGTGGGAGTGGCTTTTGTAAATAAGATACCGTTTGCCGCGAGAGATGCTAAATCTTCCCGGTTGTCAAATACCAATTCAAAAAATAAATAAATAAATAAATATATATATATATATATATATATTCATTTTTAGAAAATAAACAATAATTTCCCTTTGAATTATTTTAGATTACGTCATTAGTGATGTTAGGGGAAGTTTGATAGGACTTATTTTAAATGATTTTTTGTCTTAAGAGATAAATATGTAAAAATAGTTTTCTCCACTAAAATGTGAAAGTATTTTTTCTATAAATGAAGGCAAACTGATTATAAGACACCGAAGTTATTTATAATATATTAATCAAGATACGGTGTTTAATTAATTGGTATGAGGGACTTGGAGGGGAAGGGAGAAAAAAATTTACGAGTTGAATTTAAGAAATTAGAAAAATAGGGTTATAAATATTTTATATAGAGAACATATCAAATAAAAAAGTAAGAAAAATGAATTAAAAATTTTTAGCCCCACTTCTCTAATTTTTTTAATCCAACTCGAAATTTTTTCCTCCGCACTACCCCTCCTCTCTCTCATACCAAACATCCCCTAAGGTACTACAGATATAAAATATTGTTCCAATGTGTTTTTTCTTCTCCAAAAAATTTATTTAAAATGATTAAGAAAAATTTATCTTTTAGTCGTTCAATTTTAATTCATTTATAATTCACTTCCTTAATTATGACTCGATGGGATTTAGTCCCTTAATTTTTAACTCACCTATTACTTTGTCCGTTAAGTTTTTCTTTTAACTCACCTATTACTTACTCCCTTAAGTTTTTCACTGTGCTTTTTCATTATAATCCTTGTTATCTAAAATTCATCCGGAGTCATCCTATAATGGAACCGCATGTCCTTTGTGTAATCAAAGAAGGGAGGACCAGGGAGATGATGGGAGACGAGGGGGAAAAAAGAGGGGATGAGGAAGAATTTAAATGGTACTTTGAGTAGTTTTAGGGCCATCTTAATTTTATGCGATCAATTTAGGGTTAAACCATCTTTTGTTATCAATTGATTGAATTAATTAATGCCGTTATGTGGGCAAATAAACCATGCATCTCTTGTTAAACTCTCGGCGAACTCTTCTTTTCTTTTGTTTTTTTATACAATCTTTTACTGTAAAAGTTTCCCAAAAATTGTCTTTTAAAAAATTCAAGTTGAGTGAATTTATTTGGCCTTTTATCGTTATTCTAGGATTCTCTTTTGTTTATATATCTGTACCTTTTAAATACAAACCTCGTGACAATTTCACAAACCAACATAACTTACAATGAAAATTCCAATGATATTACACAAAGCAGAAAACCATCCATAACATAAAACGAGAAAGGACAAATTAAACTATATATAGCTAAATACTTAAGCTTTTACTGTTTTATGTGATAGTTAGATTCAAGGACGCAAATTCAAGCAATTCATGGTTTTTCTCGACCAAGGCCATATCTTGTTCGATCAAAGTCACCCATGCTTCTAGTCCTTTTCCATCATGTGTATCCATCAAACAAATAGAATTCTTTAACTTCCAAGAAGGAACACTCACCCACTTGGGTTTTCCCCATGCAAAATCTGCTTCATAAAACCCAAAACGACACCAGCTTGAGCACATATAGAAATCTATGTCTTCTTTGTACGCCAATTCTACGTCCTTCCATCCCTCAATTAATGATGAGAAAGCATTGTTTTTATCTCCAAGTTTATGAGCACGTTCCCTTGAAAATAGTTCAAGAGCTTTCCTTAACTGAACCACCAAGGATTGTAAGTCCAATATGTCTGTACTACTGTCATTGGTCTCTTCTGTTTCTGCTACGAAATTACTTGAGCAGTTTCCAACAGAGGTCTCAGGTAAAGACGTGGGTTTGTCCTTTTACGAATATTTATTGCTTGGCCTACCTTGGAGGGTCTTTTGGTTATTCCTAGGTTTATTCTAGATGCTGTTGTTGCAAATTTCCATATGAGTGCCAATACAGCCTCTACTCTTGTTGGTTGCTCCACCAGTTTGCTTGAAGCTTTGGCCTTCAGTTTTGTGATACCTGAGGATTCAAACACATACCTACGTACACGCAATTCAATTTTGGTTTCTCAGTAAGCAATGTTTACGATTTTATTGGTATACTTTTAAAACTTATGACCAGTTGAGTTGAGTAGTATAACAAGTTGTGAAGGTCATTGTATTTTAGTTATCTTAAATGAGATCATTTCTAAGATACACTACAAAAAATCGGACTTTCCGTGGCGACTTTTGGCGGCGACTTTAAAATTCGCCGCTGAAAGTATGACTTTCAACGGCAATAGAGTCGCCGCTGAAAACTATCACTTTCGGCGGCAACAAAAATTGTCGCCCGAAAGTCATACTTTCAGCGGCGACAACATAATGGGAGAGGCATGGTGATTTGCTGAAATTATATGGTTTAGTCGACTAAATCAGTGATAGAGGCATGGTGACTTGCTGAAATCGGTTTGCTTCTTGCACGAAACCTATACCAACTCAGAGATACACGCCAATGTGACTTGGGGAAGGTATTTTTGGCAACAATTAAGGGTGTTACATAGGTTTGATCCGCTAATGTCCCAAAATGAGTTTCATAGTTCAATAAACCGTCTAAACCGAAATGGACAAACTTAAACCACATAAACCGAAAGCATGAACATTCTTTAGTAAAGAAGCACCAATTTCAGATAAAATTCACCAAGTTTAAGCCAACAAACAAAAAAACATCAAGTCAAAGAGCAAACATAAAACATAAAATCCCTAGATCTAATCTTCATCCGCAAATGTCTCGAGATCCTCCTGGTTATCGTCCTCAGCATCACTAAACGGTCGTCCAAGCCGCAACCGACCAAGCGTATCCTCTAACCCCTTCATCCGACCATACATCCACCTCCACCTCTTTTTCTGTTTGGCTTCCATCTTGGACATCTGTTGCCTGTTAGCATGGATGGCTTGCATGACATCACGCAAGGAGAATCCACCGTCCGGCTCAACAAAGTCCTCCATCTGAACATCATCATCAGGGACCTCAGGAGGAACAATGGGTGGAACCGGGCCACCTTCAGGTACACCCTCCTCTTCTGGTACACCCTCCTCTACACCAGCGTATTGCCACACCCCATTTGCCACCTTGGAGATCTTGCATTGCTCCAATAGCCACTGTTCAAACCTAGCATTCCATGTTTTCTGACTTACCATTTGCTCATTCTGCATTGGAACACCAAAATACTCCAATATTTTTTGAACCAGATAGGCGTATGGGGGTGCAGCTGTATCCTTCTGTTTAGCCTTGTACATCATCCAGCAAATGTAGTGCCTCCAATTCACTGGTTTGCCATGCCGAATAGACCACATCACAGGGATGTCACCCTCCAATACCCTCGAATGATTGCAAGCCCGAGGGAACAAAATGTGGGTCATGACGTAGAAGAGGATACGGGAACTAACAGTCAGCTGCCCCGCAGTAACTATAGGTCAATGAACTCCTGGCCTCCTGCACAGCCTCATCTCGATGAAATCCCACAATGACTACATTGCTATCCCCATCATACTTGTATCTATCCTCTGCATCAAAATCAAATTCCAGTATATCCTTCCAGATGAGAGCCGTCATCACTATGTCAATCCCGCAGGCACGAGACTTCAGTTCGCCATTTATGTAGCTCAGGTTATGGTAGAAAGCTCTCACCATAACCTCCGAATAAAGGACAAGTCATCTCGGCCAGCCTGTCCAAATAGGAACTCCCCAACATCGCCACTATCTCAAATCCCTCATCTACAAAGAATGTCGAGTCTAATGACTTCGGCTTGATAATGGGTTTTCTAACAAGATTTTCCATGAATTGTGCATGCTCTGCTTCATTATTGTTAAACAAATAACCAAACAGGAGATCAACAACTGGCTCAGGATCCGGTTGCTGTGTGACCTAGAGGAGGATGCCCCGCGGGTCGCCCAGTGCTTGATCCGCCTCTCTCTCTCATTGCCACTACGGGAAGGAGCTTCCCTACGACACATAATTGCAACACCGACCTACAAATGGACATTACAAACCTTCAACAAACATTCATAATTTTCAATTTCCCAATACATTCATCAATTTCACAAACAATCATCATTGTCACTGAAAAACAGAATCAACATCAACAAAATTCATGAAAACCAAAGTGAAATTCATCCAAAAATAAAACAAAATTCACAACCGATGTAAATCTTTTCACTTTCACATGTGCATTCATCATTTTCATCCATAAAAACGAATGAAATACTCAAATAAATGAAAGAAACACAACAAAACAAGGAGAGCAAAGGGAAAAATGCAAAAATGCAAATGGGGGTTCGCATAAACGCAAAAACGACGTCGGAACTTCGAAATGGAGATGGAAACATATCTAAATTGAAGCAAATGGCACTAAATCGACCCAAAAACAACCCAATCAAATCGCAAAACGTAAAAACCCAAATGGGGGTTCGCATAAACGCAAAACCTACGTCGGAACATCGAAATGGAGATGGGGAACATACCTAAATTGACACAAATGGCACTAGATTGAAGATCCCCTCACAACCCACCAAGGAATTCAGCAACGTTTGGGCGAAAAAAATAGAGGAAGAGAGCTCTACAGTGCTTTAGTCGGCTATTAGGGTTCATTATGCGCGAATGGGGCTTTTAAAAAAGCCTCTGTCCGAGATTTAGTCGACTAAGCATTGTAGCTTAGTCGACTAAATCTCGTGTTTAAGTGAAAAATGCTCTTTGTTCGAGATTTAGTCGACTAAGCTACAGTGCTTAGTCGACTAAATCTCGGGAAATCAAAAAAATGGAACCCGCGTTTTAGTCGACTAAACCATAGTTTAGTCGACTAAACAGGGGCAGAGTGGGAAATAGTTTGGAAATAGGGGCATTTTGGTAAATAGTTATTTAATTAGGGGCATTTTGGGAAAAAAGCCGAGAAAATTCACCAATAGTTTATATCTTTTTTTTCAATATTCATTATTAAATAAGGTTAAATTTGAAAAAATCAATCAATTTTGGACGTAATAAATATCTCAAGCATCCGTATCTTGGAATGTAAGATTTGGTCAAATTTGACTTATAATACATTTGTGGTAATTGAAAGAAAGAACCAACCTTAATTTTGCTTGACTAATACATTTGCGTGCACATGTAAATTATATTACTACTACTGCTAATCAAATAGCTGAAGTTATATTTCTTGAGTCTCTCAAATCAAGATCCTTCTTCTATAACCAAAAAACAAAAAACAAAAAATTCCCTTGCCATTGCAAAATAACTATCACTCTATTAGGGATGACTTTTCATATCTGTTTATGAGGATAATGTATAAGAGTGTGGTAGTATATTTTAAATAACAAAGACAAGATCATTTGCCGTCACAATACAACGATCAAATTTTGATTCACGGGTTGGGATTTCCTAATTCAAGATTTGAGCTTTTCAACAAAGCCATAAATTATGAAGAACTAAAAAGAAAAGTGGCGTCTAGATATAGTACCGTCTTGTGATGCAATTCAATTCGGGTTTGAACTCTAAAGGTTGTAGATCTTTTGAAAACTCCATGGAAGGGAAATGAGATTCCATAACATACTTTGGAAGCATAGATTCAGTCATCCACCCAATAGCAGTACAAGACGATGCCTTAATGAACGAACCGATTGTTGAAGCATCAGCAATCTTGTGAGAAAAGGACACACCAATAGCCAAACCTCCATAATCAAACAAATTCACTTGAACTTTCACCAAAAACCCACTTCGTAAATGGGCGTCATCCACAGGCAGAAACTGGTGTCCTAAGTCGGAGTCGGGTTGTTTAAGGACGTCGGAGACGAAGCCATGGACACGAGCCTCGTAAAAGTCGACGCCGTCATCGTTACATTCAATTACTTTGTTTTCTTTGACTCTCCCTGCTAGTGGATAGAAGTAGGTTAGAGTCTCAGACAAGGACGTCTTTAGCCTCTCAGACCCATCGTTAGAAAACTTATTTTCAATATTGGGATAGAAAAACAACATTCGAGTGTGATATATAGAACAAATCTGATCAATGAAAGAGAGCTTGAAAATTCTAAGGTTTTGGGGTGTTGGAGAAGATGGCTTTACTGTTTGTTTGGACACCAACTCAACCTTCATGTTTTGGGGCCCCATGAAATTAGTTTGAATTTTGCTACGGATTTTGCCAAGTCTCGAAATCTCAAGACTCTGCCTCAGCATGAAAGGCTGATATGCTTATATAGAAATGTCGTGACATTGATGATTTGGTCAGTGGTATTATTTGGCACCAATTGTTGAAAGGCAAATAACTTATTTTTATCTATTTAAGACATACTCAGTTTATTAAGTCAAGAAGTATCAAGTTAGCTAATTTTATTTTAATCTATATATATTATTCTAGTAATCATTGGATTCTATTATTCTAGTTATTATTGGATAAAGGGTTCTCTAACCTCATTATTTTATTAATTTTCTTTACGAGTGATATTAAATCACTCTGGACTTGGTCTTGTCGGTCGGTATACTGTGAGAGATGCTAAATCTTCCCAGTTGTCAAATACCAATTCACAAAAAAAATAATAATAATAATAAATAAAATAAATAAAAAACAATCTTCATTTTTTAGAAAATAAACAATAATTTCCCTTTCAATATTTTTAAATTATGTCATTAGGGACGCTAGAAAGAAAAAAATATTCATTTTTAATAAAATAAACAATAATTTCCCTTTGAATATTTTTAGATTATGTCATTAGTGACGTTGGGGAGTTTGATATGACTTATTTTAAATGATTTCGAATGTTAAGAGATAAATATGTAAAAATTGTTTTCTCCTGTGAAATGTGAAAGTATGTTTTCTTTAAATGAAGGCAAACTGATTATAGGTCACCAAAGTTATTTATAATATTAATCAAGATACGGTGATTAATTGGTATGAGGGAGGGGAGAAAAAAAATTTTGAGTTGAATTTAAAAAATAGGGTTATAAATATTTTATATAGAGAACATGCTAGATAAAAAAGTAAGAAAAATGAATTAAAAAATTTTAGCCCCACTTCTCTATTTTTTTTTTAATACAACACAAAAAAAAAAAAAAAAAAAAAAAATTTCCTCAACCCACTACCCCTCCTCTCTCCTCATGCCAACATCCCTAAGGTACTACAGATATAAAATGATTAAGGGATTTAGTCCCTTAATTTTTAACTCACCTACTACTCACTCCCTTAAGTTTTTCACTTTGTTTTTTCATTATAATCCTTGTTATCTAAAATTCATCCGGAGTCATCCTATAATGGAACTGCATGTACTTTGTGTAATCAAAGAAGGGAGGATCAGGGAGATTATGGGAGAAGAGGGGGAAAAAAGAGGGGATGAGGAAGCATTTAAATGGTACTTTCAGTAGTTTTAGGGCCATCTTATTTTATTCAATCAATTTAGGATTAAACCATCTTTTGTTATGAATTGATTAAATTAATTAATGCCGTTATGTGGGCAAATAAACCATGTCTTGTTAAACTCTCGGCGAACTCTTCTTTTCTTTTGTTTTCTTATACAATCTTTTACTGTAAAAGTTTCCCAAAAATTGCCTTTTAAAAAATTCAAGTGAGTGAATTTATTTGGCCTTTGATCATTATTCTAGGATTCTCTTTTTTCTCATCAACAAAATCATTCCAATCAACTATATATCTGTACGCTTTAAACACAAACCTCGCAACAATTTCACAAACCAACATAACTTTCAATGAAAATTCCAATGATATTACACAAAGCAGAAAACCATAACATAAAACGAGAAAGGACAAATTAAACTATATCTAGCTCAATAATTAAGCTTTTATTGTTTTATATGATAGTTGGATTCAAGGAAGCAAATTCAAGCAGTTCATGGTTTTTCTCGACCAAGGCCATATCTTGTTCGATCAAAGTCACCCATGCTTCTATTCCTTTTCCATCATGTGTATCCATCAAATAAATAGAATTCTTTATCTTCAAAGAAGGAATACTCACCCACTTGGGTTTTCCCCATCCAAAATCTGTTTCATAAAACCCAAAACGACACCAGCTTGTGCACATATAGAAATCTAGGTCTTCTTTGTACGCCAATTCTACGTCCTTCCATCCCTCAATTAATGATGAGAAAGCATTGTTTTTATCTCCAAGTTTATGAGCACGTTCCCTTGAAAATAGTTCAAGAGCTTTCCTTAACTGAACCACCAAGGATTGTAAGTCCAATATGTCTGTACTACTGTCATTTGTCTCTTCTGTTTCTGCTATGAAATTACTTAAGCAGTTTCCAACAGAGGTCTCAGGTAAAGGTGGGTTTGTCCTTTTACGAATATTTATTGCTTGGCCTACCTTGGAGGGTCTTTTGGTTATTCCTAGGTTTATTCTTGATGCTGTTGTTGCACATTTCCATATGAGTGCCAATACAGCCTCTACTCTTGTTGGTTGCTCTACCAGTTTGCTTGAAGCTTTGGCCTTCAGTTTTGTGATATCTGAGGATTCAAACACATACCTACGTACACCCAATTCAATTTTGGTTTCTCAGTCAGCAATGTATACTATTTTATTGGTATACTTTTAAAACTTATGACCAGTTGAGTTGAGAAGTATAACAAGTTGTGAAGGTCATTGTATTTTAGTTATCTTAAATGAGATCATTTCTAACATGGTGATAAAGCTATATGGATCACTTTCGGAAATCTATGCTCAGACTTACATATCTTCATCGTTTGATGTCTAAATTAATACTACTTTGGTCCTAATTATAAGAGTGGTTGACTTTCTTTGGAGAAATTAAGAAAGCTAAATAAGTTACTTAATCATTTCATATGTTAAATATTCTTAGATTATATATTAGTTTATTAGTCAAACTAATAAGTTTGAAGAAAAAAATAAAAATACTTTAAAGTAATTTAATTAGCTTCCTTAATTTCTCCAAAAAAGTCAACTAGCTCTTATAATTAGGACCGGATTGAGTAATTATTATTCTATTCCTTTTTATAAGTCTGATTTGTCTAAAAAATTTTGTCTTAAATATAAGTTCATCATGAGAGTCATTAATGCTTGTTTTTCAATTACACCCTTATTGAATAAGTGAGAGAAAATGTACCAATAGCATATATATTATTTTTCAATATTAATTATTAAATAAGGGTTAAGTTGAAAAAGTCAATCAATTTTAGACATAATAAATATATCAACTTCCATTTCTTGCTATTTAAGATTTGGTCAAATTTGACTTATAATAACGAACATTTGTGGTAGTTGAACGAAAAAACCAACCTTTATTTTACTTGACTAATACATTTGCGTGCACATGTAAATTATATCACTACTGCTGCTAATCAAATATCTAAAGTTATATTTCTTAGTCTCTCAAATCAAGATTCTTCTTGTATCAGGAAAAAAAAAAAAAAAAAAAAAAAACTCAAGATTCTTCCCCCCCCCCCCAAAATTGCCATTGCGAAATACTCCGGTCCTAATTATAAGAGTTAGTTGACTTTTTTTTTTGAGAGATTAAAGAAGCTAAATAAATTACTATAAAGTATTTTTATTTTTATATTTTTCTTCAAACTTGTTAATTTGACTAATAAACTAATATATAATATAAGAATATTTAACATATGAAATGATTAAGTAACTTATGTAGCTTCCTTAATTAATCTCTCCAAAGAAAGTCAACTAGTTCTTATAATTGTGACCTGAGGTTAGTAACTATTAGGGATGACTTTTCATATCAGTGTATGAGGATAATATATAAAAGCGTGGTATTACCTATATATATATATATATATATATATATAAGCGTGGTGGTATATTCTATATAACAAAGACAAGATCATTTGCCATGACAAAACACCGATCAGATTTTGATTCACGGGTTCGGATTTTCTAATAATTCAAGATTTGAACTTTTCAACAAAGCCATAAGTTACGAAGAACTAAACAGAAAAGTTGCGTATAGATATAGTACCTTCTTGTGATGCAATTCAAGGCGGGTTTGAACTCTAAAGGTGGTAGATCTTCTGAAAACTCCATGGTAGGGAAATGAGATTCCATAACATACTTTGGAAGCATAGACTCAGTCATGCACCCAATAGCAGTACAAGACCATGCCTTAATGAAGGAACCAATTGTTGAAGCATCAGCAATCTTGTGAGAACAATTAACATGAGAACAATCTTGTGAGAACAATCTTGTCAGCTAATATACATTAATGGGAACAATAAATATAAAAAGGTGGAAACTGATTTGCAAATGAAAAGTCAAACATATTAACATGCGAAAGAATTAATATAATAAGCGAAGTTAAAAGACTTTAATGAGAACAATTAATATCATTTCTAAAAACTTTAATTCTGATGTCATCAAAATAGCTGAAAATACACTACAGCTAATTATATTTCTTCACGCTACATTCAATTTGCATCAAATACGGTCAACAAAGGAATACAAATCCAAAAATCATTTTGGCTTTTAACTTCTAGTGGTTTGACATGAGAAAGTTCAAATCCTGAAGTAGAAAATTTCAATCCCGTTACCGATGTTTCCTCTTCGCACCTTTTGCCTCCAATAATACAGAGGAATACAAAATGTTTTGTTTTTTGTTTTGAAATTCTTGCGGTTTTTTTTAGCAAAAAAAAAAAAAAAAAAAATTCTTGTGGTTTCGCTGACAATCAAGGGCGGGACCCCCCCCCCGGGGTGGAAAATTTTTCAAAATGAAAATATAAACAAAACAAAGGTGGGGCCCACAACTAAAGCCCCCAAAACCTGACCTTCGGTTTGCTTTCATATCTACTTTTTTTTTTTAAAAAAAAAAAAATGGGGCCCACAACATTTAATTATTCCCAACTCCAATTAAAGCCTCCCATTTGGACTATTTTGCTTTCATATCTATTAAGAAAAATAAAGAATATAATAATAAAAGGTGGGGCTCACAACATTTAATCATCCCCAACCCCAATTAAAGCCTCCCCACGTTCGGTTTGCTTTCATATCTATTAAAATAAATAAATAAAGAATATAATAATAAAAAGTAGGGGCCACAACATTTAATTATCCCACATTTTTTCGAAATCTTTCATCTCTTCTTCCTCTAGATCATGTTTCGTCCGGACGCTACTTCTCTTATAGTTCTCTGCCATTCTCTTCTTCCAAACTGCGTCGTTTTGACGCAAAACAGGTGATGTTATATGTATATATATATATATATATTTAGGATATTGATCGGTACTAAATAGATACTCCAAAGATATTGGTATTGATTAAAAAATACTTCATGATCTTCAAAAAGTATTTTAGGATCTTAAAAAAATATCCGAAATATATTTTTAGTATAAGTCGTACCTTAAAATATTTTTTTTAGTACCAATTAATATCCCGAAGTATCATTTTAGTACAATTCAATACCCTAAAATATTTTTTCAAGATCATAAAATAGTTTTTCATGATCATGAAGTATTTTTCGCATCAGTCAATACCCCGAAATATTTTTTCAAGATCATGACGTATTTTTCAAGATATCGGTCAAGATCCTAAAGTATCTTTTTAGCACTGTCAAGACCCTAAAATATTTATATGAAAAAAAGCATAACCTCACTTGTTTTGAGCCAAAATGGCGCAGTTTGAAAGAAGAGAATGGCAAAGGACCATAAGAGAACTGGACGCAAGTCGCGTCCTATCATCCGCCAATTTTTTTCAATGGCTTATAACAAATTTTGAGAATCAATAAGGTACTCAAAATCACTTCTTTTCATTAAATTTCCTTTATGAAATTTATTATACATGATTTTATCTTTCTAACGATATTACTTTTATATTAATTAGAGAATATTTTAGAGTTAGGATTTTAGGTAAGTTTTGAGTTTTATCTCAATACATAAAATCTCGGTTTGCTTTCAAATTGTGCTTTTTCACGCCATGTTGGGAAAAATGTCATCTCAATACATAAAAATGTTGTGAGTTGATGTAGTGATCTTATGAACCAATCTCAACATATTGGATATCGGTTGAAAAACTTACTTCTTAGGAGATTGCAGCTAATTGTTTGAGACTACAAGCTTCTATAGACATGACAAGATGGCTTGCTCTTCAAGGAATACCAATTTCTTGACGTGAAAAAGAAATTGTTTTGAGTTTTAACACGGATTCAATTATAGATGAGTTTAACAATATGAAAATATGTAGGGTAAGAGTCAAGTGAAGTAATCTTTGTAATAATTTTTTTCAATATTTTGTATATTAAATTTGTGTCGTATTTCAGGTACTTTTATTTATGATATAACATTTTTTTAAATTTTCGCCCCCATTAGTAAAATTCCTAGGTCCACCCTAGCTGAAAATGTTCATATCTCTGGGTAGAAAATTACAACCACTAGAACGAAAAAGTGTTTTCTTTCCGATATGTCAAAGGAATACTAATCGTTTTTAAAAAAATAAAAATGAGACATACATACGTACCAAAACAAAATATATGACTTGGGAATTATTAAAATGTCTCGGGTTGACGGTAAACGTAATAGTCAAAATCATTATTCAGCTAAAATAAGTAGGTACAAAATCAAACACCTCTTGCTGGCAAAAAAAGAAAAAGGAAAAAAGGAAACCTCTGGGTTTTTTCCCTCTTCCTGTAACATCCAAATTTTGGACCCCGAGAATTAAGAATAAGCCTAAAGTAGGCGAACGACTAAACCCAATGTTGGAAGAGTCCCAAGAATGTCGAGAGATAGGAAGCCTCTTAGGGACTAAATAACTCAACTATATAGGTCGGTGGACCTAGTATGTATAAGTCGTAGAATTAAAGTTCTAATGGAAACGGACACAAAAGACTTATACGGTATAAATTTGGTTGGAAAATATGCCACCTAACTATGTCCGAGGTATAGGACAACTAGTTGAGCGAAAATATTCCGGTATAAGTAAGTATACGGTATTTTCAGGGCAGTCAGGTATGCCCTCCATTTTTGAGAAACTTCAGTGTGTGGCATCATATGTTGGTCTCGGTATTCGTGCCTTTAATAAAAGAAGTCATAATGACTTATGATGACACTTCTTTTTTGTTGGTTCAATAAGAATGCGACACGTGTCTTTTAATCAAGATATACTTTTATGTTGGCCAAATAAAAAGGTGACACGAGTCTAGCTTGCTCTCTAAGTATGTCATGCTTGTTAAGGAAGTCAAATAGACTTGACAAACATTTAATGCACAATTGTCACATGTCATAGTTGGATAAAGAGTTGAAAAGTCAAAGAACTTGTTGAAGAAGCCAAGTTTGAAAAGATATTTTGAAGACATGTAGCTTGTGAAATAAGATATGAATAAGGTCAATTTGGTCAATTGCTATGAGAGACACTTAAGCATGTGTTTATGTCATAAGGATGAGTTATAGGCTTCTTCAATCAGCCTCAAATTCGTGCAAAGCACGAGGGAGAGAGAAAAGTCAACAAAACTTGCAAAATAAACCAAGTTAAGAGGATATTTTATAAGGGCACTTTGATAATTTGATTTGGGTGATTTTTAAGTGTCTTCTTGACAAAACACTTATATGGTGTTAATCGAGTGGTAGAAATGCAATTTAACTATGCCCTAAGGTAAGGGACAATTAGCTAAGCAAAAATATGCTAAAATAAATATGTACATGACATTTCCTGGACCGATAAGGGTTTCATGCATTTTTGAGGAAATAAGAAAGGAAGAGGGAGAGATCAAGCATACAAATCAAATGGTAGAATAAAAAGTCAACTGTTAATTATGCTGGGTGGACACGTGGCGACTTGGGAATTAATGGTTGACTTTTGTGCAATAAGTACAAGTGTAATCATGAGATTTTAAAAGTCAATTTATTGCTCACCAAGACTTAAAACTTCGTCCACCCATAATCAAAGTGAGAGAGCAGCTGATTTGATTTACATACAAACCTAATTACAAGGTCCAAGCCTTAGGGAAAAATTAACCGATAAAAGGAAACCAACAAGAACCAATTAGAAACTTCTTTTTGGATCAAATGGGACAATTATTTATGCTACCCAAGAGATAAAATGGCGCCACAAATGATCTGATTAGCCAAGAAGAAAAATCTAAAAAACTTGGAGATTAAGCAAAGAATAAACAAGCTATAAAACCCCGATACACAACAAGGACCATTGGACAAAAGGCTTACACAGGTAACTCATATAACCAAAGGATAAATGAAGGATGCATGGATTAAATAAAAATATGATTACATGGTTCATATTTGCGCCACATTAGCCCAAAGAAGAGCCTGGAATTTCTTGGAGAAAAAGCAAGGGAAAAACATGCAAAAACCCAGCACACCCTTTGGACCTCGGATAATAGCAAGACTTGGATATTTTACATGAACTTAGGTGTTTATTTAACAATACATCAGCCCATTTCCATGACTTCCTAGGCGTGCTCAAGGAGGAGAGAAAGGGTTCAGCAAAGCTCATTCACAAGAAGGAAGAAGAAGAAACACATATTGAAACTCAAGAACAAGTAAGTACTGAAACTAGCTTTTATGACTTAGAATTTAGAGTTTCTGTCCAATTGGTTTAAATATGGTAATATGGTATGATTTTGATGTTTTTGAGGTTTCCATTGAGTTTAAAACAAAATTTTTCATAAGAATGGATTAAGGTCATGATCTACGAACCCGAAAACCCTAAATCCTAAGGAAAATAGCAATATGCCCGTTACAGCGAATTCTGGGCAGCCACGCTTATAAAATGGATTTAAAATGGTAAACAAAGTTGGATGGCCATGAAAGTTTACAGGATTAAATTAAACATTCTGAACTTCATTTTGATATATGATTTTGTAATTTTTCGATATGTCTATTGTGCAAAACAAATTTTTGAACTAGAGCACTGAGTTTCTTCTCTGTCCAGTGAGCAAAACGTTTGTACTGTGAAAAGATATGAACCCTTATGGCCTCTGGAAGTATTTGTAACATAAAATAGACATATTAAGGGTTCTATGGCCACTGGAATTGTATTAATCAGATTTTTCTTGAATTAGTTATGAATTTTTGAAGTTGGACATGTTTTCTGGAAATTCTGAATATGGGGCGAATTTCATGATTTTGAAAAGAGAGTTTATAAAAGTGATTTAAAAGAGATGTATTTGCTTCATTTAGCGTCAATATGTGATCGGAGAGGTTTTACAAGCACCAGGAAATTTTATTGATCAATGAACAGTTATCAAGTAGTAACTGTTTACTCACATACTTTATGTTACTTTTGTATGTTTGTATGCCATGATTGAGGAACTTGTCTCGTAAGTGGGACATGCGTAGGGCTGTAGGGCCTATTTAGGTCGCTACTGAGCCTGAGATGCATTTAGAGCGGTTAGGGTTTGAGGCCCTAGCTACTATGTTTTCCTAGCATTAAGGATTCCGGGACTTGCCTTGTTAGGCGGCTCAACAGTTATGAGGATCCGGGGCTAGCCTTGTTAGGCGGCTCAACGGTTATGTGGATGTGATTGCGATTCTGAATGCACGTGTGGTATGTTTACCATTATTATGATTTTCCTAATTGTGGTTTGCATACATGCACTGCATATATATAGTATATGAGTTTAACAGTTACTTTGGGGTTCAATTTTGAACTCCAGACTATTTTAAATATACAGGTGATAGACGCTAAGCTATTTAGGATATTGGAAGGTAAGGGCATGAGATGGTAGATTGAAGACTCAAGGGATGACATATTTTGCTTGTATATTTATTATTTTGGAATAACTGTATGAGTTATACTTACTATCTCGAATTTATTTTTGGATGACTGTACCTTTAACTCTACGAGGATTACTTTATGTTTTTGTTCTTACCTTTACCAGTATATTGTAGTTGTCCAAACCAATTATATGTTCTACTGCGCACACTCTGATGTATGTCAAAAGGGAATAATTTAGTTGATCCAAGCCTAGAATGCATTGATCATTTAGTTGAATTTGATTCACTTTATATATATATATATATATATCACTAATCTTTATTAAAACTAGACATGATTTTCCATATAGGAAATAAGAAATAAATTAAATCCTTATAAAAAATATAATTTTTTATCAACCTATCCTAACCTCTCCCATAGGGAGGGACTCACTCACATGCCCGACATAATACACACACCCCCCTTAACCACATGGGAATCTATTGGTCAATTTCCTTGATGGCAAGTGAACTAGTCGAATAAGTAATAAAGTGTAAGTAGAGTATCGTCCCACAGAGACTGAGATACCAAAGAGTGACGCTCGATTGCTATGATAGTTGTGTAAACAGAAAGTAAATATAATTGGTTGAGAGGTTTTTGTGATTATGCTAATAGAAGAAATAAACAGAACGAATTAAACTTGAGAAGATATCAGTATGAAGTTAGGCTGGACTCAGAATCACCCTTAAGTGCATCAATCCCCCAGTTGCTCTACCCATTGCTATAGCATCCATACTGCACAGGTTCCGCAATGCTACAACATAGCTACTACCACAAAGCTATTTGGTTAACCCACCACGATAGTCTACCGAAGCTTCCGCGTTCGATACATATGACGCTAACTATACTCCTTCCATATTCCTAGGACAACTTTCTAGTTAGATCTGCGTTACGCTCAGGGTGTTATGGTTATGAGAGGTAGACCCATTCTTGAAGTCTACAATAATAGGTCAAGCCATGCACGGGCTGCTTAGGAAACACTGTTTCTCAGATGTCTAACATCGACTCCTTGCCAGTAAGCCAAGGCCACAAACCTAGCCCCTAGCTTCCGCTAATCGACTAGTAATTAATGCACTGATAAGCAAACCAAATTTATTGAATTAAGAACTTGCAACTGGGTTCATTTGACACTTTAAGGAATCATCCTCGTCCAGCCATATGAAAATCAGTTCATGGCTGACGAGAGAAACACAAAACAGAAACTAACAGAATGACCCATAATCAGAATACTAAAATAAAAGAGAAAACAGAAAGATTGACGAAGTTCCAATGGCGTGGATGAGGCCCTGTCACGTCACCACTCCACGTCTTCTTCTCTTCGTCGTACTGCAAGGAAGGATGCTGGGTTGTCCTGAAAGGCTCGTGCTTTGTGAAATCTCTCACTCTTCTTTGCAGTCTGTCGAATGTAGAATCTCGTTCTAGGGCTCTCGACTCCCTTAGGGTTGGCTCCGTTGTCTCCTTTTATAATCAAGCTTTCTTGCGGCCAAGTTACAGTGAGTTAGGCCTTTCCTAATGTTTGAGATCTATCGTATCTCTTGATCGAGTAGATTGCTTCTGCTAATCCTGCGGGATTCTTCAAATCTTTTAGTTTCAATCCTTCGCATCTTCTATTCCGTCATGTCAGCAATCTTCCTTTCGTAATCGCCCTTTCCTTTATTTCCTGAAATCACCTAGATAAAAAGGTCAGAAAACATGCCGCATAGCATTGCGTCCTCTACTTTGCTATAGCTTTCGTAATGCCTTGCATTGTATTTCTAGTTGCTGTCAGAATGCTATAGCATCGTATCAGCTCTGCTATACGTTCTTCCTTAAAAACCATGTAAATTGTTCTTCTTAGCACATGCAAATGTTTCCTCCCTTCAGTTCCCTATATCCTAAATGTATGCCTTTTTGCTTAGATTATCTGTAGTTAAGCTTGTGTTTATTATTCAATTCAATTATAAAGTATAGGGAAAACATGGTACGATTTGTGCTCATCAGAATCCCACAACCCCTCGGAAATAAGAACTCCTACTAACCTCTTTTCACTTGATTTTTTATTATTGGATTGATTTTTAATGATTGAGATTTATTACTCATATTGAGAGGGAGTGCATTTTTATCGGCTCAAAGAAAAATTCAATTTCAATCAATGATCTTGGTTCCTTGTAATTTCTAAAATTTATGCCCCTTAATTATAATTAACATTCTTAGAAAACATTTAAATTTTATTTTTGCTATTTGATTCTAATACAAAACTTGAAGGCCAATGGAAGACTTTCTTTGAAAAACAATGGTATAAAACTATTATGAAAACATCAATTAATCAAACAAGGCCTAAGTCGTAGTCTTTTTGGTTTTCAACTATTCCATGCTTATGAGTATATGCAGATCACCTCTACTAAAAAATAATACTCGTTTTTGAAAGATTAAGATTTTAAGAATTTTAGAATTATAGATCCTAAAAAGTAATAGACTGATAATCCTCTGGGATGCCTTTATTGCTAGGATTATAAGAGACATGTGCTCTTGGGATCATATCCAATCTCTAATAATCTCTTTGACTCTCTTTGTTTGGGATTATGAGAGAGAGAGAGATATATATATATATATATATAGGTTTTCTTGGGGCCTCACTCCTAGTGTTCCACTTGTTTCTAATCGACCTCTGCATTCTTGTTATAGATTCTTCAAATATAACAAAATTGAAGGACAAAGCAACAAGCAAAATTGTGGAACAACCAACCTGAGTAGATGTAATATCTACACTAAAGACAATAGGTTCACAACTGCGTCAAGAAAAAAATGTAGGAATAACCATATGGCATCCCCAAAAAATAAACGTGCATTTGTAAAAAAGGACAAACCCACCTTTAGTTACATTTGGGGTCACTTAATACCAGTGGTAGAGCCAGGACTTTTAATGACAATGAGCGAAAATAAAAAATACTATATCATAAATAAAAGTACTTGAAATACAATACAGACCTAATAATAATAAAAAATTGAAAGAAATCTATTGCAGAAATTCAGATCATTTCACTTTACTCTTACTCTATGTGTTTTTATATTGTTAAACTCATCTATAATTGAATCCGTGCTAAAACTAAAAACAATTTCTTTTTCAATGTATGTAATCAAACAATCATCAATAAATTGATCTTCTATTTTATTTCGAAGAAATTTGTTTTTGATTATATTTAGAGCAGAAAAAGTTCTTTCTGTAATTGCTATAGAAAGGAAGGGTGAGTACAAGTCTAATCATTCTATCAATAAGAGGGTAAATGATGGACTTTTCTATTATTGCTAGCCATTGACATAATTTAGATATGGTTGATAAATTAATCAAATTTGCGGTGTAGGAATATCAAGCTTAAAATGTTGTAACTCGATGTTCGAATGCAATTTTTCCTGTTATGTGAAATCTCTAAAATAAAATTTATTAACAAGTTCACAAATGTCATCACCATTAATTGACTTGTATGTGTTTCTTGGATTTAAAATCATGCTCAAAACAAGTAATTCAACAATATTATCATTGAACGGCTTTTTAATTCTTACAATTGATAATGAGTTATAGCATACATTTGGTTGGAACGTAATTATAAGTTGTCAATCATAGGAAAAGGAGAAAGATGATGGGCTTTGAGCAAGCAAACATTTGCTTCATTTGGCTAAACTAATGATCACACAATGGGGCCAAGTTGACGAAAAGGGATCCAAAGCTTCCAATTTAAAAAACCCAATTTTGGGGAAACATGAAAAGGAGCTGCTCTCGTGCCCATCCTCACTGGTTTGCCTATAGGTATGTTTGGTTTCGGGGAATGGGAGGGAAAGAAAGTGGAGAGAAAATTTTTTTCTCTCATCTTTACAAAATTGCCCATAGATAATTTTCAATATTCCTAAAATATACTCATAATAAAAAAGAATATTCCCTTCATTAATGGCAAAATGGTAAATATCCTTCTAACAGATTTTTTCCCTCCCCTCCTCTTCCCTCATACCAAACATAAAGTTTCTGATTCTCCCCTCATCCTAACTTTAATTCAGGGAATCCCTCATTTCTCATATTTTTTTTTTAAAGAAAAAAGTTTAGGGAGGCGGGGGCCACCCTAACCCCCCAATTCCGCCTATGCTTAATAGTAGAACCAGAAGAGACTGATGATGTGGGTGGGTAAAGACACTTTGTTTTTATTAATCGGGTATTTTTTTTTTTTTCCTCAACATAATCATCAGAACCAACAACCAACAATTTGCGGAACCAAGAAATTTTATACAACACCAACATAACATATAAAAATTAAAATGATGGTACAATGAACACAAAACAACAACAGATTACGTGAGGACAAACTATACGTGAATACTTTGAATCTTGCTGTTGGTTAATTATGGCTATTGCACGAATTTCATGTAAAATCTTATGAGGTTGAAAATAAAAATTTTTGTTAATCATTGTGGAAACCCTAACTCCTTATGGTCCTCATGAATTATATATTAACCTTAACTCCTTATGCTAATTAATTATTATTATTATATTCATTAATTCGTAACTCTTTATGGTACTCATGATAACCCTAACACTTTATGATACTCATCAGTTTTAGGATTACTCATTAAAACAACTATTGGGGATAAAGATTATTTGATAAAACAACTATCACTACTACAAAATACCTAAAAGGCGACCTAAAAAAGACCCAATTAACGTCCTTATTCTACGGGACGTCGGGGAGGGCGAAGTCGTTTGTTGTATATGAGGTGACCTGAAAATAGTTCAGGTCGCCTCATATGGGGCGACCTGAACTCTTTTCAGGTCGCCTCATATGCCATTTTAGGCGACCTGATTATCCATTCCGATCGTCTCTTATGATCCAAAGACGCCCTGAATAGATTTTCAGGTCGCCTTAAAGTATTTTTTTAAAAAAAAAAATGTGCTTTTTGTTTTGTTTGGCCAATTTCTTTGCAAATACTTCACAAAATAATTAAGCGCATATGCGTAATGACAATAGATAATATTAAATGATTGTATGAATTTGTATGTGCATTCCATCAAAAGAAGGTGAAATAACAATGAATGTTCAATAAGTAAATTGTAAAAGTGACTTCAACAAAAGAATTGGCTACACATACAAGATCATACAAGAGAATGACAATATAGATGTTCTGATCAGTTCAACAAAATCAATCAAATTCACAACTTAGCTTCCAACATAACCATGAGGATGCAAGAATATCAACAACTCCAAAGAGAAAACTTCAACTGCGAGCCTAAGAAGACAAGTTGAGGAAAGTCACCGATAATGAATTAAAGTGTAGCGATCAGAAACTTTCAGCAAATTCAACAACAAAAAAGAAAGAAGGTATGACCTAGATTTAGGTTACTAAAACTAGACCAAAACAACAAACAAAGCACCACTATGACAACAAATTTTTCTCACATTTGGAGGCAATTAATCTCCAAAATTTCACAACAGCTTTCACAATTTAATGCAGCAATTAGATAGCATCAACATTCCCTTCAATTGGCAATAACACTGATATGCGACAAGAGGCAAATATATATATAAAGCAATGACTTTTGAACACAAAGCTTAACAGAATTTTAAGGTTTCAAAGCATACGAGAATTTAGCTCAACTCTAATGCTAAAGTGAATGAGAGCCACCTAGTAATAATCACAATACCACACAAGCAAATCAAACACCTCCCAAGCAAGAAGCACACATAAAACTTTCAGCAAATCAGTTATGATGGTATGATTCAACAAAATTCTCAAGTCTTGGTTATTGGAAAATCAAATGCAGTAAGGTATAATGGCAAAATCAAACCTCATATGACGGTGATCTATTTCTAGAATTAAACAAGTGATCTAACCTCATATTCACAAGCAATTAAAGTGGCAAATTCAAGAGCAGCACCAATAATTTACTGAAACCGATGTCGGACATGACTTAATAAGTTTCACAATGACAATCACCCTAACAAGTAATGACTTGCCTATATATTCACATTGAGCCATGTTCAAGAAGATATATAGCCATCATGTCTCGAATCGAATCGATGTCATCCTGTGGTACGGATCCTCGACGAAAAAAGCGTAAATTGGAAAACAAGGTATAATTAACAATGAAGTACCACAACAAAAAATATCATCATTTGAGGATCACGGAGCATTACGTACGTTTTGCAAGCCGGTAGTACATCCGTGGAAACGATAGATTACATCCAATTGATAACGTAGTATCCACACTCGGTGTTCCCTGGTTGGTGATGGCACTATAAATCAAAAACAAATTGTTAAACAAAAAGCTCGTGTCTCGAGAAAAAACTTGAATTGAAACTACTTACCTTCGGATAAAACCACTTCGGTCCACCTGCTCTCGTGCTCCGGCAATCTGTTTATATGTCCTAAGACCACTATCATTAAAATGGAAATTAACGAGACATGAAAACAATTCATTTAAAAAAAGAATCGATGATTGAGACAAAAATTTACTTACTCGGCAAACATGTTTTTGATATCCTTGGTTGGGCCGCCACCTATGGAATCGAACCAATAACATGCATTCTTGGCGGGACAAACAACGCACGAGGGTCCAATGACCACTACAACATATACATATTAATATTAAACTAAGATAAAAAAGCATTTTTTCCTTAAAAATCTTATATAGACAAAAAAAAATACGCACCTTTCATGTATTGGCGCTAGATAACAAGACGATTTTATGTCGCCCATTGTTAAACCAACATAAATGGCCCTCCGGCTAAGATATTGCGAGTCGAAGTTTGTAGATCCAGGACATAAGAATCCATACGAATCCAATAGGTCTCCCTTTTTGCAGATGTCGTGGCAGACACTACGATCGAAATAAAATGATAAGTGTTGTTGAATATATTAAACAAAAAAGAGTATTGACATAATTAAAGGGTAAAAAAAAAAACTTACAAGATTGCAAGTTGAAGCCCTTGTATATCTAAACAGTCCATATGCATAAACTCTGTCAAATCTTTCTTGTCAATTGATATCGGATATGTCTTGTCCGCACCGACAATGCCGGAGGCAGGCATCGCAAGCCTATAGAGACGATGTCTGGTAGAGCTCTCGCATTTGTGATAAGTATGGAAATACTGTGCATGCTTGTTCATGCTATGAAAACATAATAAACAAATTATGAGTGGGTTAGCAATGAAAATCAATCCTAAACCCTACTCATCGTCAATCAGTAATGTATTTCCTACCATTGGAGGTGTCGTCCCCACCTCAATAAGATGATGCGGCCAAAGGATGAACGATGTGGTGGCGGCGTCTAGCGTGGGAACCTCCTCATCAACAATCGGGATGGTTTGTCTTTTCTTCCCCCTCTCGCACACTTGTCGAGTCACCCTACGTTGGTCTTGTGGAATTTGCATATTGTGGTGTGTGGTTTGTGCGGGTAAACAAGACCATACGCAACAATACGCCGGTGTGGGTCATCCAAATATAGAGTGCGGGGTTGTCCCCCGTGGAGTGTGAGAAGGCTCGCCGGGCTCGTCAATAAGTACATACGGAGAGTGATGAGAAGGTTCGCCAATAGGTACATCCGGAGTGTGAAAACTTTCTTTGCTTGCTTGGGAAGGCCGGGGATTCCTGGTTTGAAGGTTGCGTATTTACCTTCCCTTGTATCATCTCCCTCATTTCACCCCGTAGTTGTGCCATAACCTCATCTACGAGGGACGCTTGAATTTTGGCTACAAGGCGAGGATTAGGGTTGTCATCGTCATGCGAACAACTCGAACGCCGTCCAAAGTATTTCGCGACACTAACTCCCCTCGGCTCCCCACGAACAACATTAAGGTAATCGGGCTTCCCAATCGCCGTGGACAAAATGTCCATCCGTGTACCGGCGTGAATGAACCTTGGCTGCTTTTTGCTGCTCAAGCACATCTGTATCATAGGATTTTTCATAAATAGTAACTAATTAAACTTTGAAAATATGAAACAAGCGAGGCTATTTAATACTTCTAATTTAACTACTTACAATCTTTGAAGCAACCTCGGCCACATCTTCATTTATGTATTTCTCGCCCTTCATCCTCGCGGCTATCCATTTTTTGTGGCGAGGAGGACGCTCGAGGGCCTGGATAACGGTGGAAGGATCGGATTGAGCAGCTTCCTTCATTTTTCGCAACTCTTCTTCCATCGGCCCTCCGTTCAAGCTTCTTATAGCCACCCTAGACATGCAATGTGGATACTTATTTCTCGCTTGCCTCTCTCTATTGGCATGACTTGTTTTTACGTGACATGAAAACAAATAAAGCTGAGCCTTCGATGTCAAAAAGATTCAACTAAAAGATAAGATATGAAAGAAATTTTACAAGAAATTCGGGATTACGGCGTGACGCCACAAACTCCCTCCAGTCCTCTGGAGAAATATAATCATAGTCCTGACATGGGTCCTTGTCCCTCTTTGCCCCTCGAATATACTTTCTAGTGAGCTTGTTCTTAAAGTCTTTCCAACGTATACGAACCACGCCCATCCAATGCTTGTTCATGGCCTTATTGTTAGGCACATCATACGTTTCTTTGCAAGGTAAAAGAGAAGATATGAAAGAAATCAAGTGATAAAACTAAAGATACAAATGCATAAGATATCGAAAGTGAGATACCAAAAGTTGTGCCCGAGATCAACTCCTTCGTTTTAGGAGGAACCAACTTCCAATGAGAGAATACAATGCGAACTTTGCTTCGAGCCGGATAGCCTACGTAGCTAATGAAATTGTCTTCCTCTGGACCAATTGGATTCATATTGGCATCGAACTCCACATGCAGCCTCTTTTCGACCGCCACGACGTGCAATTAACGCACCCATATGTGTGCTACCTCTACCCCTTCTCACCACCGGTACATCATTCCCACCATCATCCGATGACTCGTCGAGCTAGACATATTCTGTTCATCAAAGACAAATGAATAATGTTAGATAGGGTTATTATTAAATAATAAACAAATGAATAAAATGAACTAACATGTTAAACACGTACAAAAATAACATAAGACTTTTTCATAACTTAAGATCTTACTTTATATGGTTTCCCATATTCCTTCAGAATGATCCTTTCTTGGAGCATATTCTTCATCATCTATCAATTCTACTTCACGTGTTGTAGGTGGATTTGTTGTGAAAGGGAGTGTATCGTCCAGGTTCAAGGATTCTTCACCATACGTCTTTTTTTACTTTGAAGTACAATGGACATTTTGTTATTTGCGAGGTACGTAACATAAAACACTTGTTTCTCCCTGGCTTGCTAGAATGAATGGCTCGTCTCATGACCAAGTCTTTGAAGATCAATGAGACAAATCCAAATTTAGGATCTATTACAACAGCATTATTGTTAACCCACTTACATTTAAATAAAGCAACTTTGAACTTGGTGTAGCTCATCTCCCATATTTCTTCAATAACTCCATAATAGGCCATAGATGCTAACACCGGGTTTTTGTCTTTCGAACTCGAAAAGTGCATGGATTCAGCTTCAACCATCACCCATTTGTTTTGCCAGAACTTGTCATCTTGGTCTTTTGTGTAGAAAGAATATCCGTTGATATCATAACTTTGTCCAAGTGATGACGATAAGAAGGCCCCAGGCTAACCACTCGATTGTAGCCCACATTAATCGGTCTCATGCAATACCTTCTCCTGGAACCACTTTATAAATGTCTTCTTTTGCTCATTAGCTATCTGCATGTCATTCTTCCTTGGATTCATATTTTCAAACTCTTTTCGTGTTCATCAATGTATGGTTGAACTTCTTCCGTATTATTCAAGATGTACGGGTGTGCTTGCAACACCTCGGCACAAAGCATATTCTTGGTTTGATTCCTCAAGTTCCCTCACTTATCCCCTTATCATGTTGAGATTGTAACGTCGACCACGATAGATAATCTTTCTGAGAACTCCATAGCCTCTTCCACTACATATCTCTCAACGATTGAGGCTTCGGTCGATAAGGATTTTTAGAATACCCTTTTAAGATCTTCATGTATCGCTCGAAAGGGTACATCCACCTTAGGTAAGCTGGACCACAGAGCCGTACCTCCCTTACCAAGTGTACTATCAGGTGCACCATTATATCGAAAAATGCAGGAGGAAAATGCATCTCTAGTTGGGACAAAATAATATAACCCTCATTTTCCAATTCATCCAACTTTTCAATGTCAATGACTTTGTTACATATAGCATTAAAGAAAATACACAATTTTGTTATAGTGGTCCGCACTTCATCTTTCATAATGCCCCTAATAGCTACCGGTAATAGTTGTTGCATCAACACATGATAATCATGAGACTTCATTCCCACTAACTTCAAATCGTCCATTGAAACACACCTTCTCAAATTTGAAGAATATCCTTGTGGAACCTTAATGTCATATAGACACCCACACAAACTTTTTTCTCCGCTTTTGATAGTGTATGTTTCTTTGGCTCCATATATGCCCTCTTACCATCTTCCGTTACTCGTGGATGTAACCGTTCTCTTATTCCCATATCAACCAGGTCTAGTCTCGCACTAATTCCATCCTTAGTCTTCCCTGGTATGTGCAAAAGAGTCTTGACAAGGCTATCGCAAACATTTTTTTCCACATGCATCACATCAAGACTCGTGTCTCACATCAAGACTACGCCAATATGGAAGATCAAAGAAAATTGATCTCTTCTTCCATATATTCTTCTCACCCGCAATCCTTTTACGCTTACCCAATGTGACATTGATATGCATCACCCGACTATAGACTTCCTCTCCGGTTAATGCCTTTGGAGCCGTTCTATGCTCCGGTAAGCCGTTAAAACGCTTTCTTAACTTACGATATGGGTGGAACCGATCAAGAAACCTCCGTGACCGAGGTAGACCATTTTTTTCCATGCTTTAATTCTTTGGAAGTTTGTGTCGACTTCACATATTGGACATGCTTTATGCCCCTTCACACTTTGTACCCGGACAAATTTCCGTATCGGGGAAAGTAGTTGATCGTGGTAAAAATCATTGCACGCAACTTGAAGGACTCCTTCTTATATGCATCAAACACATCTATGCCTTCCTCCCACAACTTCTTCAAATCCTCAACCAAAGGCGCCAAGTACACATCGATATTGTTACCATTTGTTTTGGTCCAAAATCATCATAGAAAGCATCACATACTTGCGTTTCATACATAGCCGGGAGGTAAGTTGTATATTACAAGGAGAATAGGCCATGCACTATGGGTACTTGCTAAGAGTTCGATACGGATTGAAGCCATCTGTACAAAGCCCCGGTAGAAGGTTTCTTGGCTCAATGCCAAATTACGGGAACATTTCGTCTATTTTCTTCCATTTGGAGAGTCAAGGGTGCCGTAGATATTTTCCATCGGATATTCTCTCATCGAATGCCATCTCAACTTCTTTGTTGTTGTTTCACTAGTAAACGAGACGCTTAAACCGAGGAATTATGGGAAGATACCACAAGGCCTTCAAAGGTTGCCTTTTTTTGTGTGATCTCGAGAACCACCACCTTTCTTCACTTTGTATCGTGAAGTTTTACACTTCGGACAATTACTAAGGCCTTCATACTCATTTTGTACAATATGCAGTCATTAGGGCAACTGTGTATCTTTTTATACTCCATACCCATCGTAGCTAAGATTTTCTTGGCCTCATACATACGATTTGGAAGTACATTATTATCGGCAACATATCACACAACAATTCAAGCAACGACGTGAAAGCGCTATCGGTCCACCCACATGTTGCCTTTAAGTTGACCAAATGTAAGGTCCCGAGTCAACCGTGTATACTTAGTACACCCGGGGAACAAAGGTGTCTCGCATCACTCCGCACGCTATCATATTCATGCGGTTGTGCAAAGGATTCGACCTCAACATCATGAATCATTCTCTCCATTCCATCATCATCTACCTCAACTTCATTTTCGTAGGATGCCTTTGGGAGTTACCTCCTCACCATGCCATATCCACGTTGTGTATCGAAGGTTTATTCCATCACAAATTAGGTGGTCCCTTATATCAGCAATATCCCTTGAACCCCATTTAAACAATTAACACATGGACAATAGTACATCCCATTTTTTGTAGCCACATTCCTTCTAGCAAATTCAATAAACTCTTCCACCCCATTCTCATATTCTTCACTAGTTCTCAAAGCATTCATCCAACTATGACCCATTTTATTATCACTTAAACATTTCCAACAACAGTCAAGTTCATAACAATTTCAAGAACAACATGTTTTTTTCTCAATCTTGTAAAAAAAAATTAATAAAAACATTTCCCCTCAACGGTAAGACATCCCAAAATTTCAACAACAAACCATTTCAACTTAATTCAACAAAACTTACTAACTAAGGCAATTTAGAAAATATCGGGTATTAAATCCAATAACTTCATCAAGTAAGAGAACATTAGAATTATTCCTACTAACACGCATATAATTCAATGGTAATGGTAATGGCAAACCATGAAGCCATCACTTTTTTAATCAAGTTCATGTAGTTCAGATGGCTAATAATAAAGGAAAGACAAAAAAAAAAAGGTCAAGGATTGGATTAAAAACACTTAAATCAATAATGGTAAACCATGAAGCCATAAGACAAAAGTGTTGTTCTCAATCGAAAGAAGGTATCATATAAGGAAAATATATGTGTGTGAATAAAATGAAAGCAACTGACCTAATTTGAGAGCGCAACAATTGGCTTGAAACCTTTGACCAAGATTTTCTCAACGAGGTAGTAAAATAATGGCCTAATGCAATAAAAATACGATCACATCGCCAATTTTTTTTTTTTTTTTTAAAACATAGCTTATTCAAGTTCTATATTTAGGACCACAACCTCCAATTCCAACTTCATTAATAGCAATGAAACTACCATTGCAAAAGCATGAGAAGAAGGCATGGATATAAAATCATGATTAAAAAAATGCGAGGCTAGATTGTGTGCGTTCAAACAATTATTCATAGAAGCAAATAATTGTATCTAGTTGGTGGTGAGGTACAAATACAAGTGGGGGAAGAACAGTCCAAATACTAACATGAACAGTCCAAAGTAGGAAAGGAAAATAGTGGTTTTAAAGATGAACGAAGCATGTTTGATTGAATGATTGAGAAGATCAAAACAACAATTTCTATTCAAAAGAACACTGCACAATTTGAATTTATAAAGACTATTGCCCATTTAGAGTTTGAAGGCAAAATTTATTAGAAGGGTTTGACAAAAGGATCCATTCCATCTAATCAGTCATAATGGCGGTCAACGTAAGAATAAGGATAAAGTAGTTTGCATTGCAGAAACCCAACAAAACCATAGCAGATTAAAAGACAAAGTAGTTTGAATTCATTTTAAAAAACTTTTTCACTTTCTCTTCATCTTCCTGCATAGAACAAGACAAACATATGTCCTTTATCATACCAAAAGATCTCTAGTTCATCCCAACAAAACCATAGCAGATTAAAAGCAAGCTTTGACCGCGGTATCCAATATCCTATTATGCCACAATTTTCTACTATACGCAGCCTATGCCCGAGAAAGTAATTTCCAATATCATCATGCGGCCGATTTCTAACTAAGTAATTTTTCCAGCAATTGAGAAACTACAATTAGGAGTCTCAAGTAATCTGCACATACCACGACGAGAGATCAATATTGAAAGCCGATAATCATGCATACTCCATTTTTTGTAGGCAAGTCCCGAAACCCAACACATATTTTACCTATTCCTTTGCATAGCAATGAAAAAAGGGATTTTTTTTTAATCATTGTTACTTGTTAGGTCTTCTTTTTTTTCGTTTAGTTATTCCTTTGCTTAGCACTGAAAAAAGGGTTTTCTTCTATCATTGCTTCTCTTCCTCTTCTTTCTTTGTTTTTTTAGGGGAATCACCTAGCCTAGCCTTGGTTCTTGTTCTTTACTTAGCCGTTTTGTATTGGCAAATACTAACATGCCCGTTAGTAAGGCACATTATTCCCAGAAAACATGGGATAAATTATTCACCAGAGATTGAAACTCAAATTCCATGATGCCAACATTTAACTTTGGCATATTCCATAGCCCAAACTACTTCTACTTCCATCCGCATTCTTGTGTAAATGAAAATTTTTCGAGCAGAAAAAATCTAACACAGATTTTCCCAAATGGTTGAGTGTAAAAAGAATTTTCCAGCAGAAGAATATGCACAATCCAATTTCAATCACAAACTACACAAGCGCTGATATGAGGTGCGTGCACTATGTTCAATAGTGAATATCGATTAAAGAAATAAAGTGACACTCTAGCATAGAGGAAAAGGAAGTAGAAATATCTCAAATTTACTAACCCGGAACATGTAATAAATTATATTCGGAAAAAGATGAAATGAATCAGCATAAAAGCTTTAAATTTCGAGTAGTACGACCAATTAGCGAGAACTCCCGGGAATTTCCCTCGACCAAATTCCAGTTGTTGACACTGAGAACAAATTGCAAATCCATGAGAGCGAAAAATTAACATAAATTAAAAGATTAAATGAAATAATATAAAATAATCCGATCTTTGGCAAAAGGGCATGTGTAAATGAATGAAAGAATCAAATTCGCTTTTCGAAGCCGAGGACTCACCGATTGTGGCGGGGGAGAGAGCAAGGAGAGATTGGAGATGGCAACCACGGAGCGAAGATGCCGGAGACAGCGAGCACTAAGACCGGAGGGTGAGGAAACGGCGAGCAAGCGAGAAGAGACGAGCAAGTGGGTGAAGTTGGAAGAGGGATCTCGCAATGCAATTCGAGATCGAAACCTAAATAAATTGATTTTCGATTTTAGGAAAAAAACAATGGTTATTTTAAGGGGGCAAGTGCGGTATACCTCGATCGACCTCGAATAGAAGGCTCGGCAAGGTGGAGACGGAGGCGTGATAGAGAGGGGAACCGAGGATTTCTATCGGGTGAGAGGAGGAGTGTGTATTGGGACCGATAGGAGGGGTGTGCGTGCGTGTCGATTAGGTTTATTGAGAATAGAGGCGACTGATTGGAGTTCGGGTCGCCAATTTTCAAATATTGGCGACTGAATCCATTTCGGGTCGCCAATTTTTTAAAAAGGCGACGAATATATTTCCGGTCGCCTCTTTTAAAATAGTGGCGACTGATTCAATTAAGGTAGCCAATATTTTTAAAATAGGTGACTGAAATCTATACTGGTCGCCTATTTTAAAAAATTGGCGACTTGAAATATATTGGTCGCCAATTTTAAACCAAAAAAAAAAAACATTAACCAAAAAAACCACGGCGCTAAACAATATATTCCCTATATTTTAAAATAGGCGACTGAAATCTATTCGGGTCACCAATTTTAAACAAAAAAAAAAAACATTAACAAAAACAACAATGGCACCAAACAATATATTCCCATATCTCCCTAAATGGCGCAATTTTAAAAAAAATAAAATATTAAAATAGGCCAAACAAACAATATATTCCCATATCTCGCGAAATGTATTAAAATAGGCTACCAAATCTATTTAGGTCGCCAATTTTAAACACAAAAAATTAAATCCCATGGCACCAAACAAAAAATTCTCATATTTCCCTTGGCGCGAAACAATATACCCAGATGTTAGTCGTCCTGAACAAAAATTCAGGACGTTCAATGCTCAACTTCCTTGAATATAATTACAAGAATGCCACCGACTTCATTTTTTACTACCTATTTTTTAATAAGGACGTTTTTTAAGGAAGTAATATACAATTTTTATAGTATTGTAATTAGAGCATGAACATACACCTACAGTAGTGGAACGATTGTCCGAATGAACTAGTAGAATAGATTGGTCTTAAGGGAAACAAACCGTGTAGGCTTGAGAAACTAACAGTATTGGATCAATCAATGTAGAGCAAAGTAATAGTAAGGGAAGAGAATAGAGTTAAGCCGCATGAAAGGAAATTTTGGGCCTTATTATTATTATTATTTTCATTATTCTGTGAGCAATGCCTGCTAGTTTTAAGAACTTTCTTTGGTTTTGATATCTTGCACCTGAATCAAACTGTATAGGACAAAGGCATTCAATTTTCACCCAAAGAATCCATACACAAGCCCTTGTTATCATAGTCCCATTGTCACCCCCTTGAGCCACCTTTGATAGAGAGATGTGTGTGCCAATGCTGTAGTGTAACGCCCATAGTTCCAAAAATCGTGACAAGGTGATGTAAGAAAAAAAAGAAAAAAAAAGAAACATACATTATCTTTGGGTGACAGCATAATGCATCACCACTATATAGGGCATGTTCAGATGCAGCATTAGGACTACATATTGAAAAGACTTGTCTGGCGCCTTGCTACAACATATTTTTTTTCTTCACATAAATCACTCACACATTGCCATTCTACACATTACAATCTGAAAAGCCTTTTTTGATGCAGTTAAGTTCGGCCACCGAGGAATAGCCCTAAAAATTCTACAAACCTATAGAACTTCTAGGCTAGTACGACAGAGAGAACAAACCCCCCATGTAAAAGAGCGAACAAAACACATCACCCGAGAGACTCTTGACATTCCCTTACTAGAGCAATACTCTACACTAAGTCACCAAGATCTTGGGTAATGGGATTGTTTACACGGAACGCTGAACTTAAGACAATGATGGAGCCTACAAACGGAATAAAGACTTATAGCAGGCGAATACATTCCTTCGATGCATACCCATTCTGGAAAATGCTCTAAGTCAACTTCTGAGCATAAGTACGTCGACAGCGAACGCATTAATGAAGCAACGTTTGACAATAGCAACGAAAACCACCTGTGCCTAACGAAAGTTCGAAGAAACACGACGGCTACTTACCATTAGAATAAAAGCCTTAAATATATTATATATATATATATATATACACACATATATATATGTATACATTAAATCAATATTATTGAAATCACACAATTAAAGTTAATCAATATGCGAAAAATTAGTGCTACTTACGGTTAGAATAAAAGCCTTAAATATTACATGACCGTTGTGATTTTATCTCATATTGATAGCTTTTACAAGATGTAGCCTAGAATTTCGATAGTTAAGAGAAAATATTTTTCCTCCACTCGCTAGCCCTCCTCTCTCCTCATACCAAACATCTCGTAAGGTACTACAGATATAAAATATTGTTCCGATGTATTTTTCCTTCTCCAAAAAATTTATTTAAAATGATTAAGAAAAATTTATCTTTTAGTCGTTTAATTTTAATTCATTTATAACTCACTTCCTTAATTATTGTTCTATATGATAGTTGGATTCAAGGACGCAAATTCAAGCAATTCATGGTTTTTCTCGACCAAGGCCATATCTTGTTCGATCAAAGTCACCCATGCTTCTATTCCTTTTCCATCATGTGTATCCATCAAAATAATACAATTCTTTATCTTCAAAGAAGGAATACTCACCCACTTGGGTTTTCCCCATCCAAAATCTGCTTCATAAAACCCAAAACGACACCAGCTTGAGCACTTATCATCTATGCCTTCTACGTCCTTCCCTCCCTCAGTTGATAATGAGAAAGGATTATTTTTATCTTCAAGTTTATGAGTACGTTCCCTTGAAAATAGTTCAAGAGCTTTCCTTAACTGAACCACCAAGGATTGTAAGTCCAATATGTCTGTACTACTGTCATTGGTCTCCTCTGTTTCTGCTATGCAATTACTTAAGCAGTTTCCAACAGAGGTCTCAGGTAAAGGTGGTTTGTCCTTTTACGAATATTTATTACTTGGTTTACCTTGGAGGGTCTTTTGGTTATTCCTAGGTTTATTCTAGATGCTGTTGTTGCACATTTCCATATGAGTGCCAATACAGCCTCCACTCTTGTTGGCTGCTCCACCAGTTTGCTTGAAGCTTTGGCCTTCAGTTTTGTGATATCTGAGGATTCAAACACACCTACGTACACCCAATTCAATTTTGGTTTCTCAGTAAGCAATGTTTACTATTTTATTGGTATACTTTTAAAACTTATGACCAGTTGATGAGTTGAGAAGTATAACAAGCTGTGAGCGTCATTGTATTTTAGTTATCTTAAATGAGGTCATTTCTAACATAGTGGTAAATTTGATCACTTTCGGAAATCATATCCTCAAAATTACATATCTTCATTGTTTTATCTCTTAATCAATAATTACCACTCTGGTCTTTTGGTGTTAAATATAAGTTCACCCTGAGAGTCATTAATGATTGTTTTTCAATTATACCCTCATTGAATAAGCTAAGTGAGAGAAAATTTACTAATAGTATATATCTTCTTTTTCAATATTCATTATTAAATAAGGGTAAATTGGAAAAAGTCAATCAATTTTAGACATAATAAATATATCAACATCCATATCTTGGAATATAAGATTTGATCAAATTGGACTTATAATACATTTGTGGTAGTTGAAAGAAAGAACCAACGTAACCTTAATTTTGCTTGACTAGTACATTTGCGTGCACATGTAAATTATATTACTACTGCTGCTAATCAAATATCTGAAGTTATATTTCATTAAGCCTCTCAAATCAAGATCCTTCTTCTATAACCCAAAAAACAAAAAAATCCTTGTCATTGCAAAATAACTATCAGGGGTGACCCTTTATATCTGTTTATATATATTCTAAATAACAAAGACAAGATCATTTGCCATCACAATACAACGATCAAATTTTGATTCACGGGTTGGGATTTCCTATTCAAGATTTGAACTTTTCAACAAAGCCACAAGTAATGAAGAACTAAAAAGAAAAGTGGCGTATAGATATATTACCTTCTTGTAATGCAATTCGATACGGGTTTGATCTCTAAACGTGGTAGATCTTTTGAAAACTCCATGGAAGGGAAATGAGATTCCATAACATACTTTGGAAGCATAGACTCAGTCATGCACCCAATAGCAGTACAAGACCATGCCTTAATGAAAGAACCAATTGTTGAAGCATCAGCAATCTTGTGAGAAAACGACACAAACCAAAAACCCACTTCGTAAATGGGCGTCATCCACAGGCACAAACTGGTGTCCTAAGTCGGCATCGGGTTGTTTAAGGACGTCGGAGACGAAGCCACGGACACGAGCCTCGCAAAACTCGACACCTTCATCGTTACATTCAATTACTTTGTTTTCTTTGACTCTCCCTGCTAGTGGATAGAAGTAGGTTAGAGTCTCAGACAAGGACGTCTTTAGCCTCTCACATCCATCGTTAGAAAACTTATTTTCAATCTTGGGATAGAAAAACAACATTCGAGTGTGAAGTATAGGACAAATCTGATCAATGAAAGAGAGCTTGTAAATTCTAAGGTTTTGGGGTGTTGGAGAAGATGGCTTTATTGTTTGTTTGGACACCAACTCAACCTTCATCTTTTGGGGCTCCATGAAATTAGTTTGAATTTTGCTAAGGCTCGAAATCTCAAGACTCTGCCTCAGCATGAAAAGCTGATATGCTTATATAGAAATGTCATGACATTGATGATTTGATCAGTCGTCAGAAAACATTCTGAAGGAAAAAAAAATCCAAAAACTGATGTAGATAGGAACAAGTCAAAGATATTGGGCCTTTAGGTTTTGGAGAATAGCTTTTGGGATTTAAGTAAAATGATTTTTTCAGAATAGTTTTTTGTAGAATATATTAATGAAAAAGGTGATTTTGATAAAATGATAGTGTTTGAATATTGTTATCAAAATAGCTTTTTCATAATCAAATTTACCAAAAAGAATGTTAGCTTTTGTTATAATTACATCTAAAGGATAATGTTGTATTTTAAATATTTTTAACATTAAATTATATAAATTTGTGTAAAAAAATTAAAATACTTTAGAATACTGAGCTAGTACTTGAAAAAATATTTCATGATCTTGAAAATTTATTTTAGGAACTTGAAAAAATATTTCACGATCTTGACTCATCTTGAAAAAATATTTTAGGGTAGTGACGGGAATTAAAAAGATACTTAAAGGTCTGGTGATGTTGAAAAAAATACTTCATGATCTTAAAAATTTATTTTAGGATTTGAAAAAATATTTTAGAGTCTTGTTGATTTTGAAAAAATATTTCGGGATCTTGAAGGGAACTAAAAAGACACTTAAGGGTATAAACCGGTCTTTGCAAAAATACTTTATGATCATGAAAATTTATTTTGGGATATTGAAAAAATATTTCAAAGTAATGACTGATCTTGAAAAAATATTTCGGGGTACTAATGGATATTAAAAAAATACTTAAGGATACTGACTGGTACTAAAAATTACTTTTCATGATCTAAAAAAATTATTGTATGATCTTGAAAAAATATTTCAAGGTAATGACTAATCTTTAAAAAAAATTCAAAAAGCTTAGCTTACGGGTACTAAAAAATACATAAAAATACTTACTTGGTATTAAAAAAATATTGATGATAAGGAAGAGAGAGAGAAAAATATGGGAAAAAAAATAGCAAAAGCTAAGTTTTAGATCCAGAATTGAGTTTGGCTTTTTTATTCTTTGTTTGGCAAAATTTTGGCCAAACCAATATTTTAACCTACATTTTGTTTTCAAAATTGGCCAAACATGTAAAGAATCAACATATGACAGACCAAGTACATTAATTGGAACAATAAATATCGAAGGAAGAAACTGATTTGCAAATGAAAAGTCAAAAATATAAACATGCGAAAGAATTTGTTACGGACCGCTAATAAGACCGGCCCAAAGCCCAAGTCTGAGTGATGGCCCAAGTAGGGGCATAGCCGGACCGACACGTCGAGCAATCCGGAAGGGGTCGATAGCGTAACTAATCCGATATATCCGTATCTACCAAGATTATAGGAAGATCCGGACCCGGCCCACGTGATATAATCCCGAGATGCTCGCCCCGCATATCGGGAGCAAAGGGATATCCGTCACCACCACCTCTATAAAAAAAGAGGTCTACCATTAAGGTGTACGGGTTCTAACTCAGACCTATTACCTTCAGTTACACTGTGCACACACCTCACCCCCAATATTGTGTACAGTGATCCCAACCTCCTCTGGATATCTCCACATTAGATATCTGGAGAGAGACCTTTGATCCCAACATCAAAGTACCAGTCCCCGACTGGACAGTTACGTTCTATACCAGAACATTGGCGCCGACCGTGGGGATCCATAAATTACGATTCCCGTGACTACCGATGGTTCACACCAGAAGCAACAGTCGGAACATTCGGCCTAATCAACAACAAGCCGAGGCAAGCAACCCAAATGACCGAAGTATCTCCCACCCGGGGGGAGCTCCGAGGATCACATGTCGATACGGCCTCCTCTCCCCCGAGGCCAACAAAGCGCAGACGAGACGGCCACGGACTCCTCGGTTCCAAACCCGGATGTCCGAATGCTACAAAAAGCTCGGAATCTATCCTTAGAAAATTTGAGACTAAGGAAAGGCGGGACGAGCTCCAACGCGAAGAGGATTTTAAAGTAATCCAACGAGATGATGGACAATCAGCTCGAAAGATTCCAGGATCTGGATGCACCAAGGAGGCCGAGGACGATCCCGGGGAAAAAAGAGACCGCAGCAGGATGGTAGCAGCTCATCCAGCAGCTCAGACTCGGTGTCGGCAACAAGAAGCCGGGGCCGAAAGCAGAAGACGAGGGTGCGCCCAGAACAAAAAAAGGAAGACGAAAGCCGAGGCAGGGAGAGAAGATCCCGGTCTCGGACGTCGGAAGAAGGAGACAAAGAACTAGCCAGGATACCACGGTCTCGACGATCTCCCCGGGTATATAGGATGAAGTACCTAACTGAAGCCGATGCGAGCCCATTCTCTCGAGAGGCCGCTACGGCACCCTATCCAAAGCACTTCGATCTTACCCATCTGCCGAAATATGACGGAACACGGGATCCGCGAAGTCACCTCGAAACATTCGAGTTACTCATGTGGGTCCGTTTGATCAAAGGAAGTCATCCTACGCTTGTTCGCGGCGACTTTAACCGGTCCGCATGAAGTGGCTCCACTCTTTGCCAAACAATTCCGTACGCGACTTCGAAGACTGGCGCGGAAATTCGAGCTGAATTTCGCAACCAAAAAAGCCGAAGTCACGGTACACACCGAGCCGAATAAAGCAAAAGAAGGGAGAGACATTGCAAAAATACCTTAACCGTTTCAAGGAGGTGGCTTTGCAAGTGCGCTCGCTTCCAGACGAAGTACACGTCCATTGCATCGTGGATGGCCTGGATCCAACATCGCGACTCGCCAAGAACATATGCAAGAACCGGGTGTACACTCTCACCGAGTTTTATACCCGGGCGCAGCAATATCTGGACGTCGAGCAAATGGAGCTGGCCAACACCGTGGAGCCAGAAAGGATAAGAAAGACATCTCCTGACCCCGGAAGTAAACGAAGAGAGGAGTCCAGAAAACGCAACCGAGACAGTCGGACTAGGGGGGAAAGGCCGGAAGGAAAATCAAAATACGACAATTACACCCCGCTGAACGTCCCTCGGGCGCAGCTCTGGAAGGAGGTGGCTCAGAACGAGATGAGAAGAGTCGGGAAGCCGAAGCCGCTTAAGAAACCGCCCACTACGGACCGGTCAAGGTATTGTTCGTTTCACGACGGACGGGACACACGACGGAGCAATGCTATGAGCTCCGAGATGCAATTGAGAAGTTTATCAGGGAAGGCAAATTGCGCCAATACGTGATTAAAACTCAGGGCAAGAGAAGCGGCACACGCAATCAGGAGGGCCGGAGTAGGAGCCCGGCAGCGGAACCGAAGAAGGAGGAAAAAGAAGAAGGTCGAACTCCGTGACGCCTACCCGAAGCCGATTTCCGTTGTAATGGGATAAGCGGAGGATTCGGAGGTGGCGGAGACACAATGAGCGCAGAAATACTTGAGAGAAGTCCGACATGACCGAGAGACCTCCCAAAGGTCAATGACGACGAAGAAGGCCGGCACCGCCGCCTTTAACCTTTACCATTGACGAATTGAAGGATGTTGTACCGGGGCATCAAGACGGACTAGTAATCACCGGAACCCGGCTAACCGCCGGTCAAAAGGATATTCGTGGATGCGAGTAGCTCGGCCGATATTATCACCGGGATGCATATAAAAGGATGCGGATGGACGTGAAGACTTAAAGCCGTGTAAGACGACCCTTATAGGGTTCAACGGAGAGCGCTCGCTTCCCAAGGGTTACATAGACCTCAGCCGACGCTTGGAACAAGGGAGGCATTCAAGTCGGAGCGTGTCGGGTTTATAGTGGCCGACTTCCCGTCATCCTACAATATCATATTAGGCGGGCCGACCATTCACGACGGGATATGATGATATCCACTAAGCATCAAAAACTTAAGATGCTTAACAAGAAAGAACAGTGGTCGTAGTCACGGGAGATCGAAGGAATCCCGGCAATGCTACTTCGAAACACTCCGAATCGGGGAAGGAGGGCCCTCGTCTCCACCCCCGGCTCGGGAAAAGGGAAAACTCACCCGAACCCGAAAGACGTCAACGGGCCCGACGCTCGGTGAACATGGTCGAGCTTGACCTCGTGGACAAGCCCGAGATACCACGGCCCGAACCGGAAGGAGAGTTGGAGGAGCTGGTGCTTGGGGCGGATCCGTCAAAAACTACCAAGATCGGAGGGGCGCTGGACGATGACCTAAGAGCCCGGCTGATTCAATTCCTAAGAGACAACCAAGACGTGTTCGCTTGGACCTCGTCTGAGGTACCCGGGATCGACCCAAGGTTCTGTTGCCACAGACTAGCCGTGCGACCGGGGTCTACCCCGGTAGCCCAGAAGAAAAGAAACATCGGGGCGGAAAGACAAAAGGCCCTGGACAGGCACGTGACCGAATTACAGGAGGCTGGATTCATCAGAGAGATACAGTACACCACTTGGCTTTCCAATGTAGTGATGGTGTTAAAGCCAAATGGCAAGTGGAGGGTGTGTACAGATTACACCAACTTGAATAAGGCTTGCCCGAAGGACTCCTACCCCATGCCAAACATTGATAAATTGGTTGACAGCTCGGCGGGTTTTCAGCTACTATCATTTATGGACGCCTACTCTGGGTACAATCAGATAGCCATGCATCCTGACGACCAGGAGAGGACGGCCTTCATGACCGATAGGGCCAATTACTGCTATAAGGTCATGCCCTTCGGATTGAAGAACGCCGGAGCTACTTACCAGAGAATGATGAACAGAGTCTTCGAAGATCGATCGGGCAAAACATAGAGGTATACATTGACGACATGATCGTAAAGTCGAAGCGCCCCGACGATCACATCCGAGACCCGGAACAAACATTCGAGAAGTTAAGAAGGCATCGGATTAGGTTGAATCCGGCCAAGTGTGCGTTCGGGGTCCCGGTAGGGAAATTTTTAGGATTTATGCTAACCAACCGTGGAATAGAGGCGAATCCTGACAAATGCAAGGCTGTGTTGGACATGCAAGCCCCGAAGACGAAGAAGGAAGTTGGCGGAATGACCGTCGGCTTGCCGCCCGACCGATTCCTACCGAGGTCGCAGAGAAAGCCCTTCCTTTCTTCAGGCTCTTAAAAAAGAAAACCCGGGGGGTTGGAGCACGGAGTGCGAAATAGCGTTCGAGAAAATCAAGCAATGCCGGCAACGCCTCCGGCCCCGACAAAACCCGAGCCGGGGAGACCTTATTCCTCTACTCCGTCGGGGTTGGAGAAGAGGCGAAGCGCCGCTTTAGTAAAGGAAGCCGAGTCCGGACAGCACCGATCTACTTTGTGAGTAAAGCCCCCGCAGAGCTCTAACTCCGATATCGAAGCCGGAGAAAATGGCTTTCGCCCTATTAACAACGGCAAGAAGATTGAGGCCGTATTTTCAAGGACATCGATAGTGGTCCGAACTAGCCAACCGATCCGCCAAGTATTACACAAACCGGACTCGCCGGAAGAATGATCGGGTGGGCGATCGAGTTGTCCGAGTTTGACATCTCGTACGAAGCTCGGCGCGCGATTAAGTCGCAAGCGTCGGCGGACTTCATCATGGAACTCACCCGGCAGAGACGACCGAGGGAGATCACGCAGGATATGGAAGGTGTACGTTGACGGATCATCCAACGCAAAGGGGAGCGGAGCAGGTATCATAGTCGAGAGCCCGGAGGGCGTTTGCCGTGGAGCAGGCCCCTCCAATTAAAATTCCCGACCTCAAACAACCAAGCCGAGTATGAGGCTCTCCTTGCCGGATTGCTTCAGGCCAAAGAAAATGGAGCGCAGAGGGTCAAGGTTTTCACCGACTCACAGCTCGTAGCCGCGCAAATCGAAGGAACCTACCAGACGAAAGGTCCACTCTTGGCCAAGTACCTCAATAAAGCCAAAGAGATGATCTCAGAATTTCAAGAAGTGATCGTCACCCATATCCCACGGGAAGAAAACTCCAGGGCGGATATCCTGTCGAAACTGGCAAGCACGAAAGAAGCCGGTAGTCATAGAACCGTGATACAGCAAAACTTGACCGAGCCGAGCTGTATTATGACCATATCGGCAAGCCACCGATTGGAGGAAACCCCTAGAAGATTACCTAGAGAGAGGTATTATTCCAACCGACTCAGCCGACGCGAAGAAGCTAATGCGGGGAGGCCGCCATATATACAATGGTCGACGACCAACTATATCGCAAAGGCTTACATTCTCCGATGTTGAGATGCCTAGACCGAGCAGAATCGAAATATGTGTTAGCAGAAATACATGAAGGCATCAACGGCCACCACATGGGAGGCAAGGCACTTGCCAGGAAGGCACTTCGCGCGGGGTATTACTGGCCGACCATGACGGAAGATGCAAAAGAGGCCGTTAGAAGATGCGATAGTTGTCAGAAGCACGCCAAACTCATCTGGCCACCCCCAGCAGAACTTAAAAGTATCTCTCGCCCTCGCCTTTCTTTAAATGGGGCATGGACATCCTCGGACCGTTCAAAGCAGCCCCGGGACAGTTCAGGTGGCTCATCGTGGCGGTTGATTATTTTACCAAGTGGGTCGAGGCCGAGCCATTGACGACAATCACCTCGGCACGCATACAGAAATTCTTCAGACACAACATCGTCTCACGCTTTGGTGTGCGGCCGAAGTGATCACGATAACGGCACCCGGTTCGACCAGGATTCAAGACGCCGATGTCGATCTCGACGTCGGATTGCACTTTGCCTCGGTAGAGCATCCACAAGCCTAACGGACAGGCCGAGTCCGCCAACAAAATAATCCTTGAGGGACTCGTAAAGCGGATGCAAGATGCGGAATCTAATTGGGTGGAGCAGCTATACGGCGTCTTATGGGGATACAGACAAGTGTACGGTCCTCTACCCAAGAGACCCCTTTTCGGTTGACCTACGGATGTGAAGCCATGATCCCCGTCGAGATAGGACAACCATCGTGGAGGAGGATGATAGCCCGTAAGGTAGGAGAGCGTCAAATGACGACGCGCGATGACGGACTTGGAGCCGATCGACGAGGTCGAGTGGTGGCGCACCGCCGGAGCTCGTCGCTAAGCAACTTCTAGCCGTCAAGTATAATCGGAAGGTTCGACCACGGTCCTTCAACCGAGGCAACCTTGTACTTCGACGAGCCGACATAGGGAACAAGAACGCCGAGATGGCAAGTTGGCGGCAAATTGGGAAGGTCCCTACCGGGTTAAGGAGAAATTGGGCAATGGAGCCTATATACTTGAAACCTTGGCAGGAAACCCATCAAAAGAACTTGGAACGGAGACAAGTTGAAGATCTACCACGCTTGAAGCCCGGCCTCGGATGATGGAGACACCGAGCACATCTAGCTTTCAGATCGTTATTATTTGTTTGCAGTATTTTATCTTTCTGTTTTAAAAGTTCAATGACTTATGTGTTAGCTCTTTGGAGCATTTGCATTTTAATGAAGGATTCCTCAGTGGATTTTCGCCAACGTGCACAATTGATCGCTTAAGCATTACACCGAGGTATATAAACCCGGTCACAAATACGACACATCTAGATGATTTAACACCGGGGCACACTAGCCCAGGTCAAGAGCTCGGCGAAATTGCCTTTTATTGGCCTTCGCGAAATTGACATGTCAACGCTCGCCCGATTTAAGCATTCGAGTTGTCATTCCGACCCCGATCAGTCAAAATGTTTAAGTTGTGCGTTACGGACACCGCGTTTAAACAAGTGACAATTCGTCCTTACCTCGGTTATTATCCCGCCAACGGCTCCGAACACGTAGCGCGGTTAGGTTAATACCACATACGGTTAAAATCGACAACCCTACCATTCATTCCTGCACTTCACGTATGGTAGAATGCATAGCTCTAAGCACCCCTTGCGCCGACGAATCTCTAACTATGTGTAGAATTCATTCAATACCAAATGTATAAAACTTACTTTATCATAAAAGTATTTATAAACCGGCACGTACGTGAGAAATTCATATTTACAATTGGGAAACGAAATAAGCTTTTACAAGCGGCGGAGTGAAAGAAGCTAGGAGGCGCATTGTTCGAGGGCCCCGGCCCGACGGATGTAGTCGCCTCGGCATGTCCCGAGTCGGCCTCGGGATCCAATGACGCGCCTTCCACTCGTTCTCGCCTACCCGCTTTCCGCATCGTCCTCATCTCCGAGAGATATTGATTCATCTTCGGGAAGGGATTCGGAGAAGGAGGAGCGGTAAAACATGCCGTCCCTAACATAGGCTCGGTAATGATAACCGTCGACGTTCAAGGTCGCCTTCGGATTCAAGATCGGATTTGATCCAAGGCCATTTTAAAGCATTCTCTTGCTGCCTCATGGAGAGTCTCCAGAGATTCCACATTGGCTTGGCGCTCGGCGGCAAGTTTTTCTTTACCGACCCAAGCTCGACGGCCGGATCGCCTCGTTGCCATTGGACCGTCTTCACGGCATCCAGTCGTCATCCAGGCCTTCGAAGACGATCATAGTCCGATGTCTTCTTATCCAATGACTCTTTCGTCATCAGAAGCTCCTCGGTCGCTTTACCACAAGACGCTTTGGCAACAACAAGCTCGTCCTCCAACGCAGTTACTTTATCAGCCCTGGCTTTGGCGATTGCTATCTCCTCTTCCAAAGCCTTTACTTGTCCGGCCAGAACCTTGGCCTGAGCCGCTTCCTCTTCAGCAGCCTTGGCTCTGGACAAGGCCTCTTCCTCGGCACGTCTCGTACGCCGATTTTCTACCTCGGAGGCAACGTGCTTCTCCTTCAAAGATAAGTAGGGCTTGATGAAGACCGATGGATTTGCATAGGAACCTTTGAGCCTCATTTATGATCGACGTATCCATGGCCGACAAAGGAACTCCATTCATAAATTTTGTCGGCGGAAGAAAGGCGACACTCGGGCTTCCTGGCCACCCTCTTTCCCATGAAAGTCCCCGGAATAACAGTGCACGACGTGCGGGCGGCGGTTTGTCGGAGAGGAGGGGCAGCCGCCGAGGGGAGTCTCGACAAAACGGTTCCTTTACCTCTTGCAGCTGTCAACCGAGCCGAACATGATTCATGAGGGCGGTCGAGGCCGGATCGAACCTTCTATAGCCGTAGCAACCGGGCAAGATCGATTGCTTTGGGGGCGAGGCTTCAGCGCGGTTATTGAAGGGCGGGGCACATCCGGAGGGGAGTGCGGAACGCCTAGAGCAAGGAGTGTCCGAGGCCTTGGTCTTCTTGGCCTTTGACGATCCAGAGGCCGCCTTAGACTTTTCCTTTTCGGAACCTGAGGAAGGACGCTTACGAGTTGGTGCGGCCACTGTCGGGTTCACAAGCGACAGGTATCGGGGAAGTTCCGACATGTCTTGAGCTGCAAAACAAAGGAAAAGGCGATAAGTATACGTGCGTTGAAAGAAAATCAAAAACATAGTAATTACGCAGCCGTGGAACCATACAATCAAAAGACTGGGGCTCAGCCCCAGGCCCGTTAATAAAGAAAGCGGCACTCCGAATCCCGTATCTCTCAACATAGGCGGTAAACCGAGGTATACAGGCGGCCTCTTCAGGGGAAAGGTCATCAGTTTGTATCTGATACGAAGAGGGATTGAGGTCATAATGGGTTTCGTTCCAGTAAAGAGGAAACTCCCACTCCACGTCCTCCCCCTCGGGACCTTTCAAAAACCAGGGCCGCTGTCCAGGGAAACCAGTCCCTTCACTTTCTCGTCCTCCTTAGACGTCCGGGATGTGAAAGGGCCGAAGTAATGAAAAAATAACGAGGTCGTGCAAGGAATAGGGACTCGGGAAGGAGGAGCATGTGCGCTCAAAGGCCACCAAATAGGCCCATCCGTTGGGATGAAGTTGAGAGGGTGCCGCCTTAGAGCCATCGGCCGCCGACATTTGAAACCGGCTAAATGGAAATTGAACTTTCACTCGGGTCGTAATCTCGGTAGAAGAAGAAGAAGTTGGTACGCCCAATTGACCGAGTGGCGCATACCGGTTCACCCTCATCCGGAGGACTGACCTTACAGCCTTCCATTACAGGAAGCTTAAGCCGTGCAATGTCGGCCTTGGACATCAACGACCGAGTCCTCAGGATATCGTGGGATACCCAGGGATACTGCCTACATAGCGCCTCGGGAGGACTCGAAGAGTTCGACTCCCCGGCGTCGGATTGAGTGTCTTTGGAGAAGACTCGTGAAGCCATTCACCTATAAGCAAAATAAAAATGCCGGGATCAGCAAGAGAAAAAATACCGAATGAGTTATATTGTCGCGGTAAAACAAGCGGACTCGGGGACGGAGATTGCCGAAGAAGGATTCGAAAAAGCCGGATGGCGGCAAGAACCTAAAATAGATGAAGCTTGGGAATCTTGGCCCGGCGTGATGAGGAAGGAGCTCTCGGCAAGACAATCCCAAGCGGGGCCGAAATACCCCGTCGGATGGGAATTCGAACCGGGAGCCGTGGACGAACGATAGAAGTTAAGGGGCCGAGCGGACAGCGCATCATCCTCAAGACGAGCCATACTACTCGGTCCAGCAATTTCTGGCGGGATACTTGAAGCGGCCTCGTCGTGGGCACGAGGCGTCGTCGTTACCAAAGCCGAAGCACGGACGGATCGGGACCCTGATGCACTCCGTTGACCGGATCCTCCTCTTAGCATGGACGCCAGTTTCTCCGCTTCGGAAAGTTCAGAACCGAGAAGCCAAAAGGAGGTTCGAGGATAACGAAGACGTAAGGCTTCTTCTTCCTCAGGAGTTAATGATGGGTTAGAAGGGGGAAAGCGATCACTCCCAACCATTTTGCAAAAGAACAGGAACCTATAAAGGCAGAAAAGGGTATGTGAAGAAGGTGAAACAAGGCGAAGGATCGATAAAAGAAATGTTATGGCTACAAGGTAGGTTGAAGAGGGATTTCGACTTATGAAACAGAGAAAGAAGCTATAGAGGAGGTTTACCCAGAAAATCCCCACCACGACGGATAAATAACTGATCAAACAAGTAATACCAGTCAAAAAGCAGGAGAAGCAATATACCTGAAGTAATGGAGAAGAAGCGAGTCGCGAGTAAAAGTGAAAGATCGTGGGAGCAGGCAATCGCAGAAAGTGGTAGAGAGCAGAGGAAACTGGCAAAGACGACGAAAATAGTGAAGTGGAGAAAATGGAGGGAAAGATGATTCGTATAGGCTCGGGGAAGTTGAAGTGACGGCGAAGCGTCTTTTCACCCCGAGAAAGGAGATGGCGTGTCGCGTGTGCAGAAAACATTAAATGCGCACGAAGATCAACGCCTGGAGTGCGGTGGCGGTTGCAGACGCCCGCCAACGCTGAATCGCCAGGTGTCAGGGGGCAATGATGGCGAATATGGAAAGCCCCCATCGAATAGCATGAATTCGTTGTTACCAACCGGCATAGCCGAGAGCAACTCGTAAGACTCATACGTCCCGGTTCGGAAATATTCATCGAGCAAAGCCTCGGATAAATCACCCAAATAGTCAACCTCGGCCCCTAAAGTTTCACCTCGGAAGGACGAAAGCTTGGCGTAGCTCGGCCGGTGAAGCCAAGACGGATATGGGACATCTCGGCGGCCGGAATTACCGACCTACCGAAGCCGGGGGCAATCGTTACGGACCGCTAATAAGACCGGCCCAAAGCCCAAGTCTCGAGTGATGGCCCAAGTAGGGGCATAGCCGGGGATTGACACGTGCCGAGCAATCCGGAAGGGGTCGATAGCGTAACTAATCCGATATATCCGTATCTACCAAGATTATAGGAAGATCCGGACCCAGCCCACGTGATATAATCCCGAGATGCTCGCCCCAGATATCAGGAGCAGCCGGGATATCCGTCACCACCACCTCTATAAAAACAGAGGTCTACCATTAAGGTGTACAGGTTCTAACTCAGACCTATTACCTTCAGTTACACTGTGCACACACCTCACCCCCAATATTGTGTACAGTGATCCCAACCTCCTCTGGATATCTCCACATTAGATATCTGGAGAGAGACCTTTGATCCCAACATCAAAGTACCACCCCCCGATCGGACAATTACGTTCTATACCGTAACAGTAATTAATATAATAAGCCAAGTTAAAGGACTTAAATGTGAACAATTAATATCATTCCTAAAAACTTTAATTCTGATTCCTTAAAAAAAAAAACGTGTTTGGCTGTAGTAATAGAATCTCGTTACCGATGTTTCCTCTTCGCACCTTTTGCCTCCAATAGAGAGGAATACAAATTGTTTTGTTTTTTGTTGTGAAATTCTTGTGGTTTTGCTGAAAATGTTCATATCTCTGGGTAGAAAATTGCAACCACTAGAACGAAAAAGTGTTTTCTTTCGGGTGTGTCAAAGGAATACTAATCGTTTTAAAAAGATAAAAATGAGACATAAGTATGTACCAAAACAAAATGTATGACTTGGGAATTATTGAAATGTCTCGGGTTGACAGTAAACGTAATAGTCAAAATCATTATTCAGGTAAGATAAGTAGGTACAAAATCAAACACCTCTTGCTTGCCAAAAAAAGAAAAAAGAAAACCTCTGGGTTTTTTTTTACTTCCTTTACTTTATCATTTCAAATAAAACGATGTATTCAATCTAGCTATGTCAAATGTTCAGTAATTTTTAAAATAGGAAAAAAAAAACAAAAAGAAAAAGAAAAAATTGTGAGATCCAGACCAAGAATGCATTGATCATTCAGTTGAATATATATATGTGTGTGTATAAAAGCTGTCAGTGGCACCAAAAGGACAAGGGAGAAAAAATCATCAACGAAGTTGTGTCTGCACAATGCCGTGATGGAGACGGCAAAGAGAGATAAGAGCGAGTTGGGTGGGAAATAATGAGGGTTGGTAAAATTTCAAAATTAAGTATTTAATGCTTGTAATGGTAATTTGACTTTTTTAACCTGTCAAGCGTGATAAGCCACAAGTTTTTTTTTTTTTTTTTTTTTGATAAAGTTTTGCCTTAATAAAATAAGCCACTTAACCCCTAAAAGCCCAATCAGCAAAACTCCATACCAAACGCAGCTCAAAAAGTGAACAACTGCTAATCTCACTTTTAGCCACCCAATCACGCTTTTTGGGTTCCATAAGCCATCCCAAACACACTATGGGCCCGTTTGGTACCAAAAAAAAAAAAAAAAAAAATTTGAGGAGGGAAAAGAATATTTGAAAGAATGGGGAAGATGACTTGAGAAAAGATGAGTTGTTTGGTAAAAAAAAAAATGAAGGGGTAATAGTTGGTAAAGAATTAGGAAATGTTTATTTTATCCTCAAAAGAAATTAATTCAAAATAAAAAAGAAAAATATTTTTTTGATAAAATATATTTTTTTAAAAAAATATGCTTTTGCTAAGTTCGAACTTTCCCGCCAAGTTCAAACTTTCTCGCCAAGTTTGAACTTTTTGCCAAATTTGAATTTTAGGGGTAAACTGTCCAAAAATGTGAACAAAGTGACCAAGGAAATTGAGATCCCATCAAAATAATCTTCCCACATATGAAGGAAGATTGGTGGGCACGTGTACTTGTGTTCCCGAGAAGATTTGTGCAAAATGTGTACCAAACGGAGAAACTTGCCAAAGTTCATTTCCTCCTCACCAATTCTTTATACCAAATGGGCCATATATCCTCTATGCACACTAGTTGGATGTAATGTCCTTCAACCCCTCACAAAACATCATGAAATCATTGTTTTTGGAAGCATGTGTCCACGCTTTTCATTTGTGGGGCTTATACCTTAGCTTATGATTCATGGCCTCTGTCAGTGGTGGAGCCACACTTGTGCCTATGGATGCAAGTGCACCCACAAAGTTTTAAAATATATATATTATTTAGGTGTAATGTGTTAGCATCAAGTCCATAGCTTAGTGGTAGAGTATTTGATTATTGGTGAAGAGGTCATGGGTTCGAACGTGGTTGGGCGCTTTTCCATTTCTTATTCTTTTCCCAAGATTTTTTTTTTTTGGGGGTGTAAATGGGGCCTTAGCCCTTTCACATTAATGCGTCATAATAAAACGTGGGTATACCAAGCCCTATCCTATCCCCGTATGCCCAATCAATCAATTCCCGAGGAGGATCCACAAATCTTTTCCCAAGTTTTTACTCCTTATGAAAACACCCATTTTTCATTTCTTATTTTTTTTCCCAAGTTTTTACTCCTTATGAAAAACACATGTAGCGTAGTTTTATATGTGATTTCAAAACAATGTAAAGGCATTTTTTTTTTTATAACTAGCCACTATTTACATTTTTATATATATATTTTTAAAAATTATAAATTAAATACATTTATCATATATAATTTCACTTTAATTATAAATAAATCCTAAAAGTAAAAATTAGGGTATTACAAAAATCGTTGAGCTCATAGGAGTATCAACCCCGTTGCGTTGATCCATTCCATATTTTTTAAGAAACTCTTGCAGGTATTTGGTTTGAGAAATAAATAAATATTACATTCTTCTTTTGCTTGATTTAAAGTTCTAAAAGGAAATTAAATTTTCCTATTGTAGATATTTCAAACTCACCTTGCATGATCTTAGAGAACTCTTGACAAACTTTTGTTGAACTTGATATGTTTGATAAGATTGATGATGAAAAATATAATGCAATATTTTCAAGGAATGAAGAATCGAAGAATGCTTTTGTAATCGTTATGTTGTAATAGCTTAGTTGCTTCTTGATTATTATTTTTCTACATTAAGTTGAAGTTTTCTTTTCTTTTCTTGTCTATATTCATTTGATTTTTATTGCATCTAAAACTTTCCTTGAAAAAAAAATTTTTGGGCGCGCCCCGAATCCCCTTACTAATTGTACACCCACAAATATAAAATCATGGCTCCGTGATGAGCACAAATTATGCCATGTTTTCTTATATTTTCATGACTAAATTGTATGGTAAATATAAGCTTAATTGCGAACAATCCAAGCAAAAAGGCATATATTCATGATATAGGGACTGAAGGATAGAAATCATTTACATCCTAAACATGTGCTAAGAAAGGAGCAAATTACATGGTTTTTAAGGAAGAATGTATAAGAAAAGCTGATACGATACTATAGCATTCTGACAGCAACTCAAAGTGCAATGCAAGGCATCACGAAAGCTATAGCAAAGTAGAGGACGCAATGATATGCGTCATGTTTTCTGACCTTTTTATCTAGGTGATTTCAGGAATAAAAGAAAAGGGCGATAACGACAGGTAGATTGCTGACATAACGGAATAGAAGATGTAGAGGATCGAAACTAAAAGATTTGAAGAATCCCGGAGGATCAGCAAAAGCAATCTACTCAGATTGAGAGATACGGTAGATCTCGACAGATTAAGAAAGGCCCAACTCGCTGTAACTTGAGCCGCAAGAAAACCTGATTATATAAAGAGACAGCAGAGCCAACCCTAAGAGAGTCGGAGAGCACGAACGAGATTCCACATTTGGCGACTCAAGAGAAGAGTGAGAGATTTCACAAAGCACGAGATTTTCAGGACAACCCAGCATCCTTCTTTGCAGTACGGCCGAGAGAAGAAGACGTGGAGTGGTGACGTGACAGGGCTCCGTCCACGCCATCGGAACTTTGTCAAGCTTTTTGTTTCCTCTTTTATTTTAGTATTTAGATCATCGGTCACTCTGTTATTATCTGTTTTGTGTTTCCCTCGTCAGTCATGAACTGATTTTCATATGGCTGGACGAGGATGATGTCTTAAGTGTTGAATGAACCCAGTTGCAAGTTCTTAATTTAATAAATTTGGTTTGTTTATTAGTGCATTAATTACTAGTCGATTAGCGGAAGCTAAAGGGTAGATTTGTGAACTCGGCTTGTTGGCAAGGAGTTGAGGTTAGACCTCTGAGAAACAGTGTTTGCTAGGCAGCCCGTGCACGGCTTGACCTATTATTGTAGGATTTAGGAATGGGTCTACCTCTCATAACCATGACACCCTGAGTGTAAAGCAGATCTAACTAGAAAGTTGCCATAGGAATATGGAAGGAGTATAGTTAGCATCATATGTATCGGATGTGGAAGCTTCGGTAGACTATAGTGGTGGGTTAACCAAATAGCTTTGTAGTTAGTAGATATGCTGTAGCATTGCGGAAGCTGTGCAGTATAGATGCTATGGCAATGGGTAGAGCAACTGGGGGGTTGATGCACTTAAGGGTGATTCTGAGTCCATCCTAAGTTCTTACCAATATCTTCTCAAGTTTAATTCACTCTGTTTATTTCTGTTATTAGCTTAACCACAAAAACCTCTCAAACCAATTATATTCACTTTCTGTTTGCACAACTATCTTAGCAATCGAGCGTCACTCTTTGGTATCTCAGTCTCTGTGGGACGATACTCTACTTACACTTTATTACTTGTTCGACTGGTTCACTTGCCATCAAGGAAATCGACAAACAAGTTTTTAGCGCCGTTGCCGGGGACTGCTGATACCCCTAGTGACGATACCCATTTGCTTAATAGTTGTGATTTACCTAGTAAAAAGCTCATCTTTCTCTGTTCTTGATTTGCAGGTACATTCTATAGTGTATGCGCAACTCGCCTCCAGCCAACCTAGAGCCTTACGATCTTCAAATAGAACGTACCTATAAGCAAAGGCGCAGAAGGCAGAAGTGAAGAAGTCAATCTTTTGACCCAGCAAGCATGGCAGATATAACTGTCAACCACGAGCGGGATCAACGAGAGCCTATAGTAATAAACAGGGATAACTAGGTCCCTCCACCTCCAAACCCAGATATGACCAAAGCCATCATGGAATTCGGGATTCCAGATCTAAACAAGCAGAACTTGGCCATCACTCCACCAACCTTCAATGCTAGACATTTTGAAATTAAAGGTGTCATGATTTAGATGTTGAATGCAGCCGGGCAATTTGGAGGACTTCCATCCGAAGTTCCGCACCTTCACCTCAAGACATTCATGGAGGTGTGTGATTCTTTTGTCATCCCAGGAATACCGTCCGATGCCGTTCGGATTAAATTATTCACATTCTCACTAAGGGACAAAGCTCGGACGTGGCTTAACAACCTACCTGCTAATTCCATCACTACATGGAACAACCTGGGAAGTAAGTTCTTGCTCAAATTTTTTCCACCTACTAAGAACGCTCAACTCAAAGGGGACATCACTAACTTCCAACAAAAATCTGGTGAATCTACCTACGAAGCCTAGGACAGATTTAAAGACCTCCTTAGAAGATGCCCACAGGACGACTGTGTGAATGGGTCCAGTTAGAAACATTTTACAGAGGTCTCGATGGACAAACACGATCAATTGTAGACGCCTCTTCTAGAGGATCCATCTTAATGAAGTCTTATGAAGAGGCCACAACTTACTGGAGCTCATGGCCATGCACAGTCATCAATCCAAGCAGACAGAGCTACATCCTCCCGAACTGTTGCAGGGATACATGAACTGGATGCTATGACTACTCTCATAGCTCAAGTTTCATCTCTGACCAATATGGTGAAAGGACTGACCCTTCCATCAAGCAACACATCATTGCAACCATCTCAGGTAGCTTGTGTGTACTGTGGTGGAGAGCACTCTTACTCTCAGTGCTCCGACAACCTTGAATCTGTAAACTTCATCCACAACTTTAACAGGGGCAGTAACATTAACAATCCGTACTCAAATACATACAACCCCGGGTAGAGGTAGCATCCCAATTTCTCATGGAATTCTCAAGGTTCACAAGCAATAGGACAATCCTTGGGCCCACCATACTCAAACCGAACATCAAAATCACCAGGGTTTACCCAGCAAGCACGACAGAAGGGCGGTGAATCAGACCCACAACACTCTATGTTTACCCTTCTGAAGGACAATAGGGCAAAAAACGACACAATCATTCAGAATCAGCAAGTAACACTGAGAAATCTTGAAACTCAAGTGGGACAACTAGCGACTTCTCTGAACAACAGACCCTCAGGATCCCTGCCCAGTGACACTGAAGTGCCCAGGACCCAAGGAAGAGAGGAAGTCAAACTGATAGAGCTCAAGAGTGGTAAAAGCTTAGAACCCATGAAGACCACTAAACAACCTATGGTTGTCACTGATCTGAAAAATGAGAAACTTAAGGAAGGGCAAGGAAGTACTCAACAACTTCTTGAAGACGAGCAGAGGCAACCAAGACTGTTACAATCGGAACAGGATCTCAGCACCGCAACATTGCTCCTCGAGCAGCACTAGATGACCACGTACAATACCTAACAAGGAATGCTACCGCCTCATCATCGAAGCACAATTGTGATCTCGGGCCTTCAAAGATGCTAAGGCAATCTCCACCTTTCCCACAAAGGCTAAAGAAGCAAGGTCAGGAGAAACAATTAAGCCATTCCTCGACATGCTACGGCAATTGCACATTAATATTCTGCTGGTGGAAGCTTTGGAACAAATGCCCAGCTACGTGAAGTTTATGAAGGAAATTCTGTCTAAAAAGAGACGACTGGAATAGTTTGAGACAGTGGCATTGACCCAGAACTGCAGTGCCATGCTAACCAATTGGTTACCTCTGAAGTTAAAAGATCCTGGCAATTTCACAATCCCCTGTGCAATCGGACCTCAGTATTCTAGAAAAGCGCTGTGCGATCTGGGTGCTAGCATAAATCTCATGCCCATGTCTATTTTTAAACAATTGGCAGTAGGGGAGGCCAGGCCCACAACAGTTACATTGCAACTGGTTGATCGCTCTATAGTGCTACCTGAAGGAAAGATCGAAGACATTCTAGTAAAAGTGGATAAGTTCATCTTTCCTGTGGATTTCATTATCCTGGATTTTGAAGCAGATCGCGATGTCCCAATTCTTCTGGGAAGACCTTTCATGGCAACTGGGCGTACGTTGATTGATGTGGAAAAAGGAGAACTTACATGCGTGTGAATAATGATCAGGTCACCTTCTCAATTCTCAAGCTCGCGAGATTCAAAGACCCAACTGAGAAGTACCTAACCTCTGAAGATGATAGCAAAGGCACTAGAGAGGCAGGAAGCCTTCCTACACTATCACAGCATTAATTCGCTATAGCAAAGTCTAGCTGAAGACTTTAAAGCAAGCTATTGGGAGGCAGCCCAAGTTCGTGATTCTTTACCATCACAACAGGAGGGAACAAGTCCAGCACAAACCATGCTACAGTACGATGCAAACAGCAATACGACAAAAGCCCAATGTTAGTTAGGTACGCTCCTCATCTCTAAAATAAACATTGTAAGTGCGTTTATCTTAGTGAGCCCACTATGCGCCAACTAAGTTTAACTCACTGTCGAAGGAGTCGTAACGCTTCATATTCAAAATTCTGCCTCTGCTCTGCCTATTCTCTTCATCCCATCCTCCCGCATCTTTTCACATCCCCACCAACTCCCTTTTCCTTCTCTCACCCACAGACACACCATGCCCCAGGTAAAACGTGCAGCACGGTGTGGCCGGGCAACCCCACCGGCCAACGTTCATCAACCACCCCGTCGCCCTCCGCCCGTAAAGCCGTCACCACCGATTGCCATCGAAGTCTCCTCTCCCTCCTCCTCGTCCACTGAACCCTCTCGGTGTCCGGCACTACCGACCGAACCCTCTCCGTGGCGCTCGCCACCGGCACCACCAACTCAAGGAGCTCAAAACACTCGGAGCGACTCTTGGGCGAAACTTGAAGCCTACCGTCGTCATCCCTCCCGTTCCTACGGACGGCGGTGTCCCGGCCCCTCCCGTTCCTCCCCGCTCCGTAGTTTTCTTCTATTTTGTTACTTTTAATTTGTTTCTTTTTGTTTGACAATCTGCTAATGCCTTGGGCGTTTTCCCCAGGGCAATTTTGTGAATGCTATTGTGGTTAATTTGCTGCTGTTGCTCTTTATTTTCCTCCCGCCCCCTTGTTGCGCACCATGGTTCTGATTATTCCTCTCTAATTACAGCTGTTGCAATGAGGGCATTGCATCGTTTAAGTGTGGGGGGATTGATTAGATATGTGATATAATTTGCTACTGTTGTTTCCGTGTGTGTGATCTGATTCACCCTGCATATAGTTTTTGCATAAACTCAAGTTTTTTTTCCAAATTGCATGATAAAGCATGAACAGAATTTTGTAGCAATGGAATGAATGTCTATATAACGAAGCATAGCATGATTGCCTAAGAAAACTGAACCTTTAGGCTTGGGAAATTGACGGTGCTAGCTAATCTGATGTGGGGTAAAGTGACAATGAGGAATTTTAAAGGGAAGAACCCCCAATGAAAGGATTGAATTGAGCTAATTTTTTTATTCTGTGTGCATTTCTGCTAGCCTATGTTTGATCCTTGATTTGTCTTAGTTCTTTGATAGACTATCTGGCATCTGAATTTGAATTTCGTAGGATAAAGGCATTCATGTCATACCCATCCCCATCATTCTCATACACAACCCACTCACCATCATTTTCACTTTTGCTACCCCATTGAGCCACACGAGTATGCTATAGCAGACCTAGTTAGATAGAAAAGCTAGAAGAAAACTGTGACAAATGCTAGGGCAGATTGCTCCCATTAAAAGCTGCTAAAAGAAATGCTATGTTGAGCTTCAAAAAAAAATTTTATTAGAAAAGAAAAAGAAAGGAAAAGACCTAGAGTAGAAAGCAGTAAGGAATACAAAGTTCAAGAAGGAGCACTCGGCCGAAGCCAAGAAGAATTGTCTACCTAATCTGCTAGAGCATTCACCATCAATTCCCATCTCAAAAACACTTGGCCATCCTCACACTATAACCTGAGAAGTCATTTGGATGAATGAATACTCAGATGCTAGAAGGCAATTTTAGAACTTTGAAAAGGCTATGGATCTTCTGGGCCCATTTGACAAGAGAGAAACTAAAATCCCCTGGGTAAGCGAGCGTAAACACTGAACTTGAGAGCCTCTTGAGACTTCTTCATCTAAGCAATACCACGCATTCTGTGTCGTTGGTACTGGGCAGTGGGGTTGCCGAATGGTGGATGAGAACTAACAGCAATTGCACAAGCAAGGTTACACAGACAAGAGTACTACGACTATGAGTCTTTGTTCACTTCATCTTATTTTGCCCAGGAGTGCAAAAAGCTAAGTGTGGGGGTATTTGATGAGCACAAATTATGCCATGTTTTCCTATATTTTCATGACTGAATTGTATGGTAAATATAAGTTTAACTGCGAAAAATCCAAGAAAAAAGGCATATATTCATGATATAGGGACTGAAGGATAGAAATCATTTACATCCTAAACATGTGCTAAGAAAGGAGCAAATTACATGGTTTTTAAGGAAGAACGTATAAGCAAAGCTGATACGATGCTATAGCATTCTGACAGCAACTCAAAGTGCAATGCAAGGTATCACGAAAGCTATAGCAAAGTAGAGGACGCAATGCTATGCGGCATGTTTTCTGACCTTTTTATCTAGGTGATTTCAGGAATAAAAGAAAAGGGCGATAACGACAGGTAGATTGCTGACATAACGGAATAGAAGATGCGGAGGATCGAAACTAAAAGATTTGAAGAATCCCGCAGGATCAGCAGAAGCAATCTACTCAGATCAAGAGATACGGTAGATCTCGACATATTAGGAAAGGCCCAACTCGCTGTAACTTGAGCCATAAGAAAGCCTGATTATATAAAGAGACAAGAGAGCCAACCCTAAGAGAGTCAGAGAGCGCAGAACGAGATTCCACATTCGATAGACTCAAGAGAAGAGTGAGAGATTTCACAAAGCATGAGATTTCCAGGACAACCCAGCATCCTTCTTTGCAGTACGACCGAGAGAAGAAGACGTGGAGTGGTGACGTGACAGGGCTCCGTCCACGCCGTCGGAACTTCGTCAAGATTTCTGTTTCCTCTTTTATTTTAGTATTTAGATCATGGGTCATTCTGTTATTATCTATTTTGTGTTTCCCTCGTCAGTCATGAACTGATTTTCATATGGCTGGACGAGGATGATTTCTTAAGTGTTAAATGAATCCAGTTGCAAGTTCTTAATTTAATAAATTTGGTTTGCTTATTAGTGCATTAATTACTAGTCGATTAGTGGAAGCTAAGGGCTAGATTTGTGGCCTCGGCTTACTGGTAAGGAGTTGAGGTTAGACCTCTGAGAAACAGTGTTTGCTAGGCGGCCCGTGCACGGCTTGACCTATTATTATAGGCTTCAGGAATGGGTCTACCTCTCATAACCATAACACCCTGAGTGTAAAGCAGATCTAACTAGAAAGTTGCCAAAGGAATATAGTTAGCATCATATGTATTGGATGCGGAAGCTTCGGTAGACTATAGTGGTGGGTTAACCAAATAGCTTTGTAGTTAATAGCTATGTTGTAACATTGCGGAAGCTGTCAGTATAGATGCTATGGCAATGGGTAGAGCAACTGTGGGGATTGATGCACTTAAGGGTGATTCTGAGTCCAGCCTAATTTCTTACTGATATCTTCTTAAGTTTAATTCACTCTGTTCATTTCTGTTATTAGCTTAACCACAAAAACCTCTCAAACCAATTATATTCACTTTCTGTTTGCACAACTATCATAGCAATCGAGCGTCACTCTTTGGTATCTCGATCTACGTGGGACGATACTCTATTTACACTTTATTACTTGTTCGACTAGTTCACTTGCCATCAAGGAAATCGACCAACACTCCGCCACTGGCCACTGTGTTGCACTTGACTTTTGGTTTTTGAGTTGCACTTCTTAGTGGTGGGTATTTTACCTTTGCTTGTTATTCATCTTTTTGTTAAATGCAAGCATATGGCTACAAATAAGTATGAAATGAATATATATATATATATATATATATATATATATATATATGAGATAATTTTTACCTATATATATATATATGAGATAAATTTTACCTCTTTTTTGCAAACGTAAATTCACACATTTTTTAGTAATATTGAAGTATAACACTCTCATCCTAATAAACTAATCATTAATAACTAATTATTTAGTACTTCATCCAATCCTAATTATAGAAACACTTTTATAATACAATTTATATTATAAAAGTGTTCATATAATTGACCGAAGATAATAATAAACTAGGTTTTCTCTCCGGGCATTCCACATGCTGGTGCATATTGTTTGATAGTAGATATGATATTTTAGTTTTGGAGAATTATGTCATATATTGTACGGAATGTATCGCGCAAAAGTTTGAAGATATTTTAGTTTTGGAGAATTATGTCATATATTGTACGGAATGTATCGCGCAAAAGTTTGAAAACTGGAAACATGACCTTCAAATGTTTAACTATTTTATAATTAATTAATATTCAAGTCTCTTTTCTTTTCCAAGTGATTCAAAATTAACATTTAAGTGACTTTTTTTTCTCCAAAACAATCTTCCCCACAATTAAAAAAAGTAGCTTTTTATTTCCAACAAACTTATCATTAACATTCAAGTGATTTTTTATTTTCCAACCAATTTATAATTAACATTCAAGTGACTTTTTCTTTACAGAAATATGAAAGGTCATACAGTTGAGAAACAAATGCACTTGCTTCGCATTGATATTTATTCAATTGTCTCTTCATTTACCAAAGGATAAAGGCGTTGGAAGTATTTGTGGAAGTGTAATGTTACCTGGAACTTTTTTTTTTTTTTTTTTTTTTTTTTTTTTTTTTATCTATCTCCCAAAAATATAAAAGCATAATAATGTTGTCCTTATCCATTAACAAAGTTTACTTTGACCGTTAAAAGACACATATCACTGCCACGTGGCAGTTGATATGCCACCTCATGATGCGTCTTGTTGCTTATCCATCTCATCATCTCCAACCTCTTCCTCTCTCCGATCCCTCTCTTTCATGGCCGCAGGATATCATGAGACATCTGAAGCAATGTCATGCTCGCATAATCCTCACTAGGTTTGAACACCACCTCCACTTCATCAGAAAGATCATTCTTTTATGCGCCATGTCGGAGCTCCGAGACATGAGTTACACCCTCTCCGTTTTTGATAGGGTCAAAAAACTAGATATGTTTCTCTGGAACACCAGGATCAGGGGCTTTTGCAAGACCATAAACCCCCAACAAGCAAATAATATCTACCGAAGAATGCAGGAGAAAGGAGAAAAATCAAATAATTTCACCCTTGCTGTCTTGCTTAAAGTTGTTGGGCGACTGAATTCTGTTTTTTCTGGGGAAGCAGTTTCATTGTAAAACTTTTAAGCTTGGGCTCTCAACTCATGTTTATGTCGGGAATTCTCTCATGCATATGTACGGTATGCTTAAGGACAGACACTGCACGCCACTTATTCGATGAAATGCCCAATCCATATTTAGTGATTTGGAACTCTATCATAGACTCTCATGTCAATTGTGGAAGCTACAAGGAAGCACTCCACCTGTTCACTAGAATGCTTCAGAGTAGTATTCAACTTGATGATGCCACTTTTGTGGTGACCCTCTAGGCGTGTGCTGCGACTGGAGCTCCTGACAGTAGTGAAATTTCGATTATCTTGCAGCCATGAAAGAGGGGGAGGGAGGAGGAAGGTTAGAGATGATGAGTTGGATAGCGGAGAAGAAGCATGGTGATGAGGTGGAATTTCAACTGCCATTCGATGGTGACACGTGTTTTCTAGATGTCAAAGTTAACTTTATTAATGGATAAGGCACCATTGCTAGGATTGTATACATTTATGGCGAAATTGAGACTACATAAACATTCACATCAACATTACTATATGTGAATTTGCATCTTAACCCTTTACCAAATAATTCGTAATTAATATTTAAGTAGTTTTTTTTTATTTCTCCCAAAAAATATTTCCCACAATTAAGAATTAAGTGACTTTTCTTCCTCCAATAAACTTAATTATCATTCAAGTAGCTTTTCATTTTCCAACCAATTCATATTTAAGATTCAAGGGGCTTTTTTTGCAATGGATTTTTAAGGATTTTTTTAACAAAATATAACATAATGGTATGTTTAAAAAACCAAGACTTCAACAAACAAACCAAATCAAATTAATGATAAATTACAAGATCAATTGACGGTATCGAAAAAATAAAATAAAAAATCCTTTACTACAAGCTTTCAAGATATAATAGTAAATAGATAGATTGTGTAATGAGACTCCCTTTACTTATCAAGTTCTTTGTATTTCAGATATAGTAGAAAGTGGATCACCTCCTTATTGGATAATCGTGTCGGATAATATGGTAAAGTTGATTTTATGATAAATTTGATTTGTTCTTTTGTTGTAAATAAAAGTTGCTGTACAAATTTTGTAAACACGTGTTCACTTCCCTTATATATTTATTTTCATACATATAAAGAAAAAAGGGCTCATAATCTTTTTTTTTAAAAAAAAAAATTTGATTAACTATCATAAAATGTTTGGATGTTCCACGTTTAAAGAAATTTATGCTGAATATTTATACAAAAGTTCTTGATTGAATATATAATTCCACTTAATATGGTATTAGTGAGGTAGAAGTTGTTGATTATAAATTTGAAAATAGTTAATTTAAAGGGCTTACAAAGTGAGATTACTTTTTATTTTGTGCCGGTCCACTTTAGTTTTCGGGCATGATGCCACGAGAAAATGATGTGCTCTGAGTCGAGGAACTATAAATATCTTGGGTTAAGGTTAATGACAACCAGTCTAGATAATCTATTTTCTTTTTTCACACTTTTTAAATTTACATTTTTTTAAAAAAAAGGTACTTTATAGACCGGTCCTTTTGACAAATTGTCTAAAATTCAAAATTTATTTAAATGATTGGGATAATTAATGTACAAGTCCTTATAGTTTCAACCATTTTTAATTAGGTCCCTATAGTATTTTTTTATGAGGTCCTTATACTTTTACTTATTTTTTATTAGGTCCTTGTAGCATCCCCCCCCCCCCAAAAAATCAAGTCCTTATAGTTTCAAATGATTTTTAATTAGGTCTCTATACTTTTTTATTATTATTTATTAAATCAATTATAATATTCTTATATAAATAAAAAATAAAAAATTATTAAATATTATTCTGTAAATACAAATATTCTATAAAAATAAATTATCATGCTATTTTTTAAAAAAAAAATTATGCATATTTTGATATTCTTCAAAAGTTTTAGTTAAAAATATATTTATATTATTCAATTATAATTTTTTATTTCTTAATAATTATAAAATTTGAGGTATGATAAGAAATTATTCTAAAAATATAACAGACTTATGGGTGATTAATTAATAATTAAGAATTAATTATTATTATTTGAATTATGTATCTATTAATTTATTTATTATTATGAAATTATATTTTAATATTATTCATTTCTTAACTTTCAATTAAATTAATAAATTAAAATCCAAAAAACTACAATTAATTTCAATAAATTAAATTAATAAATTAAAATACAAGGACCTGATTAAAAACACAGTGAAATAATAAGAAACTGATTTTTTTTTTTTTTAAAAAAAAAAATATAAGGATCTAACTAAAAACTGGTGAATGTATAAGGACATGAATTAAAACAAACTATAGGACCTAGTAAAAAATTGATTGAAATTATAAGGACTTGTAGATTAATTTTCCATAAATGATTTTTAGATCGGGGGTGACCTAATCCTCAGTCTAAAAAAATATGAAAAATTTGATTTAAACAACCTGCCGAGATTTTATATGATATATTTTTCACCAAAAGCCCTTCCTTTTCAATTTTCTTGCAAGTTAATCCTTTATTTAATACACTAAAAACATCAAATAATTCTTTGAAATTCATCCTCAATATTTATAAGGATTTTTTTTTTGCTTTAGTTAGATTCTTTAGCCCATGAAATACATAGGAAGATAGGCAATTAATTCCCTAAAATAGCTTTAAAATGATTTAGGTCACTACTAGGAAATTAAATATCTTCATAATTTTTCTAGATCTACAAAATGATATCCCACAACGGTTCCTCAATTTTTATGGTTTGTAGGTAATTTTAATAATTATTTCTCCTTTAAAATCTTGCATGAAATTAGAATTTTTGTTCAGCTAATTCATTTTGGTGTCAATTTAACTTTAAATAATTTCTTTAGGCCTCAAAATATCTTAAGGTTCACAAATATATATTTTTTACTTATTAGATATGTACTCATGAAAAGCGGATATTACAAGGTCAATTTGTCAATTTTTTTCGTAGAATGATAGGTCAATTGTCAGTTTGCCTAATTTTTATTTTATTGAGGGAAAACTGGAAACTTCCTTCCACATTGATCATACCATTTTGTTATATATTGATTGTCGCATCACAAACAAAGCAAGATTGGTGGCCAAAGGCTATAATAAGGAAGAAGGAATTGATCATGAGGTAACATATGCTCCAGTTGTTATATTAGAAACCATATGAGTATTCTTAGCCTTTGTCTGTATCAAAGGATTTAAGCTTTATCAAATGGATGTTAAAAGTGTCTTTTCTGAATGGGTACATTGAGGAAGAGGTTTATATAGAATAACCCATTGGCTTTGAAGATATGTCAAAACCTGACCATATTTTTAGACTCAAAAAAGCTCTTTATGGTCTTAAGCAAGCTCTTAGAGCTTGATATAAAAGAATAAGCAGATTCCTCATTGACCAAGGGTTTATCATAGGAAAGGTAGACATCATTCAAATATATATTGATGATATTATATTTGGTTCTACTAATGATTATCTCTGTCAAGAATTTTCAAAGATTATGTAAGGTGAATTTGAAAAGTCCATAATGGGATAACTAAATTTCTTCCACGGACTACAAATTAAGAGAAGGAAAAATGAGATATTTATTTCCCATACCAAATACCTCAAGGAACTCACTAGTGCAAAAAGGGGCTTTAAGGCAGGAGATTTATTTTGGCCGTCTTAAAGGAATGACCGATGGCGATTCCGTAAATATAAAGAACTCTTTGGACCGGATCATATTTTCATCGGTCTTAAATATATTATTCAGACCGGACATAAAAATAACCGGTCTTAACAATGTTATGAAAAAAATTCAAAATTCAATTACTTTATAGAGAAATCTCATACAGTAGTACTTATATTTTTCGTGGTAAAACATAATAAGGAAAAATTTAAATATAAAAGTCTCAAGGTTTTAAGACCGCACATATGTAATAGGCGGTCTTACAAGTTAAACTTTTAAGACCGGAGAAATAATAAGGCCGGTCACAAAAATTTAATTAATTTTAAGACGGACGTTTATAAGGACAGTCTTAAAGGTTAACTTTTAAGACCGTCTTATAATTTGTCTATTCGTAAAGTTAAATATTTTAATCCGGACTTAAATTGTGGCGGCGGTACCTCGATATTGAAGAAAATTAAACAAATAATTAATTTCTTTTAAGACCGGCCTTAAATATGAACGGTCTTGATTTTAATATTAAGACCGTCTTTATATTTTGTTCGGTCTTAAAAATCAGCGCCAACATAACATTTCTTCGCTCGAAATCTTTTGTTACTCTCACCGAAGAACCTCTCGTTCCGTTGCGAAACCCTTCTGTTACATTACCTCTCTTCCTCGCCCACGTACGATAGCCACGTTAGTCTCTCTTTTGCTCAGGCAATCCTCTTCCCCGTCTCAAAATGAACGATGAAAACGATTCCATTCGTGTTCCGGAACGCTGCCATCGGTGTGAGTCGAACGAACCCTCTTCATCCGACAATGTGCCTCGTAATCGCCCTACATGCCGTGGAAGAAGAGACACAAGAATGATGGATATAACCCTAAGTCGGACTTCTCCGGGTCAAGGCCGGAGATTCAGTTTGATGAAAAGTTGCAACATTTCGGTCCTAATAAAAGCAATTATACTAGTTTTGTCGGCTATCTTGCACACAGCAAGGTTAGCATCTTGACTGATGAGTGGAAAAATGTGGACTTCGACAATGTAAAGCAACCTATTTGGGACACTATCCGGCTTACATACACTGTTCCTGACTCTGAGAAGTTGAAAGACAAGACATTGTCTTATTGTGCTGATCGGTGGAGGAAGTTTAAGACCTCTCTCGCTAACAAGTATATTTTTGCCGAGGTTCACGACCAAAAGACTTGGGACAAGTACACATTTATTGATGAACAAACTTGGCAACAATTTGTTAAGTCTGCGGACCACACCTGAAGCTCTGGTGAGTTTATATTTAGTTTTTTTTTGCCCTTTTGTTTGCTTATTAACCTGTGCTGATATGTGAATATTATTGTGTTCATCTAATCCAGTTAGTTAAATTGTTTGGTGTGTGAATCGAAGTATACATTTCCCGCCTTTGTCTATGCAAGTCGATATGTAAACCCGAAAAGGTAAAATACTAAGAAGGTAATTAGGGAAATAAAAATGGCATAAGAGTCAAGCCATTATTATTATAGTCTTAGTTGTTATTGTAGGTAGTGGTTAGACATTCTTTTGTTAGTTACGTTACTATCTAATGAAGATCGCTGATCCTAATCGGATGCCTTAAAAAGGATCAAGTTTGTATTATTCGTAAGCATAATTCTCTTTTGTTTCTTAACCTATCTATCTAGCGATTACAAAACATAGCTCCAATTTCTTCTACAATTCTACATCTTCCTTACATAAAATGTTGAAACTTGATGAAGTGAATATTACTAGTGTTTGAGGTTCATATCAAGCAGAAGTTCTATAATTTTTGTTAGTGAGATGGCTGGAATTCATAATTAATAGTTGTTTTCAATTCTGATTCACAGGAAAGAAGGGAACGAGCACAGGAGATAGGGAGAATGAATGATTGCCCGCATAAGGCTTCTCGCGGTGGATATGAAAAGGCTGAAAAAGAATTGATGGCGGCCAAGCGGAAGAGATTGGAAGATGAATCAGAATCCAATCCTTCTGCGGTACATGATCTGCCATCTCCAATACGTCGCGAGGAGTTGTGGATGCACATTCGGAAAAAGCCAAGCGGCGCCTACACGAGTGAACAAACTCGTGTAGATGTTGAAAGAATTGTAAGTATTGTTATTGTTATTTTTTAGTAACTAAACATGTTTCATTACTAAGCTTCTTGTTATCTGTATCTTATAGGAAGATCTTAAAAAGAAAGAAGCAGAGGGATCTTTTGTGTCGGGCGGGAGGAGTGATGTTCTGACCGTTGCGACCGGAAAACCAGACTATGGTGGGCGTGTAAGGGGGATTGGAGGACGGGTAGGCCTGAAGGAATACTTTGGTAAATCCAAACGCCATAGACAAAGCATGGTTACCCGGGAGGAGATGGAACAGACGGTGGCCAAATTAAGTGAGGATGCAGCGACTAAAGAAGCAAGGAATCAATCCGAGATGAGCCAGATGAGGGAGGAATTGAATCAGATGAGCCAGATGAGGGAGGAATTGAATCAGATGAGGCTGCTTTTGAGCAATCGTCCAGAGACCAGTGTTCCTTTCATACATTCACTCCGCATCTCGTACGAAAGCACTAGAGGAGGAGTCATGTATTGTTGGACAGTTAGAGCAACCTTATGACCTATATGTGGAGGATCGTGATAGTCCTGCACGATTAGTTGCAAAAGGGATTGTCCACAACTTATTGGGATCAACTGTACACCACCAACAATTGGCTGATGATGAAGTCAAAGTGTCAGTTGAAAAGGTGATCATTGATGCACCTCTCCTCTCCCTTGATCGGTGAAGCTTGTGAGTGATGTCAAGGAACCTTCATCTCTTGGCCGGTGAAGCTTGTACATGTCTCTACTCCTCCTCAAGTTCCACCCCTCCTCCTCAAGTTCCACCCCCTCCTCCTCAAGTTCCACCCTCTCGTCAAGCTCCATGCCATCCTCAAGCTCTATCCCCTACTGCTAAGTTGACTGCCACGGAAAAAATATCCGATCTGGTGAAGAGTAGATATTTTAAAGATAAATCGTGGCTTTGTCAATGAAGTAGTAGGCATCCCTCATCCTCTACTGTTCAAGTTGACACCGTTGATGTTGAGTCCCCGTCTTCCCGGAAGTGAGCTTCGATGCAATTTTTCAAATTTTTATGAAGTAAGTATCTTCTTCTATGAGTACACAATTTAAATGCATCGTTTAGACACACATACATATATACTAATTCCCGATCGATGTCATTATTGTAGGTTCTTGCATCAAGAATTGGTTCAAAAGAGGCGGGAGAAACGATTTTGGATTCTTGTGCCCGTCTATGCAAGTGCAACATCCATGGAGGAGAGACAAGAGTACATATCAAAAAGGTTGTGTGAAGTGAGAAGAAAGGTGTACATGTTTTCATTCTTCCACAGGTACATATCACAATGTCTGCAATTCACTTAATTCTGCTACATATATCACCGAGTACTTTTTCGTTGTGAATTTTTAGCCACACGCGTTGGTCCTCATGTGCATGGAGGAGCATAAAGTTATCTTCTTATGCTCCACTCACAAAGCAATCCGATTGCCTACGTTGACGAGACCATCAACGAGTAAGCATGTCATTTTGATTCTCTTATCGAAATCTCTCGTGAATTTTCGGTGAACATTATTGATAAATTTGTGATTTTGATGATAGTGCCATGAATACCTTCCAAATCGAGGTAAAGAAAAGGCGTGGGTATCAGGCCAAAGAGACTAAATGGCTCACACTTAGGAGGTTGGTACAATATTTGTACATCGGCACACCGCCTTGTGAACTTGGGGTAAGCTATATATGCTCTTATATATATTTCTTGTTCTTTTTAGACGTCGGCAACCATAGGCGTCCAACTTATGTGGCCGTACGTCATGAAACAAATGTATGATATTATCAAGAAAGGAAGGACTAAATTAAGCTGAAAAGGTAAATGTATTTGATGTTACATATTAAGCACGCATGTTAATTCAGTTTACGGGCTTAATGTTACATATGAAATTTGCACGCAAGTTAATTGAGTTTTGTCTTTGATGTTACGAGATGTTTGACCGCCCGATCCCTTTACGATGATGAAGTGTAGCACATACGCAATGTGTTTGTGAATATCGTATGACTGATCTTAAAGGCGAGGACAAAATTAATGTCCTAAATTCATTTGTAAATATATCGTAGCAACAATAATCTTCGTAAATTTGTTTATTTTTTCGAACAATATTCATTTGTAAATACATTGGCAATGCAAAATCCAATAAATAAATTTGTTTAATTTTTCAAACAATTTTCTTATGTCCATTTTGGGTTTCTGAATGTATTGGATGGTGGATAAAGCTATTTAGTGTTTGAAAGTTGAGAAAAAACTTGACTTTAGGACCGTATATTAATTAAAAGTCCGGTCTTAAAAGTCCTAATAAACATCCGGTCCTAAAAGTCTTCAAAAATATGAGACTTTTAGGATCGTATAGATAGACTTTTAGGACCGTATAATGTAAACATATGTTCCTAAAAGTCTTCAGTTTAAAAAATAAGTTAGGATAGATAGACTTTTAGGACCGTATATTGTAAACATGCGGTCCTAAAAGTCTTATGAGACCGTATATTATTTTGCTGTTTGCTCCTAAAAGTCCTCTTATTTTTTTTAAAAAAAGTATGGCTTAACCTTTAGGACCATGTAATTGTTAAATGTCCGGTCTTAATAGTCTTCCTTTAAATAGAAATGTTCACTCCCTTTTCGGACAAATCATTAGGGTTCAAGAAAACCGAGGTTGGCGTTCGCTCAAGCTAGGTCCTTCATTGTAGTCGATCTTACCTCTCCTGATTTTTAGCAGCGTTATCGGTTTCCCTTTTCTTTGTCTCTTTTCTTTTTGTTGGAAAAAAAAGGAGGATATTGAAAAGGACACCTTGTTTCAAATCAGGGCGAGGTAAAACCGACGACAATGACGGTCCAACCTTGAGAAGAATTGTCACTGTGTTTGTCTTTATTCGAATAAGGTAAAAGATGTTTTTTGTTTTGTATGGTCGATCTTAACCGTATTCTGCGCATTTTTAATGTTGATCACACACGAGGACAATGTTTTGTTTGTTTCCTTTTTGTCGGAAAATGAAAGAAGATAATGAAAACGAAAGGCGATCGAAATGGAAAGCAAAAACATTTATTTATTTTTTTTTTTTGCAGAGCAGTACAAGAAAAAACATAAAAACATTTACTCCTCCCCATCGTTGTCAGAGGGGAGGGAGTCGTCGGAGACGTCGTCATCTAACGGATTGTACTCAACGTCCTAAGCGTCGAGTACCGCGTTTAGCTTGTTGTTGATGGCGTTGTAGACCTGAAAAAGCTGGCCTAATCGTCGGTCTATATGATTGACGCAGGACAGGAGGTAGTGCATCATCTCGGTCGAAGGACGGTTGCGGAGGCAGCGGAGGAGGAGGGTACGGAGGAGGAAGAGGATGAAGAGGAATAGGAGGATCTCGTGGTGGTTGAGGACCTCGTGGTCGTGGAGCAGCCATTACGGTTTTTGGTTGTAGAAGTGATGGAGAAGAATGTGAAGAACATAAAGTAACAACGCGTTTAAATAGAGAACCCATCCTGAACAATGTGAAACGCCGGAAACTTTAATGAGGAGATGCATAGTTCATCAGAATACGAAGAGACTCTGATTCATTCATTTGAACAGAGTGTAGGGATACGACTCTGCTATTTCATTTAATACCGGATATTGTAAAAGATCCGTTCTTAAAACTAATATTTTTTCTGAAAAAAATATTACTTAAAAATAATTGAATTTTTTTTTTTTGAATTTTAGGACCGGATAAACGATAAAATGTCGGTTTTAAAAGTAATTTAATTGATTAAAAAATAAATAATAGATTTTTAGGACCTCATATTTATAAAATCCGCTCTTAAAGTACCTCTAACTTATTATCTTCACTACCTCGTAACTCCAAACAACACACGTGGCCATCGGGAAGGGGCGCTCTCCGCCTTTATTAACTCCTCATACCTCTCTGCATGCCCCAAGTGCTCAAACCATGGTTAGATACAAGAAAACCGCTCGTAGGGGTAGACTTACTGGTGATGCTCGTGCCTTCCGTAGATCGTTATACGGTGCGCCTCCTCCGGCGCCGAGAGTGCGTTCTATTGAGACGAAAGAGTCTCGGGTCGTTGGACCCATTGTTATTTCTTCGGATGATGAAGAGATTGCCGCACCGCCTTGACCTTCGACCATGATGTCCGATGCGAATAAGACAGAACTTGCCGATATCCATGGGAAGTTAATGCTTGCTCACGCCGATATCTCCAAGGCTTTGAAGGATAATAAGCTTTAGGATGTATATATAGTCGATTCTTGTTTTTGATAATTTTCTCGCTTGTTTTTCTTTTATATTTTTTCTTGTGTACGTGCATATTCAAGTAATATATGTAGCATTAAGAACTAAGCTTGTGTCTTTTTAATTTTTTGTTCATGTTCTCCGAGTAATTAAAGAAATTAAACTCCAGTTTTCCTTTAATTTTTATTCATTCATTCTTTGCGATTGCCAAAGCAATACTTTTTCTTGAAAAAAATAAAAAAAAAATTGAAAATTTAGGACCAGAGTTTTCATAGATTACGGTCTTAAAAAGTTATATATTTAGGATCGGCTACTTTATAATTAACCAGTCTTAATAAAATCTACACATATAATAAAAACTTAGGTCCGGAGTATTATAAAACAGCGGTCTTAAAAATTTAGCTATATATTTAGGACCGGATACAAGATAAGAATTCAGTCTTAAAAGTAATTGAATTAATTGTAGACTTTTACGACTTAAAAATTATATTAATAAAAAATCTTTAGGACCGGATACATTATAATTAATCGGTCTTAATAAAGTCCAAATTAAAACATGTCTCTGTCGTGCGTAAAATTAAATTTCCCTCTCTGAACTTCTCTTGTCGCGCCGAAAGTGATTATTGAGGTTTTGTCTCCAGTGTTTGTGTGTTGCTCGCCGTGCTTCGCGTTGCTCTCTCGACAATCACTTTCTCGGTTCTTTAGCTAAACGTATATAGACCAAGCTGTAAGAGGTGTTTCCGTTATATAACTTCATGATTTTCCCGCTTATCGTTCGGGTTTTTCATGGGTTGAACGAAATCGATGAAATGCTCTTGTGGGTTTCTCGTTGTTAATGAATATTGTATTTTAAAGATTATATTTGCACTTTAGACCTACCCAACTGACCAACAAATGTTTTTAGGGTACTCTTGTTGTCTGCAACATCAACGTTCGTGGCGGGAGAAGAAAGACTCAGGAGACGCATTAGAATTTAATGCTACAGGTGAGTCCATAAGACCTTCACGTGATGCATTTAATTTCCTCGTCATACATTTATTTTGCTTCTTGACTTCACTGTGATACATTTATGACCAAAATTGATTCTTCGTTATGCATTTAATGGGCAAGTTTCTCCGTAAAAAAAATCAAAAAAACAAAAAAACTCATAACCGATATTGAGCATAAATATGCATTTGGTGTTGCCTTATTTTATATGCAAGTATCAATTTTTTCGGATTATATATGTTAAATCTTTCCATATAGAGGAATTCTACTATAGATCACAGTTGGATAAATGTTTTACGGACGAGTGTTGAATATCAGAATGGGGTGAGGGACTTTATAGAATTTGCTAAACAAAATGCCCATGATGATAGTGGGAAGTTTTATTGCCCTTGTGTAAAATGTTTGAATGAGAGGCGACTAAGTCCGAAGTTATACATACACATTTAATTTGTGAAGGATTTTGTAAGACTTATACGGTATGGGTATGGCATGGTGAAAAATACCAAGTGGGTCTCAACATGGGGAAGTGGCCTTGGATGATAATGACACGGGTATGGATAATCGTATAGAGGACATTATTCGTGATGTAGGAGAAGAGGCTTTTCATCAATCACATGCATATGGTAATATGTGCAGTGATGCAGAGACCCCGCTATACCGTGGGTGTATAAAATACCAATTGTTGAACGCTGTATTGGAATTGGTAAGCTTGAAGGCACGTCATGGATGGAGCGACAAGAGTTTTTCTGAAATGCTTGAGGCTTTTACGGACATGCTTCGAGATGATAATGTGTTGCCGCATTGATACTATGATGCTAAGAAAATACTTTGTCCACTGGGGATGGAGTACAAAAAGATCCATGCATGCCCGAATGATTGGGTGTTGTATAGAAAAGAGTTTGAAGAGAAGCGGGGAATTGTCCGATATGTGAAATCCCAAGGTACAAGTCAAATAAGGGGCCTGCAAAAGTGTTGTGGTATCTTCCAATCATACCAAGGTTCAAGTAGTTGTTTGCGAATGAAAATGAAGCAAAAAACTTGTGGTGGCATGCAGATGAGAGGATTTCTGATGGAAAGCTTCGTCATCCAGCCGATTCTTCTCAATGGAAGAAAATTGATTAATTATTTCCCAACTTCGGCGAAGAACCTAGGAACCTTAGGCTTGCCCTTAGCACAGATGGCATGAATCCATATGGAAGCCTTAGCAGCATACATAGTTCTTGCCCTGTACTCCTGATTATTTACAACTTATCTCCTATGTTATGCATGAAACGAAAGTACACCATGCTGTCTTTGTTGATTTCCGGACCAAAACAACCCAGAAATGACATTGATGTTTACCTTCAGCCCTTGATCGAAGACTTGAAGGAGTTGTGGGAAGAAGGTGTCGACGTTTATGACTCTTTCAAGAAGGAGGTGTTTAAAATGGGAGCCATGATATTTTGTACTATCAACGACTTCCCAGCAAATGGGAACTTGTCAGGGTATAGAGTAAAAAGCCATAAAGCATGTCCGGTTTGTGAAGAAGGCACAAGCCACCATCAACTTCAACATGGAAGAAAGATGGTTTATCTTGGACATAGGAGATTTCTTAGACGGGGCCACCCATATCGTCGATCAAAGAAAGCCTTTTTTGGTGGCCAAGAGTATGAAGATGCTCCGGTGGCATTGACTGGGAAGCAAGTATATGAAAAGGTGAAATTTATCAATGTCATCTTCGGTAAGACTGCAAAGAGTAGAAAAGAAACAAATATATGGAAAAAGAGATCTGTATTCTTCGATCTTTCCTATTGGCACAATCTTGATGTGAGACACTGTATTGATGTCATGCATGTAGAGAAAAACGTATGTGATAGTGTTGTTGGCACGCTTCTCAATGTACAAGGTAGTTCCAAGGATGGTGTGAAGGCAACATTGGATTTGCAAGCAATGGGAATACGCGAAGAGTTACATCTAACGCCAGATGGGAAGAGAACTTATTGTCCTCCGGCTTCTCATACTTTGTCTAAGGATGAGAAACGAAGTTTTTGTGAGTGTTTACATGGCACAAAAGTTCTCTCGGGGTATTCTTCAAATTTTAAGAGGCTTGTATCGATGAAGGACTTGAAATTAGTAGGCCAAAAGTCTCATGATTGTCATGTCTTGATGCAACTTGCTACTCCCAATAGCTATTTGAGGCATCGTCGAATATGATCTTCGGGTCATTTTGACTAGACTTTGTTTCTTCTTCAATGCGGTTTGTAGTAAAGTTTTTGAGATTGAAAAGTTGGATGAATTGGAGAATTAAGGATATCTTATCTTGTGCCACCTTGAGAAGCTTTTTGTTCCTACATTTTTTGACATCATGGTTCATCTAATTGTTCATGTAGTGAGGAGATAAAGTTGTGCAGCCCTATCCATTTACGGTGGATGTACCCAATTGAAAGATCTATGAAATTCCTAAAAGGGTATATGAAGAACGCATACCTTTGCCAGAAGCATCTATTGTTCAGAAATATGTTTCTGATGAAGCCATGAAATTTTGTCAAAATTATTTGGCCAAAGTAAGACATATTGGGCTTCCAAAATGTCGCATCTTTGAAGGGGGTAGACGAGGGCTTCAATAAAGAGTGTGGATCCGATGAATTGTCACAAGTCTACTTATACATCTTGAATAATGTTGATGAAGTTCAAGCCAAAGATAGCTGCACATAAAGAAGCTGTAAGGAAAGAAAATCATCGAATGATTGAACAAAGGTTGATTAGGGAGCATAACAGAACTTTTGCAAACTGGTTCAAACAAAAGGTCGAGGGAGAGGAATGTGTTTCTAATACAATCAAATGTTTAGCACGTGTTCCTGAGGTTGATGTCATAAGTTGGAATTCGTATGTGATCAATAGTTATACATTTTACACGAAGTCCCTAGATGATAGGAGCACACCGGTCGAACGGTGGTGTTATGTTAGAGGCTGAATCTATGCACTTCTCCCGGTCGAAAGACAAGAGGCCTAAATTGATCATGCCATATTATGGGGTTATTGAAGAGATTTGGGAGGTGGACTATGTGAAAATTAGATTTCCCATTTTCAAATTGAAATGGGTTAATGTCAATAATGGTGTTCAGATCGATCGGCTAGGATTTACATTAGTCGATGTTAATGGTAGAAGTTTTGGAGATGAACCTTTTATAATGGCAGACCAGGTGAAACAAGTATTCTATATTACCGATCAAGAAAATAAAATGTGGTCTGTAGCTCTCCAAGGAAAAAGGGTCATTGATATTGATGAGGAAAGTCATTCAAATTATGGTCTTCCTGAGAGTACTCCATTTTCAAGGGGTCTACCAGACATGAACGAAGAAAATGAAGCGGATAATGAACCCGGCATAAGAAATGATCATCTAGAAGGGATATGGGAGGATATCATAAGGTAATATTCATATGCAGAATTCTTTGAAAACTTTAAGGTTTTACCTATACTATATTCCTTCTATGTTCATAAACAATGTCACTGACAACGAAGTTTGTTCTTGTTTTATTTTTGAGGCAGGATCCGATCCAAATTAAAGGGGCATGTTATGGAAAAAAGGATGTTACATTGTTGGTGGGAATCAGATGAAGGCATGGTAAATATTATTTTGGGCATGTTTGTTGTATTTGTAACTTATGGTATTTGTAAGTAAGTTATCTTATTGTATTAATTAATTTAGGTGTTGTAGTCATAGTATAATAATTAATTAAGAGGCCATATAACTCATGGTGAATAATATTTATATTATTTTTCCCAATTCAATTTATTCAATAATTGTTCATAGCTTGTAGCTTAAAGTATCGACTTTTATGTCTTGGATTGGGTGGTGGATTTGTGTGTAATACAATCGGGAAGAAGCGAGCAGGGGAAAATTCGGGTAAATTTAGACCGCAAATAAATACGCCGGTCTTAAATGTTCAGCTTTTAAGACCGAATGTATTTATATGTCTGGTCTTAAAGGTCTGCAGATTCATATTAAGCCTAGTCTTAAAAGTTGGTCTTTTAAGACCGGTATATTTATACGTCCGGTCGAAAAATTTCAGTTTTTAAGACCGGATTTATTTATCATCCAGTCTTGACTTTGGTTAGTCTTTTAAGACCGCGTATAATTAGTCGTCGGTCTTAGAAGGCGCTATTTTTTAGACCGTATTTAGTTTCGTCCAGTCTTAAAATTCAGATCTTTTATGAGTGGCCTAGTTTTTAGCCGGTCTTAAAAGTTGAGTTTTAAGACCGAACAAAAAATATTTCAGGTTTATTTAGTATGAATTTTAAGACCCATTGTTTTAAATGTCCGATCTAAAAGAGTTTCTTTAAGACCGTCGGGAGTCCGGTCTTAAATGTTAGACTTTTAATACCGGCTGGAACAAGACCGGTTGTTGGTCCGGTCTTTCCGTGCCTCTTTTGTCCGGTCTTAAAAGCCTTTTTTGCACTAGGGACCCTTGAAGAAAGATGGAATGGATCATGCAAATAGAGCTGACATTTCATTGAGTTTAACCACACTGCTTGATGCTGATGTCAAGGGAGCAGAATACAATGTCACAGAATATCGATGAATGATCGGTTCTTTCTCTATCTTACTGTAAGAAGGCAGAACATCTAGTTCAGTGTAGGCACATGTGCTTGATATCAATCTGCACCCAAAGAATCTCATGCTTACATAGACAAAAGAATATCAAGATATCTTTTCGACATGCACGAGTTCGAACTTGGTATATGTTACCCCAAAGAAGGCAATGAGTATCTAATTGCATATTCGAATTCAGACCATAGAGGATAAAAATTTGATAGAACCAACACTAGTAGACAATATCAGTTCCTTGGTGGCTCTATCATATCATGGTTCAGCAAAAGCAGAACATTGTGTTTCTATTATCAACGAAGCTGAATATCCTGGCGCCTCAAGTTGTTGTGCTCAGGTATTTTGGCTGAAATAACAACTTAAGACTTGGGTATTCATATGAAAGAAATTCCTATTTATTGTGACAACACAAGCATAATAAGCTTGGCAAAGAATCCACTTCAGCACTCAATAACTAAGTATATTGATGTGAGATATCACTTTATCAGAGATCATGTCCAAAAGAAAGATTTCAAGGTGTTGTTCATTCCTACGCACCTTCAGATAGCGAGATATATTCACCAAACCATTGGCAAAGGACCAATTTTTGTACTTAAGAAGAGAATTGTGAATGGTAAATCCCAATGGATTGTAAGAAATTTCTTTCATCTTAATTAATTTTAAATATATTTTGATGATTTTATTTACTAACTTAAGCATCAGAGTTCCTAGAATTTTGTTTTCTAGGACCCCCTGTTCTCATGTTGAAATAAAGAGATAAATAGAGAAATGATCAATTGCAAAGAAACTCGAGTGATTGTGAGAATGAAAGTCAATTACTTGAGTGATGCACAAGGGAACTCGTGTAATGAAGAGAAAGTTGAAACCAGTAACTCTAATTTAAGGGAGCACTCGAGTGAAGCATAGAAGAACTCGAGTGATGAAGAAGATCATAACACCAGGATGGGAATCACTCAAGTGAGGGACATAACACTCAAATTATACGAGACCCTGACTCTTAAAAGGGGATCAAGTGCTCACATTACACACTCAAGTGAGGTATTTTTATTGTTAATCACTTGAGTGACTCAAGGTATCACTCAAGTGAAGACCTCTGTGGTGAAAAATTTTCTTTGAAGAAATTACTCGAGTATATGAAGGATCACTTGAGTGCATTGTTGCAAATGACAAGCACTCAAGTGATTCTTAAGATTACTAGAGTGAAAGTGGTTTTTCACAAGATCACTCGAGTGATTTTAAAAATCACTAATGTGAAAACTTGTGAGAAGTCATATTATATCAGAACTTCACTCTCACTCTCATTTTCACTCAAAACCTTCCAACTCCCTGAGACTTTTGAACTTCCCTCCTCTAAAAAATTTCAAAATATCTTCAACTCCAAAATTTTGTAGCCGTCAAGTCATTTCCTTCTATTATAACCTACAAACATTTCATTTCCTCTCTTCTTCAGTCCCATTTCTATCAGAATTTGTCTCATCTCCTCTCTCACAACACCAAAACCATCATAACCCTAAAGTCTTTCTGTCTAGAAAATCACCTAATGTCGACAATGGCAAGGACCAACAAACCCAATGTCAACAATGGGCTGGCCGATGAGCCTTATACCCAGGGTCCCTCAGGATCACACAAGTGAAGACGAGACGAGGCCACAACCCACAAGGAGAAGTTGCTAAGGATACCACGTTAGCACCTGCTGGGGACGATGAAAGGTTCGCTTCATTGGCACTGCCCGCCTGGGCAAAGTGTACAATGACAACGGCCACTGCTTGGCCCACTCTTTTGGTACTTCTTTAATACACCTGATTTGCTGATTAACACTTATAACTTCCTGATCACATTCACCTGTTGACTATCATCATAAGTGATGCGGAGTTATGTGCTATGTTACACTGACATTTCCTTGAGAGTTTTTTCAGGAATTTAATACAGGACATCAAGACTGATGTTTAGACAGCGGTTGAATTGATGAAGATTGAAATAGAAGATTCGGAGAATCGAAGAAAAGATTTGAAGAATCTTGCAGAACCAAAAGAGATCAATGAACTAAATCTAGGGATTTGAACCTAACAGATTTGGAAGGCCCAGCTAATTGAACGTACAACGTGAAAGGACCTGACTATAAGAGAAAAATACAGCTAAACCTAAAGGAGTCATCGAAGTCATGAGAGTTAGTACAATTCCAATTCGACTGGACTCACACCGAGAGAATAAGAAAATCATCAAGAGAGAGTTGCAGAAGAAAACTAATTCTTCCCCAAAGTTAGATGAACTATAGAAGACATATAGACATCACATGACACAATGCTCCCTATGCCGTCGACCATTCTAACAAGCTTCTTTGTTTTTCTTATTTTTGTCCTTAACCTTTCCATTGGCTGTTCTATTATACTCTGTTCTGTATTTTCCTCATTAGTCATGAAATAAATTTCCATTGGTTGAGTGAGGATAGATTTCTAAGTTGTTGAATTAACCCAGTTTGCTAAGCTTTTAATTCAATATATTAAGTTTGTTTAACAGTAATCGTCTTGTCTGTTAGTGGTTGTTAAGGTACTAGATCAGTGGCCTCGGCTTATTGGAAGGGAGTCGAGGTTAGACCTCTATTAGACAGTGTTTGTTGGGTGAGCTTGTGTGAGTTAAATTGTAGGCTACATGAATGGATCTACATCTAATAACCAAAACACAGGTTAAATTGACATTCTGAACTGGAAAATCACCATAGGAATATAGGAGAAGTAGAGTGAGGAGTATACTTAAAGGATGTAGACGCTTCTGTATAGGTTAGTGATGAGTTAGTTGAATAACATTGTGAAAAGCATTTTGTTGTAGCATTACGGAAGCTCTGCAACAAAATTCTATAGCAATGTGTCAAATGAAAACTAGGGGATTGTCGCGACTTAAATGAAATCTGAGCTCAGCCTATTTTTATACTGATATCTTTCAACTAACTTTTGATCACTCATTTACTTTATTTGTCATTAGTAATAGCTAAAACTAACTAACTAACTCTACTTTCTTCACACACACCTTTCACAAGAAACCAGCTTCATATGGGGTATTGACCGTTTCTGTGGGATGATAACTCTACTTACTCTTCATTACTTGTTTGACTGGTTCACTTGCCACAAGGAAATTGACTAACACTCCTCTAGACCTAATCACTTGATGTGCCCACAAACTCCGTACTTAATCAAAAGCTATTCAATCTTTATCGATCTTGTTAATGACTAATCCCTTGTAGGGATTGTGAGTCATCTTGGCTTGTCCATTTATAATCATGTACTCGAGTTATACCCCAGAGTACATTATTTTCCCGTTTTTCAGGCAGATAGAGTTGTACAGTCAGAGTATAACCATAGGATATAATGTTTGATGACATCTTTAAGTCCAGGATGATCCACACTATCAAACGATAAGAGACTTTATAAATCCAGCGATACTCTCTACAATGAATCTTTGTGGAGTCTCTCGGTGGTTCTGTTCGATGCTATCTGTTCTCCAACAGATCTACCCACGACATTAGCTAAGGCATCACCATGCCTGTATTCCATGAGACCCCTACCTTGCATCTTATACATGTGGATATGTCATACTAGTCTTATTGAGATCATCAATGCCTTTTCTTTGTGATTCAAGACTAGGAACAAGTTTTAGACAATAGATATCAATTGTTCTCGAGTTATCATGATCATGATCTCTATAATTGATCTTCAAGATTAACACATGTTCTATTCCTAGGGCTTTTATGTTCAAACACATATTTACCTTGAAATAAAAGTGAAACATATATATGATAAAGATAAAATATGCTCATTTATTAGTAATGAAATACTACAACGTAGAAATGGTGTTGATCTATCCTTACAGATTGTCTTTAGGACACCTAAATACTAACAATATGCACCACTACACACACACACACACACATACTCTTATTTCTCCCATCTAGTTTCTCTTAACACACACACACACACACACACACACTCTCTCTCTCTCACTTTTCTCTCAAACACACACACAAGTTTTCTCTATTTCCTCATTTCTCTCATCGAGCACCTTCACAGGCATGCACACGACACTACCTCCACATCCTCTCATCCCTCATTCTTTCATTCTCTCATTCTTGGCCAGAGTATGGCAAAGGGTACAAAACAGAAAGAGAGTAAGATAGAGAGAGACTGAAATCAGATCGGAGAAAGAAGGAAGATAAGAAACATACATGAAAAAACGTTTTTAAGCTTAGGTGAGTTTGCGAAAACGATTCCTATATGTTTTTCTGAGAATACAAAAGTTTTGAGAAGCTTTTGATGATCCAAACTCATGGGTTAGAGAGAGAAAGAGCTCATGTCAACGTTTTGTTGTTTGCATAATTCCAGTCGGTTTTTGAACTTCTTTGGCTTTGGAAATGTGTTTTTAAATCGTGCATGTTTGATTTAAGAGCTTGGTGTCTGATTTTCAGGCAGATAGAGTCGTACAGTCAAAGGATAACCCTAGGACATAGTGTTCGATGACATCCTCAAGGCTAGGATGATCCACACTACCAAATGATGAGAGAATTTTCATATCCAATGATACTCTCTACAATGAATCATTGTGGAGTCTCTCGACCAGTCAGTTCAATGCTATCTGTTCTCCAACAGATCTACCCACGACATCAGTTAAGGCATCACCATGCCTTTATTCCATGAGGTCCCTTACCTGTATCTCTATACAAGTAGATGATGCCGTGCTAGTCTTGTTGAGATAATCAATGTCCTTTCTTGGTAATTCAAGACTAGGAACAAGTTTTAAGCAATAGATATGCAATGTTCTCGATTTCTCATGATCATGATCTCTATCGTTGATCCTTAAGATTAAGACATGTTCTATTCCTAAGGTTTTTATTTTTAAACGCATATTTACCTTAAAATAAAGATGAGACATAAATATGATAAAGATAAAATGTGCTCATTCATTAACAATGAAATACTACAATGTAGAAAAGGTGTTCATCTATCATCACAGATTGTCTCTTAGATGATCAGGTTGACAACATCTTGTCACTTAGTGTCACATCACTATGTAACATCCTGGCATCTTTGCCTTAAATGTATAAACCTAGCAGAACCTGGAAACTGTAAGTCTAGTCTAACACAAACTATCATTCTATGTGTCACACGCTTCGAATGGCACCGTTACCCTTTTAAATAAATAGGTCTTAGCTGAGCTAGAGAGCACACCATGTCAAAGGATTTCTTAAGCATTACGATGATGGGCGGTAAACTAACACGCTAGATAATTTTTGTGAGGTTTCTTTTCGGTCTCATCCTAAATTACTAACTAATAAATTAACTAGCATTTAGTTAATTCCTAAGCTAGAATGAATTTTATCTTGCATGCATAATTTAGACATACATATAAAACAACTACACATAGTTTAATTTTTAAGCGACTTCTGTATATCATGCATGCTAGTTGTATAGTCATTACTTTACTATTATCATGCGTACTAGTCGTAATAAAACTATGCATAATAATAATACATAATACATTTGCATTGTGGATGATCATGGTGTCTTTCGATTATCCATCCAAAACATCTTCATGTTTGAATAATCTCTTGGTAAGGTCATATTGTATAGGTCCACAATCTAAAATTTTACATTCTTATTCGCATTACAATTTTTTATGCAATATTTAAATTGGGACAAAACAATCCTATTTACCAAAGGAAATAAAATTTATATAAAAAGTTTAAATCATTCATTCGAGGCACCATCACCATCCCTTTTCTTGTACCTACAAAAACGTTAGAAAAACACATGCACGCAATTTTGCAAATCCTAAGTTATCATTGAATCAAATCCAATAATGGTACCTCATGTGTTTACCGCAACGAGCCTGGTTCTGATACCACTTATTGGTTAATTTTGGGCTATTGCATGACTTTCATGTAAAGTCTCATGAGGTTGGAAAAAACATTTTTTAATCATTGTGGAAACCCATAACTCCTTACGGTCTTCATGAGTTATCACGGGTGGAAAAAAGGCTTTTAAAACGGACAAAGATCTTGTAAACCGGACCAGACCCTGGTCTTGTTCCAGTCGGTATTAAAAATCTCTAACTTTTAAGACCGCATTCGAACCGGTTTGAAAGAAACTTTTTTAGACCGGACAATTTAAAAGTTAGGTCTTAAAAGTGGTACTATATAGGCCAGATATGTATTTTGGTCGGTCCTAAAACTCAACTTTTAAGACCGGACCAAATCATAAACCGATCTAAAAATATCGAAATTTTTAAGACCGACTAAAGAAACTCCGGTCTAAAAAAGACCGACTTCTAAGACCAGACGCCTATCTAATCCGGTTCTAAAATTAATTAAATTTAAGACCGGGTACTTTATACATCCGGTCTTAAAAATTAAACTTTTTAGACCGGTCTTAAAAGACCAACTGTTATAAGATGCATAGACTTTTAAGACCGGACATATAACTTCATCCGGTCTTAAAATTTGAACTTTTAAGACCGGCGCTATTATTTCCCGTTCTAAATTTTCCAAAAATTTTCGTTGTTCTGTTCTTCCTGATCATATATATATAGACACACATCCACCACCCAATCCAGCAAAAAAAAGTCGATACTTTAAGCTACAAGCTATGAACAATCCAGTATGAATAAATTGAATTGGGAAAAGAATACAAATATTATTCACCATGAGTTATGTGGCCTCTTAATTTATACTATGATACAACACCTTAATGAATATTTACAATAAGATAACTTATAACAAATACAATGATGAGTTACAAATACAGCACCATGCCTTCATTTGATCTCATCGAACAACGTAACATGATATCCCCTTTTATAACATATATCGGATCCTACCACAAAAATAAAACAAGAACAAAAGCTTCACAGTCAGTGACATTATTGTTTAAGAACATAGAAGGAATATATATAGTTAAAACCTTAAAGTTTTAAAAGAATTCTGCATATGAATATTACCTTATGAATTGACTCTTTTATAAAGGGATATCCTCCCATATCCCTTCTTGATGATCATTTCGTATTCCGGGCTCATATCCGCTTCATCTTCTTCGTTCACGACCGGTAGACCCCTTAAAAAGGAGTACTCTCAGGAAGACTGTAATTTGAATGAATTTCATCATCAATATCAATGACCCTTTTTCCTTGGAGAGCTACAGACCACATTTTATTTTCCTGATCGGTGATATAGAACACTTTTTTCGCCAGGGTCTGCCATAATAAAAGGTTCATCTCCAAAACTTCTACCATTGAGATCGATTAATGTAAATCCTAGCCGATCGATCCAAACACCATTATTGACATTAACCCACTTGCATTTGAAAATGGGAAATCTAATTTTCACATAGTCCACCTCCCAAATCTCTTCAATAACCCTATAATATGGCATGACTGCCAATTTAGGCCTCTTGTCTTTCGAACGGGAGAAGTGCATAGATTCAGCCTCTAACATAACACCACTGTTCTGGATGGTGCTCCTATCATCTAGGGACTTCATGTAAAATGTATAACCATTGATCAAATACGAATTCCAACTTATGACATCAACCTCCGGACCACATGCTAACCATTTGATTGTATTAGAAACACATTCCTCTCCCTCGACCTTTTGTTTGAACCAGTTTGCAAAAGTTCTATTATGCTCCCTAATCAACCTTTGTTCAGTCATTCGATGATTTTCTTTCCTTATAGCTTCTTTATGTGCAGCTATCTTTGGCTTGAACTTCATCAACATTATTCAAGATGTATAAGTGAACTTGTGACAATTCATCAAGATCCACACTCTTTGCGAAGCCCTCGCCTACGCCCTTGGCATTTGATGTTTAGGAATGCCAATATGTCTTACTTTGGCCAAATAATTGTGACAAAATTCTATGGCTTCTTCAGAAACATATTTCTGAACAATTGATGCTTCTGGCCGGTATGCGTTCTTCACGTACCCTTTTAGGAATTTCATATATATTTCAATTGGGTACATCCACCGTAAATGGATAGGGCCGCACAACTTTATCTCCCTCACTACATGAACAATTAGATGAACCATGATGTCAAAAAATGTAGGAACAAAAAGCTTCTCAAGGTGGCATAAGATAAGATATCCTTCATTCTCCAATTCATCCAACTTTTCAATCTCGAAAACTTTACTACAAACTGCATTGAAGAAGAAACAAAGTTTAGTCAAAACGACCCAAAGATCATATTCGGCGATGCCTCAAATAGCTACTGGAAGTAGCTGTTGCATCAAGACATGACAATCATGAGATTTTTGGCCTACTAATTTCAAGTCCTTCATCGATATAAGCCTCTTAAAATTTGAAGAATACCACGAGGGAACTGTTGTGCCATGTAAACACTCACAAAAACATCGTTTCTCATCCTTAGACAAAGTATGAGAAGTCGGGGGACAGTAAGTTCTCTTCTCATCTGGCCTTGGATGTAAGTCTTCACGTATTCCCATTGCTTGCAAATCCAATCTTGCCTTCACACATTCCTTGGAACTACCTTGTATGTTGAGAAGCATGCCAACAATACTATCACATACGTTTTTCTCCACATGCATGACATCAATACAGTGTCTCACATCAAGATTGCGCCAATAGGGAAGATCGAAGAATACAAATCTCTTTTTCCATAGATTTGTTTCCTTTCTACTCTTGGCTGTCTTACTGAAGATGACACTGATATTTTTCACCTTCTCATAAACTTTCTCCCAGTCAATGGCACCGGAGCATCTTCATATTCTTGGCCACCAAAAAGACTTTCTTTAATCGACGATATGGGTGGCCCGTCTAAGAAATCTCCTATGTCCAAGATAAACCATCTTTCTTCCATGTTGGAGTTGATGGTAGCATGTGCCTTCTTCACAAACCGACATGCTTTATGGCCTTTTACACTATACCCCGACAAGTTCCCATATCTTTGGGAAGTCGTTGATAGTACAAAATATCATGGCTGCATTTTAAACACCTCCTTCTTGAAAGAGTCATAAACGTCGACACCTTCTTCCCACAACTCCTTCAAGTCTTCGATCAAGGGCTCAAGGTAAACATCAATGTCATTTTTGGGTTGTTTTGGACCCGAAATCAATATAGACAGCATGATGTACTTTCGTTTCATGCATAACATAGGAGATAAGTTGTAAATAATGAGGAGTACAGGCCATGAACTATGTATGCTGCTAAGGCTTCCATAGGGATTCATGCCATCTGTGCTAAGGGTAAGCCTAAGGTTCCTAGGTTCTTTCTTGAAGTTCGAAAATAATTGATCGATTTTCTTCCATTGAGATGAATCGGCCAGATGTCGAAGCTTTCCATCAGAAATCCTCTCATCAGCATGCCACCTCAAATTCTTTGCATCATTTTCATTAGCAAAAAACCGCTTGAACCTTGGTATGATTGGAAGATACCACAACACTTTTGCAGGCCCATTATCTGTCTTGTACCTTGGGGTTTCACATATCGGACAATTCTGCTTCTCCTCAAACTCTTTTCTATACAATATGCAATCATTTGGGCATGCATGAATCTTTTTGTACTGCATCCCAGTGGACAAAGTATTTTCTTAGCATTATAGTATCGATGCGGCAACACATTATCATCCGGAAACATGTCCTTAAAAGCCTCAAGCATTTCAGAAAAACTCTTGTCGCTTCATCCATAACGTGCCTTCAAGCTTACCAATTTCAATATAGCGTTCAACAATTAGTATTTTTTACATCTAGGGTATAGTGGTGTCTCTACATAACTGCACATATTACCATATGCATGTGATTTCTCAAAAGCCTCTTCTCCTACATCACGAATAATGTCCTCTATGCGATCATCCATATCCATGTCATTATCATCAAATGCCACTTCCTCATATTGAGACCCACTTGACATTTTTTCACCATGCCATAACCATACCGTATAAGTCTTACAAAATCCTTCACAAATTAAATGTGTGTGTATAACTTCAGGACTTAGTCGCCTCTCATTCAAACATTTTACACAAGGGCAATAAAAATTTCCACTATCATCATGGGCATTTTGTTTAGCAAATTCTATAAAGTCCCTCACCCCATTATGATATTCAACACTCGTCCGTAAAGCATTTATCCAACTGTGATCCATAGTAGAATTCCTATATATATAGACGAAAGATTTAACATATATAATCCGAAAATAAATGCATGATGAGGAAATTAAATGCAGAACGAAGAATAACTTTTGGTCATAAATGTATCACGGTGAATCCAAGAAGCAAATTAAATGCATGACGAGGAAATTAAATGCAGAACAAAGAATAACTTTTGGTCATAAATGTATCACAGTTAATCCAAGAAGCAAAATAAATGCATGACGAGGAAATTAAATGCATCGCTTGAAGGTCTTGTAGACTCACTTGAAGCATATAAATTCAAATGCGTTTGCTGAGTGTTGGTCGATTTCCTTGATGGCAAGTGAACTAGTCGAACAAGTAATAAAGTGAAAGTAGAGTATCGTCCCACAGAGACTAAGATACCGAGGAATGACGCACCAATGCTATGACAGTTGTGAAAGCAAAAAGTAAATATAATTGGGTTGAGAGGTTTTGTAACTATGCTACTAGCAAACGTAAACAAAGATCTATAAACGAGAGAAGATATCGGTGAGAAGTTAAATTTGGGTGAGAATCGTCCTTAAGTGCTCCACTTCCCCAGTTGCTCTACCTCGATGCTATAGCATCTACACTGTACAGCTTCCGTAATTGCTACAGCATAGACACCGACTGCAAAGCTATTTGGTTAACCCACCACTATAATCTACCGAAGCTTCTGCATCCGATACATTTGATACTAACTATACTCCTTCCATATTCCTATGGTAACTTTCTAGTCAGACCTGCGTTACGCTCAGGGTATAATAGTTATGAGAGGTAGACCCATTCCTGAAGCCTACAATAATAGGTCTCCCTATGCACGGGCGGCCTAGCAAACACTGTTTCTCAGAGGTCTAACCTCAACTCATTGCCAGTAAGCTGAGACCACAGATCTAGCCCTTAACTTCCGTTAGCAGACTAGTAATAAGCACACCGATACGCAAATCAAATTTATTTAATTAAGGCGCAAGCGGGTTCATTCAACACTTAAAGAATCATCCTCGTCCAGCCATCTAGAGTTTAGTTCATGACTAACGAGGGACACACAGAACAGACACTAACAGAATGACCCATGATCAATAAAACAAAGATGAAAAATAGAAAATAGAAAGCTTGATGGAATTTCCGACGGCGTGGTTGAGGTCCTGTCACGTCACCACTCCACGTCTTCTTCGTTCCGTCTCAACTGCGGGGAAGGAATGTTGGGCGGTCTGGAAGTCTTGTGCTCTTGTGAAATCTCTCACTCTTCTCTTGAGTCTGCCAAAAGTTAGAATCTCGTTCTAGGGCTCTCCGACTCTCTTAGGGTTGGCTCTGCTGTTTCCTTTTATAATCAGTCCTTTCTTGCAGTGCAAGTTCCAGCGAGTTGGGCCTTTCCTAATCTGTCGGAATCTATCATATCTTTGGATCCGAGTAGATTGCTGCTATTGATTCTGCGGGATTCTTCAAATCTTTCAGTTTCGATCCTCCGCATCTTCTCTTTTGTTATGTGAGCAACCTATCTGTAAATATCGCCCTTTATTTTATTCCTGAAATCATCTGGGTAAAAAGGTTAGAAAACATATCACATAGCATTGCTTCCTCTACTCTACTATAGCATTCGGGATGCCTTGTATTGCACTTCGAATCATTTGTCAAAATGCTATAGCGTCGTATCGGCTCGCTATTCGATTTCTCTTAAAAACAAAGCAATTTGTTCCATTCCCGCACATGCAAATGATTTCTACTCTTTAGTCCCTATATCATGAATGTATGCCTTTTTGCTTAGATTATCTATAGTTGATCTTGGATTTAACATTCAATTCAGCCAATAGGGAAAACATGGTATTATTTGTGCTCATCACTGAGTCTTTCTTCTCTGGCCACGAACTATTGCAGACAGCAAGAGTAACCTAAAAACACTTGTTGGTCGATGCGATAGGTCTAAAGTGCAAATATAATCTTCAAAATACAATATTCATTAACAACGAGAGAAACCCACAAAAACATTTCATCGATTTCATTCAACCCATGAAAAACCCAAACCCATAAAGCGAGAACGTGAAGTAGCGACGACGCAACACACAATGGAGACGAGAACTTGAGTAATCACTTTCAGCGCAAAAAGAGAAGTTCTAAGAGGGAAATTTAATTTTCCCCACGACGTAGACATGTTTAAGTATTTTAGATTTTATAAAGAATAGGTCAATTATAAAGTATCCAGTTTTAAAGATATAAATTTATTAATTAATTTTAAAGGCCGTGATTAAGAATACTCGGTCTAAACTTTACTATTCATTTAATTTTAAGATCGGAGTTTTAAAAAATGTCCAGGTCCTAAAATTCAAATATTTATTAATTAATTTTTAAGAGCGGTTAATAATACTCCTAGGTCTAAAATTTACTATTCATTTAATTTTTAGACCATTTTTAAGACCAGGAGTTTTAAAAAATGTCCGGTCCTAAAATTCAAATATTTATTAATTAATTTTTAAGACCACGGTTAAGAATACTCTGGTCTAACATTTACTATTCATTTAATTTTAAGACCAAATTTTTATAAATTTATGGTCCTAAAAGTATTTCGTTTATTAATTAACCAAACTTAAAAAAAGAGGTTTGCCTTTGGCGAGGGCAACAGAAACTGAATTAATAAAATAAATTAAAGGAAAACTAGAGAATATGAATATTAGAAAATAGAAAGACACAAGCTTAGTTCTTACTGCTTCTATACATAACTAGAGAATATGCACGTACACAAGAAAAAAAGAAAGGAAAACAATAACTGGACATTATCAACGACAAAAATATAACTAAACATCCTAAAGCATATTATCCTCCAATGCCTTGGTGATATTGGCATGAGCAGCATTAACTTCCCGCTTGAGATCAACAACTTCTGTCTTATTCGCATCGTACGCATCATGGTCTGAATGCTAGGGGGCTGCGGCAATCTCTTCATCATCCGAAATAACAATGGGTCCAACGACTCGAGACTCTTCGGTCACAATAGAATGCACTCTCGCTGGAGGAGGCGTAGCGTATAATGATCTACGGAAGGCACGATATCACCAGTAACTCTCGCTGGAGGAGGCACAGCGTATAACGATCTATGGAAGGCACGAGCATCACCAGTAACTCTACCCCTACGAGCGGTTTTCTTGTATCTAACCATGGGTTGAGGAGTTGGGGCGGAGAGGAGTTACGAGGAGTTAGGGCAGAAAGGAGTTACGAGGAGTGACGAGTTAATAAGGACAGAGAGAGAGATCGATGTGCAATATAGGCGGTGGATAGGTGTTAATAAGGAGTGACGAGTTAATAAGGATAGAGAGAGAGATCGATACGCAATTGATTATGATGTTTATGTTGTACTTTAAGACCGTCCTTTTATTATATTTCCCGTCCTAAAAGTATATTATTCATTTTTTCAATTAAATTACTTTTAAGACCGTCATTGTATTATATAACCGGTCCTAAATGTCTACTATTTATTTTTTCAAACAATCCAATTACTTTTAATACCGACCTTTTATCTAATATTCGGTCCTAAAAGTCAATTATTTTTTAATCAATTATTTTTTTTGTAAATTAAGAATTTTTCCTTAAAAAATATTACTTTTAATAAGAACGATCGTATTAAATGTTCAATCACTTCAAAATTGCTCGATAAGCGAGTCGTATCCATACACTCGTAATCGATCCGAAGTCTCTTCGGCTTCAAGGTAAGCGCCAAACGATCGTCTCCTCGTATTCCGAGGAACTATGCGTCTCCCGTGAAAAGTTCCCGCATTTCATATTCTTCGAGGATGGGTTCTCTATTTAAGCCCGTTGTTACTTTAGTTTCTCCACATTCTTCTCCATCACTTCGCACGGCCTCCTCCACCGCCTAGCCTCCACCGTAATATAATGGCGCTCCCCCAGGTCCTCCATTTCCTCCTCCTCCTCTTCAACCTTAGCCCCCTCCGCCATTGCCTCCTCCAAATCTGCGTGAGGCGGCAGGTTGGCGTACATTGGTGGCCCGCATTGATAACATTGATAGACGCTTGGGCCAATTGGTTCGGCTTGTTCATACCGTGAACAACAAGTTGAACATGGTACTCCACGCCAATGACGTGAAGTACGATCCCGCGAAGACGACCACTCGACGCGCCTTCGACGCGCCGAGGCTCCCCCCCCTCTCCGTCTAAGGGGAGGATTAGTTGTTTTATAGTTTTTTTTGTTGCCTTTTTTTGTGTGTAAACGTTGCCTATAGGGCGAGTAAAAATTATTAAATAAATATTTTTAAATTTTGTTCTCATGCGAGTTGAGTACTTTAATTAGTTAGTTTATGCATTATCGAACACGGAAAGCAATAAACAAGGCAATTATGAAATATGGATAATGGCAGACTCAAATAACTAAAATTAAAAAAATAACCAAGGCAATTATGAAATATGGATAATGGAATGATATAGGTACAATATTTTGTAAATTATAATGATGATTCAGATTTAATATTTTCAAGATAATGATAATAGTGTTTTATAAATTAATTGTTTAAGTATTACGAGGCATAAATGGTGTAGATCATCATTTAAGAGTTAAGTTTTATATACTTATGTTTAAAATGATATATTTATAAAATATTAAATCTGGACCATCCATTTTTTTAAATCAACGGTAAAGAGTTTTCGAATTAGACTTTTAGGACCGGACATTTAGTAAACTTACGGTCCTAAAAACACGGAGACTTTTAGGACTAGCAATTTACTAAATCTACGGTCCAAACATATTGGCATATTTTTTGAATGAGACTTTAATACCGCACATTTAGTAAATTTACGGTCCTAAAAGATAACGAAGACTTTTAGGACCGGCGATTTAGTAAATTTATGGTCCTACAAACACCGCCATTTTTGCAAAAATTAAACGAAGACTTTTAGGACCGGCGATTTAGTAAATCTACGATCCAAAAAGACTGGCATATTTTTCGAATGAGACTTTTAGGACCGGACATTTAGTAAATTTACGGTCCTAAAAGATAATGAAGACTTTTAGGACCGGCGATTTAGTAAATCTACTATCCTAAATTTCTCGCATATTTTTAAAATTAAACAATAAATAGTTTTATCCACCATCCAATACATTCAGGAACCACACTAATAGACACAAGGAAATTGTTTGAAATGAATTAACAAATTATTATTGTATACTATCACAAATTGGACAATTGTTCATTTACGGCACCGAAGGTGATTGTTGATACGGCATATATTTACGAATGAATTTACAAATCAATTATTTTTTCTGACTTTCCGGGATCATCGATCATACGAGATATTCACTTAACATTATGCGTGTGCACTCAATATCACCGTCGGGAAAGGGGTCGGCACGGTCAAACGTACGTAGCTACATTCAAAGAAAGAAATATATATATTAGTCGTCCTTCCTTGCATCAAAGGGATCAGCGCACAGGCAAAGTTATGTAATACATTTACCGTTTCAGTGATGGTAGTCACTGGTTGCATCATGACAATATTATACATGTGTGTCAAGAAGTAATGCCCACATAAGTTGGACTCCTTTGATTGCCGATGGGTCTAAAAACGAACAAGAAATATATAAGAGCATATATTGACACGACCAAGTTCACAAGCCGAGTGTGCCGGTCCAAATATGTACTAACCTTTGGTATGATCCATGTAGGCTCTTTGACCTCGGCCCCCGAGACCTTTTCTTGACCTTTTGTTGGAATGATTTCAAGGGCCTATTGTCAAAATCACAAATTTACTCAATAATGGTCACTGAAAATTTACAGCATAGATTTCAGACTAGACAATCAAGATGACATATGCTTACTTGTTCACCATCTGCTGCAATGTAGGCGGTGGATCATAGTGATGAGAGCATTAAAAGACCACTTTATTCTCATTCGGGCAAATCAGGACCAACTGCCAATGGCGACTGAAAGTTCACAATAGACAAGTACTCAGTAATATGTACGTAGCAGTATTAAGGGAATTGCAGAAAAGAATTATGATATGTACCTATTGTAGTATGGTGCCAAGTACCACTTTCTCTTATTGGTGGACAACCTTGATGTTATGTATGATTGTCTCTCCGCTAAGGCTGGTTGACTTATGTACTGTGGGCACAAGAATCCAATATCTCGGCTTCTGCCCTGTTGTTCCAATTCACGATGCAGGAACCTACAATAATGACGTCAAGGAATTAATATATATGTATGTGAGTGTCTCACATTTATGTTATGTACTCATAGAAGAATATACTTACTTTATAAACATGAGAATCATTGCATCGATAAGCTCTCATTTATCAAACAGCAACAGGACGTTATATCATCTTGGTCAACCAAAATCGGGTGCTTGTTTTTAAGACCTACTTCTGTATTGATAGGCCACTGATTAAGTGCAACTTGTTTATTGGATACCATAAGGACAAGCTTGTCCTTGGCACTCAACTTAGTCGTGCCAACCAATTCAGGAGGGGCTGGAGCTTCAGGAGAATTAGAAACATGTACAAGCTTCACTAGCCACGAGATGAAGGTTCCAATGACATCACTCACAACCTTCACCTCACCAATTGGGAGAAGGACAGGTGCATCAATGATGACCTCTTCAACTGACACTCTGAGTTCATCATCGGCCATTTGTTGGTGGTGTGCAGTTGATCCCAAGTTGTGGATAGTCCCTTTTGCAACCAATAATCGTATATCATGATGATGAGGATCCTCCACATAAAGGTCACAAGGTTCTTTGTGACGTCCAACAATGCAGCTCCCTCTAGTGCTCTGCTTCATAGCAGCTATAGGTGAGTGTGGCAAGGGAACACTTGTCTCTGCACGAGAGCTAAGAAGCAGCTTCATTTGATTCATTTCCTCCTTCACCTGGCTTAGCTGGGAATGAAACATTGCAGTCAATGAAGCTTCTTTAGCCGCTGATTGCTCCCTCATTTTGGCCAGCGTTTGTTCCATCTCCTCCCGGGTAACCATACTTTGTTTATGGTGTTTGGAAGCACCAAAGTATTGCTTTATGCCTACCCGTCCTCCAATCCCCCTTACACGGCCCGAGTGATCCGGCTTTCCACTCGCAACGGTCAGAACATCATTCCTCCTGTCTGACACAAAAGATCCCTCTGCTTCTTTCTTTTTTGGATCTTTCTGTAAGATACAAATAATGAGAAGCTTAGTAATGAAACATGTTTAGCAACTAAAAATTAACAATAACGATACTTACAATTCTTTCAGCAACTAGACGACTCTGTTCACTCGTGTAGGAGCCGCTTGGCTTTTGCCAAATATACAACCACAACTCCTCGCGACGTATTGGAGATGGCGGATCATGTATCGCAGAAGGATTGGATCCTGCTTCATCTTCCAATCTCTTCCGCTTGGTCGCCATCAATTCTTTTTCAGCCTTTTCATATCCGCCGCGAGAAGCCCTATGCGGGCAATCATTCTTTCTCCCTATCTCCTGTGCTTGTTCCCTTCTTTTATGTGAATCAGAATTGAAAACAACTATTAATTATGAATTCCAGTCATCTCACTAACAGAAATTAGAGAACTTCTGCTTGATATCAACCTCAAACACTAGTCAAATTCACTTCATCAAGTTTCAACATTTTATTTAAGGAAGATGTAGAATTGTAGAAGAAATTGGAGCTATGTTTTGTCCGCTAGATATATAGGTTAAGAAACAAAAGACAATTATGCTTACGAGAATAATACAAACTTGATCCTTTTTAAGGCATCCAGTGGGATCAAGGAGTCCCATTAGATAGTAACAATTGGGTATATAAAGTTTCCCCCTTTTAAGACTACTCATTTCCTCCTTTACACAGTTAACATATTAACTAACTAATAGCAATGTCTAACCACTAAGACATGCTCGAGCTTATGCAGGACAAAGGATGAAAATATATACTTCTATTCACACACCAAACCATCTAACTAACAGGATTAGATGAACACGTACAATAACATTCACATATCCGCATAGGTTAATAAGCAAACAAAAGGGCAAACAAAACTAAATATAAACTCACCAGAGCTTCAGGAGTGGTCCGACGCTGAACAAATTGTTGCCAAGTTTGTTCATCAATAAATGTGTACTTGTCCCAAGGATTCGGGGTCAGTCGAATTCGAACATCGGCAAAAATATACTTGTTAGCTAGAGAGGTCTTAAAATTCCTCCACCGATCAGACAATAAGACAATGTCTTGTCTTTCAACTTCGGGCGCGATCGGGGACGGTGTATGTAAGTCGAATAGTGTCCCAAATAGGATTCTTTCGCGCCAAAGTCCACACTTTTCCACTCATCTGCCAAGATGCTAACCTTGTTGCGTGCTAGATAGCCGACAAAACTAGTATATTTGCTTTTATTAGGACCGAAAGGTTCCAACCTTTCATCAAACTGAATCTCGAGCCTTAACCCAGAAGTCTGACTTACGGATATGTCTTTCATTCGTGTGCCACTTCTACCACGGCGTGTAGGGCGGTTACAAGGCTCATTGTGAGATGAAGAGGGTTCGTTCTGACTCACACCAGTAACTGGCGTTGAACGAACAGGAGAAGAACTGTTTTCTCCGTTCATTTTCGAGAAAGGAAGAGAGGTTGAGAGTGGTGGTATGAAAGAGGAACGCCTGAGAGAGTGAGAGAGTAACAGAGGATGGTGGTGGTGGTGGTGGGCGAGGAAGAGAGGTAATGCAACGGGAAGATGGGTTTCGCAACAACAACAGGGGTTTCGGAGTTCAGAGAGAACAACTTAAGTCGTAAGGTCGGGTTTCGTGCGAAGAAAAGTCTATTTGGCGCTTTATTTTTAAGACCGGATGAAGTAAACGACGGTCTTAAAGGTTACAATTTAAGACCGCCCTTTGTTAATGTCCGATCTTAAAAAAATTTCAATATTTAGTCATCAAGTATCGGGCACCATTTATGTCCGGTCTTAAAAGTATACCCTTTAAGACCGTTTTTTTTTTTTTTTTTTTTTTATGTATATATGGTCTTAAAATTTTTACAATATATTTAAATTTTTCCTTTTTTTTTTGGACCGCATAAAATATAAGCTCGGGGCCGTACGAGATTTCTCTAATAATGTAATTGATATTTAAATTTTTTTAATAACATTTTTAAGACCGGTTTTTTTTTGTGCCGGTCTAAAAATATATTTAAGACCTACGAAAAAATGATTCGCTCCAAGAAGTTATTTATATTTACAAAATTGTCACCGGTCATACCTTTAAGACCGGAGTATCGATAGTCCGGTCTAAATGAGGCGGTCTTAAAGCGTTTTTTGCACTAGTGTATTAACCTTAGCTTATTAGACTAATTAGTTATTATTATTAGTATACTCATTAATCCATAACTATTTACGGTACTCATAAAAATTTGTAACACTTTATTATACTCATGAGCTCTAGGATTACTCATTAAAACAACTATTAGGCATTATGATTACTTGTTAAAAACAACTATTGGGGGATTAAGATTACCTTAGATCACTCAAAGACTTCAATGTTGTTGATGTCCTCTACCGTTGATCCACACGGCTATCCCTCGATTGCAAGGAGAACTCGTAATTTCTCTTGATATCTCCTACTCCTTAGATGCTTGCTAGGCGATGTCAAGGTTGAGGTTTTGATCTTAGGTTTTTCTCTTTTCAAGAAGATAGTGTTTTCTCAAAATTAGGTTGAATATAGGATGAACAAGATTGGGTATTTACCTTTCTTGGATGGTGCCTCTTTCTGTAGACTTTGGTAGTTGGCCAAAAATCACAAGAGCTTAGGTATCCATGAATTTCGGCAACTCCCCTTTAAATATCCTTGGTAGGCTGAAAATTCCAAGACCTAATTGTCTTGTGTATTTTGGCCACCATACTAAAAAAAAAGGTTTTTAGATGATAGGCCAATTACTTAGTGTTATCCAAATCATCAAGATAATAAATTAAATCAATATCTTGATTATTTGATTGAATCAAAAATTTAAGATGATGGATCACATCCATATCTTGATTATTTGATTAAACCAAAATTTAAGATGATGGATCACATCCATATCTTGATTATTTGATTGAATAAAAAATTTAAGATGATGGATCACATCCAATGTTGATTATTTGATTGAATAAAAATTTTAGATGATTGATTACATCCATATCTTGATTATTTGATTGAATCAAAATTTATGATCATGGATCATATCCATATCTTAATTATTTGATTGAATCAAAATTTAAGATTATGGGTCACATCCATATCTTTAATTAAAATTTAAGACCATGGATCATATCCATATCATTAATTTATGTCTTGAATTAAAATTTAAGATCGTTTTCCTACTTCAATCTTTATTCATTATTTCTCCTATCCAATCTTTATTAGATCTTTGTGTGTGTGTGTGTACATGTATATGTATACATATGCACATATGTATATAAGATAATTCAGAATTATCTTTTATAACCCAACCTCATGAATTTAAAATTCAAACATAAATTCAAAATTTTTGAATTTCAAATTTAACTTGGCCTAAGACCCCGTTTAGCCTTCTAACCCATTTGGGCCTTTTTGGAGAACCGATATCCCACTAAGGGCTTAAATGTGGCATCATTTTTACTATTGGGCTTAGAGCCCACTCTAACCCAATTACATCTCCATTCTTGATAAAGTCTAATAACAATTATTGGCTCAAGCTTACTAATTTTAAGCAATCAGGAATAACCTTGGTGTGTGACCTATTAGGCCCAATTAGTCAGTGACATAAATAAACTTAGACCAATTAAAAATTCTTTAACGAGCCCAAATTTTCTAGTGACCATATAAGACACTAGCAATGCTTTGCAGCCCTAGAACTAATTGAGTTGATCAAGTGATCTACCTTTCAAATTTGGATATTGTGCAAGCATTATCCTTCACAACGTCATTCATATTTAGTCGAGAGCAAAAATAGAGTATCATCTCTCTTGATTGACTAAATGTAGCTAATTCACAGAAGTATGAATTTTCTTATATTAACTCTATAACGGATTATGACTCTTCATGATTACTTGTTGTACTCAAGAATCCCAAGTTAATTAGAAGCTATCCAAACTCTATCGGTCTTGTGAATGATTAATCCCTTGTTGGGAATTATGAGTCCCCTCGGTATGTCCATCTATACTCCTGTATTCGAGTTACACCTAAGAGTACACTATTCTCCTGATTTTTAAGCAGATAGAGTTATACAGTCAAAGTATAACCCTAAGACATAGTGTTTGATGACATCCTCAAGTCCAGGATGATCCCTAATACCAAATGATGGGAGAATTTTCATATCCAATGATACTCTCTATAATGAATCTTTGTGGAGTCTCTCGGTAGGTCACTTCGGTGCTATATGTTCTCCAACAGATCTACCCACAACATCAGCTAAGGTATCACCATGCCTGTACTCCATGAGGTCCCTACTTTGTATCTTTATACAAGTAGATGATGTCGTACTAGTCTTATTGGGATAATCAATATCATTTCTCGGTAATTCAAGACTAGGAACAAGTTTTAGGCAATAGATATGCGGTGTTCTTGAGTCCTCATGATCATGATATCAATCATTGATCCTTAAGATTAACACATATTCTATTTCTAGGGTTTTATTTTTAAACACATATTTACCTTAAAATAAAGGCGAGACATAAATATGATAAAGATAAAATGTGTTCATTTATTAATAATGAAATACTACAATATAGAAAATGTGTTCATCTGTCATAATAGATTGTCTCTAGGATACTTAAACATTAACAATAGGTATAACTGATTTTAAGGCTTAAGAGAATGGAGATATTGAAGATTAGAAAGGATATAATCTGAACATTAAGGGTCCAAGGTCGATTAAGAGGGGCAAATGACCACTTTGCCCTTCAACTTTTCTATAATTCCAACCATGTCCTTAGTTAAGCATTTGGCTACAATCTTACTATCTTTCTTCATTTCTTCTATATCTTTTGATCGGAACCCCTAGGCCAATTAGGTGACTTCTTAATTCTTCTCATGGACGGATATCACATGTACAATTACTTATTAAATATTAAAATAGATGTGACATGTAGCACATAATCATACCCGTAGAAATACTTAGTTATTCTCTGTTTTTTCTCATGATCACCACTAACAAAATTCCATACAACCATCTTTTCATCCCTTTAGTTGAAATACTAAGCTAGAATAGAGCAAAGAAGCGTCCATTCCATATGTTCCATCTTGTCCCAACATATGTCTCAAAATTTTTTGGTTCCAGAAAAATCGGGTATTTCATGTGAATTTGAATATTTTGTTAAAATTCTCTTTTTCATTCCACCAAATGCACATACATCATACAAGGGATTTGCCAGAGCGAATAGCATGAAGTAAGATATTAGTCTAACTTTTATAAGATCCTCCGCCCATCAAAAGATGATTGATGTGTGGAGCAGATTATTGAAAAAGAAAATATAATATAAAAATTTGATATTTTTAAATCGGATATTTTTCAACAAAATAGCGACATGGGCAGATTACCCATTGATTTAAAAATAATTTATAAAAAGAGGGAATTCCAAATTTAAAATATATAAACATTTTGTAACTATAAAATCTTAAATAAAGTATTTTATGAAATATAAAGAAAATTATGTTTCCATCACTAATCCGGAAGTAATTCAGTAAGAAAATTAAAATTTCATCGGTAATTTGATTTTTTTGTAGTGTTAGCTAGCAAACACTTGCAAAACATCATTTCTCATAGGGTAATAGGCAATTTTGCCCCAGATTTTTTTGTTTTTTGTTTTTTGGTGGAGGGTGATTTTGCCCCAAAAGTGTAAAAAATGGAGTAACATTGCCTTGTCCATTATCCCAGTTAATTTTGACCATTAGTTGATTAAATATGTTAAACTGTGTCAATATGTCATCCACAATATTTTTGTTAAAATTCAAATTTGTCCTAGAAGTCATTGTGTCATCTACTTCATTTTTTTCAGAATCCGATTTAAAACTTTTGAATCAAATTTGCACCTTAACAAAAATGACATGGATAACATATGAACTACCAATTCAATATATTTAGTCAAATAATGGTCAAAACTAACGAGTATAGTGGCTAGGGAAAAATTGTTCACTTTTTTATAATTCTTAGGCAAAATTGCCCCCATAAAAACTTCATGAGAAAAATTGCCTCTTAGAAAATACTTTCATGGTAAAATTGCCCCTTAGCTCTTTCGCATAATAAAAAGACCTAACAAAATAATTCAATTAAACACTACCATGATAAAAAGTGGAAACACTTATTAACAAGGCTTGACAAACTTAACCATGACAGAAAACAAATTAACCACACATTTGAAAAACTCTAGCATAGGGTTAAAAGAAGCAAACTAATTATATGAAAACAATAAGTATGACAGAAATTAAAAGGGATAAACCCCGCTTTCACAAAGACTATCAAGTTTAAAAGGATTGAAATTACTAACAAAACCCAAACATGATAGAAAATTGTTGAAACTAATACAAAAACACTATCTATCGTAATTAGAAAGGATTTAGCCTCATACAATTTTTACACCACAAAATTCGTTTTTTGATCCAACACAAAATACGAACCAATAAAGAACTTAGGGCACGAGAGAACCCATAAATCCTATGTGGCAAAAATATTCGCCTAGAAGTCCACTGTACAACAATACAACAATCACATCGGAACCTTCAGCACAGATATTTTGCCTAGAAGTTCACTACAAGCTCCTAGCATTCCATGCCCATAAACAACAATTTTCAAAATGCCATCTTGTGACTAGATCATATATTCAAATAAGTGGATCCACAAAAAGTCTCAAACAATAATTTTATGTCCTAAAGCCAATGTATCCGCAAACATCCCAGGCACATATTAATCCAAAAGTAATGAAAGTAAGTAAAATGAGTTTTATAGCAAAAAGAAGCCTATGATGACCCCATTTGTCAATATACAAATCATTACAGCACCAAGCAAAAGGAGGTCTACAAAGCTACAATTCATATGCCTCATGCTACATCTCCTCGCAACGCAATGAGCTAGAAGGCTGGCCTGAAAAAATATTAACGAGCAATAATGGGGTGAGACTTAAAATCCAAATAACAAAGATTAATTTACAAGGTATATATGAAAGAACGGAACATAAGTTAGAGCAGTGCAATGTAATACAATTACATATAACAGTTAATAGTACAATAAGTAAACATAGACAAACCCAACCCATCCACCTCACTCCTTCTTGTGACTCCTTGACGTTGGCCCAGTCCGGCAGTACTAAGCAACCCAGTCAAAGGTCACCCTACTCACTATTTCAGGTCAACGAGTCCCCTTACACAGACCTTGTGGCCCGACGAGGGATTAAGAGGTATATCTACCCATAAGTTTGATCTCAAATCCAAGTTGTGGACATGAGAGAACTGCAAGGGGCATGATAAACTGCCAAACATTATAAACGGTTGTGCGTGCACGTTGAGATGGCTTCCAAACAAATTCACCACAACCCAAATCCACTTATCCATTGCAAACCAACTCAATTTAACCAACAAGCCGCTTCACATAATAATTTAGTTATATGAATATAGGTATTTCAGAGCTTAAAACAATCCCAAGATTACAACTAAGCCATTCCAACATAGCAATTTAGTACATGAAATATGATCCAATACATACATGAAACATGCACTGGAGTTGGACTGGTCTCAATTAAAATAATATTTTCAAATAATACATATGAAAAAACAACTTAGACAGTTATCCATATATTGTCAAACATGCCCAATATATATTCTGTTATACTTTGTTTATATTTTTTTGTGCAAAAAAAAAAAAAAAAAAAAAAAAAAACATACTTTGTTTATATTAGCCTCGCACATGCCCAATAAATTAAACTCATAAGTATGCCGGATTAATTGTCCAACTAAACTAGCACAAGTTTTCATGATTAACTAGAACTACCAATACATCATCAAATATATATAACACTAGATAAAAAACAGCTAAAATACAAATAAAAACACAAAGTAAAATAGTTTTGAGTTATAGAAAAATAAAATAAAAAATAAAAAAGGCTATGAGCTAAGTTCTGACTAGTTTACTTTAATTTCCCCAATTCTAGTAGATGCCGGACTGGACTATATATAGGCCAGTTCTGGTCGGACCGTTCAGACCACCTAGTCTGGTTCAGTTTTGATAAGCTTGCTTTCATATGCATTAAACATTGGTCCAAATGAGCATAAAAGTAATTACTATTTACAGATAGAGATCGTCAATAGAAATATCAACTAACCGTAAGAAGGATGGAGAAAGGGATAATCTGTATAACCAACCACAGGGTCATGCGTATAGAAGGTGGATCTATCATGTTTATTGAGTGGAGCATCAAGTCGAAATCTTAAAGGCAAATCTGGGTTTGCCAAAAACAAGCGACCATACGCAACTAGATCAGCACCTCCATTAGCAATCACTTCATTCCCTTCATTCCTATCATAGCCACCTGCAACAATAAACGTACCTCCAAACTCCTTTCGAATAGGTCTCAAAGAGAAGTGAGATGTCTCATCATCACATCGTTGTAATAGTGACACCATTCTTGGCTCAATCACATGGCAATACAAAATCCCACATTGGTTCAGTGACTTAGCCATGTAAATTCCCAAAGCTTGAGGATCAGAGTCAATACAATCATTATATTCTGTGAAAGGTGAGAGCCTAACACCAACCCTGTGAGGTCCAATTTCTTCGGCAACAGCTTTAACCACTTGAAGAGGGAAACGGCAACGGTTTTCTAAACCGCCACCATAAATGTCATCTCGATCATTCACTTGGTCTTTGAGGAATTGATCAAGCAAGTATCCATTTGCAGCGTGTATCTCAACTCCATCAAAACCTGCTTCTATAGCATTCTTCGCCGCTGCTCTGAAGTCACTTACAAGCGTAGGGATTTCATCTGTTCCAAGTCGACGTGGCGGTGGATGCTTTGAAATCGGCTTGTCCGTACTTGATATTGGAGCCTCCCCATTAGGCTGGTAATCTGTTCATCATTTTCAACCATCATCTATACCTCTTTTTATAAGGATAAACTATGTTATGAGTACAAATTTAAAACGAGAGCCTAATACTAAAAGATTAATGCGCTGGGTGAGAGAATCCTTTCAACTTATAAACCACACTACTCTTGTTAAACTCTCCCACGTGAAACTCATAACCCTTTTTCTGTGTGTGTGTGAGAGAGAGAGAGAGATACGTACTGTAATTGGAGACCCTTCCAGCATGCCACAGTTGGCAGAAAAATATGCCTCCTTTCTCATGAACAGCACTAACAATTGGTTTCCATGCTTCGACATGTTCCCTTTTCCAAATTCCAGGGGTGTTTGGGTACCTTGATTTGTTTCAGCAAAAACAAAGCAGCGTTTATACTTAGCTTGTTACTTTAGACTACTAAAATTTGGTGGTGGTCAATTCTAAGAAGGCGTTTGGAGTAAGCTTTTTTATTATAAGAATTAACTTTTCCACCACCTAGAAATTGATATAATTAAGAAATGTCTTGAACTACATCATTTCATTAGCATAAAATTTCAAAATGTCACTGATTTTTTTGTAGAATCTATTGAATAAATGAAAGATGGCAGAAAAAGCATTTGAGAGGTTGAGGCATTACAAATTATATATATTAGAGAGCGACATACTAGAGGCCCTAAAGCCCATTAAATTAGAGCCAGTTCTTCACAGGGATTTTTTTCCATGAATTGGTATGGGTCCAAAAAGAAGGAAGTATGATTCCCCACCAAAAAAATGTCGAATGATATCTGAACAAAACTTTTTAAGAACTACTCTCAGTTTCGTATTAACTGTTACAAAAATAACTTTTACAAAGGTGAAGGAAATCATTGAAAAAACACCAGATTTTGCGCAACATGTTAATATTATTATATAAGCAATTTTTGGGGAAAAACAAAAGTAATTGGGGGCCCCCACATAACTTAACTCCTTCCCTATGTCGAATATACCTTATTTGTTTAGTAAAAAACATAATTAATACGCATTTTACAACTACAAGATAACGATTTTCTGATATATTTTCCATTTTCATTTTTTATTTTCTTCTGCGTACCAAATTAAACAATCCTTAGAGTTAAGAAAAGAAATTGAAGAAAAAGGAAATTATTACCCTTGTGCGGTATCAGAAATTCCTGTTGCTTCACCAATCAAGAAGCCACCGTTGGTTGTTCTTTGGGAATAATATAAAGCAGCATGAGGCTGAGGAATGGAGTTATATGACCTTGTTCTTGTTAATGGCGACAGAACTATTCTGCGTACATATATAATATATATAATCGGTATAATTTAACAAACATATGTTGCAAAACCAATATCATAATAATCAAAGTAACGAGCGAGAAAGTATTATAATGAGAAGTGAAACCTGTGGGATAGATTGAAAATTCCCATTTTGTATGGGATGAAGAGAGGCATCACTTGTAAATTCGCATCAGCGCCAATAGCTTCTTCATGAGCTTCGGCTAATTTGTTCTTGTTTTCCTCAGCACTCATGGTGTTTGTCGATTCCTCCTCCTCCTCGCAGCTTAGTTAACAAGAGAAGAGTGGCAGAAAGAGAAGGGAGAAGGGTGAGCATTTATTATATTTGATTCTACTGCATTTATTATGTTTAATTCTACTGCATTAATTACTTTTTATTCTACTGCATTTATTATTTTTTATTCTATACAATTATTTGATGACTTTCTACCCTCTAACTTCGAGATTTTTTTTATTCCAATTTGGAATCCGTGCGACTTTTTTTTATCATATATTACCTCTAATTCTTAGAAGTCTGTTTGGATCCTCTTATTTTTAACTTAAAACTAAAAGCTACTTTTAAGCTAAAGCTATAAAAAAAAAAAAAAAAAAAAAAAGCTAAAAGGCTGTTTGGTGATTATACAAATTTTTAATTTTTTAAAAGTTACATAAAAACTGAAATTAAAATAAACTATTTGACAAAATTTTTGTCATAAACACTTTTTTTTTTTAATAAAAATTATCATAAAAGGTATATTATAATTGGGTGGCGGCGGTGGCGGTGGTGGGGGTGGTGGTGGGGTGGCGGCGGTGGCGGTAGTGGTCAATCGAGATTATGAGTTCTCTTTTCATTTTTTTATTTAAAAAAAGAGCTTAAAAATAAGCTCCTATGATGAGCTTATTTTTAAACTTTTTTCTTCATTATAAAATAAGCTCTTATAATTATAATAGATTATGTAAAATCTTGTTTAACCTAGCTTATACTTATAATTAACTTTTAAGTTAAAAATACTTAATATATTATATCATTCATTGATCTCGTTCTAGTAGACAAATGAGATCTTATATTAGAGATATGAGATAGTAACTCTTAGGCATCTTTAAAATTGACCTTTTTGTTTCACCTTAGAAATTCTTTTGCTGTCTATTACTAATTTATTAGCTGTATCAGTAAAATTTCAAAAAAAAAAAAAAAAAAAAATCTTTTGGAAGGATGTTTTCCACAAGGAAAGGAATTAGTTGTCAATAGCTAGATGCCCCAGTCGTAACACCCACTCACCATGAAAGATGAGATCTCGAGTTTAACCCCGATATTTACATGTTTGTGTGGATTAATATGTATTTATTGTGTAAAATTTAACAAAAAGGGGAAAGGCCAATATGTAAAATTAATATTTGAGTATTATTATTAATACTTTAATGGGGTTTAAACTTCTACCATGTTGTATGAGAAGAAGAAAATTCTGTACGTAAAATGGTGGGGACCCACATATATATATATATATATATATATATATATATATGTGGGTCCCACCATTTTATGTGTGTGTGTGTGACGTGAGAATACACTTCTCTTATAACATGAGAAGTGTTTTTCCCTTCTTTAATTTACCCATAATAGCTAGTTGTCCTAGCTGTAACCCACCCTCCATTCTTAAATGAGCTCCCGATTTTAACCCTGACATGAACATTTTGGCGTGCATGCATGTGCTTTTATTGTATAATGTATTTTTTTTTTCAAAAAAAATGTGTTTTATGGTATAAAATTTAACAAAAAGGGGAATGCATGAGTTAAAAATATAAAATTTAATATTTTGATACAGTAGCTTAAGAAAAAGATTATTAATATTTTAATTTGCCCATGTATTATCCACTATCTCTCCACTATAAAAAAAAACCCACATTTGCAATTGCCCACTTTAATTTGTACATGATATTGCACCACTTATTATAGCACCATTTTAACTGATGAGGGAGTCCACGTGTCACTTGCCGCACCATGCTTTTAGTTTCTGCATTTGAATTTCTATTTTATTTAGGTGATGCATGTGAGCTTAGTTGGTTAGTAAATTGAGTGTGTCTTTTTATGAGGAAGGTTATTAAAATCAAATCGGTCATTGAACCGTCGGGGTATTAGATTAAGAGTCGACGGAGTCAAATCGAGTGAAACCAAAACTAAATCATGTAACTAAGTATTTGGGATTTATTATATAATATTAATTAGGTCCCACAAATTAAAAAACAAGGAAGACACAGAGGCACAACTTTTGAGAGATGAAACAACATGAAGAGGAGGCATGAAAGACTATTCAAATATCATATTTACCTACTCTCTCCTCACATTCAGATCTCATTTTTCTCTCTCATCATAACCCTCCTCCTTCCATCATATCTGTCTGATCATCTTTTTCTCATCATGTTCAAATCTCATCTTACCTACTCCCTCCATCATATCCACTTCCCTACTCTCTCTCACATTCAGATCTCATTTTTCTCTCTCATCATAACAATCCGCCTTCCACCACAACGAATATGACGGACATAAACCAGAACGCAGGAGGTGACGACGAGACCAAAACTCTTTCTGTGGTGGTGAGGGTGGAGATTCCCGGTGACGAAGATTTATGGTGATGGTGAAGCAAAGGTCGCTGGTGAGCAAGGAAGAAGACGACGTACGTGGAGTGTAGAGTCGAAGGTTTGGAGGTTGTCGTCTGCCACTCTGTTTCTCACCTCTCTCCTCTCCTCTATTCTCGGACCACTCTTCCACTATTTTTTTCCCCTTTAAATACTGGGTTGGTTGATAAACCCGGTTTCTATGATTTTCCGGACAATTTCACGACCGGTTTGCCGGTTTTCGGTCTGGGTTTAATAACTATGTTTACAAGTATTATTTGTTTGTTATATTTTTGTGTTATGTGAAGCTTTAATTTATCAATAGAGTAAAAAAATAATAATAATTAAATTTCCATCTCTTAGACCGTTAGAAAACTCTTCTCACAATTTATTGTTGGATTTTTTTCCCCAACAAAACCTTAAATTTTAAAACTTGCAAAATCGGCCAAGGGCTACACTATTAAAAAAAATAAAAATAAAAATCCATTGAATTAGCGACATAAAAGTATCAGGGTAAACTATCATAAAATTTTGGAAAAATTAGAATGAAGAACCTAGAGGAAAATATATTTATGGAGAAGGCCCATAAAAATTGTAATTATTTAAAAGGACTAAATATAAAAATATAAAATTAAAAGTATTAAAATGCCCCTAACAAAATTTTTTCATTCCCTCGTACATTCTCTTTCATATTATATTTTTAAAACTAATACAAAATTTGAAGTTTCATTAAATTAAAAAATAGTTTTCTCAATTTTCATTTTTCATAGCTTGAATATATATCTATGAAAAAAATTACGCATTACTCAATTATATATATATATATATATATATATTAATCAACAAAAAATTTAATTAATTTTAATAAAACTCAAGGTCTGTTATAATTTATCATATATGTTAAACCAAGAAAGTTTGTATGATTTATTTTTTTCTGAAGTAATTTATGTGGGTTAAAAAATTCATTTAATGTTAATAAAATATAAAAATATAATTAACCTATTATATCCTAAAAAATATGAAATACTTTTAGTTTATATTTTTATAAAAATATCTTAATTGATATCAACGTTAATAATATAAATCATACAATTTGATGATATAAATTAGTGAAAAATAAAAATCTTAAAAAATATGAATTTAACCCTTTTTAATTAAATAATATATTACAAATAAAAAATATATGATCATATCATGATTGGCAGTTTTAGTTCTAATTTTAGCTTCTTTTTTTTTTTTTTTATATATATATAATTATGAATACAAGAGATAATACATGAGGTTTGATTATGGGTAATTTAGAAATTTGAAACTTATATAATGATATTTGGTCCTTCTAAGTAATTACAATTGTTATGGTCCTTGACAATAAATATTATTTTCTCTTGGTCCTTTATTTTAATTTCCCATAAAATTTTCTGGCAAAATATCTTATATATATTTTTTATCAAAATTATCGACACACAATACCCGGAGAATGAGGGCACAGTGAAGGAAGTACATTAAATAGTCAAGAGTAAGTAGTCATACCTTAGGGTTTTACCTCTTATTTATAGAGTGTACCTTAGGTTGGGATTTATGGTCTCTGTGCGTCTTGTAGCCCAAGTATCATAACTGCCTGATCTAGGTCAAATCCCTTGATTGAGATCTTCCCTGATTATATCCTTGATTGTAGGTGGGTTAAGATCTTCCTTCATTCCAAGCAGATACTACAGTATATTGCCCCTTGTTGGGCCACGTAATTGGGCACGATATAGGAGTACGTAACAAATAGTATGATGAAATTTGCTAATGGAAATTCTATTGAAAATCCTACAGAATTTTTTGATGAAAAATTTCCATCAATAAAAAATGTTACCGACGCAACTTGTGACTTCTGCTCCATAGATATCTAGGGTGAACAATCTGATCCAATATCAACGCACTAGTCCGTTGGGTTAGACATCTGTTGTTCTCATACAGAACATTGGCGCCACCCATGGGGAACCATAAATTTCGATCCCTGTGACCAATGATGGTTGAAACCAGAAGTAGTAGTCAGATCCCTCTGCCCAAGAATCCAAATCTGGTGGAGGCAAGTCAATTGCCGCAGAATCAAGACCCACCGCTACCTGAAGATGTCCCAGATTACAATGCTATGAATGATGGGGATGACATAGCTGATATGACATCCTCCCTATTAATCGGGCTAATCCCCAGGATGCGGTGATTCAACAAGTCCAGCACTAGGATCTTTTTCAGGAGATTCCAGTCCCGAACCCAGACATTCTCCTTTGCAGAATAGCATGGGCTCGATGCTAAGGCAGATTGAAGATATGGAGAAGCGCAACAACCTCCAATGCCAAGAGGATCTCAAAGTAATATAGGAATTGATGGAGGAGTGTTTCAGACAATTTGAAACACTGGTTCGGAAGAAAACCAAGATGACCTATGCGGGAGGAAAGAAAGGGTGACTCAGAATGCTAGTGATCCTCCTCACATTAAGAAATCGAGATCGATGCAAGGCAATGCTGGAGGTCTTACTCAAGGGACGAGCTCGGAACGGGTACGAGTTCAGAACCCTGTTTTTATATTGAAGAAACTACGCGTCAAGAGGATCCTAGACGAAGAGGACTGAGATCGTGATGAGGTACCCCAAAGGCCAAGCCCTCCAAGAAAATATAAGATAAAGTATGCTATGGGTCACAACAACAGCCCTTTCTCCGACGAAATCGCGAGCACGCCTTATCCAGAAGATTTCGATTTGGTAGACCTGCCAAAGTATGATGGAGGTCATGACCAACAATCCCATCTCGATACGTTTGAAATGGGCATGTTAGTGAGACGAATTGTAGGGCCTGTCGTTCCCCAGATTTATGCCAAAATACTGACTAGAGTTGCCCAAAAATTGCTCCATACTCTTTGGTAAATTCCATCCAGACTTTGGAAGATCTCGGAGATAGGTTTGAGTTGAACTTTGCAACTAGCAAAAAGCAACCGAAGTCCCAATCCACTCTCAGTAAGATTAAGCAACAGCTTGGGGAAACACTTGTTTGGCAAAGTCACTTTTCAAGAACCCGGTCGATTGCAAGTGCGTGCACTACCAGAAAGTGTGCACGTGCACTTGCTCATAGCCAGACTAAACGGGTCATCTCGGTTGGCAAAGTCACTTTTCAAGAACCCGATTGAAACACTGAGAGATTACAGAACTCGGTTAAAACAATATCTAGATTTGGAGCAAATGGAGATAGCTAATGCCGTGGGAAACGAGCAAAGAAAGAATTCACCTCCGAGAAACAAAGAGCAGTCCAAGAATTGAAAGCAAGATTCCCGCGGAAGAAACTCTGATAATAGATCCCGGGGGGAAGGTTTGAAGCAAAAGCAAAGTATGATAAGTACACTCCCTTGAATGTCTCACAGTCCCAAGTTTGGAGGGAGGTAGCACTGACTGAGATGAAGAAGGTCGAACGATGTTAGCCTACCCATAACAGAACCAACACTGACCAGTCCTGGTATTGTGCATTTTATAAGGGACTAAGGCATACTACGGATCAATGCTGTGAACTCTGTGACGCTATTGAGAAGTTCGTCCGAGATGGTAAATTACGGCACTATGTAATAAAAACTCAGGGAAGGAAAAGCAACAAGGGCAAACAAGGAGGCCGTAGTATGAACCCCGCCGGGGAAATATGAAAGACGAGAAGCGACAAAAATCAGCTAGTGATGATGACGAATTCCCGAAGCCGAGTTTGAACGTAATGTGATTAGTGGAGCCATGGCGGAGGGGAGATACAGTAAGCCATAGGAGGAAGTATTTGAGAGAGGTCCTTTCTGGAAGGGACCTGCCAAAATTTAAAGAAGATCCTAGCAGATCGGAACCTCCCCCACTAGTATTCACTGAGGAGGATATAAAGGACGTAGTTCCAAGCCATCAGGATGGATTGGTAGTTACGAGAACCTTGGTACATTGTCGGGTTAAGAGGATTTTTGTTGATACTGGAAGCTCCACGAAAATTATCATTTGGGAGGCCTTTAAAAGGATGAACCTTGATCGGGAAGACTTGAAGCCATGCAAAACGACCCTCATATGGTTTAATGGAGAACACTCTCCTCCCAAGGGGTACATTGAACTCAGGCTAGCTCTAGGCACAAAAGAGGCATTCAAATCAAAATGAGTAAGGTTCATTGTTGCCGATTTCACAATTGGGACATGCTGGTTTCCACGAAGCATCAAAAGTTGAAAATGGTGAGCGAGTAAGAACAAAGTTATCACTATCAATGGAGATCAGAAGGAATCTCGACAATGTTATTTCTAAATAGTCAAAGAAGGTGAAGGAAGATCATCATCCCCACCTCGGATTCGTAAAGGAGAAATGAGTGCGAATAAGGGAAGAAGGAGCTAGCTGGCTGGCCAGAAAATATGGTAGATTTCGATTTGTGAAGAGAGTATGAGATTTCACGACCTGAGCTAGAAGGCGAGTTGGATGACCTGGTATTGGGAAGTGAGCCTTAAAGAACCGAGACGTGTTCACTTGGAAGTCGTCAGAAATACATGGGATTGACCCTAATTTTTGCTATCACAAATTGGCTATCCGCCGAGATCAAGCATCGGTAGCGCAGAAGAAGAGAAAACTCGGATCGGACAGGCGAAGAAGCCTTTGAAAAGCATGTCAAAGAGTTGTTGGATCTTTGGATTCATCGAGAAATACAATACACCACCTAGCTATCTAACGTGGTTATGGTGATAAAACCAAATGGAAAATGGAGGGTGTGTACAGATTACACTAACTTGAATAAAGCTTGCCCCAAAGATTCGTATCTGATGCCCAACATTAACCAGATAGTCGATAACTCATCCGGATTCCAATTATTATCCTTCATGGATGCATATTCCGGATACAACCAAATAGCGATGTACCACGAGGATCAAGAGAAAATAGCCTTTATCACCGAAGATGCTAATTACTGCTATAACGTAATGCCATTCAAGTTGAAGAATGCCGGGGCCACATATCAGAGAATGATAAACAAAGTCTTTGAAGACCAGCTCGGCCAAAATGTAGAAGTGCACATTGATGACATGATTGTCAAGTCAACGGACCCGAAAAACCATATATGAGACTTGGAGAAAACGTTTGACAAGTTGAGGGCATACCAAATCCGTTTGAACCTGACAAAGTGCGCATTCGGAGTCCCGGCTGGGAAGTTCTTGGGTTTTTTGTTAATGAACCATGGAATCGAAGCTAACCCGGATAAATGCAAAGCTGTGCTAGACATGAAGGCCCTAAGGAACAAGAAAGAAGTCCAGCAGTTGACCAGAGGATTGGTTGCATTAATTAGATTCTTACCGAGATCGGCAGAGAATGCTCTTCCTTTCTTCAAGCTGCTGAAGAAGGAGGTACAAGGAGGTTGGAACCTAGAGTGTGAAGCCACATTCGAGAAGATCAAGCGTGTTTGGCAACCCCGTCATTCTTATCTAAACTCAAACCTGACAAGTTGTTGTTTCTATATTTGTCTATGGGTGAAAAAGCAGTAAGTGCGGTATTGGTCAGGGAGATAGAGAATTGCCAAGTATCGATTTAATTTGTAAGCAAAGCCTTACAAAGCTCGGAGTTGAGGTATCAAAAACTGGAAAAAGTGGCGTTTGCCTTACTCATCATAGCAAGGAGACTTCACCCTTACTTCCAAGGACACCAGATCGTCGTTTGAACCAGTCAGTCAATCGGTCAAGTGCTGTATAAGCCAGATTTGGCTGACAAAATGATCAGCGTATAGAGCTATCCGAGTTCGATATCACTTACGAAGCTTGACATGCAATTAAGTCTCAAGCACTGGTCAATTTTGTGAGGGAGCTAGCCCCGACAAGTAAAGGGGAAAGTGATGATGCCAAGATGTGGAAAGTGTATGTGGACGGTTCGTCAAACGCTAAGGGAAGTGGGGCCAGAATTATAGTCGAGAGCCCAGAAGGGGTTGCAATTGAACACTCCCTTTAGTTGAACTTCTTGATGTCGAATAATCAAGCTGAGTACGAAGCACTGCTAGCTAGGCTAATGCAGGCGAAGGAGCATGGAGCCCAGAGAGTTAAGTTTTTAATTGACTCTCAGCTCGTAGCAGCACAAATCGGCGGCCCTCAGCACATGATGTTCAATCTCTTGAAGCTCGTGCATCTCAACATATGAGAAAGGAATTAGGTCATAGTAGCGCTTGGGAGGGAGAAGAGCAACAGAGAGCTCCTTTGTTACTCCTTTGCTCCACGTGAGTCCACATGGAAGTTTGAATATTGGCGGAGGAGGAACAACTGAAGAAGGGGGTCCAGGGGCTAGAATGACTGTGGGAGAGGGCCGCGTTACTTAGAGGCTAAGTCATTAGACCAAGACGATTCTAGCTACTATAGGCCGGGACAGACTCGGAGGCCAAGTTATGATGGCATGAGCCTATAATGGAGTCAGCTAAAGAATCTTAGCCTCCCGCAATATAGGTGGAGCTTAAAGCAATACAGTCCCAGCAAGGACTAACATCCCTCCAGAAGCGAGCCCGGCCTTGACCGAGGAATAACCTTGTAGGAGGCAAGGGGCAATACCGAGATAACATCAACTATACCCCAGCTTTCGATTAGTACATTGGTTAAACCCTCACCCTGGGTCCTAGTTACTGGAAGCCGAAATCTCCCTACATTTCCCCCGCTAGGCCTTCCACGGAGTAGGGTTGCTTGTCTCTCTTCCTTAGTAGGTGGAATGCCCTAAAGCCAATATCGGGCCCTAGGAGGAACAGTGCGATGCAACTTTACCTCTTCTAGGGTTATAGCGTCTCGACTCAAGGATGGAAAAAGGTTAACCCTATCCATTGCCACTAGAAATCAGAACCTAAAGAGCCACAAAATTCTCAGTGAAAAAGGGGGAGAAGAAACGTCGAAAAATAGGTTTATGGTGAGACAGTGGAGGCAGCAACACTCAAGAACAGGGGCCTATATTCATACGAATGAGCCCAAAAGCCAAAGGCTACCCAGAAATCGCTATCAAAATCTACCCAAACAAAAACCAAGAAACTTACTCTTTTGTAGATACGGAGAAAGAAGCAAGAATTAAATAGCATAGCATCGAAGAACTTCGAAGTAAAAGTAGAAGAAGCGGAGAAAATAGCGAAAATACCTATTTGTGTGAAGGTCAGAAGAGCCTAGAGTGGCAAAATTGCTGGATCGCAAGAAGGCAAGTGTGTCTAGAAAGTGAGAGGTTTCTTGGGGGGGAAAAGGAAATAGCGAATGCGAAAAGTATGGAGAATGGAGGGACATTTGAATATAAATATTATGAATTTGAAGAGTCAAGGGAAAAATAGACCATTCACCCAAAAAGTGAGGGTGACATAGGTGAAGTGATGGGTGTATTAAATGCACACAATTACCACAGGCGGCTAAGCATGGCAGCTGTAATGTTTTAGCAGTCGAGAATGGCCAACTATCAGTTGACCATGATGACATAAGCAGAGGAAAAGAATTTATCCCAGATTTACACGAACTCTCCAACTTTATCCCAGCTCCTTGACCATACGTCACCAATAATCGGGATCAACGCGAACGATCTCGGATAGTATTGTTAGTTCTCCGTTTGATGTTTTAATGATGATTAATTGTTGAAAAGAACAAAGAATAAGAAAAACAAAAAGCAGCCAAAATGTTGTTTAAACAGAAGAAATATTTTGCTGTCATTTTGGCTCGAGTCAATGCTGTAGACTCGAGTCAAATACACAAGTCTTTATCACCAAAATTTCTCTCTGACTCGAGCCTGCCAGAAGATTGCCTCGAGTCAGAACCAAGACTCGAGCCAACCAGAACTCACGCTCGAGTCAAAGCATAATATTAATAAAATTCCTTAAGTTATCCGACTCGAGCCTATCCCTGTGACTCGAGTCTTATTGATGACTCAAGTCTCTCATATCACTCGAGTCTTCTTGCTTCAATTCCATCTGTTACATTTATATGAATGACTCGAGCCTAGAAATTGAGTAACTCGAGTTATGGTCAAGACTCGAGTCAAGGAATAGCCTACCTCGAGTCAAGAATGAGTTTTTCGAAATGATCTAATGCTTTCACAAGTTCATCAACTCGAGCCTAGAAATTGACTGACTCGAGTTCAAGTCAAGACTCGAGCGTGCAATCATCTGCCTCGAGTTAAAATCAATTTTCAAATAATCTTCTTCTATTTCTTGCTGTTTCAACTTGAGTCAATATGAATGGTAACTCGAGTCTAAGTTAACTCTGTTTTAGCGAATGCCTATCTGAAATCTTTGCTTCTCTAACTGAAATCATGAATTCATCATACCATTACATATTGATATGTTTAACATAATTTGATGAGTTTGTTAGTGAGTTTCAGTAAATTGGAACAGAGGTCATCTTAAATTTTTGAATGGAGTAGCTGATGATGTCAGAAGCATTAAATGCACTTACTTAAAACTTGCTAAACACACGAAGGCAACTCTGATCGAAGTAAAGCCTCTGATATCTCTCTTAACTATTAAATACCGTTTCACAACGGTAAAACAAAAGGAATGAAAGAGAATATAGATTCTCGCAAATCCATTTCGTATAATCAAAAGGCAAAACTCGCATCTATCTATCTAACGAACATATTCGGAGTCACAACGGCTATTACATGAAGCTTCATCAACGATCACTAAATACAATATCTATAAATAGCCGGAGCATTGAATGGTCAACTACTGAAAACACTGCTCAATCAATTCGGGTTTAAATTCATTCATTGTTTCATCTGTTGTATTAACTGTGCTTCAGTGTTCATTTATTTATCAACTCGTGAGGAGTGCTTAAACAATTTTTTTCATTGTTAAGTTTGTATCTTAAGGTTGAGGAACCTTAAGAGAGAGGGTGTATCAATTACAACTTGTAAGGGGGAGTGGAGTTTGAGAGTGAGAGGACCATCCTTCGTTTACAGAGTCTGTAATTGCTTCTGAAACTTAGTGGAATCCCAGAGTGTTTCTGGGGACTGGACTTAGGTCAGTGTATTGGACCAAACCAAGTATAAATTGTCTTGTGTTCTTTTATTTTATTGGTCTCTATTTCATTTTTTTTTTTACACAAGAAAAGATTTTAAATTTCAAAGATCACCTATTCATCCCCCATCTAGGTGATATTCCACCTTCATTCGCAAGACAAGCAAAGGAACTGGTTCCCGCTCATAATACTCCGAAGTAGGGGGAAACTCGGGGAGTGAGTGACATACGAGCCCAAAATCTTGGTTCTTGACGCACCAGGAACACAAACAATTATGAGCAGGAAGGAAGTTTAAAGCAAGTTAACCCAGACACAAGATCTAGGTTAGACAGCCAATACATCCCGGCAGTATAGAGACCTGAACTACCGGGCTGAGAGGCAACTGTTACGGACCTATATCAGGCCCAGTTACGGAGTGGCCCAACAAGGGTCAATATGCTGCAGGATCCGCCTGGAATGAAGGAAGATCTTAACCCACCTACAATGAAGGATATAATTAGGGAAGATATCAATCAAGGGATTTAATCTAGATCAGGCAGTTACAATACTTGGGCTACAAGACGCACAGGGCCCATAAATCCCAACCTAAGGTACACTCTATAAATAAGAGGCAAAACCCTAAGGTATGGCTACTTACTCTTGACTATTTAATATACTGCCGTCACTGTTCACACACATCACCCCTCTTGGCGAAAGCCTCTCTCGTGCACAGTGATCCATCATTCTCCTGAGTATCTGCTCCATAGATATCTAGGGTGAACAATCCGATCCAATATCAACGCACTAGTCCGTTGCGCTAGACATCTGTTGTTCTCATACAGAACATATATATGTTGTTCTCATACAGAACACTATTACTAATGGATTTCCAACAGTTTATCAATGAAAATTAGTGATGGAATGGTCCCTCGGTAAAATTCCTATATTTTTATTTAATTTTTTATTAGTGACAAAAATTAGCATTCTTGTTTGTAAAAATACTACTACATTTATATTATAATATTTCAAAAAATATTCTAAATAATATTTCAAAAGATATTCTGACATTTTGTTATGGATTACCGACTGAATATTTTACGACTAATTTAAGAGGAAACCGTGGAATATTAAGAGGCAGAGATTGTGCACACCAATACTTCACATATTTGTTTTAAAAACCGTGAAGCAAATGATATCAAAAATTCACGGTTAGTTTTAAACAATCGTGAAATATGTATATTTCACGGTGGTTTAGTTTAAACCATAAAGTACTGGGCATTAAAAAACCTTTCTCACCTTATTCAATCACGATTTCAGAATTCCAACCATTCCTTCGCACTTTTGCTGAACAACTCCAACAACCACCATTATTTTGGTCTTTGTCGTTGCGGGACTGTTCATTCTCCTCCATTGAAGCTCTATTTTTTACGCGCGTGTTCATCAAGGTGAGCACTTGCTAACCTTTATTCACTGTAAGAGCAAATCCAAACACTAAATTGATATATCTAGAAGATTTGTTCAGTTGATGGTACTTATGGGTCCATTCTGGTTTCTGGGTTTAGAGTTTAAAGGTCTGATTTTTTTAGTTTCTGAGTTTAGAGATAAATTCATTGTTTCCACTTGCTACACAATTCTAGTGTATTTCCCTTGTAGGTAGTGCGCTTGCTAATAGAATTCTGGCAATGCAAACCTCTACCCCTAGGAATGTCGTTTTAATAGTGCGCCACAACATGTACGAGAATCAGGGTCACATGTAGCGTATTTACATAATTTTTTTGTGAGTCATGGGTACAACTTAATTATCTCTATTTATCATCACATTCCTCCTTTTGAATCACTTATTCAAACAACATTTTGTAGCCCTGCAATCTCAAATAAGAGAGCATGGATATTGCTTCTATTAATTCTTCATATGAGGTTCATTAATGAATAATTGATAACATTGCTTTAATCTTGGGTTTGGCTGATTATATGATATGCTTACTGCTTATGAAACGTTATGCTTTCTTCTGTTGGATATATATATATATATATATATTTTAATGCAAAGTGATTTTCAATTTTTGAATTAGAAAGTGTTTATAACCTTCCCATTTGGTTTGATGTTTATTGAAAGAAATCATCTGTTATAATGTTGAATTCCTTTTGAATGTCATTACAAGTTAATATGGAAGCTTCGAAAGTCGCGCAAGTATTGAGTATCATCACCCTTCCGCCAATCCCTCTAGTGCGCTGAATGATAGATCTATGGAACAAGAGGAAAGAAGACTAAAGAATGGTCTTGTTGTTATGAAGAAGGTTCATAAAGCAAAGAAAGGGGAGGGAATTAACTTACTGTGAGATGGAACAAGAAAAGTCAAGTTGTGAAATCTCACAAGTTCATTAGCTACATTGGGTTTGCAGCAAAAAGCAATGTGCCCATCACTTTTGTCCAACTAGAAGAAGGAAGCCCCTACAATGAGGAAGTATATTTGAGAAGCATCGGTAAGATACAATGCTACATAGTTAATAATTCTTTTTTAACTGGTATAGCTAATCCTAAAAAGTTGATTTATGTGATTTGTAGCCAGGATTTGAGGTAGATGAAAGTCGAAAAGATTATATTTTTTTGGAAGGCTGGCCTGGCACTGCACTCATCATTTTGAGCTTTTGTGACAAAGAAATATTTGCGGGAACCTGAATCTGTAGTTGAGTGTCACAAAATCTCATCCGATAAGATACAAAACATGTATATGAATTAGATTGATTGATCAATAAAGAAGTTGTTGAATTAGATTAATTAAGAAGGGAAAAAGAAAGATATTGATGCAAATATTAGAAGATATGAGGTTCAATTATGGAGAATGATCAAGAAGAAGATCAATAAAGAAGTTATTGCATTGGACTGATTAAAAGGAGAAAGAAGAAAGAGATTGGTTGAGGCTCAAATTTCAAAATACATGTATATATAAAGTATAAAACATGATCGTATTTAGAACAAAATATAATAAATGGTAGATACTGTGACAAGTTTATTGCGTCCTTTCCCAATCATTTTTTTTAAAAAAAATTTGTTTGGGTAAAAAAAGGTTATTGAGTAAGAAAATGTTGAGTTTGGTCTCCTTTTTTTTTTTTTTTTTTTTTTTTTTTTTTTTTTTATCATGTGATTTTTTTTTTTTTTTTTGCAAAGATTATAATTCACTACAAAAAAAAAAAAAAAAAAAAACTTCGGATTACCCATGGAATTACTAACAGAAAAAATTCTGTTGGAAATTACCGACGAAATTTCGTGGGTAATTGTTACTGATTGAAATTACCCTACGTAATTTTTTCTATCGGTAATTTCGTGGGTAGTCCGAAGTTTTTTTGTGTGATTTATTTGCTTTGCACTGTGCATGGCACAAGTTTAAAATAGTATATTTATATATTTTTTAATATTTTTATTTTCTTATTTATTTTAAATATTTATTATTATATAATATGTATTTAATATATTATATTAAATATTATTTTCTTGATATTTAGTCTTACATATTTATATTTTTAATGATATATCATATATTAATTTTTATTATATTATATAAATCATTAAAATATAATGGTAAAAAATTATAAATTTAACTTGCAAAATTTTTCCTGTGGGTAATTAGTAAGTATATATAATATAATATAAATAATTTATAAATTTACCTACTTAACCTTAATTCTAAATTTCACTTCCCATCATCATTACACTCAACCCTTGCTTCTCGATAAATCATTCATCCCTACCTTTTTTCTCTTCGATCCCTAGAGATGGCAACGCTAACTCACTCCCCCTCCTCTAATTTGTTTCGTCCACTAAAGCATAATAGCTGCTGAGTTTAATTTAGTGTCAATTAATGAAATATTATAATTTTAGTAAGAGCAGTTTGTCCCAATATGTGGGAAGAGTAAAAGAGGTAAAATCTAATTTTACATGCTTCTTATTATGCTTGGTAGATTTTAGAAAATATATCTCATTAGTCAATATTGTTAGTTCTCTATGTGTTTTGATGATAACCGACAATTGTAAACACAAGTTGAAGTTTGTCTTTGATAAGTTGAAAAACTTACTGTCAAAGGTAAACTCGAGTTTCATTGTCAAAACTTGAGTTTTGACTAGACAGAGAGTAGCTTAATTTTAATGAACTATGCAAAACTCAGTTTTCCATGGGAAACTCGAGTTTTTGTCTTACACAGAGCCTCCAACATCATACGAGACTCTTCAATATTTCTTGAAGAATACAAAACTTCAGCTTTCATTTGGAAACTCGAGTTTTGGTCATATAGAGCCTCCAACATTTTGAGCTTATGCAAACTCCGGTTTGATATGGAAACTCCAGTTTTTAGTTTACCATGAGTTTTCTAAGTTTTCCAAAGTTTTGAGAAAACTCGAGTTTTGCTTTGGAAGCTCGAGTTTGCACTTGGCAGAGAGTTTTTCAAGTTTTTACCCAGTTTTTGAAAACTCCAGTTTTGACTTGGCATAGATTTCTCAAGGTTTTCATACTTAAATGAAAACTCGAGTTTTGGCCAAGTCGAGAGCTTTGCTCTTTTAGTGTTTTTTAAAACTCGAGTTTACTTTGAAAACTCCAGTTTTGAAGTTTTGGACTAAAACTCATTTTACATGTCAAGAGTCCAAAACTCGAGTTTGGAAATGGAAACTCGAGTTTTGAGTTCCATTCAAAAATATGTCCTAAAGCTCAAATCGCGATGTTCCTCTCTGGAAAAGGAAACTCGAGTTTAGTTTTGGGAACTCGAGTTTTGCTATTAGTGCACAATGACAAACTCCGGTTTTTCGAACAAACTCGAGTTTGTGTCGCGAGTTTGAAATTCAAATATGACAAATTTGTGAAACTTTCTTGTTTGATCTTAATACTACCTATCATCATTCACTAATGTTCCTAACTATATTTAACCACTTTGTTAGTGAGTTTCAGATTGTTTAGATAATATTAAATGAAGATTTGAACAAAAGCAAAAAGTGATGTCAGCACATTAAATACAAAGTTCAGAAAACTTGCATTCTTTTGAACAATCATTCTCCACACATTGCAAAGGGATTAATGTTTCCTTTCCACATCCAGTAGCTGCTCTTCCAACGGATTAAAAGTCAAGAACTCAAGCACAAACATCTGTACAACCGGATTAAGCAAAGTATCCGAGAGAAGAAGACCTAAGCTCACCCTAATCCTTGCCGAATGTCTCCAACAGTTACATTTGGGATTTCAACGATCATTTAATGCTCTCTTTGTATAAATAGAGATGCATTCAATTCTTCTCAACAACCAATCTGCTGAAAACGAATTGCATTCAAGTTTACCAACTACTCTTTCACTTTTAACTTGTAAAGTATCTTCTGATACATTGATCTTCAGTGTTTATCTTTATCTACTCTTAGAGAGAGTTTCTTTATTGAAAATCATTTATTGTAAGAATCTCAAGTCAAGGGACTTGGAGATTGGGATATTGATTGCAACTTGTAAGGGGGAGTAAGTTCTAGTAAGAGAATTACTCTTGAGTTACAGAGTGTGTAATCAATTGATATAGTGAAATCTCAGAGTGTCTAGGGACTAGACGTAGGTCAAGTTGTTGGACTGAACCAATATAAATTCCTTGTGTCTTGCTCTTCTTCCCATACTGTGCTTAGCTCTGTTTTAGTGTTCATAAATAGAGCAGTTCGAAAAGAATTTTTAAATCCCCAATTCACCCCCCTCTTGGTGATTTTCTCTACTTTCAAATATGCGATTACTTTTTCTTATTCCTATTTGCTAGGACAATTGTTGTCCCTATACATTCATTTCTTTTCGTTATTAATCCCTAATATTACGACGAGAATGGATGCTAAACTTTGAAGACATAATGTAGAATTGTAAATAAGCATGAATGATTATATATAAATTTGGAGGTATAGACTTTAAAGGCCTATATTTTAAGTAGGCCTTTAAACAAAGCTTCAAGCATTGTCAGGCCTAAAAAAGGCCTACCCACAGATTTAGGCCTGGGCTTAGGCTTTGAATCTTTGTTGCAAGCCCAGGTCTATTTAGGTAACGCTCAACCTAGCCTATTTCCACCCTTAATAATTGCGAAGGAATTTTTTTTTTGTCGGTAATTCCATCGAAAAATAAACGATGGAATTTCCGTCTTTTGTAATTTTTTTTATTTTTTATTTTTGGTTGTGTGCATTGAGAAGAACCTACAAACTTTAGGAGAAAATAGGTGGGTCTATATATGTATATAATATTTCAATTCAAAAACACAAATATACATATATTATATTTATATTTCACACACACCCACACATATATATGAAATTTAATAATTATTAAATATTTTTATTTTATTTTATTATTTTATTCAAATATTTTTAAAATTAATATATTTTTATTCATAATGATTTGATAAAAAAATATCTACATATTCTTTAATTTTTTTAGTTATATTTATATTTAATACATTATTAAAAAATTCACATATATAATATTGCAACTTCAATAATAAATAAGTAACATCAAGTTCAATATAACCTTCATCACAAAGTCAAAGTAGGTGCCCCGCTCAAGCGGCTTGGGCGTCAAAACCGCGTTCAGGGACCAAGGATTTGTCTCGGTTTTAGAGTTTAGAAGCGTAGTTCCGCTTCTAGGCTAACAAAGGTGGGACGGCTAGCCCTAATGGTGGAGGAGAATCTGTGACAGACACGTTTAGTGTGTGCCAATCGTAAAGGTAAGATTGCGGTTAGGGTAGACAGTTGGAAAAAGGGTGCTTGATGGGGAATATGAAGGTCAAGAGGTTAGCAATGCGAGTGTTGAAGAAAAGGGGTTTCGATCTATATATGGGAGGAGGAGATGAATGTCCCATTAGGGTTAGGTTGGTGATGAATCAAGATTTAGGGGAATTGGAGAGATGGTTAGTGCCTGTTTGGATGGGTTTTTTGATTAAAAAAAGCACCTTTTAATGCAAAAAAAAAAAAAAAAAATTGTTTTTTATTAATTTATGTGTTTAGATGATTTTTTTTTTTAAAAAAAAAAAGCGAAAGTCACATAAAAAAGCCAAAATGCTACTTTTTTAAAAAGCTCCAATTTGGAGCTTAAAAAAACTACTTAATGCTAAGATAAATATGGAGAGGAGAGCGAGTGAGTGAAGGCAGCGGACGGTGATTGGTGGTAGGGAGGGGTCGAAAGAGGGCGATGGTGACCGGGACAGAGGGACCGACAAAACCAAAGGCGGTGCTGGTTTCACTTTTCGACAGATGCTTGACAAGTAGAAGGGTGGTGAGGTTGGCTCTCGGGGACCTAGTGGCACCCTAAAGAGTGGGACATCTTCGTTGTCTTACCGGGATAAACTTCTATCTCCTGGATGTGCTGGCTTCCTGTTGAAGCATTCTGAGGAAAATGATATCGTGAAAGGGTGGAAAGAGTATTTTCACTACATGAATAAGAGGGATGCTCGGGGTGTGTCGGAAGAGGCAGAGGAGGAGGATGATCAAACTGTGAGACATTTAGAGGGGAAAACGGGGGTGATGAAGTTTACTATTGAGGAGTATACCGCTTGGGGCTTACCCTGGATGAATTCCCTCATTATTAAAGTCCTGGGTGCAAGCTTTCCAACCTATATCATCTCGTGACTGTGTTAATCGTATGTGGCGTCCTAAGGACCCTTTGAAGATTGTCCCATTAAGCAATGGCTATTACATTGTCTCTTTCTCAAACAAAGAAGATAGGATTATGCTTTCCAAGGAGGACCATGGATGATTGAAGCCCACTACCTGATAGTTCAAAGATGGCGCCTAATTTCAATCCATGGAAAGATGATCTGCAGTGCCGTATCGTTGCTTGGATTCACCTTGCCATATGTCCCTTTTGAATTTTATAATGTTGAATCTTTGCGTAGAATCGGGAACATGATAGGTAAAATGATCAAAGTTGATAAGGCTACTTCTATCTATGACAAGGGAGGATTTGCACGCATATGTGTCGAAATAGACTTGCAGCAGTCGTTGCTTCCATCTTATACAGTGTTTGGGGAGGAGCGTCCAATCATTTATGAAGGGTTGCACCAGGTATGTTTCATGTGTGGGAGATATGGTCATTAAAAAGTTACTTGTCCAATGAAGAAGGGAGAAGCAAAGTCGACTGAACAGGAAACTATGGAGCCCGGCGGTAGTGGTTAGTGCTTAGGTGTGAAGGTGACAAAAGGAATGGAGGTCGGAGGTGGTGCAACCATCGTTACCGGAGACGTAAACACCGACGCATCCCCTTTTGGTAAGATTCAGCTTTTACGGCGTGAATCCGTGGGCCACCATCTTCGGCAGGAGTGAGGTATGAGGTTAATGGGAAGTTAAAGTCGAATGATGCTCAACGGGAAAAATCGGATATTAGGAAATGCTCCACTGGCTATGAAAAAGGATGTATCGGTGGGTATAAATGGCATTAAAATGGAGTTGACCAAGGTTCAAGGCCCATCAAAATCTGAGTGGGTAAAGGTGGGATCAAAATGGAAAATTACCAATAAAGGTAAAATTGAAAATAAAAAGAAATCAAAGGGTAAGGAGTGCATGATGTCGGCACGTGAAGATTCCCTTGATACACGTTGAGATAAAGATACAATGAATAATATTTATAAAAAAAAAAAGATACAATGCATAATCAGGTGAACTCAGCTGAAACTGTGCAACAATTAGTTCCCCTTCCACATCACGTTGAAGACACGACATGTGTTGAGATGGGCGCGTAACACTTGGAAGACAAGGACAATAACGTTATGGCTCCTCCTGCAGCATCTTCGGATTCACTAACGGGAATAGTTATTTCAACTCTAATGCCTACTCAAGGCCAGGACACTACTCTGGAGCAACATGTGAACATGGATGAGCAAATGTTGGAACAGGATAACACCGAGGGGGAGGTTAACAAAACCCAACACCTGTCACTTTCTCAATGAATTACATGATATGGAATTCACGGGGCACCAGAGCACAAAGTTTCCCCGCTCTAGTTCGTGATTTAAAAAATCACTATACTTTGAATTTCATGGCTATTTTAGAAACTCGGTGTACTCACCAGATGGCACAAACCAGAACTAAACTAATGAGGTATTAGTTCTCTATGTGTTTTGATGATAACTCGACAATTGAAAATGAAATGTGAAGTTTTTCTTTGGTAAGTTAAGAAAACTTACTATCAAAGGAAAAAATCGAGTTTTGGTTTCAAAACTCGAGTTTTAACCTTATAGAGAGAAGCTCAAATTTTACTGAACTAAGAAAAACCTCCGGTTTTCACCATACAGAGACTCTTCAATGTTTTCTGGAAAAGACAAAACTCCAGTTTTCATTTGGAAACTCGAGTTTTGGTCATACAGAGAGTCTCCAACATTTTAAGCTTGTGAAAACTCCAGTTTTGATATGAAACCGCTAGTTTTCAGTTTGCCATGAGTTTTCTAAGTTTTCCTAAGTTTTATGAAAACTCGAGTTTTGGTTTGGAAACTCGAGTTTCAACCTGGCAGAGAGATTTCAAGTTTTACCCAGTTTTTGAAAACTCAGTTTTTGACTTGACATAGATTTCTCAATGTTTTCATATTTAAATGGAAACTCGAGTTTTGACCAAGTCGAGAGCTTTGGTCCTTTTCAATATTTTGAAACCTCTAGTTTTGGATGAAAACTCAGTTTTGATGTTTTGGACTAAAATTCATATTTCATGTTAAAAGTCCAAAACTCGAGTTTTGGAAATGGAAACTCGAGTTTTGAGTTCTATTCAAAACTATGGTTCAAAGCTTGAATCACGACGTTCTTCTTGGAAGAAGGAAATTCGAGTTTAGTTTTGGAAACTCGAGTTTTGCCACTAATGCACAAGGTGACAAACTCGAGAGTTCGATGAACAAACTTCGAGTTTGCGTCGCAGAAGTTTGAATTTCAAATCGACAATTTGTGAAATCTTCTTGTTTGATCTTAATACTTCTATCATCATTCATTAACATTCCTAGCTATGTTTGACCACTTTGCTAGTGAGTTTCAGATGATTTAAAGGATATTAAATGAAGATTTGAACTAAAGCAAAAAGTGATGTCAGCACATTAAATGCAAAGTTCAGAAAACTTGCATCCTTTTGGACAATCATTCTACACACATTGCAAAGGGATTAACGTTTCCTTTCCATATCCAGTAGCTGCTCCTCCAATGGATTAAAAGTCAAGAAGTTAAGCACAAACATCTGTGCAACTGGATTAAGCAATGTGTAGTGAGAGAAGAAGACCAAAAGCTTAACCTAATCCTTGTCTAATGAAGGCAACGGTTATATTGAAGATTACAACGGTCATTTAATGCTCTCTTAGTATAAATAGAGCTGCATTCAATTCTTCTCTATAACCAATCTGCTGAAAACGAATTGCATTCAAGTTTACCAACTACTCTTTCAGTTTTCACTTGTAAAGTATCTTTTGATACATTGATCTTCAGTGTTTATTCTTATCCACTCTTAGAGAGAGTTTTCTTCATTGTAAATCATTTATTATGAGAATCTCAAGTCAGAGGACTTGGAGATTGGGTTATTGATTGCAACTTGTAAGTGGAAGTAAGTTCTAGTGAGAGAATTACTCTTGAGTTCTGAGAGTGTGTAATCAATTGAGATAGTGAAAATCCCGAGTGTCGAGGACCGGACGTAGGTCAAAGGTTGGACCGAACCAAGTATAAATCCTTGTGTCTTGCTCTTCTTCCCTATCTGTTTAGTTATGTTTTAGCATTCGAAAATAGAGCAGTTCGAAAATTTTTTTATAATCCCCAATTCACCCCCTCTTAGTGATTAAGCTCCATTTTCATTTGGTATCAGAGCCAGGTTTTCTCTAAAGAGCTTAACATCTCGAGAAGGATCATTATGGAAGGTATTCTACCTGATGGAACTTCGATCAACTGACCCCGGGATTCAATTGAGAGCATTACTCATTCTGGAAAGCCAAGTTCAAGGTCTTTGTAATGGCTACTGAATACGGTCTATGGAGAGTGTTCGAAAGAGGAGACTATGAGCCTTCCTTTGTTGAAGATGCTGTTAGAACTCCCAAGCTAGAAGAAGAATATGATGAGAATGACAGAAGAAATGTCACACTCAATAGTAAAGCTGTTCTCTTACTACAAAGTGCTCTAAGTCAACAAGAGTATTTTCGTGTTTGCACGTTACCATCTGCTAAGGCTATGTGGGATGCACTGGAAGTAGCTCATGAGGGAACAGATGAAGTCAAGCAAAATAGAGTCAATACTCTCATGACTGAGTACGATCTTCTTCGTATGAAGCCTGGTGAATCCATTAGCAAATTCTAGCTGAGATTCACTCATCTGATCAACCAGCTTGCTGCATTGGGGAAAAAATATGAGCAGCCTGTCCCAGTGAGGAAAATCCTCAATATCCTCAACAAGGAATGGGAAGCTAAAGTCACTGCGATTGAAGAAATTTGTGGTGAATCAATGGCCTCTGTAGCAGCTATCTTTGTAGCCTTTCTAAATATGAGGCAAAGCTCAAATTCAAGAAGGGACTTGATGAAGCACATGGGAAGAACAAGGGAATCGCTCTCAAAGCTGTCAGAGAAGCTAAGGAATCAGGTGATAATGATGAAGAAGATGAAGATGAAGAGCTAGGCATGACGATCCAGAGATTCAAGAAATTCTACAAGAAGGACCAAGGTTACAAGAACTTTCACAAGGGTAGCTCCAGCTATGAGGCAAAGAAGCCAATCATCTGCTACGAGTGTGAAAAGTCTGGCCACATCAAGTCTGAGTGTCCAAATCTGAAGAACAAGGACAAAGAGAAGAAGAAGTTCAATAGATTCAAAAAGAAAGTCTATGTCTCATCCATATAGGGAGATAGTTCATCTGATGAAGATGAAGATGATGAGGAAGACAAAGCCAACATCTGCTTAGTGGCTGAAGAAGAAGAGCAATTTGAAAATAACAACGAGGTTTGTCTAAGAGCATCAAAATCCAACAAATGGTACATTGATAGTGGATGCTCTAGACACATGACGAGGAGACCAATCAAAATTTGCCTCAATCAAGCCCAAGGATGGTGGCAAGGTGACCTTTGGTGGAAACCAACTGGAAAGATTCTTGGTATTGGTGAAATTGACAACAATGAAGGACCACAAATCAAAGATGTCTACCTTGTGGAAGGACTTTGCCACAACCTCCTCAGTGTCAACCAAAGTACTAATAAAGGTAACTTAGTTATCTTTGATTCTGAGGAGTGCTTGATTGTGAGTAAGGACATTCTCCCTTTGGAAAATTTAAAATCAAAAGCTTTATTTAGAGCCCCTAGCAATGGTTTGTTAGCAATGGTTCTATTTCTGAAAAATGTTTTGTTAGTAATTTGGATGAGAGTCAGCTATGGCACAAGCGATTAGCTCATGTCAATATGATTCAACTTGACATATTACTTAAAAAGGATTTGGTGATTGGTGTTCCTAAACTTCGTTTTAAAAATGACATGATTTGCTATGTTTGTCAAAAAGGAAAACAAACCAAATCTTCTTTCAAATCTAAAAATGAAATTTCAACTAATAGGCCTCTCCAACTACTTCATATGGATCTAGTTGGACGAGCTAGAGTAAAAAGTCTTGGTGGCAATCTTTATACTTTGGTTATAGTTGATGATTTCTCTAGATTTGCTTGGACTATATTTTTGTCCTCTAAAGATGAAACATTTGATCATTTTTTTGTTTTTGCCAAGAAGGTCCAGAACGAGAAAGGTTTTTCTATTTCAAGAATTCGAACTGATCTGATCATGGAGGAGAATTCGAAAACTATGCATTTGCTGAGTTTTGTGAAAACATGAGAATTGACCACAACTTCTCAGCCCCAAGGACTCCTCAACAAAATGGTGTTGTGGAGAGAAAGAATCGAGTCCTCACTGAGATGGCAAGAGCTATGTTGAATGATAACAATACTTCTCAAGTGTTCTGGGCTGATGCAATGAGTACGGCTTACTACATCTCAAATCGGGCATACCTCTGGAAGAAGTTGAACAAAACTCCCTATGAGCTCTACAAAGATAGAAAACCCAACTTGGCTCATCTACATGTTTTCGGATGTAAGTGCTTCATCCACAATAATGGTAAGGACAATTTGGGAAAGTTTGATCCCAAAATGGATGAAGGTATATTTTTGGGTTATTCAAATAGGAGTAAAGCTTATAGAGTCTTTAATACTCGTACTTGTATTGTTGAAGAGTCTATGTATGTTGTATTCTGTGAATCCAAATCTGATAAACCTTTGGATGATGATGAGGAAAATGTTTTCAAAAATCAATTCTTTTCGAAAACTACTCCTGCATCTATTGAAAATCCTGAAAATGTTTTCGAGGCTGATCCTCAAAATAATCTTGAAAATCCTGATCAGTCTCAACCTAGAACTTGGACGTTCATTAGAAATCATCCTTTGGACCAAATAATAGGTGATGTAAATCAAGGAGTAAGAACCAGAAATAGTACTTTGAATGAAGTAACGTTTTCTGCTTTCATATCACATATTGAACCCTCTAAGATTGATGAAGCCCTTTCAGACAATGATTGGGTGATAGCCATGCAAGAGGAGTTACATCAATTTGATAGAAATTAAGTTTGGGATTTGGTACCTAGGCTTAAGGACCATCTGGTCATTGGCACTAAATGGGTATTCAAGAACAAACGAGATGAATCTGCAATCATTGCCTGTAACAAGGTAAGATTGGTTGCAAAAGGCTATAATCAAGAAGAAGGAATTGATTATGAAGAAACTTATGCTCCAGTAGCAAGATTGGAAGCCATAAGAGTTCTTCTAGCCTTTTCTTGTGTTATGGAATTCAAGCTCTATCAAATGGATGTCAAAAGTTCTTTTCTGAATGGTTTTATTCAAGAGGAAGTTTATGTCGAACAACCTCCTGGTTTTCAAAATGAACACCATCCAAATCATGTTTATCATCTCAAGAAAGCCCTTTATAGCCTTAAACAAGCTCCTAGAGCTTGGTATGATCGGTTAAGCAAATTCCTTCTTGATCAAGGTTTTATTAGAGGAAAAGCATATACAACTCTCTTCATAAAGAGTAATAAGCTTGGTGAAATTTTAATTGTCCAAATATATGTTGATGATATTATATTTGGTGCTTCTAATGATGCTTTGTGTGAGGAGTTTGCTAAGAATATGCGAGGGAGAGTTTGAGATGTCCATGATTGATGATATTTGCCATAATCTCCCAAAATAACCAGATTAGAAAAGGATTTGCAGTATAATGTAACCTAGGTCGTTTCCCAATGAATTCACAGTCGGTTCAATTCGAACAGCAATAAAACAATAACAGTAAAATGAGGGGTTTCGTTTTTGGTTCAAACAGAATTAAATCGAAATAACAGAGATAGAATAAAATTAACAAAGATAAACAGAATAACAGAAGATTAACCCAGGATTTCGAATTCCACCCTTCCCTGGACGAAAAATGCATTTATAACTTAGAACTCGTGATCGAATGGGCAAACCGAAATCTCGCATTTGCCAGAAATCCCCTCAACTGAACAATCGTTCAGAATTTGTTCGAATAAGTGGCGTATCACTGTACGATCGCACAGTGATACTTTAACCTAGTTCGAACTACGTCCTTGGGAAATGTCGATCTGGGTTTTTAATCAAAAACCCAATCCAAATCCAAAAATTGAATCCGATTAAAGAATGCAGAAACGAGTTAGACGGTTACCGATTAAGCGAGTCCTCGGATAGTGGAATCTTCAATCCATAGGTTAATCACGTAGCTTAGCTAGTCATGATTATACGAACGAAAATCGAGAAGAAATTTCATCATGAACATGAAGAACACGAAGAACGAGATGAGAGAATCGAAAACTCCTATTTTGATCCACTAAAATCTAAAAATGTGAATGAGAATGTGTTTGTGGTTGCTGCCTCACTTAACCTAAAATGGCAAAATGAAATGGGGCTCCAATCCACAATTCGGGCCTAGAACGAAAATAAAATAAAATGGGCTTTAATTACAAAATTCGAGCCCAAAAATACATATGACTTCGGCTCCAAAATCTACCACCCTCTTGTCCGAATTTGCTCTTCATGTCTTCATAACAATTGTAGCTCTCTGAATCATCTGAAATATGAGACAAAAATGAGGAAAATCTGATGTCTGGTTTAAGAGTTATGGTAAAAATGGTGAAGCAATGTAAAACTAGAATTTATTATTAAATAATGGCTAAAATATAATAAAAGGCCCAAGGCCCAAATAAGTATAAAAGCCATTATTTATTAGCTAAAGAGTCCTAAATTATAAATCAAGAGACAAAAAGTAGTGTATGAAATATTCAATTATCAAATTCCCCACACTTATCTTTTTGCACTCGAGCAAAATTCAAAGAAAAAGACCTAAAGGAGAAACTCTTCTTTTCTAACAATTGCTAACAATGCAAAAATTAAACAAGGGACACAAAGCTCCAAAAGATCAATCAACCAAGACCACAATCCCTTCATCTCAAATTACAATTCATGGTAATCTCATCAAAGATGCTATTCACAAAAGATGGTCTCTCAAATGATGCGTTCAATCAATCAATCTCTCAAGTGTTTAAGGTAAATAAGTGTATCGCTCAAATTCTACTCAAGAAATTTCTTCTACCATAAGCTTGCTCAATTTCTACGTCTCCACTACTCATAACACATGCATGCACAAATCAAGAGAGCTTGTTATGAAAGGTTGTAATGGGGTTAGGGTGAAGGTAGGTAATAGTATGGAATGAGAGGCTAAGCGCCAAAGAAATTAAAAAGAGCACTAATTAACACAATCATTCTCTATGTAAGAAAATTTTTATTTTACTTGTATATCTCCTTTCTTTCTATGTATTTTCTTTCTTTATTTCTTCTCCTTTTTTTTTTTTTTTTTTCTTTTTCTTTTGCTTTTCTTTCTTTCTTTCTTTCCTCTTCTTTTTTTTTTTTTTTTTTTTTTGAGAAAAATGAAACTATACTATATACATAATCATAATGACAAAAGCAAATATCCCCCCCCCACACTTAAAATGTTGCACTCCGAGCAACCCCACACCTAAACACAAAACCAAGGTGAAACCAATGCTCAATAAATTTTCAAGGTGCGGAATAAAATGATTTTACGCTTAGGCTTGTAATGTGGCTTAGAAAAGAATGAGTCAAAAAGGCACTAAGGGCTAGCAAAGGGATCATAATGCAAGGGAAAGGCTATTTGGCTAAAGTAGGAAAAATAAAAGAAAGAAAACAAGCTTCCATCATACTTATGCACGTAAATGAAAAATGTAGTTTCAAAAGAAAAGGAGCAAGTTCTAAAGAACACAAATCATGAGTAGATGCACACATGAAAGAAAGAATGGGAAAAGATGAATTCCATTCATGCAAGCCCAAAACCTCACAAGGTCAATACCAACTTAGGCAATCAACAACATCAAATCAACTACCAAGACATGTAATCGAAGAGTCAAGAATGGCAGACCAAATAGAATGATCCATTAAAACCAAAATGTCCAAGTTCATAATATGTAGCAATCATAGAAAGAGAGACTGTATTTATTTCAAAAAGCAAAGTAGAAAAAGGAAAACAAATAGAAGAAAGAGGGAGAAAGAAAGAAGAATACTCCCCAAGGGGTTTATGGAGGATAAGTGGCATCAATGAGGAGAATCTCTCGCTTCCTCAGCCGCTCAGCTGGGATCCCTCATGAAATGGCTTGAGGCGATGCCCATTGACCTTAAAGGTTCGTCCGGTGGGTGGATCACATAGCTCAACAGCACCAAATGGAAAAATGTTAGTGATCTCAAAAGGCCCATCCCATTTAGATCGAAGCTTATCGGGCATAAACTTCAAATGAGAGTTAAACGGAAGAACTTTCTGGCCCACAAAAAATTCTTTCCTCGAATATGCTTATCATGGAATGCCTTAGCCTTTTCCTTGTATAACCACGAGCTTTCATAGGCATCCAATCTAAGCTCATCCAACTCTTGCAATTGTAGCTTCCGCTCCATCCCGACTTGGCCAAATCCATGTTACATCGCTTAATGGCCCAATAGACTTGATGCTCCAACTCAACCGAAATATGACATGCCTTACCAAAGACAAGCCGATAAGGAGACATCCCAATCGGAGTCTTGTAGGCAGTGCGGTACGCCCACAAAGCATCCTCTAATCGCTTACTCCAATCTTTCCGGGTTGAGTTAACAATCTTCTGAAGGATTTGCTTAATCTCTCTATTTGAGATTTCAGCTTGACCGTTGGTTTGAGGATGGTTTGCTGTGGAGACCTTGTGAAGTACTCCATACTTGCGTAACAAGGCACCCATGCTTTAGTTGCAAAAATGGGAGCCTTGGTCACTGATAATAGCTCTAGTAATGCCAAACCTGTAGAAAATGTTAGACCTAACAAAATCCACCACCACAAAAGAATCATTAGTCCGGGTGGCTTTCGCCTCAACCCATTTCGAGACATAATCAACAGCCAGCAGTATGTAAGTATAACCATATGAAGCAGGAAACGGACCCATAAAATCGATACCCCAAACATCAAAGATCTCACAAAACAATATAGGGTTCTGGGGCATCTCATGCCTACAGGAAATGCTCCCTGCTCTCTGACAGTTATCACATGACTTACAAAACATATGGGAATCATGAAACAAGGAAGGCCAAAATAATCCATTGTCTAACACTTTCCTAGCAGTTCTTTGGGGTCCAAAGTGACCACCACAAAGCGCGAAGCATGAGCAAAATGCAATATAGAGTGAAACTCATGATCGTGCACACGTCTCCTAACTACTTGGTCACTACAAAATTTCCGAGATAAGGGTCATCCCAAACATAATATTTAGACTCACTCTTTAATTTAAGGGTTTGGGCCCTAGTAGAATCTATAGGCAAAACACCAGCTACCAAGTAGTTAACCAGATCAGCATACCATGGAAGCTTACCTTGCAGCTGTAGAAGCTGCTCATCGTGAAATCATCCCGAATAGAAGAGGGGTGAGAGGAGAATGAGTGATGCGACTCAAGTGGTCACTAACCGGTTTGTGCTCCACTTCGTCTCGAATCTCAACATCAAACTCTTGGAGCAGCAACGTCACCGGATGAGTCGTGGCTTAGCATCCGCCTTTTTCAAAAGAAACTTCAAAGCGGATGGTCGAGAAAACAACTACTCTACTTGCTAGGAGATATGACCTAAACTTATCAAAAGCAAATACAATAGCCAACAACTCTTTCTCAGTAGTGGTGTAATTAGACTGGGCAGGATCCAAAGTCTTGGAGGCATATGCAATCACATGAGATGCTCTATCAACTCATTTGTGCCAAGATAGCACCAACAAGATAGTTGGAAGCATCACACATCAACTCGAAGGGGAGGCACCAATCGGGGCTTGGATCATCAATGTAGTCGGGCAACGCTTCAAATGATTGACGAGAGATTTGCCGTAATCTCCCAAAATAACCAGATTAGAAAAGGATTTGCGGTATAATGTAACCTGGGTCGTTTCCCAACGAATTCGCAATCGGTTCAATTCAACAAAGAATAAAACAAAAAAATTGGGGGTTTTGATTCAAAGAGAATAAAAATGAAATAACATAACAGAACGAAGTAAACACAGATTAAACAGATAAACAGAAGATTAACCCAGGATTTGAATTCCACCACTTCCCTTCCTCGGACGAAAACAGATTATAACCGAACTCGTGATCGACTTCTGGGCAAACCGAAATCTACGCATTTGCCCGAGAAATTCCCTCAATCGAACAATCGTCCGAATTTATTCGAATCGTGGCGTATCTCCGTACGATCGTACAATGATACTTTAACCTAGTTCAAACTACGTCCTTGGGAAATGTCGATCCGGGCGTTAAATCTAACACCCAATCCGAAAGTAAATCGAATCCGAAATTACAAAACAAAACGAATTTGTTACCGTTAAGAACGAGTCCTTTGGATAGTGGAATCCTCAATCCATGGGTCAATCACAAGTAGCTTAGCTAGTCATGATTATGCAGAACGAAAATCGAAGCGCAATGAAGAAGTTCATCATGAACACGAAGAACACGATGAAGAGGAAGAATAGATGAGAGAAAATAAAACTTCGTATTTGATTCAAAACTATCTAAAAACGTGAATGAGAATGTGTTTGTGGCTGCTGCCTCACTTAACCTAAAATGGCAAAACGAAATGGGGCTCCAATCCACAAGTCAAGCCCGAACGAAAATAAAATAAAATGGGCTTTAATTACAAAATTCGAGCCCAAAAATACATATGACTTCGGCTCCAAAATCAACCGCCCTCTTGTCCGAATTTGCTCTTCATGTCTTCATAACAATTGTAGCTCTCTGAGTCATCTGAAATATGAGAAAAAAATGAGGCAAATCCGATGTCTGGTTCAAGAGTTATGGTAAAAATGGTGAAGCAATGTAAAACTGGAATTTATTATTAAATAATGGCTAAAATATAATAAAAGGCCCAAGGCCCAAATAAGTATAAAAGCCATTATTTATTAGCTAAAGAGTCCTAAATTATAAATCAAGAGACAAAAAGTAGTGTATGAAATATTCAATTATCAATGATTGAAGGCCGCCTTGCAAGCATCATCAAATACAAAGTCAGTGTCCTTATACAGAAGGTTGGACAAGGTCGGGCAGTCTTGCTGAAATCCTGAATGAAACGCCAATAGAAACCTGCATGACCAAGAAAAGAGCGAACTTCCCGCACAGATGTGGGGTAAGGCAAAGCAGTAATTACATCTATCTTAGCAGGGTCTACCTCAATCCCTTTCCTAGACACTATGTGTCCCAAGACTATACCCGACTCAACCATAAAGTGACACTTCTCATAATCCAGCACAAGATTAGACTCAATGCACTTATGCAAAACTTTAGACAAATTAGCTAAGCATGCATCAAAATCAGACCCATATACAGTGAAATTATCCATAAAAACCTCCATGCGGTCCTCTAGAAACTCGAGAAAATGCTTACCATACAACGCGAAAGGTGCCGGTGCGTTGCAAAGGCCAAAAGGCATCCTTCGGTAGGCATATGTTCCAAAGGGGCATGTGAAGGTCGTCTTCTTCGATCCTCAGGGAGCAATATGGATCCGGAAGTATCCAGGAGTAGCCATCCAAGAAGCAAGTAATGGGACTTGCCACCCAATCGCTCTAACATCGATCAATGAAAGGTAGAGGGTAATGATCCTGCGGTGGCTTGGTTGAGTCTCCTATAGTCGATGCAAACTCTCCAACTATTCTGAACTCGAGTAGGAATGAGCTCATTCTTCTGATTGGCTACCACAGTGACTCGGATTTCTTAGGAACCACCTGGACCGGGCTAACCCATTGGCTATCAGAAATGGGATAGATGATACCAGCTTGCAGAAGCTTAGTGACCTCCTTCTTCATCACATCAAGGATAAGAGGATTAAGGCGTCTACGGGGCTGCCTCACCGGCTTAGAGCCCTCTTCCAACGAATTCGATGCATACACATGGAAGGGCTAATGCCAATGATGTCGCCTAATGTCCACCCAATGGCTTTCTTGTTCGCCCTCAATAAGCTTAGCGGCTTATCTTCTTGGTCGGGAAGAAGATTATTTGCCACAATGATCGGCAACTTGTTCATCCACCTCGAGAAATGCATACTTCGGGTGATCTCGGAAGGGATTTCAACTCAAGCTTGGGTGGTTGCTCGGTGGAGGAAAGAAGCTTGGGTGGTTGTTGCAACAACTCGATGTCATCACATCGGAAATGTCGAAACCACATTCAAAGAAACAAGAACTGCGTCTATACAAATTTCAATGTTAACATCAATCAAGCTCATCAAAATCATAGTTAAGCTCATCAAAATCAATCGGGATGCACATTAGGATCAGGATGAAGCTCAAACTCGAATCAATATCGAATCCACATGTAATGTAGAATCATCAAGCAAGTCGGAATCACCAAATAATGCAAAGCATTAAGCAAATCGGTGCAAACAGAGCACCATTCATTATCAACACATGCACAAATGGGAGAATCACTCTCGGATGCAAAATCGGGATAATCAAGCACACCAATCAAGCAAATAACATCATCCACAAGATCATCAATCACATCAATGCGTAAAACAAAAGTGTTCTTCCCAAGGATGTTTCATGGCATCAAAGATATTGAAATTCACAGATATATCACCAAACTCCATGGAAAGAGTACCGAATGCACATCTATCTTAGTCCTAGTCGTTTTCATGAAAGGCCTCCCTAGAATGATTGGTGACCTACTACTCGGGAGACTCATCCTCCATATCTAAGATATAAAAATCAGCAAGAAATATCAATTCATTAACTTTGACTAATACATCTTCAACTAAACCAGAAGGATGAACATTACTCCTATTAGCTAGCTGAACAACAACACCAGTAGGATGTAAAGGCCCAAGACCAAGAGATTTATAAATAGATGCAGGCATGACATTAATCGAAGCACCTAAATCTAGCATGCAATCATCAAATCTATAGTTACCAAAACAACAAGGGATAGAAAACGTCCCTGGATCCTTGCACTTGCGAGGTATTGTAGGTGGATGAGTGTTGATACATTCTCGGTTCAAACTCACTCGTTCACTCCCCTTCGCCGCCTCTTGTTGGTGCACAACTCCTTCGAAAACTTGGCATATTTAGGAATTTGTTTGACCGCATCTAAGAGAGGAATGTTGATCTCTACTCTTCCGAATGTCTCAAGTATATCATTCTCTTGTTCTTTTTCTCGCCAACTTCTTGGATTGAACGCTCTTCGAGGGAAAGGAAGAGGAATGGGGATGTCTTCCTCTACACCTTGCTGCACTTTGCTTTTTATTTTAGAGTCAATCTTCACATTTTTCGAAGCTCTCTTTCGATGTGGAAGTCACATCTACGGGTTTAGGTTCCTCCAATTGCTTGCCGAATAAAGGGAGATAGCACTCACATTCCCCTTAGGATTAGGAATTGTTTGTGAAGGAAGAGTGTTGGATGCCCGAGGTTGAAGGCGGTTCAATGAGGTTGCCAAGCGTCCAATCTGTGTTTGCAAACTCGAATGGAAGTGTCGGTTCTTTGTTGAACCGCATATTGATCGTGACAAATTGCTTCATCATATCTTCAAGTGAGGAACCACCACTACCACTACTACTAGCCTGCGGTTGTGCTGCCTGTGGAGGTGCACATATGGCTGGTCGAGGAGGTGGTGCTGGCAAAGGCAAAGGTGGTGCAGATTGTTGTTGGAAATTATGTGGTCTCGTCTTTGTCTCGTTGGTAATTCCTGCATTTTGCGATATTGGTTACTCTGGTTCCCACGAAAATTGGGGTGACCCGGGTTCGATCCCCGGCAACGGCGCCATATTTTGACAGATATTTGCCGTAATCTCCCAAAATAACCAGATTAGAAAAGGATTTGCGGTATAATGTAACCCGGGTCGTTTCCCAACGAATTCACGATCGGTTCAATTCGAACGGCAATAAAACAATAACAAGAAATGGGGGTTTTGTTTTTAGTTCAAATTAATTAAATCGAAATAACAGAGATAGAATGAAATTAACACGAGATAAAACGAATAACGTAAGATTAACCCAAGATTTCGAATTCCACCCCTTCCTTGGACGAAAACAGATTTATAACTGAACTCGTGATCGAATCGGGCAAACCGAAATCTCTCGCATTTGCCCGAAATTCCCTCAATCGAACAATCGTTCAGAATTTGTTCAATCGATCGGTGGCGTATCCTGCATACGATCGCACAAATAATACTTTAACCTAGCTCAACTACGCCCTGGGAAATGTCGATCGGGTTTTTAATCAAAAACCCAATCCAAATCCAAAAATTGAATCCGATTAAAGAATGCGTAAACGAAGTTAGACGGTTCCGATTAAGCGCAAGTCCTCCGGATAGTGGAATCTTCAATACATAGGTTAATCACAAGAGCTTAGCTAGTCATGATTATACGAGAACAAAAATCGAGAAGAAATTTCATCATGAACATGAAGAACACGAAGAACAGATGAGAGAATCTGAAAATTTCATCATGTTTGCTGTCAAAGGTAGCCAACTCGAGTTTTGGAACAAAAATTGAGTTTTTTCGGGTCGAGAACAACTTTGATTCTTGAAAAAAAAATTGAAAAATCGAGTTTGTATGTGGAAAGTCGAAGTTTCCATCAAACCAAGAGCAATCATGTTTTGAAGAATGGTGAAAACTCGAGTTTGTAAGTGAAACCTCGAGTTTTGGTCACGGAAGTTCAAAGGTTCACCTTACACCTTTGAAGTCCAGGTTAGTAATCGTTCATCAAAACTCGAGTTTTGAATTGAAAACTCGAGTTTTGTCGCATCTATATATATGTGTTACTGTTCATGTTCTTCAAAACTCGTCTGAAAACTCAAGTTTTGCCCTATATGTTTTCTCTTCTTTCTCTGATTCTCTCGACCCTCGACCCAAACCCTCTTCCTAAACCTAGAAATGTCCTCCAAATCGACTCCACACGAGATTCATGACTCGGATTCTGATCAAGGAGGGTCCAAATCATGATCTCCTCTTCCTCTCCAGTGACCCAGGAGATGAAGTCGACTCCCAGAAGATATCACTTTGGAGTTGATCGATCAATCAAAGGAGTAAGCGAGAACATACCTGACTCCTCGCCGAAATCAAAAGGTGTTTCTGAAGCCTCGCCTAAGTCGAAGGGAGTATTCTTCAAGGAACCCATTGCAACACCTTCAAAAAAGAGGACTGAGCCTGAGCCAGTTGCTAGAAAAGGAAAGAAGAAAATGTCTGAAGCTTTGAAGCCTGCATGGAATAAGAGGGCTACTAGTTCCAAGTCGCACACCACTGAGCAAGGTCAAACATCCTCAAGAGCTACTACCTTCACGCACACTCAACCAGAGGAGGTACCTTCGGTTATGGCCAATGCAGTAGAAGATATCTACCGACATCCCTCTCCTCCTTAAGGTTTTACCATTTCTTCTGCTACTCTCACTCCTGCACAAAATGATAAATTTAAAGAAACCTACATGAAGAGGGATTTCTGTCCTGTGGTAGCAATAGACTTAGAAAAATTCCAGAAAGAGTGTCATTTAAATTTGTCTTCCTGGCTCAATCTTTATGAAACCTTCGTATCCATTTCTGCTCCCTACACTCCAAATCTTGTTAGGCTATTCATTTAAATATGGAGTCTGATGATATTCTGAATTCTAATGGTAAGCTAGTTGAGGAACGAATCACTACTTCTATTAAGGGTGTCAAATTTACCCTGTCTACTTCGATTTTAAACACAATTCTAAAGATTGACTCTCTTCCTATTCCCACAATAACTTATAGTAATCAAGAGATATTTGCCACTCTTAGACCCAATGAGCCTTTACCTGAGAGTCAATTGCATATGCTCACTTTTAACCCAGGGTCTATGTCTTCCTTAAATAGGGTTCTCTGGTATATCTACTCTAGGAACTTCATTCAAAAGGGTGGTAACTTCACCCATTTCGCTCAAAAAGACTATCCCCTCTTCACTACCTTTGTAAAACAGGTTCCCTTCAATCTTGGCCACTGGATTTTCTAGGAAATGGTCAAGTTTAAGGTTTCATCTAGGAGGCCCTCTCACATTCCATTTCCTTCGCTCTTATCAGTCATCCTATTCTATCACAAAATATGGTATGTTGGTGCTGCTGATACATTGAAGTATCCACCTTTCTTTGGGAAGGGCCAGTTGAATCTGATGTGGATAAGCTTCCAAGGTGAAGGTGAAGGTCAATCTCGGGCTCCCTCAAGGTCTCAAGCCAGAGCATCTCAGGCACAAGCTCAATCTCAAGCACAAGAAGCCCAATCTGCCCCTCCACCTCCTCAGACATCAATCCCTTCTGACTTTGAATCTCAAGTGAAGGGAATTGTAGTTGCTGCTCTTGCAGCTATGACTATCCGGGTTGAGTTTGAGATGGGAAAATTGGTCGCTAAGCTGACCCATGGTAACAATGTCATGATTGATGCTCAGGAAGCACTGAAAGAGCAGATTGAGGATCTCTCTGGTTAAGGAACTGAGATCAAGGACAAAATTGAGGATCTCGCCGGGCACATAATAGACCATGATGCCAAGCTCACTACACCGATGGTTTCCAATGTGAGTCTCAGTGACAACAAGATACTGAAGCATCTCCACATTGGCTCCACTTCTGGTTTTGGCACCTCTACTGGCTCAAGCGCTTCAGGATCATCTGCTGACCATCTCAAGCCTGACCCTGAGCCCTCCTCCTCATCTCCTTCCTTTACCTTTACCAGCCCTCAGGTTCGAGCTTCCTCACCAGAACCATCCACACCCATTTTCCCCTCTCCAGTTTCGGCCTCTACACCAGCCACAATAGTCTTACCATCTCCAACTACCCTAGCTACTGAGGTTCTTCACCATGACTCACTTCCTTCTACCCCTCTACTCAATCTCCATGGATCCTCCATCTCAGCTCCATCCTCTTTTGAAGATGACAAAGGGGGAGAGAAAGGTAATGAATAGCAGAATTTGAGATTTGAGATTTGGGTTGAGGAGTGTAGTGTTTATAAGTTTTTGTTTTGTAGTATAGAGTGTTCTGATTCTCACATTTCCTGTACTTCATTTCTGTCATTTCACAACTGATGTAAGTGTGAACTTAATCTTGCAAATCTCTGATATGAAATGCATTTTGTGAATTTCATGTTAAATTGGCTTCTGTTGCTCATCTCTGACATTTATGTGTTTACTTGAATTTTGTCATATGCAAAATTGTGTTTCAAAATGCCTAAGTTTCTCAAAATGCAATTTCTAAAACTATATCAAATGATAAACATCCTTTCAAATGCAGACTCTCTCAAATTCTTGATATTTCGGTTTACAAGTGTTGTCATCATCAAAAAGGGGAAGAATGTTAGTTCTCTGTATGTTTTGATGATAACTGACAATTGTAAATGAAATGTGAATTTTTTTTGGTAAGTTAAGAAAACTTACTATCAAAGGAAAACTCGAGTTTTGGTTTCAAAACTTGAGTTTTGACCTTACAGAGAGAGGCTCAAATTTTACTGAACTAAGCAAAACCTCCAATTTTAAAAGAAAACTCCAGCCACCATACGAGACTCTTCAATGTTTTTGGAAAAGGAAAAACTCCGGGTTTTCATTTGGAAACTCGAGTTTTGGCCATACAGAGAGTCTCCAACATTTTAAGCTTGTGAAAACTCTAGTTTTGATATGAAACCGCGATTTTCGGTTCATGAGTTTTCCTAAGTTTTGTGAAAAATCGAGTTTTGGTTTGGAAACTCGAGTTTCGACGGCAAAGCGAGTTTTCAAGTTTTACTCAATTTTTGAAAACTCCAGTTTTCATAGAAAACCCAGTTTTGACTTACATAGATTTCTCAATGTTTTCATATTTAAATGGAAACTCGAGTTTGTTTTGGAAACTCGAGTTTTGACCAAGCCGAGAGCTTTGGTCCTTTTCAATGTTTTGAAACCTCTAGTTTTGGATGAAAACTCCAGTTTTGATGTTTTGGACTAAAATTCATATTTCATGTTAAAAGTCCAAAACTCGAGTTTTGGAAATGGAAACTCGAGTTTTGAGTTCTATTCAAAACTATGGTTCAAAGCTTGAATCGATTAGCACAAGCATGAAAGAATCGAGTATTTTGATCTTCGTATACTGTCCATGTTGCTCTAGCTTTCTATGCCCAGATAAGTGACTCTTGAATTAGGACATCCTCAAGGTCTTTCCAAAGCTCTAGTTGTAACTGGGCATATTTTGGCTCCATGCCAAACCCGGCTACCACCAA